>OZ020196.1:41045882-41696510 GCA_963971165.1 Philopedon plagiatum | reverse complement strand
AAAAGAGTGAAAATATATTTGGGTATTTGGGAGTTGAAGGGGAACATTTCGAAAAACTTCTCAAGCATGATAAACGATATATATATATATATATATATATATATATATATATATATATATATATATATATATATATATATAAACCAATATTTTTATAGATTGGATATTTTGGTTAACAATGCTGGTGCAGCAGGTGTGGGATCAAAACTTACTCAAGACGGCTTGGAGGTACTAATGCAAATAAATTATTTTGGACACTTCTTGCTTACCAACTTGTTACTAGGTGAGTGAAAAATATTTTGTGTTAACCGAACTTCCAGTGCTTTTATTTGTGTACATACGTATAATTATTTCGTCTACTAATGGTTTTGTAATTTATAACAGATATACAAATTATCATTCCGAGGGGGGTGGGTTGGAAGGGATTCTACGAATAACTAAATAAGCCCAAATGGTTAAATAAGGATTATTTAGCCCCTCTTGGGACTAATTAGTAAGGCTGGCATTGTTGGTTACTTACCAGAGTAAGTAAAAGTCGATGCCGAAAATAAGTACGTACGTGTGCGGTATTTGACAAAAAAAAAATTAATTCATGAACGTTTATTAATTATATTAATAGAATTGGCATCTTATTAGGTGTTATGTGTTTCTTGCAAGTGGCGCGTACCGCTAGTCAGAGAAGGTTTAAAGGAGCCATTGCCGCCTTATTATTGGGAAGTGCCATTTATGAATACATCTCTTGAATCTGAATTCATACCAGGATTTACCGGTTTTAATATAATTATGCAGTGAATTTCATAACACCCTGTATATAGAAACCTACACAAAATTGAGAGTAAAGGTGTTTTTTAAATTATATACGATGATATGTATGAGCATAGACTAAATAATACCTAGACGAACACTGCTGTGCAACGAAAAACGGGTCGCCCTTGAGACATTTGGTTGGTTTCCTGGTTTATAGTTTAAAAGTTTGTTTGTCTACCATTATATAAATATGTACACTATATATCTACATGTATATATAATGGTGGACAAACAAACTTTTAAGTCATAAACCAGTAAACCCACCAAATGTCTCAAGGGAGACCGGCTTCTCTGTGTATTCGAATGTCTGTCTCTATAGTACTTTATAGTCTCTGGTATGAGCAAACCCAAGCAAATATTTCACCAAGGGGCAAATATTTCTGTTTGGCAAATTTTAAGCAAGAACGCTACTGTTAATATGTATAATTATAATTTTTTACCCTTCGTTTTCTATACCATTTGTATTGTGTATTCAATTTGTTTCACTAAAACACATTTTTTAGATCTCATTAAAAAGACGCCCAATGCTCGAATAGTCAACGTATCATCCATCGCCGCAAAATATAATCGCACTTTTGACTTAAATAATCTTAACGAAACAGTACCTAGAGGATGGAAGGAGACAGCAATATATGGAAAAAGTAAATTGTGCAATATTCTGTTCACCATGGAGTTAGCTAAAAGACTTAGAGACACGACTGTAACAACATATTCTTTGCACCCTGGAGCAGTTCTTACTGATATATTTAGGACAGCGCCCATGTTTCTAAAATTGGTAGCGGAATATGTAATAGGATGGTTCTTTAAGGTAATATAGCTGAAAAAGCGTAAATGTTATTATAAAAGGTACATATTAGTACATAAGTACGTACGTACATAAGTACATAAGTACATATAATTACATAAGGTACATATAAGGTATATATAAGGCAGACGGCAAAAAAGTTTTGGTAAATTTGAAGTGAGTAAAGGTAAAGGTAAAAGACAAACATTTTGGTTTTATAAAAATATAAAGTTAACTGCTGGTTTCATCAAATTTAGACCGGTCTAATTGCCCTGGCATCTTAAGCACCCAGTTTGCCAGTTCGGTTCTGATACAAAATTTATATATAATCAACCTGCTGTTCATTTTATCTACTTATTTCATTATTTTGTTCGAGAATAACTACTTGTAATTTTTGAGGAAATTAACATGATATACTCTCTTTCTTATCTTTATGAGTACTTTAATCGTGTTGATAAAACAATATTTTTATAACAACTCACCATGGTTGTTGCAGTATTATACTCTTCATCTCTATATATAAAAGAAGAAACTGACTGACTGATTGACTGACGTATCAACGCACAGCCCACACTGGTGGGTCTATATTTTTCACAGAGGTTTTATATATCGTAGGCGTGCACTAAGAAAGGGGGTTTTCAAAATTCAATCCCTAAAGGGGTGAAACAGTGGTTCAAACTTTGTATGGAGAAAAAATATTAAGTAATCCTATTAGCTTGAAACTTCATTGAAGTACTCTAAAAAATAATTGTTTAAACACCTGTTTTACACTTTTTAATAAATCAACCCCTGAGGGGTGAAATAGGGGTTCAAAGTTTGTAATGAAGTAAAATTGTTATACCGCGAACGAAGTCGCAGGCGCAAGCTAGTTAGTAAGTAGGTGTTTAATGGCAATTTTTTCTCTATTTTCAGGATTCCCTGGAAGGTGCACAAACGACGATCTATTGTAGCGTCCAAAAAGATATAGAATACCTAAACGGCCATCATTTCCATGACTGTCATGTTGTGGAAAGATACAAAACTGCACAAGATCTAGATTTGCCGAGCAAGTTGTGGGCAGTTTCTGAAAAACTAGTAAAATTAAATCAAAAATAATATATGATATGAACGTCGGCCTCGGCGTGAACTGTTGTGACCTATACAGGGTTATTTACGGACTATTAAAAAATCTCAGGAACTAATTCTGTTTTTTTTTAAATTTTGGTCAGCAGCGTAGGACATTGCAATAGGTACTCCTATTAATTCTAAATTTATTTTTGAAGAGTCAGCGTTACCAGCTCTACCTGTAGCTGACAGCCATTTCTCAGTTTTAAGTAGAATTTTTCAAGTTTATTGAATTTCTGAATTCTGCCCAAAATGCCGAATATACATTGTATTCCGGTTAAACCGGAAATAGGCAATTTTGAAAAGGGGTGAAAAACTAAGATAGGCGAACGTAAACCTTTCTTTTTTCTGATATACACAATTAACAGACTAATAAACTGCAAAAAATTCTGTTTTTCCAATGTCAAGATCTGAAAACTATTAAGTTTAGACATACAGTGGCTACATTAATGTATTCAAAATTTTTGTTACTATTTAGGAAGTTAATAAGGTACAGATTGTTCATTCTATTTAAAATTTAAATCTTGATGTCAGCTAGTGGTAGAGCTGACAACGTTGCAACTTTTATCTTTTTTTAAAGACTTTGTTATGGTCGATTTTGGAATTTCGGGATTACACAAATTAATTTTTCGGGGAATTTTTATTTATTACAAATGTGAAGAGTCATCTATTGACAATATGGCTATAGATTATACAGCAATATAATAATACTCCTTTGGACACAATACGCGTAAACTAAATCAGATCCCACATGAGCCATCCTAGTTGAATACAGAGTACCCTACACTACTCCATAAGTCGGAATAAAAAGTTGCCTAAGTATATTATTTTCCGTGACGTAAGCTTTATTTATGCCAAATTTCATGGCATTTTGTTGTCCCCTGTGATTGAGTTAGTAGAAAGAAACCAACAAATAAGCAAATACATTTCCGCATTTAAAATATAGATAAGAGTTACTTCTCAAGGTCTAATTCACCGCAATAAAACCTATATATCGTGCAGGTGTACATTATTTTATTTGAAATATATGAATTTGCTATTGTAACTGGATTTTTACACCGTTTAGTCAACGACACTACTGTTTATATTTTTTGTATTTGAATAGTTGGATACAACAAGTTAGATTAGTTAATATTACATTTCACGAAATAGGTATATCTTGTCATTCTAATTAGTATTACTGTTTATAAGGTACCAGATATAGTTATGTAAATGGAAACTATATTTTAGAAAATGGGTAATGTAGAAAGTTTAAATTAGTCATATAAGCTGGTGTTTAAATCGTATTTAATTATTCTTATTTTCATCAAGATTGAGTGATGAATACTTAAATTTCCAAGTCTGCACTGACCAACAAATTAATAAATAAAATAACATCAAAGAAGTATAAATAATGGTTTCTGAAATAATAAGATAATGTTTGATTTTAAATTTTAACAACCTAATGCATCAGTTGCATTCTAAAATATAGTTAATTTAAACATCTTACTGACAAATTTTAATATTGCTCTCTTACACAAAATATACTTATTATTGACTCTGTTGGTAAACACAGAAATCACAGCTTGATCGTTTGGTGAAAAGCGGTGAAAATGTTTCCCAAAGGCACTAAATGCTACGTTATTTGAACTTCACTGACAAGCATGTTTATTTTTTATATTCAGGTCGCAATGTCCACATTTCCGACAATAGAGACGATCTCAAAATTATCCTTCCTACGAGTAGGTACTAAAGGACCGAATATTAGCTGCTTTAGTTTTTCAACATTTTTTCAGTAAAAGCACTAAGGGTATGTAAAAATTTGCTACCATAGTACCATAGTACCATACCATAGTAGAATTAGTTCAATAATAAAGTAGTAATAACGTTTTTCTGTACCTATTTTTCGAAATAAGGGTAGGTACCTACTTTACTCTTGAATGATTTTCATATGTTTTCTCCTGCCCTGTATGCTGCTAAACTTGAAGCCATTTTAATTGCACCTAATATGGTTATCGGATATGCACCAACTTTTGGCGGTATTTATAGTTCGGTTGTGCAACTAATAAAAAAAATCCCATCTGTTGCACACTTAATGAGCCACACAGTATATATGATGTATTTTTCATTAATTTAAAAAAAAAATTATCACCAAAACTACCGCTCTGAAAAATCTGAAAACAATCATAAACAGTTTAATTGTTTATTTCCTTATAAAATCGTCCGTATAAAATCCTAAAAAAATCGTGAAAAATTGTCATTTTGCGTGTGTTCTTCGGAATGGAAGCACCGATTTAGATAGAGAAAATAAAAGGAAAGGCTGGAAATTTTTTCGAAAGTTTTAACTGATACTGATACTGATTTTCCGGGTTATTGAGGTCCGAAAATACAATTTTGCCTGTTAATGTTAAAAAAATTTGAAGGAGTGCAGCAAGATAAAGATGGAGAAGAAGATAAAAATGTGCATAGTGCTTGTTAAAAAAATATTGAATACTCATTGTTTCGCGGTTATCTGATTTTATTTTGCGAATTTTTTTCTTTCTTTTAACGTGTACTGAATTTCGCAGTTTTTTCAGAAAGTAGCATCGAAGTATCGAATCAAGTTAGTTTGTACTGAAGTCAGTACAATTTACTGAAACGGCAACACTGCTATGAAGCGCTTGCAAAACTGAGTAGATCGCGTTGCGATGCCGATATTTGGAAATACTTTTGCTCGGTTTTTTGCCCGCCCCGCGTGCTACGCTCAGTGACGGGGAGATGACTCAAGGTACTGGACACATATTTCATATTTTGGTTTAAAACATGTTTCGTTAAAATCCTGTTACCTGAATGCAACCCATTGTTAGCATTAGCAGGAATTTAAATAAAAATAAAATACTTCAACAACAAGTATAATTGGACAACTTTTCGATAATTTTTATTAGATTATTTTTATGCAGTTGGTACTACACTTCACTCTTATGCTCTTAATTATTACACCTGCACAATGGCCTGTTTTGTGTGTTTACTCTTTTGGTTTGCAGTTATTTTAGTAGTTCTAAAAGTATGGTCGAAATTGTCTATAGGGTGGTGCAGGAGCAATGTGTGCCTTGTTGGTAAAACTGTCATTATAACTGGTGCAATACTGGTAAGTTGGATTTTGAATTAAAACACTGCATTTGACTATTCATACACCAACAGGAATATTCAAAATTTAAATGTTTTCTAACGGGAGGAAAACTTTGGACGACCACTAAATAAGACAAATTTAGGCCATGTGTACTGTGTAGTTTAAGGAAAGTAATTGTTTCTATGTTTTTTATTCTATTGGCATAATTATCACTACCGGTCCATGTTACCACCCTGACGATAAACACTCATGATCTAATTTATTTAATTGTAATCATTAGAATTTAAAAAATATCTTTTAAACAATATACAGGGTGACCGAAAAGTCTTTGTATTGGCAAATATTTTTGCTATTAATAAAGACAGAGAAGCTAAATAGGTGTATCTTATTGGTTGATAAATCTACTTTTTTATGTAATTTAACTCTTTTGACCCCCCTTAAGGGGTGACGCTAGGAAGGTTGTTAAAATACGGAATAGTGATGCGTGGTTCATTAACCCAAATAAATGTTTGCTTTAAATTATAAAAATAATATTCCTTAATATCAGCCATTACAGTTTATTTAATACTGTATCGGCGGACTCAGGTACTATTTGCAGCAAACTGGTACAAGGTTGTTTAAAATTTATGTGTTGTCTTGGACAAAAGCATCGCAGGTACAAGGACATTCCATATATATTGACTCCCATGCTAGCGGCTTTATTTATGGGGAAATCATAAAGATCTACCAGAGAAAGTTCTAGATTCTCACCTGAACTTTTGAAAAAATTTATCATAGAAAACAAAATACTATCTAAGTTTAAAATTTTTGCGCAAGTTGCATTTTTTAAATAGAACACCCCGTATAATATTAGATTTCCTGACTTCAAAAATATGTAATTTGACACCTTTCTGAAGAGCCGTTCAGGAAATGCTTAAATTCAAAAATTAAAGAAATCTATCGAGATCGGGTAGCCATGTATGAATGAAACAATTTATCACCTTAAATTATGAAAATACCATCTACAAAAAAAAAGTAATTATAACTGCACAATGTGACCGCCATTTCTATTGATACAATCTATATAATCACCTTCCAATTTGTCCATAGCATTTAAAATGGAATCTGGGTGGTTGTTCCACTTTTCGATTTTTTTGGTAATTTTTTGTTTTCAGTGCTGCAAATTTGTGCTTCTACCGTCATAGTTTTTTAGATGACCCTAAAGGAAAGCATCTAATCGTGTAAGATCGGGGCTGTGGGTTTTGCCGCTTGTTCCTAACCAATTATCGTAACGATTGTTTAAATATTCCGTCATGACATGCTAGAGCTCCGTCTTGCTGCCAGGCTCTCTGACTGGCAAATCCTCTTCTGCAATAGTATTTGGATTATTTGTAACCCATTCGTGGGTGTTTCTTTTACTGAAAACTCCTGCTGTGGCAAATATCGCTTCATCGCTCCAAATTAAAAAAATTAGGACTCTCATTTTTCCTCCTAAGCATTTCTTGGCCGTATAAAATATATTTACGCTTATTCTCCTCATCTAATTTTTGCAAATGTAAGATCTTGTAAAGATGACAACCATGTGATTTAGTTTTTTTTTGATACACCTAAAAGATTATGAGCATCTTGAATAGAACGGGTCCGATTGTCTAAAAAATTATTACTATGCTAAGAAAACAGTAAACACCTTACTTCACCCATAGCTATCAAAACCAATAGAGTGTCTTCATCCACATTTTTCTGAACTTCTCTTGGTTTTCTTTTAACTGATTTTCGGGGTCGAAATTCTCTCCCGATATTTTCAAATGTATTTTTTGATGAAACGGCAAATTGGGATACATGTAGTTGTCCAGATTTTTGCAAAAGTTCAGTTGAAACTCTAAAACTTTCTCGATTGCAATTTTTTGATATCTTTATAAATAAAACCGTTAGCATATGACCCAATAAATACGGAATGACCCTGTACATCTAATTGATGATAATAGTCTAAAGGCATCTAAACTGACTTTGTTAGGAAACTAACACAAATTGTGGTCTATTCTTCCACCGCCCTGGGTGCAAGCATGCTAGAGGATGGGGTAAGGGCCCAGAATAGCAGAAGGGCACTTGGACCAGAATTAAAAATAGTACTTTTTTGAGTTATATGACGGTCTTCTGCTGCACTAGCGGATAAATTGTTCTTTGCATTTTTTAGTATGTTAACTATAGACCGAAAGTATCGCTAATGCTATATTTAGTAGAAATAACGGTTAAACTGGGCTGACAGCTAGTCAAAACCAAAGTTATACACAATATGGATCTACCGTTCAGTATTAAATAGATTTTATAAATTGTGTCACTACGCCACACGTTTAAAAACTTAAACATCCTCTGTATCGGAATCCAATTGAAAATTATTTGTATGTTTGTTTAATACAAATTTGTTCTTTTTCTATTTTACGAGGAATTGGATATGAAGCTGCTGCAGACTTTGCTAAACGCGGAGCAAAGGTTATACTAGCTTGCAGAGATCCAAACAGAGGACAAAATGCCAATGAAAGAATCATTAGAGAGACAGATAATCCAAATGTTTTCTTTAAGCACTTAGACTTATCTTCCTTAGACTCAGTAAGAGAATTTTCTGCAGATATAAATAAATCAGAGGAAAGGTTGGTATTAATTGGAAATATTTATTAGGTATCTATTATAGGTTGATGAAACATTGTATATTTTTAAAAACATACCTAAATTGACATTCTTTCTCCAAACTTTTAGGGAGACTCGGAAGTAAATTTATAGAACAGAACTTAGGTGTTTTATTTCTGCACTTACGAGTTTAAAACCTTGATTGTCAAATTAGACAGGACTTAGCCATAGGAAATCCTGAAGTAAATACCAAAATCACATCACCCATTCGTAGCATTACTTTAAAGCTGTTAGCAATAATTGTTGCCACCTTGTGTCCCTATACTTTTACCTTATAAATAATAAAATCTTGTAAAAAATACTTTTTAAAAACAAGCTTTTAGTATTTAGATGTACTAAAACGAAAAAAATAAGTAAATTTTTTTCATTGTGGCAATTCTAAATGCTATTTATAAGTAGACGTAGCTTGCGTGGGTGGATCCTAATAAAAGTAGTATCAAAGTTATCACTGAAACAGATATAATAATATTGTCTTAAAAGCTCGTAGCGCGCGAAAAGTTCATACAGGCAATAATTTTGTTTGGCAGAAATTGTAAGTGGATACCTAAGTATGCATTTTTTTTCTTTTTTATTCACGCGACAAGCTTTTAAGACAATAAATTTAATAACATACGTTTACATGCTGCAAGACGTGCAAGCATGTATTGTAAATACATAGTAGCAATATCAAAATTACGTCCGATCCAGAAAAGTGCCGAAAATACGAAGTTGGTTTAACTTTTGGAAAGTAAGAAAATTTAAAACGCATTAATCAAAACGCAAGCAAATATGTAACACCTGCAGTTACATTCGAACTAACTATAGCCAACCACTGGCGTCATTGACTAATGCTTCTGACTAATTTGTGAGTTAAAAGATGGCCGCTTTGGACATGCGCCCTCAAAATCGGGTCCTGTCAAAATGCGGTTTCTTCGCTTTTGTATAGATACGAAATTCTATGGTGATACTGACTCTCGCATATTTTTTCCAGATTAGATATTTTGGTTAACAATGCTGGTGCAGGAGGTATAGTATCGAAGCAAGATCAAGACGGTTTGGAGTTATTAATGCGAATAAATTATTTTGGACACTTCTTGCTTACCAACTTGTTATTAGGTAAATAAAAAGTATTTTTCACAAATTATTGGTACCCAGCCCTTATACAGGGTGACTCTTAAGTTAGTACTTTTTTAATACATTGTTTGTTGAGTGGTAAAGAACAAATTCCGTGTCTGAAAAATTAAAAAATTTAAAATAAGGAACAGCATGTTTTGTCACATTGGAAAAAGCGTGGAATTCGGTCCTGTCTAAATAGTGTATGTGTTATTGGTTTTTGCCGTTAATACATGTACTACAAATAAAAAAGTAAAAACAGTGATTAAAGTTTTACACATTCTTTAGGTGCATAAAATTTTTTAGCTTTATTTCTTCCTTCTATCTTATTATATAGTAAATAATTTTGCATAGGGTCGGCCATAGATTTTTTTTTTAATTTTAAATCCGATATCTGCGTTATTTTTAAATTATTATTTGAAAAATATGTCACTTGAAAAATCTATTTATTAGTTCTATAGATAGTTAAAAAAGAAGTGCCCACTTAGGAGTGACCCTGTATTTATGCGTATACTGATATCTCTCGCCTATTAATGATTTAGCAACCTGGTTACTTTAATTACCTACAAATATACGTACCAAGAACCTGAAGTAAAAGTAAATGAAATGAAGCAGCGTATTAGCACAAATTGTGTTCTTTACTCTGGTATTTCTCTGGATACTAACATTATAATTTTTAAAAATTTGCACGCATCATTTGTACTGTGTGTCGTGACAGGTCTGTGCATTTTTTTTAAAAATATGTTTTTTTAGATCTCATTAAAAGTACTCCCAATGCTCGAATTGTTAACTTATCATCCATTTTCGCAAAGTATGCCCTCTCTTTTAACCTAAAGGACCTTAACGAAACAGTACCGAAAGGATGGAGGGAGGCAAAGGTATATGGACGAAGCAAATTGTGCATCATTTTGTTCACCATTGAGCTAGCTAAAAGACTTGGAGATACCACGGCTACAACATATTCTTTACATCCTGGTTTAGTCCTTACAGGTATATGCAGGAATATGCCTGCATTTCTAACGTTTGTGACGGAAAGAGTAATGGGATGGTTTTTTAAGGTAATGTACCAGAATTTAATTTCTTTCAGACAACCAAAGCTTGTCCCATATATCAAAATTGGTAAAAAATTAAAAGTGTAGTATATACCAAAAATCTTGGAAAGAAATCCAGGATTTTCAGACATAAAAATATATTAATGAAATAACACTGAAAACTTAAAATACTGACTAGTATAATCAATTTTGTTTCGCTCCTGTTACAAGCTGTGATGTCAAAAGGAACTTTTGTAGACTTAGAGATATTCTTAATTATAAACGTTTTGCTGAAACAAACTTTGAAAAAATCGTAATTATATCATGTAATATCAACAAATTGTAATATAATTTAGCTTTGCTGTCATTTTATATTTATCAAAAAAATTCGTTTTCACGGCGGCGGCGGCCCCGAAGTTTCTCATCTGAAGTCAACAAGCGATGAGTCATTGGCCAGAGCTTGTTCCCTTTTTCCATTCCCTATTGATGATAAGATATAAAGTAATGCTATTTTTATTATTATGAACTTATGACTAGCTTTGCCGGATATTTTTATATGCTTTTGTGATTAGGAAATTAAGTAAAATTATTTCTCTCTTTTTTTAGAATTCCCTAGAAGGTGCACAAACGACTATCTATTGCGGCGTCCAGAAAGGTATAGAACACCTATCCGGCCATCATTTCTATGAGTGTCATGTTGTGGAGAGATACAAAACAGCACAATATCCAGATTTGCCGAGCAAGTTGTGGGCAGTTTCTGAAAAACTATTAAAATTATATCAAAAATAACTATTAATATAAACGTCGGCGTTGGCCTAACTTATTCTGACATATATAGCGTTATTCACGGTTAGTGGCCCATTACAAGATCTCAGGGACTAATATTATTTTCTTTTTAAATTATTGGTCAGGGGCGTAGGAAATTGTAATATACCTGTTAAAGGTATTTTTAAAGATGCAGCATTACCAGCTCTACCAGTAACTCACAGTAATTTTTAAGTTCTAAGTGGAGCTCTCTGAATTTTATTGAGTTTCTGAATTCTGCCCAAAATTTCGAATTTACACTGTATGAGGCACTGTACACCTAAACTCAATAGCTTCTGAGATATTGACACTTGAAAATCTAATTTTTAGTGTTCCGTGCTAAAATTAGCAAAACGGAACACTTATGGAATCATTTCGGTGTCCATCCGTCTGTCACAGGCGATTTTCTCTGAAACTATTCAACGTAAAAATTTGAAATTTAGCACAGAGATAGAGTGTGGTGAGCCAATTATAGGCATGTAATACAAAAAGTTAAATTTTGATTCTGGGGGTTACTTTCAGGGGGTAAATTGGAAACTGAAAAAAAATTTTTCAAGGGCATCATGTAGGGTGTCAAATGAAAGCGTGCTGAAGCACGAATTCAACAATACATATATCATATACTTTTGTGTATTTTTTTAATATTTTTAGGGAAAAACCCAATCAAACCCAACCCTCATCACCAAAAAGATCGCTCAGAAAAATCTGAAAAAAATTATGAACATTGAGAATGAGGTGTAGATTGAGCCAAAATTATCAGAATTGAAAAATTCTAGAACGATCAATTGTTGTAAACGCTTAAATTGTTTATTTCCTTATAACTGCTGAACAACTGATTTTAGAGAAAAAGTTTTTGGAAAAAAATTATTTCTCACGATCGATGTAAGGAACGATTTTTAAAATTTTTAATTTGGCTTAGTCGAAACGCTCCCCACATAGCTCCGCGCATACGCGATGTGCGTTGGTGCTATCGGCGGCGAGTAGCGCAGCAGATGGGCGGAAATCGAGCGGATGAGGTTTGCTCAGGTTAAGTGGGGGGTCGATGGCACGGAACACTAATTGTGCAAGTATAGCTTGCACTTGATAATTGCTTTTTTAATTTATCAGCCTGCGTCTTACTTATGGCGTATCTTAGCGAAAAAGTTTATAAACCAAAGAGTGTTCTTTCTATTTAAAATTTTCTAAACGTTGTTGTCAGTTAGTAGTAGAGCTCACAACGGTGCATCTTGTATCCATTTCTAAAGAATATGTTACAGTTGTCTGTGCCTTCGATAATTTGACCAGCTTTTAGCGGCGGCTTCGCTATCGTGGAATTTGGGTTTTGATAAATTAATTTTTGGGCGTATTTTTACTTAATATTAACACAAATGCGTAGCAGTTAGTGACCAAAAAAAGTGAATCAATAACAGTTAATCGAAGTTGTGTTGCGTCACAGTATACGGTCTCCTTTATAATTATATTAATAATAAAATGCCCCACAACCATCTATTGATAATATGGATATATAGCGATGTCATAATACTCCTCTTGTTATCTATCGACATGCACATGAACTATATCATATTCCATGGGAACCATCCTGGTTAAATACCAAATAAAATAACTTTACTCCATGGTATTAAACCTATGCATTTCTGATAATGCATCATTATTACAAGACATTTTACTTGTTATCGTATTCTGTTCGTCAAACCCTTTCATTTGATACAAATGTCAAGGGGGTTGTGAAGAAAATTGTCATCCGCTATCTGGTGGCGTCAGCTATATTTGGTTTGGAATGACGTCATATAGCTTATCGTACTCTATCCATCAAACCCTTTCATTTGATACAAATGTCAAGAGGGTTGTGAAGAAAATGGTAATCCGCGATCTTGTGGCGTCCGCCATATTCGGTTTAAAATAACGTCACATAGCTTATCGTATTTTACTCGTCAAACCCTTTCATTTGATACCCATGTCAAAGGGATTGTGACAAAAAGGTAATAGCCATCTTGTGGCGTCCGCCATATTAGATTTAGAACGACGCCACATAACCCTTTCATTTGATACCCATATTAAGGGGATTGTAGGGAAAAAGATAATTCGCCATCTTGGGGCGTCCGCCATATTGAATTCAGAATAATATTAGATATAGATATTGCTTTGTCACCGGACTTATACACGTCTGCAAAATTTCTCAGCAGCTCTAGCTTAATTAGAACTAGTCAAAGTTTTGATTGCAGTATTTGACCTGAACATACTAACAAACACACATACATATAAGCAAATTACATATAAGCAAACGGGTAAATAAAAGCTGGTAAAAAGAGAATCAATTACAGTTTATTGTTAAAGTTGTTTTCGTTTGCAGGTTCTTTTTAGAATTTAAATAATTCAGCGCCCTTTATTGACAATATGGATATACAGCGATGTAAAAATATTGCATGAACTATATCAGATTTCACGCGAGCCATCTTATATGTCCTGTGAACTGCTTTTATGTCAAATTTCATCGCAGTCAGTTGTCCCATTACGATGTGATTAATACCCTCAGCTACATTAGCGGTAGCAGTACATAAGAGGCATCTTTATATTTGAATAGTTAAACACAACTTAGATTACTTATTTTAACTTTTAAATGAAAGACAGAGTACTTGTTATAGTTTCACAAAATTTCTTCAGTTGCCTGACACGTGTTTCGACCCTCTCGGGTCATTTTCGAAGACATAAATGACATTTATGTCTTCGAAAATGACCCGAGAGGGTCGAAACACGTGTCAGGCAACTGAATAAATTTTGAGAAACTATAACAAGTACTCTGTCTTTCATTTAAAAGTTAAAATGTTAATCCAGTTTCACCAAGAATGTAGCAGTACACACATCAACTTTAGATTACTTAATTATTTTTCACGAAATACTCATATATCTTGTCATTCTAACTAGCATTGCTCTTCATAACGTATTAAATTTAAGATAGCTTATATTTTAGAACGTAAATAATATAGAATGTTTAAGTTAGTTGTATGTTATTTACTTTAGTTATTCTTATAATTCACTAAGCTTTAGCGATTAAAACTTAAATTTCCAAACCTGCATTCGTCAGCATATCAGTGAATAAAATAACATTAGACTAAGATAAAAAATGAATTCCGAAATAAAAGCAATGTTTGAAATTAAATTTTAACAACCTGATGGGCCAGTTGTATTCTTAAATGTAGTTAATTTACACATCTAACTTGCAAATATTGCTCCCTTACATAGAATGTACTTATTAACTACATTGGTAAAACAGCAACAACAGTTTGGTCGTTTGGTGAAAAGGTTTCCAGAAAGCAGTAAAACTATGTTGTTTAAACTTTAGGGACACGGATGTTTGTCTTTCATAGTCATGCCGTAGTACCCACATTTCTGACGGTGGCAATACGCTTCTAAAATTAACTTCCCTCCCTGTGCTACTAACTAAGGATCGGGTTACTAATAGTTTCAATATTTCTTCAGCAAAAGCACCAGAGGTGTGTAAAAATTTGCTAGCATTTTAAAGAGTAGAACTAGATTTGTAGCAAAATTCTATTTATTCCCGAATAGACAGCTGCATACCCTTCTACCACCAGAAAAAGGTCAAATGCAAGTGAGTTTTTCCTAATCATGTATTTTTTAAATACTCTTGGGCAATGAAACGGACGTAATTAAAAAATAAATATAACTCTGTTGAAAAAATGTCGAAAAACAATTAGTGCAATACACCAAATAACCCACACACTTAATAAAGAGACTTAGATCATCTTACAATCTGAGTTTATAGGCGCAGAATCATTCTTTGGCATCATCATAAGTACTTCTAAAAATGTAATATTAAACTGGACAGAGGAGGCAATTTTTACTTACTTGAATAATATACCAGAAGTGATTCATTTAGTGCATTTTATACTTAACTAATGAAAGAAAGCAACAGCGCTTATAATTAATGAAAACATAAAAGAACTTTTTATTTATATCACAAAATTACAAAAGGAAAAAGCATATCAGCGATGTTTAACATGAGCTACTTACCCGATCGTTTTTTTCCTTGAAATATACCAACAATAAAATTAAAGAATTACACAGCTTTAGAAGGAAAACGTCAAATAAGGAATACTTACCGTTTTGTGTCTCGAATAGCGCTCTTACAAAATCACCACAACTGCTCAATATTTCTTAGGTAATCAGATTTGAGTCGTCGTGGTTCAAATCCCTAAAAATGATATTTAACCTGAAATTAATGTGGTACGTGTTACAGTTCGTTGTATTTGTGTGAACTACAGTTACACCTATGCTTTTTGGAAAATCAACATGACTATTTCATTCCTCTGGAACGCCTGTTTGGTACCAATACCTCCATTATGAGGGATTTTGCTATGGTAACATACTCTAACTTTCTTGATAGTATAATCGAAGACAACCTAAATATTATTTTAGATTCGTTTTCTAAACCCAACCCAACATGAGTGTTGCACAGTGCAGGGGGCTTTTAAAGTAGTTGGAGAAGACTAAAGTCGTGAAATTTGAGAGAATCGGCAATGGAAGAGAAATAAGTATCAAATTGGGAAAAACAGACTAGAGAAAGTTGAAGAGTGACAATCGTAGCAAGCGTGATGTGAAGAGGAAAGAAAGCTTTCACAGAGAAGAGGAAGCAACTTAGGAATTTTCTCGTAGAACCGTACGTATGTAGCGTGGCCTCAGTAAAGCTGAAGTATGAGGAGAAGAAGGAAAATGACACAGAAGCATTCGAGATTTGGTGCTACATAAGAATGATGAAGGTAAATTGAGTGGACGGGTTCACATATAAAGTAATGATTCACATCAGAAAAGGAAGACCCATTTGGAGAACGTTGCAGAAAAGAAAAGACAAGGATCGGACCCATTCGGAGACACGATGGTTTAAAACAATTGATTGTGGAAGGAATGGCGGCGGCTAGACCAGGCGGAGGTAGGCTTAGGCTAAATTAAATAGTAAAGGACAAAGGTCAATTTAGCTATATGGCAACGCAGGATTTACCACAGAATCGTCAGAGATAGAGAGTTGCGCGTCCAACCAATCGCAGGATTGATATTCCGAGAAGATAAATTAAAAAATATATACATTTTAGTAGTACTATTTATAGTCTATTTTTTATTTATCAGACAATATACGCTGCGAAATTGATATTGTACCTAGTAAATAATATATTTGAATCTTGAATAACGATTATTTGAAGATAGTCTATTAAACAATAAACTGAGACCTACTGTTTCTGTGTGAATAAATAAAACACGATCTCGGCAACATACAGATGTGTCTGTGATTTCTATAATTATTAATGAATGTTATTTGTTGGACTTATTTTAATCCCTAGTAAAATTTACCAATAAATTTAATTATGACTTCGGCCCTGCATTTAATAATAATAATAATCATAATAGCAATAATAATAATAAAGATGTTTATTTATGCCAATAAAACAATTAAAAATATAAATATAAAATTCAATTCAAATCCAAAAAATGACAGTGGTATACTAGTTGGCAAAAAACAAAAAAACAACACTTTCCCTGGAGTAATAGAACTGCTAATTCTTCGTCTGTCTCGAAGTTATTGTTTGCAGAAATGAACAGTGCGTGCGACCAAGTTGACCACAAAAAGCAGACCGATTAGTAAATCAATTCGAATGGACAGAACACAATGTTCACGACCTGAAAACACGAAAAGTCCATTGGGAAATTAGTTGCTTAAGGTTTTTTGTTTTATTTATGTTTATGTGCATGTTTAAGTCATTGCAATAAGTCTATTTTATTTAATCGAATTAAGCTATTATAAATTGATATTAAGAATAAAAATGGGCATAGTTTAATTAAAACAAAAAACTAAAAATCAGTATGAAAAAACTAAGTAAGTGGAGTTTATTGTAGAAGGAAGAGCCGAAATAACGACGGAAAAAAGCCGAATAAAATTTAAAAAAAAAATGTAATGTCCAGGATTCACAATTACAGAAGATGACAAATTGGATTTTAACATGCAGAATGCAAGCAAGGTGGAATAATTAGAATAAGGTAAGTATTAACCAAAAACATGGTCAATCATAGTGCATAAAAAGAAGTTAGATGTTTCAGAAATAGTTAGTAAAGAAGGATGTGTGGTGCAGCAAATAGAAAAAAAGTTAAAAATAAAAGGAGAACAGCGACGGTTTTGGAAATCTCCAAGAGGGTATATAAAATGCATTTGGTACTGGCATCTGATAACAAGAAAGATTGAGTATGTCGACAGAAGGGCAATGCAATGAAAGTGTATGGGAGGAGAGGAAGAAGCCACAGCAGGATGAAGGCAAGAATGATTAAAACATGACTTCAAATACTCTTACTTTCGAAACTCTTAATTTCGTCTTGGACCCAATCCAATCCAAACCCCCAAGCTAACTGAATCAAACCCTACCAGATCCAATGGACAATTAATTAGTCCATTAGATCTTCGACTCCCCGTACTTTAATGCAGAAATATAACTTACTGTCTTTTAGTCCGAATAGCCATTGTTTTTCTTTGTTAGTTTTATACTACGACGGACGTTGAAATCCTTTTCTATTTTTATACTGCTTGGCTTTAAATTTTGTAGACAGAGTTTGCACGGCTTCCCGGTGCGATTGTGTGTGCGAACCCTAGTGTAAACCACCAAACCGTGGAGATCTGGTGTGATGCTCAAAAATCGATCCCGATATGGGTGTCATGCTCCCGCACTATTGTACTACTTTACTGGCTAAGGAGGTTTTTCTACATGCAAAACACAAGGCCGTAAAATGCCAAATAAAATAAAGTAGGACTATTCTTTTTGATTCTGGTCTGGGTTTCCTCCTGCTATCGCAATTTCTGGGCCCTCACCCTTCATCAGGCAGGTTCACACCCAGAGTGACTGACTAGAATCAACAAGGGACCTTATATCCAAAATGTTCGAAAAGGATGGGTAAGATGTAGTGGCTCGCGCCAAACTACTTTTACGTATGTCGCTCTAAGACATTTAATATATGTCGGTAAACGCAAAAGCTTTAATTCTTTTGCTGGTGCAAAACGCAAGACCGTAAAATGACAAATAAAATAATGTAGGACTGTTCTTTTTAATTGGCCAAAAGTTTTGGAGCAACATACTTAAAAGTAGTTTGGCGCGAGCCATTACATCTTACCTATCCTTCTCGAACGTTTTGGATACCTATAAGGTCTCTTGTTGATTCTAGTCAAAGTGTTGTCTGTTCGTCAGCCACTCTAGGTGTGAGCCTGCCTGATGAAGGGTAAGGGCCAAGAAATCGCGCTTTAATTATTGCGCTAGTAGTGGGGATGCAGTCTTTATTGAAGGTGGCCTTAACTAAGGAATAAAACCCTTTTTTGATTTGTCGAGCTATCGAGAATTTACTTTTCTCTTCTTCAGGACTTCAAAGGGGGCAGTTAAACTAAGAACAGGAATCTCCATGCGAAAATGCAAGATCTGTCTCCATCCTCTATTACACAACTACATTCCTTCGCGACGTTATGAGGAAAACCGAGGGGAAATATCCCGCATTTTAGCAGGATAGACGCGACAGTCGCGTTGCATTGTTAATTTTATATTAGCGACAAATGGGATACTATTTAAATAAAAGTCACATATAAATTATTGATATTTATTAGAACAAATTAGAGTATTAATACTAGAATAGTGCGGTAAATGTGTAATTGATAAATACTGTGTTAGGGTGCATTATTTTTTTTTCGAATAAAATTGACCTATTTAGTTAATTAGCAGTTATTTAGCAGCAATAACTTAGAAACAATTACATTATTATGTAGATATTCATTTGGTGCAAATTATTTGTAATAATACCTCTAATTAATTAGTTTAACTAGTACTGATAGTAGTTATGGTAGCCTACGATTATGTAGCGAGGAACAGATAAATAAAAAATATGTATTCATAAATCATTCCATCGCCATATACCAACATATCAGGTAAAGATAAAGAATTGCGCAAATGAGAGAAAGAAAGATAGTGATATGGTGGGAATCACTGGATGTTAATATAATTACTTGCGGAGTTTCCAAAGGTAAATATGGGAAACAGCTGATCTTTAACCATGCTTGTTAAAATTTGCCCATTTTGGCAATGTTGCTATTAAGAATCAACTTGATACACCCACTCCTTGAAGAGACTGCGGCTGTTGTTGGCAGTAAAATTGATGTAAACAGATGTTTCTATTCTTCGCTACATTTCGCTAACTTGACAAGTTTTTAAAACAATCAGCCGGTTCGTGATTTTTACACATTGTATATAAAGGTTATCTTAACATTTCAAAACTTTTGTCGGTGTACGATCATGTTAAAATCCCTAAAGAAACAAAAACAGCAAAAAGCAACTCAAGGGATCAAGAAAAATGGCAGAAACAAAACATATTCAAAAGAGTGTCACTTTATTTACTTGTCCAATAAATTGATAGATCCACTGCATTGCTAGGTAACATAAAGCGGCGTTCGGCAATTCAATCTTTTTCATCGTTTTGCTCGAAATTTTTGACAGGCACGTGATCGGTCGTACTGTTTACAATAATAGGTCATGTGTCCGTCAAGAATTCCGAGCAAAACGATGGCAAAGATTGAATTGCCGAACGCCGCTTCACAGTGTCGTGTGATGTTTGCGCGTGAGAGGCGCTAAAAAGAATAAAATTTTTGTAATTTATATAAAGTGGCTAGACCAGGGAGGCAAAACTGACCGGGTAACTCCTAAAATTTCTCTTGCCATCTATCGTATATGTTTCAATTTCTATTTTACTACGGTACTGGTCAACAGCCTACTGTTGTGCGGTTCTTAAATACTTTATTTCAATACTGACCACTGAGAAAGAAATACCAAACAAAGCTAAACTCAATAATATCTGGCCAGAGTCTGCGCTTCTGGCGGATTTTTTAGACGAACACATTTCAGGTACGTCTGTTAAAATGAACCGTATTTGTTAAGTTCATTTTAAAAGTTTAAAGGTACCTTCAAAATTTTATTAACATTTTCAGATCCTGAATTCCTACTCATACCTATCTGCTTTCAGATTATTTAAGAAGCTTTGATGTCCACGAATGTTTCTCTTTTTTTGTTCTTCTAAGTAGATCTTTTTTAATATACGTATTACAATAATTAAATAATTTTTTCAGGGGTGCTTAAGTTTTAAATCTTTCTTTTGTAAGGGTTGATTGAGTACTTAAAGTTAGTTAAAAATTACACAGCCTATTCGTAAAAAAATATTAATAAAGAAAAATTGTGTTTCTTGCGTTGTTAATCTTAAACTTCCTCTAAAATTTTGACCCACCTTGGCCACGTCTCTGGATCTAAGGTGGTGTCGCTACTGTTTATGTACTAAATGATGATATATGTAATCTCGTTTAAGAATTAACGTTCAGATTCACTAGAAAGGTTTTATCCTGTCGTCATTAAAACACATGAGTTATTCTAATATTATAGCGATTGACTTGGTTCTAAAAGGATTTATAGCTTGGAACGGGTTGCGTTAATAAATTTAGTTCTATTATAGTGGAACTTAGAAACAAATTTATAGTATAAATCTCAGTTGTCTTACTCTTACATATGTTAGTTTAAAACTTCAAATTGGTCCAGTCTACAGTTGGATAATCTGGCTGCATATTTTTTCTGACTTGTTCCAAAACTTTATTGTAACTCTTAACATTTTGAAGCGATTTTTTGTGCTTCTTTCGCTTCGTGAATTAGGGCAAATCGGATATGTTTCAATTTTTAGTTTTTGGTGTGTACCTACTAACGTAATAACTACGTCTGCTTTCGCTTTTAATTATTAGTATATAGCTGAATGGGTATTATTTACGAATGTATAATACTTAAAAAGTAGGTTTTCCGGAGCTCATCGTTATTCTTTACCATAAACAATGATTCCTTTCGCTTTATTTATCTCTACGTGTCAAAATTTTAACTTAAGGACCTGCACTTTAGCACAAGATAAATAGTCAAGCATAAAATTAGATTGTACCAAAGCCTAAAAAACATTCCCTGAAATACAATTTACAAATACAATAAACCAAAACATCATTTATCGACTTCAGATTTTGGACAAGACTAATGTAAGTATCGAATTGTTTCTCCTGATTCATTTTTTTCGAGATGGCGTAGAATTCATAACATTACCAAGACTATAAGTTGCTTTTACCATCTGAAAATGAGCAAAGTTAAATATTAGTAGTATCATAGACTATATAATTAATAAAATTCTTTATAGTCTCTGATAGTACTAAATATTAGGATTTGTTAAATTAGTCCGGTATATATAAGATCGTATAATGGAAAAATGACTTGAATGTAAAATGGGCAAAAAGTTTAATGATATTCATGTACTTGCAGCAGGTCTTTGCTTACAGGGAGAATCTGTTGCTAAAAAGATTGGCCTATTTTTTCATCATCAAGGTTTTATCACCAAAACTTGCCCTATGAAATAGCAAAAGATCTTACAGGTGTCTCCAGGCCAGACAAAATATTTTGTTGCTACTTACAATAGAGGACTTTATTTTCATTAAGTTATTTATACACATAATTTGTAACGGTCTGCGAAAAACCTAAAATAATTTATACTCGATCCGTATATGACAAGTAGTACTTATTGGATATTTTCATATTTTGCATGATAACACAATTTCTATTATAATTATAAAAAATTTTAAATACTTGGTATTAAGTTTAAACAACAATATTTTTCCTTCCTTTCCTTTTCTTCCTTCTTGAAAATTGGCATTTGTTTTTATTAACCTCTCAACTATAGGAATTAAAAGGTTTTGAGAAGAAATGTTAAACTTAAACGACACGAAAAAAACAAAACATTATTGTTAGTAAAGAAGTAGTAAAATATAAATATTATGCTTAATATTTTGAAAAACATAAAACATTACTTGAAGAGTTTCTTTGTCAAAAAGCAAAATACAAGCTAAAGGCGACTTATTCAAAAATATATTTTTTTAAATAACATTTTAATTTTTTTATCAGATTAAAATGATACAATATAGGTAGACAGAAAAAATTATGATACAAAAACATACGCATATATTTAGAAATAACCAACACAAACTAAAGTGTGTCTCCAGATGGAGTACCGTATTCTAGTAAACTTCTTTATTTTTAAATTTACAGGAAAGTTGCATTCCTGTTAAAAAGGCGTTCGGATATCATAAACAGTTATTAAAGCCAGAAAAAGTCTACAGGGTGTTTAAAATTTAAAAAATTAAACTTAAAATTCCTGTTTTTATTTTTGTTTCAAAATTATTTTAACAAAATATTCTAAAAAATTGTCAAAAATTAGTTTAAGGTTTTTTTAAATAGCCTACGCATTTTAAAGATTTTCTTGTATTTTATAACACCCCCATTAAATAATTTGTGTGAAAAACTTTAAAATTAGTGTATATAAGAATATTCTTGAGATTCTTTAAGAAAAATTTCACATACTTCAATACTTTCAACACCTCGGATACCTAATCATCAGGGGCGTATTAATTGAGGGGAAGGCACCTTCTCGTGGATGCTCGAGTTGGTTATTAGGACCTCGTACCAAAAAAGCATTGGCAGTTAGGTTTTGGGAAAGTTACCAAAAAAATTTTCAGTTTTGCTTGTAGAGAATTTCAATAAACTGTAGACAATTTTGTCATTTTATCTTCACATAGCTGGATGTTTCCCCCCACCCTGCCTTTCCTCCAAAACATAGTGCTTTTAATACGCCCCTGTTAATCACGATTTTGACCCCGGTTTAAGACATCCTAAGATCAGCAAAACTTTTTATTAGGAATGACTTTTCTTGAAAAGTCAAAAATAAGAAAGTTTATTAGAGTGCGGTACCCCATTTCATGAAGACAGATGCGGACCCGTTGGTTTTTACCAGAGTTATTACATACACACATACATCATACCATCGCTCACACCAAGAAGGTTGCATTGCATTGACCAATGTTTTGTGAAACATCCTTTAAAGTCAAACATATATTTTAAAATATCTTCAAAAAATGTGTTTCAGAAATTGTTTTTTGAATATATTATCGAAAAGTTCTCATAAATCCAAGGCTTTATAAGAAACCGCATAACAACGAAAATGTATAAGATTGTGACCAAATTAAATTTTTATAGTATAAAATTTTACTTACTTGTTTGAAAAATTCGTAATTTATCTCTAATGAGAGGTAACCTAACTTTAGTCTCTTTGTTGTATTTAAAAATAGTATTTTAAACATTTTAAGGTTCTCAATAGTCCACGAATACCATTCCAAATCGTATAAAGAGTATTGGATTACTTCACTCTAAAATAATAAAAGAATATCCGTTATTAGCATATTATTACTAAATAGAAATCTAAATTTCGTAAGCACTTTTTACATCACAAAGTGTCTACAAGTCGCCGGTGATCATTATGTTTTTGCATATAGCTTAAATTACAAAATAAAAAAAAATGGAATACCAGCTGTAGTACCTACCATATACAGCAATACATAAGAAATTTCTTCCTTTTTTCATATCGTTCTCCATTTCGTATAATATAAGAATGTCCGGGCTCATTCGTGCTTGCCAATCCCATACACCATGGATTTATTAAGAAAGGATTCGATGTCCGTATACTGTGAGCGTATTGAAGGTGAAGCCTTATATTTGTTGTTTGTTATGAAAACAGTTCCCCAAGGAGATTAGTTTGCGAACTACGTAATTGAATCAAGAATGGTAGTAGAAAGAGATAAAATAGCATTGGAGTGTTGGAGCTCAGAAGTGTTGCTGTCTGTGTTGGTTGCTTAGGAAAACGGCTGAACCTCGGTCTGAATACTCGGTTACACGGACGTCTTTGTCTAATGAGCTAGGAAAGAAAAAGTGCGATTTATAGATTTATAAATGACTCGAAGCGACTTTAAATAAACACCTTTAGAAATAACATAACCTATAAATAATAAAACCTTTTTAACTTAAATTTATTATTATTTAGCAGAAAAATAAAATATTTTAGGGCTTTTATTACTTTTAGTAAAAAATCTTGTGATGCTTCTAACGTATTTTTTGTACAAAAATACAAGGTAAAATAAGATGTGGCCAAATGTTTACAAATTGTGTTTACAGTGTCGTTTAGAATTTTTTTGTTTTGGCTTCAAAGAATGTTAAATCATCCCGTATCCATTCCTAATAAATCCATGCCATACACAAATATTTAGAAACATAAAAAACTTTTAGCTCTTTCCGTCGGTGTCTCTAATCTTATATTTTTACAATACAACAAATACTACAGATTTTCGACTCTATGAAATTAGAAAAATCATGCACTTCAATCGTATAATAAAAGCACAAGAAAATAAATTTTCATTTACAAAATTAGGTGGTAACCATGGTAACCCACATGTTGATTTCCGTTATTCAACTCAACGTCAACTCCTAAGCGTCGCCCCTCAAGGGTGTCGAAAAACTTAAGTTACATGAAAAAGTGGATTTATTAACCAATACGATAGGCCTAGAATTTGGTGTCTCTATCTTTATTAATAGCAAAGAAATTTGCCCATACTAAGAGTTTTCGGACACATTGTATATAAAAAAAACATTACTCAAACAATAGATTCTAACACATTAAGCTTGGCCAATAGATAACCAGAAACTATAAAGAATATAGACAAACACTCGAATATACCGAAAGCTCGGTCTCCCTTGAGACATTTGGTGGGTTTACCGGTTTATGGTTTAAAAGTTTGTTTGTCCACCATCATATATACATGGAGATACATAGTATACATATTTATATAATGGTAGACAAAGAAATTTTTAAACCATAAATCAGTAAACCCACCAAATCTCTCCAGGGAGACCTGCTTTTCGTTGCACGGCAGTGTTCGTCTAGGTATTATTTAGTCTATGTTATAACTACGCTATTCTGCCATGTGTTTTCGAAAAATTATATTTTTGAAGGAGCGCCTTTTGCAAAAATGTGCTAAGAAGCCTGAAGAAGGACAATACAGTACAATACTTTTGTTGAATTTTGAAATTTTATTTCAAATGGTTTTACAAAATAGCCTATACCCAAGAAAACTTCCTATAAAAAATATAGTATGTATGGCTAAAGAATAAAAAAGAAAATAATATATATAAATATATATATATATATATATATATATATATATATATATATATATATACCTATATATATATATATATATATATATATATATATATATATATATATATATATATATATATATATATATATATATATATATTATATATATATATATATATATATATATATATATATATATATATATATATATATATATATATATATATATATATATATATATATAGTAAAAAATGGGAAATTTCTTAGGTCTATAGGTAATATATTACATGTAAATGCAAAGATTAACTTCTTCGCTAGTGCTGAACAAGAAGACCATAAAATGAAAAATAAAATAAGGACTAGTTTTTGATTCTGGTCTGGGTGCCCTCCTGCTATTACGATTTCTGGGCCCTTTTCCTTGAACAGGCAGGATCACACCCAGGGCGTCTGAAGAACAGACAGCACTTTGACCGGAATCAAAATGAGACCTTATATCCATCGATTCGAAAAGGATAGGTAAGATATAGTGGCTCGAGCCAACTAGTTCACCCAGTGTTGCTCCAAAAATTTTGGGCTGCTAACACAACTTCTTCGCTAGCGCAGAACTAGAAGATCGTAAAATGAAAAATAAAAATAAAATAAGTACTAATTTTTGATTCTGGTCTGGTAGTTATATTCTGTATTAAGGCTTATGATAGCACTTTTCGCCACTCCTTTTCTATGATAAGAAATGTTATAAATATGACTAGAATGCTTTGTCTCGATACTTCTGTCGTGACTAGCTAAACTATTCATTTCTTTTCTCCCAAATAAATTCGTTATACTCTGAGGGTTTCCAAGTGTTTTGTCTAGAAATAAAATTATTTTTAAAAACGCCGTCTCCACGGAACGACGTATATCTGGCGCAGTCGTGGTAGGATTTCTGAGACGTTACAAGGGCATATTGCAACGGTTTCATTCAAGAATTCACTCATAAAAGAAATCTACAAAAAACCGGACAAGTATTGGACCAGAAGCAAAAAGTACTGCTCTAAGGTAGCCACTGGACAATCAGCATCGGGACAAAGGAAGAAATTTCAGCAACATCTTCACTTCAGGAGTCAACCCGCCTACAGACGGAAAAACGTCGCCGCCCCTGTAGACAACTGAAGAAAAAATCGCCGAACCAGCCGGGGATTAAGAAAAAGAAAACGAATGAAGACATCAATTTTCATTGTTTTATTTTAAGTGAAATTTTCAATTTCCCGTTGACCTTTTTTTTAATCTTTTTTTTAGATTAAGAATATTTCATTTTATATTTAGTGTCATTGTGTGTTTTATCGTACGAATTTTATTTTAATCTAGAGTAATTTCAAAAGTACATAAATCTCTATTTAAATCTTCAAAATTGATTCTTTAGACGATTTAATAAATTCCTTAAATTCGATTAATATAACTGACAACATGCCAGAAACTACTAATTATCATCTTTTGAAATACCAATCCGATAATATTCCACATTTCGATGGAAATCCTAAATTACTAAATAGATTCATATATGCTGTTGAAAATCTTTTAAAAGCGTTTCAAGATCGAGCTAACATAAACGCAACTATAGATATTTGCTTATTCGATACCATTTTAAGTAAGTTAAACGGAAGAGTTGAAGAATTGATAGCTTCTCGATCTGAATTAAATTCTTGGCTACTGTGTAGATACACAGTTTTGCAGATCAAAGATCAATTATTGATTGCCTTATTCAAGATTTATTGAACCTAAAACCTTTCAAAAATGAAAATCCATTATTTTTGGAATGAGAGTACAAGGTTCTCGAAGCCTATTATTTTCAAAATTAAACTCTGGGCCTGATGATGCCGCTACAAAACTAACCAAAATAAAACATTACGCTCAATTTGCATTAGAAACATATTTAGATGGTTTACGGTATAATTTGAAACTTGTCACAAGATTTAAAAACCCAGATGGTGGAAGTAGACACGGCGCGGCGTAAACCATAATCCAAGCGCACCCAGAATTTTTCAGCTACGCAAAACGGTTGCGACTTACATTCGCCCAAAAACAAGTTTACTCAAATACATACTCACGTGAATGAAAAATTGCAGAACGTCGTTGGACTGAATTCCAAATTAATAGAAACAGAGATCTGCAATATAAAGGGTGTTACAAAAAGATGTTAAGGAATTTTAAGCGCAGATTCTACATCTAAAAATATGAAAATAAGTTTAAATAAACGGGTCCGCTTTTTTTTTCGAGATACAGAGTGATTAGTAATTTTTTGCAAAATTAATATCTTGTTCCTAAAGCCCCCTTAATTCTGCGTGCAAAGTGTTTTCTAAGCTTTTTCGCTCTGATGAGCCGTTTTCGAGATAAAAATTAATTTATTCCTTATAATAAATACAAATAATATTTTTTTTTACAAATTTTTTTTTCAGGAAACAGTGCTTTCTGATTTAAGTTTATAATAGATGCTGAAAATGGCTTCCCCGTGCTATAGTACAAGCTCTAAATCCTAAAGGAAAATAAAAATACATAAAATAAAGAAAATATTGAACACCCTGTTTTCCGAAAAAGAAGTGTTTGAGGATCCATGTTCATATAAACTCTTTTTGATGTTTTAGATGTAAAATCTGCCCTTAAAATTTCTTAACATCTTTTTGTAACACCCTACATACCCTATACATGTTCCGAACAAGACACTGTATTATATACATAACTAGTAAAACTTAGTTACAACTTACTGCGTCTTCGTAACCTTGTCCTAGGTGAGCTATAACAAATACGGCTTGAAGAAACAATATGATCAGCATAACACCATACATAGGTCCAAAATAGGGCTAGAAATAACAAAATTGATTTTTATTGAAATATTTTTAGCACTTTAATATTTTTATCATTATGTGTTTCTCAACTAAATTATTCTAATATTCCTTATGAATTTTTTTCTATAACCTTCGCTTTATTTAAAAGTATTTAAAGATTCTAACCTTTACAATAACTTATGCGATTTTATTATTATATTTGGTCTAAAGAGCCTAAACACCAGCCAAATTCTATACCTAATATTTTTTTGATCCTAAGGGTTAAAAGTAGATATATGTATACAAGAGATATTCTACGTCTCCCCGCACCCGGGTGAATTTTATCATGTCAAAATCTCCGACACAGCTGACCTACATCAACAAGAACGTCCAAAACACAGACTGATTTTTAAAAAACAGGCTGTTTTCCAGAAAGCATATTTGTTTTCTAAAAAAGAGAACTGTTTCTGACTTGTTTGCAAATCGGCCTATGTTTTGGACGTTCCTGTTGACGTAGGTCAGCTGTGTCAGAGATTTTGGCATAATAAAATTTACCCAGGTGCAGGGTGGCGTAGAACATCCCTTGTATATCTACTATTAGATTGCGTAGTATTGCAAAGACAACCCATAATATCGTTACCGTCCAAGCAAAGTATCGTAAGCGAAATTTATGTGATTTTATAAGAAACGCAACAAACTGATTTTTATGTCTACTATTTTTCTATCAGTTTCTATATAAGTTACAGTACTACTACCTGGTTCCAATATAAGTTATATTATAACGTTTTTAAATAGCTGAAATAAACGGTACTTGCGATTTCTTAATTTTTGTTTTCTAAGGTTCTTTTAGAGGTTACGATATTTTTGCTGCCGCTTGTTGCAGCAGGTTGAGAAATGACGAGAAACGTAAGCTACTTCCTTTTACGATACGCAAATAAGACCCTGAGGTGGTTACAATAATTAAAATTATAGAAGCACACTTTTTAGTTGGAGCTTGCGACATTTGATGAAGGTGAGACGTCAAAGTCAGTGCCCGCAATATATTTTTTTTTAATTCCCTTCAAAATACCTATTACTGTTCGCATACTTATTATTTCGATCATGCTTTAACAAATCTGACTATCTTTTGTTACGTATCTTTTGTGAAGTCGTTGCTATTCAACAGGGTTGAAAAGCCTCCCGCGCAACCGCGAAGCCATTTTCTGTATCTTTCTTATATCCAAATACACAATTCTTTTGTTATCGTAAAAAGGTTCTCTTAGTTACTTAAAGAAGTTTATAATTTTCTCCGTAGGAACCGCAGTATGAGTGAGAAATGTATAACTTACAGAGAAGGCCACAAAAACTGAGAACATTATAATAAAAATACTTGCTACTCCAAAAACCAAGTATCCAACCATGCATAATTTTTGTAGTTCTGCATGTTGCCTAAAACAGTTTATTAACAAAATTACCAATTTAATACATTACGGGAATTAAAACGCTAATTCGGTTCCATTGATTTTGTCTGTTATTCAAAATTTGGCTTATTGCATACAAATTTTGTTCATATTAGGTGAGGAAATCGCTTGCTGAAAACAATAATGGCACAACTCAACAGTTATCATTTTTGAGTTATCACTGTTAATGATTTTTAAACATCCAAGTTAAAAATTAATTTTTGCTTAAAATGCCAGTTTAAAAATATTAAAATTTGGTTTATTCCCCACAGCAGATGTGGCGCAACATAAAAGTATTTTTTAATTTCATTTTCAAAATTAAAAATACTATCTCTTTTATTAAAATCTACAGCCATGACAACGTCACCAAAAAAATATACAATTCCACATAGCAAGTTTTATATTTATACAGGGTGTTATGAAATTCACTGCATATATTTGAATGGGTGATTTCTGGGGTAGTCTGCAGATATACCTGATACTTTTTCCCTCAAATCGAACACTTTTTATATTAAAACATACCCTAAACCACCCCCGTATCCGATGCTTCTAAAGAGCCTGAAGTCATAAGCTCTAATATTATAAAGAAAAGACAAATGATCCAGCCGGGACATTGCCGCACTTGCATTATTATCTCGACATCTCATTTTTATCAGTTTTAAGTAATCCAAAGTATTTTTAATTTCACAGACGCATTTTACCATAAATGTGTATTTTAATTTAATTGCAATTTTTTTTTACTTAATATGGGACAATATTGACCACTCGTGAAATCGGTTGAAATTGTACCTAACCAGAATAAAAAGGCTATGTTATCCCAATCAAACAAAAAGAAGTATGACTTACCCTATATTACGTTACTAATGAGATGAGCATTATTCTTACTGGCTTAAACTTTCTGGCTAAAAAAGATTAAACATCAAAACGAACAACACTAACTGAGCACAACTACACCGTATTTTAAAATTCAAACCAAAATTCTTTCATTACAGTATTTGTCAAAAATAAACATTATTCTGTTTTACACAGCACGTTCAGAAAGTTGTTATTCGCCCTTGTGCCAATAAAATTATCGTACGTTACCGATTTGTTTGAGAAAAGATTCCCTAAATGAGTTTTTATAAAATCGAGATGTATGTACAATTATGTACATAAATCGCTTTCTAGCACCCGCAAACGTTACATAATATGTAAATATTATTAGTGTTAAATTTAGTTTAGTTTTCAGCCCTACTAGAGCACCCTATAAGAAGCACTATAATCAAGGCACAAACTAGATAAAAATGAGCCAAATATCAATTAACAACGGATCGATGAAGACCATTTTCTAGGTAGCAAAACAATAAGAAACTAGGTACATTACTATTTAAAACTACCTTCTAGGTCTAAGGAAAAAATATTGATAACAATGTACATAAACCGCTTTCTAGCACCCGCAAACGTTACATAATACGTAAATATTATTAGTGTTAAATTTAGTTTAGTTTTCAGCCCAACTAGAGCACCCTATAAGAAGCACTATAATCAAGGCACAAACTAGATAAAAATGAGCCAAATATCAATTAACAACGGATCGACGAAGACCATTTTCTAGGTAGCAAAACGATAAGAAACTAGGTACATTACTATTTAAAACTACCTTCTAGGTCTAAGGAAAAAATATTGATAACAATATGCACGCGTGTTTGTATAGTTGCCTAAGCAGTAGAGTAGGTGGTAGTTCATTGATGTAGCTGAAGTCAAGCGGAAGGGTTGTTTACCTCATTCCGCTATCGTAATTCAGGCGCCTATCTGATTGGTTCGCTACCATGATTCCGACCGCCTTGATTGGTCTGCCGATATTTCTTAAATTGTGAAAGAAAAATTTAAAGCCGTTAAATATTGACAAAAGTTAAAGCCGTTTAATATTAACAAAATATCGTACGCGCTAAGTTATGTGCATTTTAAATTAGTTGAAGCTGAGATATATATTTGTTGGTTTAAGCAGCTGTTCTCTAGAGGTTTTTATTTGTGTTATAGGTGGTAAATTAACTTTTTGAAATTGAGAATTTTGGAAGAGGATTTCTTTCTTTAAAGGTAATGTAATGAAAATATGTTTTCTTCAAACTTGTTACATAGAAATATCGTTAAGAGACCTGGCAACACAAAAACCTAGCTTACTGTTCTGTTGTTCTTTATATGACCATGTGTTTTATTATCAGTGGTGCGCTGTGATTAAAAATAATTCAAGGGGCGGTATCATATACATATTAAATAAATATATCGCGGGTTCCCCATTTACCCAATGTGCGGATTTTGATGCCAACAATGTGAAATGGAGATATATAATCTCGCATAAGTCTATCCTTTATTCCGATATTTCGTAAACTGCGATTGCGCTAAATTTTGTATTGCCATTGGCAATCTAACGCCGCCACGCTTCATACGTTTCTTGACAGGGCTGGTTGTTTGGTATAATTGAACTAGTTTATTACTTTCTGTACATCAGGGCATCAGTTAGCACACTTCAAAATCAACCACAAGAACACCGAATTCAAAATACAACACGACACAAAGGAAAAATGGCGAATGGCGATCCAACTGTAAACTAAAAAAAAAACCGAAAGCTGAAGGAAGCCGAAATATACGCACAACAGCCGATGATTAGTACAATTCACCCCACGGTATATTTATTTAATACGTATATGGGCGGTACCTAGCTTATGATCGCGAAGCGCCATTTATGACTATTTTTCCCCAATCTGAATTCAAATTAGGATTTACCCGTTTCAATATATGCACTGAATTTCAAAACAGCCTGTATATAATTTACTGTTCTGCTATTTTAATAGCAAAGACAGGTAGCGCTCTCTTTTGTGAGAGGGTCAAAGCACTTTTGACCTTTTATAAATTCATTACATTTGGTTATACAGTTTTCAGGGCAAAGGGGTTACGATAGGGCCCCTAAAATCTCGGGGCCCCCGGGTGTTGCCCCGAACGGCCATATGGTAGTTACACCACTGCTTCAGCCATCAATGACCATGAAAAATAATATACTTTTTAAATGGCGAACATGATTTTTATCTATAGTATAATAATAATAAAAATAATAATAATAATAATAAAAATAATAATAATAATAATTATCCTAAATATGCAGTCTCAGCATACATATGGCTTTGCGCGTTCTCTATTACCACCTAAGACATGCGTATGCAATAGACGAAACACCAGTGCTTCCCTACGTTCCAAGTGATATCAAGTCCGTCATGGAGAACGAAGGGTGCCGAATATACTGGAGTTATTCGTTCCCCACTCTTAGGGTTTTGCAAGCAAATAAGCCCAATATTGTACTCCTCGATCATAATAATAGGTCAAGGTATGTCATCGAGTTCTCGGCACCATCTGAAGTTTACATTAATTTAAAGGAAGAGGAAAAACGGACAAAATATCGGGATTTATGTTACGAGCTTCGGAGGCTTTACCCTGGCCATTGCGTGATGCTGGTGAATTTGGTTATAGGTTACCTCGGAGGTATAAAGGACACCCTGCTTTCAGGACTTAAGTCCATACCGGCATGTCGCAATGCCGCTGAGAGCTTGGCCGCAAGGATGCAAAGGAGTGTCATTCTGGGATCGTTCAGGTTACCCAGGGCATATGAATAACGGAACTCGTATGTGTTCTACTCCACGGTGTGGCGAGTTGTACTCGTTTAAATGTTACCGCCCCTTTGAGTATCGGAGCTGGAGGGTTCGAACTGGTAAACCTAGTAATAATAATAATAATAATAATATATTATACACGTCTCATATGAAAACCATTACACAACAGCTCTAATTATTATTAAAACAAGTGGAACTCTTAGGAAAACGTAGTTAATGCTATTTTAAGTGCTAAATAATAGATTATAAAAATATTACTTACACCACAATTATCTGATGCCAGTCTATAATAAACCTAAGATTTTCTTTAACAGATTGGTTGTGTTCATTTTCTGAAATTCTTTCTTCCCTTTTAAAGGCATTTAAAATATGTTCATTAAGAAGGTAAATTTGGCATTTTATTAAAAAAATGACAGTAATGACGTACCCAGGCCCGAAAGAAATCAAGGGAGCCAAAATAATAGAAACTACTATCAACCACCAACATATTGAAATACCCAACACTGGAAAATACTCTTGAAATAAAAGTGAGAGTGATATGAATGTTTGTGGTTCTTTAGATATTTTTATTACAATTATTAATAGAGTTCCCGCATGTAGCACTAGGGCTATTGTAAGAAATCGATCTATTCGCCTGGCTTCAAAAATAATTTCTTTCCTTAATTTTGCTGTTCCTTTTTTTGAATTGGGGAAAACATTTTTTAAGCGCGTAAGTACTTGTGTCCATTTCTGATAAGTTGGAACTGTTAGTATTATCGCCAGCAGCATCTAAAAGCAGTTAAAGGTGTTCTTAAAAAACCTCTATCATAAATTTTACTAAAATATTTTGCTACAAAATCTTTGACACACATAACAAAATGAAGGTTCTCTTGGGAATTCGAGGACTCTGAATAAAAACTTCTTCCCTTCTAACAATATCGACTAAAGAGGCCTACAGACGGCCCAATATGATACCTTGTATTTTATCCACAAATTAAATTCGGCGCGGTATTTAAAATGTGCACACTGTGTATCAGTTTCAGCTGAAAGAGATTTTAATGCGATTAAAATGCGCAAACTTAAACGTCCAAGTAAATTTTGCTAGTGAAATATAAAGGCCATTTAGAAAGATGAAGGGCAGTTAAGTTTTAAATTGCTGTATATAAGTATATTCAAAAATATCAATTAAAAGTATTACTTTTTTATCTTGTGTTGTCAACAAACATTGTTACGTAGCTAACTTTCGCTAAAATCAATTTTTATACATACCCAACTAGAAAAAAAGAAAGCAGGTCCATATTGAAAAAAGAAATCTAATGTAAATATTTTTAGGAAATAAAAAATCTCTATCGATGTTACAATTAGTCCCATAAAACCAGCTGCCTTGAGTAGAAACATCACGTGTTTGTATTTGACAATAGTTAGAAAAAGCATCATTATTGGAAAAAGATTTTCTGAAAATAAAAGATATTTTTCAAAAAAAAAATATCGTACGCTTATAGAGTTTGTCCATACCAATAATTCACCGGATATCGAAGTTGCATTGTACTAAATTACATTGATTTTCATAGATCACTTTTACACAGACGGATCAATGTTTACATACAATCTTTCCTTAAAAATCAGAGTAATTTGGTACTGTACAATTTCGAAATCTGGCAAATTATCGACGTGTGTACGATGTATATGTATATGTGAATCAATGTAGATTGTACAACGAGTTACTTTGTAGCATATTTTCTATCTTTTACCATAATATAAAACATTTACATAGCCAAAATTATATATGTCAATTTTAGAATTTAAAAACCAAGTAAGTCGACATACCCAGTAAGTTCATATATGCTTCTTTAGTAACTCTATTTATTTCATACAAAATTACGATACAAAAGCCAAGCAAGTCTACTTGCTAGAGAAATTACGCGTTTAGTATCTTGCGAGCAGCCAATATAATCTATATGCGCGTCGATGGTTTAATTATATCATTCGCCGGTGGTTGGAAGTGCACAAGAAAACAGTTTTGGTCTGGTCCTTTGCCAAGGAAATATACGTATTTTGCTCTTGAGCAATGAGCTTCAACTTCTCCAAACGAAGCGAATTTTGCAAAGAGCTTAACAAGAAATAATGCTACGGTACGTAAAATTCTACAATTTAATATTTGATTTGTTGGAATAATAATACACTGTTGTATAAGATATCTCCCCTTCCAACTTCTTCGCCTGAAGATGATTTCGACAAAGATCCCGATTATACCCCAGGCGCTGATATAGAAAACGCGAAGGTTCCGTAGTTCTCTACTGCTAAAGATCTTCAGATTAAATCTTCCAATACACGTATCAAGAAGTTTCATCACAGTTTTGAAGAAAGAGCCGTTTTCCCTACGTTTGAAATATGGAAGTTTGGATCAGGTCGCGCACCTTCTGTCGGCTTTTCAGATGTCATGAAAATGCTTCCTACAAATACTAAGAATATAGTGCTGGCTGATATAACCAGTCGCGACAATGCATGTGATGAAAGTACATTAAAAAACGTACATTTTAATGATGTCTTGCCTACTGAGAATACAGATGAAGCTGCACTCAAAGTAACGAAGATAACAAAGCCCCTTCCAACTTTAATCATTCATTGTAGATGTTACTAACATTACTTCTGTCTAAACAACTATTTGGAAAAGCAGCACGTGCTTAACGAACCTCGGGCGACCTGTCAGGTGGAGGCACGGAAAAGGTGGTAGCTCAAGTAGGGCAAAAATTTTTCATTTTAATATCATTCGCCATTTTGTGAAGAAACAAGATAAAAGTTTTGGTATGATTTTAGCAAAAAACAAAATAAAAACACGTGTGTCATATCTAGTTAAATCAATATTAGTAATAACAACTCTCTTTAGTAATTTATTTATAATATTATTAGATAGAGACGCAAAATTACTTGCACAATTTTAAAAACGCCGCCATAACCTGACTAATCAGAACGCGTTTGTACCACGATCGCTAGTCGCTTGTCTTCGTCAAAGTTCTAAAGTTTTGGGCATCCCTGCACATATTTTGTATCTAACAGAATATATCTTTTTCTTTTAGTAGTAATCACGTAGTAACACGGGTCTTTGGAATTAAAAATATGTTCGATTATTTTCGGTTTTCACTAAAACTACTAACAAAAGGGGATGTAAAGGTAATATTGAGGATTGACAAAGCCGCCGATGAAAGCAGCGGATATGGGGTGGTTTAGGGTATTTTTAAAACGTTAAAATGAAAACAATGCGACTTAAGGGGAATAAAGTATTGGGTATGTCTGTATATATATATATATATATATATATATATATATATATATATATATATATATATATATATATATGTATATATATATATATATTTATATTTATATATATATAAATCATAGTTGATAAATTCTCTCTTGGAAAATATGCAACAAGGTTCTTAAAATAAATTTTACATACCTATTTAAAATAGGCAAATTTACAAAAATAGGCTTTAAAGTTTAATTAAAATGGCATAACTTAATGTATTTAAGTTATTCATCCTATAACTAGGGGATCAAATAAGTTATTGTAAACGATATCGCTTTACAATAACTCATTTATCGATACGTATCTTACTTAACTAAACACATATAAAAAAAATATTTTGGAAAGAATTAAATTATAACACAAAAGATGAAAATTATTTTTTAGGTGGTCACGGTCTGTCTACCAGACCGGAAATGTCTTAGGCTGCCAGCCGTCAACGTAATAGAAAAAATATTTACCAATAGAAAGCTCGTTCTTATCTTTTAGCATTTTCCGAAACTTTTAGTTTGTGTAATAGCTAAACAACAGTCTTTTAACTATTACAATTTTTCGGAGTACTTTCCAGCTTCTAATAATAAAGAATATTAATTTTAAAATTGCTTTATCGTTATTGCCGCACTACTGTGACGCAAGCTACGAGATTTAAAATTTATTAGGGGAGAGTGGTGGATGCCGGTTGTCAAAGCAATTTTTTAATCCTGAATATATTTCGATTATATTTTTGAATATTAACTTAATTAAAAGACAGCATTGCTACATGGTCTGTGCAGATGCAGTTGATATATTAAAATTAATTATATTTTAAAAATAAGTAAGTTTCTTAAGATTTAAATTAATGAAAACCGTACCAAAGGCGTAGTCTTCCCTTTTAATTTTGTGCCTAAATTGCCGAATATGTTGTCAGGTCATCTGCAGCAACCTGGATATTGTGAAAGTCAGTTTTTCCACTTCAACGACTTGAAAAGGCCCTGAAACTCCAGTGAAATTGACAATAGCGCTCTCCCTTCTCCTTCTTTTCTTTTCTTGATTGGTATTCTCCATTAATATGTATGTTATTACATAATCAGGTTGTACTACATAATTTTTAAATAGGGTAACTATTGCGATGTGTCGCGCTTTGTGCGAATAAAATTGGGTAGTAACCACTGCACACAAATTTGGAATTTCAGCAAACCACATTGTAATGTTTTTGACTGATGGCGGATCATCCGTGGTTCGTGCGGGCCGTTTGCTGAAACATGTTCGCCCTAAGTTACATGTTAATTGTATGCTGCATGCGTTATATCGTACCAGGAACTATCAGTTCCTGTTATCAAGATGTGGATGTCAACAGCGCATACAAAAGCAGTGTTTCTCAAATCTCCCAAACGGATTCGTCAATTTCATGCAAAATGTCAGAACTTTTCAAAACCTCCACAGCCAGTTCTGACACGACGGGGACCGTAGTTAAAAGCATCGTTTCATTTTCAACGGCATTTTTAGCAAGTACGGTCTTTAGTGTTACAATTGAACGCAAAAGAAGCTGCTGTCATAAAAGCCACTATTTTTAATAATTACCAAGAAGTAACGAATGCCATCACAGTATTTCAGAAGTCTTCGTTATCGTTAGTAGAATCATTATAAATAGTGGATAACGTGCAAGCAGTGTTGAATCCAAATATTTTTTTCCGGGGCAAAACATTTTTACTGGGAGGGAATAAAATTTGTCTATGCTTTAAGCAAATCAATTTCTATATTTTACAGACATTCCCAGTGGGATTTTTCTTGCTCTGGGGGAAAATCCCCCCGGACTACCCCTTGAATTCATCCCTGCGTTCAAGCAGTGCTACAAACTTAAATGACGAAAAAATCATGTGTGTTACAGAAAAGAGCCAACTTAACACATTTTAAACTTGATGAGCACTTACCAGGTGCAACATTTAAGTTTCGCGGTTCCAACCTTTTTAATTTATACTGTAAAATCTTAAAACCAAAATTTTTTACACTAAGCTCCTTAGAGCTCGGAAGAGCTTGAGGGCTTTTTAAATATGTTATTGGAGCCTTACAACTGAATTACTTTATATAAGTACCTGGTAATTTAACAAAGGGCTTGCAAGCTCTTTTAAAATACTTCAATCCCTTTCAAAGTTCTTACAAGCCACCAAAATTGCTAAGAAGCTGTTGCAAACCCTCAAAAGGACTCACAAGCTTTTTAAATTATCAAGTACTTTTAAATTACCCAGTTCAAACTCAAAAAACTATGCGATTCTTAGGAGCATCGGTGGGAACAAATCAGAGTTCCGGTACAGCATGAGCACTGTACATGCAAGACCAATAATAATTCGCCTAATTTCGAATGACGAGAGTCGACTCCGCCACAAATATCTTCTTGTCTATTAACAAATTGATTTTCTGAGATAATTTTTAGGGCATTTTGATAACGAACAAAAACAAATTTTAGAATGATTGGTTTAGTATTAGTTTTGTAGCGTTAGCGAAATACTAAACAGCTATTCTCAGAGATTGAGAAAATAGCATTTTTAAATCTGCCATAGATAATATTAATTTTTAAAGTACTTCCGAGAGAGCTTAAGGCCCTTTTTAAGTGCTTAAACCACTTTCAACACTTTTGAGGGCATGGAGCCCTTTCTAAAAGTTGGTGCTTGGAGGACAATTACTTTTAAAAGTAATTGGTAATTTGAAGTCCATTTTAAACCAAGTGAAGTAATTTGTATTTCAATTGTCTTTTATATTCAGACTGCGAGTTTGAATGACCACTGGTTGTTACATAGAAATGTGAAAACTTGATGGACGACATTACCTACAGTGTTCGCATTCCCTCATACTTTCCTATTTCATTTGATATTTATTATTATATTTTCATGGATTTGTCGTTAAGCCATTTTTATGTTAAAATAATTAATGTTACTCTAATTATTTTTCATTCGAGGAGATTTATTTTAACTTACCATTAAAGTAACCATTAGGGAAGCATATAAAGATAAAATATTTAATTCTAAGAATCAATCATCATATCATCAAACAACTATGAGGAATTCTTTCGGTTTGTGGGTAACATGTTTATAAGATACAAATATTAGTTCCTTTACTAGTAATGGTTAAAAAACTCGAAAACAAGTACGATTTTGAATTTTGCTCTAGGTACCCTTCGACTATTGCGGTTTCTAGGACCTTATCCTTCAGCGTGCAGGCCAAATTCAAGGTGGATGGGTAGATGTCGTGGCTCGCATCAGCTAGTTCACCCAGTGTTCCGAAACTGTATTCGACTGTTGACACAACATACTACGTCAAATTTTAGTGGTGCTCTTGTATAGTCGAAGAAATAGAGCAAGGGCCCAGAAATCGCGATAGCAGGAGGGCACTGGCGAAAAAATTAGAGGGTTAATAAAATTATACAAAAGTCAAACAATATTTTGAGGTTAGGTTATAATTTGCTCATAACATAACCAAAGCCCTCCCATATTACACTGAATGTTTCAGGAACTGTTACGTTATCACAATTTACCAGTACGATTACCGTATTAGAAACGGAACACGCCCTTTGTTCGAGCATTCAGCATTGACTTGCTGTGCCATTGAATGTGAAATGGGTTCCAGTAAGGCGTTGTGGTTTAATCCACCTAGCCAGGTGGATCAGGATTTGTGGTATAAAACATTTTCCAAAATTCATAATTTAATAGCTTTATTCAAATTTTGTAAATAAGAATTATTTACTTATATTTACTTGTCCTTTTCAAAATATTCTTTGCTTCTATAAACTAATGCTTCATGCATTCTATTACTTAAAATTATTTAATTGCTACATAATTATGCATTACTTTCCTAGGCATGTGAACCTAGGTATTTCCAATATCCACATCTTTAAGTTTTTAAGCATATTATAATAACTTTTTGTCATCGCAAACAACAGCAATAACTGTTAGATATGGTCTGACGTCACTCAGAGCGCGCGAATATGGTATTTAAATGGAATGATTTTAAAAAGCAAAATAAATTATTAGTTAAATTTATTGTAGTAAGTTGCTATAAAATAATATTTTTGGGTTTGTTCAGGTTTGCTTGAATACTTTATGCAATACCAAAATACATGCTTATTCCCTATTAACTGTTAAATTATTTTCTTAACTTAAACGCTAAATAGTAAGACAACTACATTATTTATTTAATTCCAGCTACTAGAATAGCCAAGTGAAATTAATTCAATTCCTCTATACTCGCCTTGCACATAACGAGCTTCTTAAATTACGTCCCCATTAATATCGTACACCAAAGCACTTCCTGCAAGGATTTAACTCTAAACTAATTGCTGATCATTATCCTGCTGCAGGACTCGAGTTTTCACAACACGAAATGGTTATTTTACATTTTAGATTTACGTATAAAAAGTTTTCAGCTGTATAGTACGTGCATTATTTGTTTAAAACTTATTAAAACGCTTGGTAAATTATAGGCTTTGCATCACGATGAAAATTATTGGAAATTATTAATAATTTAAGAAAAATAATACAGGACAATTAGTTTAGCTAACAAGGTTAGTTTACAGCACATTTGTTACATAAACTAACTAGTGAGCAATTTAACATAATTTTGTTATTCTAATGTTTATTGTCACTGTGAACGATCAGATAGAAACTCTGGTAGCACAAGATGTCGACTAAATGTCAGTGGCGGTTCGTGGTTTTTGAATATGGGGGGTGCAAAGCAGTTGTTAGGTGGAGGAGGGTTAAAGGTGAGGAGTGAAAGGCGCCGAATTCTAGCTTGCACTGCTTTTTTTTTCAAAACGTCATAAACACCGTTGATTTTATTTCTAAATCGGGTGTTGGATGACCCAACTTTTTGATTGCAACTTTTTCTTCAAATGGAACAACTATTTTCTAAAATATACTTTACAGAATTCATATTGACAATGAAAATACCGAAAAACCGAAAACAAAACAAACTATTTAGCGGCAAAGGCAGAACGGCTGCTGAAGTTTTGAGATCGAAGCACGTGTACTATGCCTATGGAACCACAGATTTATTCGCAATCTGATTGGTCATCGAGCATCGCGTCCTTTTGCGTGACATCACCTCGCGGTTGTTCTCAAGCTGAGACCTTGCGGAAGTAAGGATTAGGTTCGCGCTTGATCCACCGTTCAGATTATAGTGTGGACTTTGCCAAGGTACTCCAAACTACCTTCCAAGCAAAAACGCTGCATTATTTATTTGTGCTTTCGCTGGCTCTGTAATTTACGTTACGAGGATAATTTGAACAGGTGTTTGGTGCTATGAGTTGCTTTAATGAAATAAATATTTTATATATTTATTTTATTTTATTATTTTAGTTGGTAATTTAATTGGGGGGTGCGAGACCCTGCGCCCCTGGCAGTAGCCGCCCCTGCTAAATGTTCATAATGTATCCAGTTAGTCCCTGGATATTTCTTTAACCATAAGGTGACCATTTTTGGAAAACAAACCAAGAAATGCATTGAATTTGTACCTAAATGTTATAAAAACCATTCTATTCTATTTACACCTAATTTAATAATTTTTAAATAAATAATTGGCAAGATCTGTCTGCAGATATGAAAAGATATCCAGTAGACACCACGAATTTATAACACTGGTAGTACAATGTTAATCGTTCGTAATAAATGTAAAATCTTAAAAATTAGTGTCATAGCGAACCAAAAAATACAGTGGGTTCCATTCTTGCATTAAAGTACTGGGCCTCCAAAAACCAACGGAAACCAATGGCTACGTAGAACAGTAAGCTTTCACCGTTGTTGGGAATCACCGGACTGCTATAACCCTTTAGACAACTCTTTCAGCATACATATTTTAAAATGATGATTTTTTCCAATACGACCACAAAAATTTTGGATTGTCCAGTAAATTTCTAAGTATAGTAATATCTATGAATGTACAACTTTCAAGAATTGGTCCAAATAAACAATTTGATCAATTTTTAAAGAGGAAATAGTGTTAAATTTATCTCCTCGCTATTTTTCCAAGCAAAACAGCTTCAGATATAAGGTATTTCATTTTATAATCTCTCTTTATAATAATACCGAGAAAAACACCTCTTCTGTATAAAATAAGATAAATAAGCGACAGCACCGAACTCTTGAAACGCCCTTAGAAAAGCAGTCTATGAGTACGGCGGACGCCTTAAGACGCTTTAACGTTCTGCCTTCGTATGGCACCCCTATTACCCTAACCCGTCGAGCATTGCCTTAGGACAAATAATGTAACAGTAAGTTTTAAATTTATATGCCTAAGCTCTTTTATATAATTAGTCATTTAATAAAATATCTAAATGGTTCATGAAATGTGGTGGTGCAATAAATTAGTATCTCGTTGTTGGTGAAATAAAAGTTCAAAGAGATTTGTTGTGATAACAATTGAGCCGTTAAGAAAGATAGTGTCAAACCCATAGGGTTTCCATCCATCTCGATATATTGGGACTGTCGCCGTTACTAGGGTTCATGTCCCGACGCCGACGTACCGACAAAGGTATTAAAAGTCCCGATCGACGTTATCAAGGTTTTTTAGGTTAAATTTTAAAAGCAAAAGAACCAGGAAACGTGATTTTGAAAGGTTTTTAAAATGAAAGCTTTTGCGTATAACGCACCACAATAGCGTAGTGCAGTAGACCGCTATCTTGCGAATTTGTGCGTAGCGTCCCGTTGGTATTCTTTGGAAACTAGTTAACTTGACGTCTAGCGGTTACTATTAATGGTCCAAGTCATTTCTAAAATTCAACATTTTCGACTGGATGTCGCTGTTTGAAATCTCACAATGAGACAAGTTCAAAGAAACAATTATATTATCTTAAAGTAAACTGTTTGATAATTATAGCAGATCACTGTTTTCAACAATATTTACCTTCAGAATTTGATGGAAGGAAAAAACTCTTTAGAAGAGTGGAAAACGTTCGAGTGAAGGAAGATGGTTTATCTCTTAAAAAGCACACAACATCTAGATCATAAATCGGAGAAATTTAAATTGTGTGAATACCCTTTTCGCAATCCCTGTGCACAATTAAAATTGCGAAATACGGTTGGAACATCGGGAAAATATTAGTTGAGAGTAAACACCTATGTAGAGCTTGCATGAAGTATGTATATTTATTTTAATCTTAATTTCTTGCTAGGATTAGCAGTACATCTTTTTAATTTTTTTTATAATTGCAGAATTTAACTTTTTTTTCTTTTACATAATTATTATTCGTATAAAAATACACAATTACACTTAAAACCCATAACAATTTAGGTACGACTTTTACGAATGGCAGTTACACGACCGCTTCCGATTGCCCGAATGTAAACGCCGATGTTAAGGGATTTTTTAAGGCAACTCCTGGCCAACTTTATTTACATCTTGCCTAACGTGTCACGATCTCTTGCTGTAAATGAACGAGACAAAATATGTACCTATTAAAAAAATGAAAATAAATTTATGCGTAGTTAATATGTAACTACGCTCAATACCTATTATGCTGTTCAGACAGAGAACATGATACAATACTATGTTAGAAAAATCTAAATTATTGTATGATCCTGGATGATTTATTTGCTGCCCTAGGGATATATTTTTAAGTCACAAATACCTTCAGCCTGTTATCGACATGAATGCTAAAATAAAAATCTCTATGTTCTATTTGCCTTGCCAACACATTCTTTAAATGACGTTACAACTGTACCAACTATGATTCTCGACTTATTTATTCTTACACTACTCATGAAGGTATGATACACCAGTTTTAGATTTCAAAATATCTCATTTGAACACCACTACTTAGTACTGTTTTTAAAAGAACTTAGTTGTTGGTTGCCTTGCCAACACATTCTTTAAAGCCGTTACAACTGTACCAACTATGATTCTCGACTTATTAATTTTTACACTACTAATGAAGGTATGATACACCAGTTTTAGATTTAAAAATATCTCATTTGAACACCACTACTTAGTACTGTTTTTAAAAGAACTTAGTTGTTGGTTGCCTTGCCAAGACATTCTTTAAAGCCGTTACAACTGTACCAACTATGATTCTCGACTTATTTATTCTTACACTACTCATGAAGGTATGATACACCAGTTTTAGATTTAAAAATATCTCATTTGAACACCACTACTTAGTACTGTTTTTAAAACTACTTAGTTGTTGGTTGCCTTGCCAACACATTCTTTAAAGCCGTTACAACTGTACCAACTATGATTCTCGACTTATTTATTTTTACACTACTCATGAAGGTATGATACACCAGTTTTAGATTTAAAAATATCTCATTTTAACACCACTACTTAGTACTGTTTTTAAAAGAACTTAGCTGCTCGTTGCCTTGCCAACACATTCTTTAAAGCCGTTACAACTGTACAAACTATGATTCTCGACTTATTTATTTTTACACTACTCATGAAGGTATGATACACCAGTTTTAGATTTAAGAATATCTCATTTTAACACCACTACTTAGTACTGTTTTTAAAGGTACTTAGTTGTTGGTTGCTTTTAGTAGGATAGACACAAGGTGAATTGAATTGCTGGCCAAATCGGATTAAAATAAACCAGTTATTTATGTACCGTGTTTAATATGAACATCTCAGTTTTCTGCATTGCTGCGTTGTTCGTTCATTTGCACTTTTGGATATAACCTCTTACTGTTTGTTACATAGGACAGGCGTCAGTGTCGGTCCTAAGTGAGACCGAGGTAAGTTAATGTTAGAATTTTGACGCGACTCGAAGTAACGTAATATACGAATCCCTATATCGGGTGACTGAGAAAATGGTTATTTCCCTAATTTATTTCCTAGTTCTTGAAATAAAAATTTATTTTAGGTTACTACAAGTATATTAACAGTCATTGTTTTAGTAAAAGCGAACCTTTAAAATAACTTCCTGTTTAACCGGAACTAAATGACGGTATTTTCAGTATCGTATCGTGAGCAGTTTTGAGCAGGCATTTACTTGTTGGCCTTTCCATCACCGCTTCCGAATAGCTTAACAGCTTATAAATACAGCAATATACCACGGTTATGGTCCGATGATCAGTAATAGTTGTAATAGTGGCCGTCATAGATATAATGGAGAATCAAAAAATTAAAGTTACTTTAACAAAAGCACTGAATCATCGTATATCTATCTGACCTGTTAATATGGGCATGCGCACACTGGGCGACTAGGTCGCGAAGGCCAGGACGCTGCGACCTTGGCATATTTGCGACAATATCGAGCGATCAACTTTTAGTTTCAAAATGAATATCGAACAAGTAGCAACTTCCTTAGGTGCCTATATTTGTTGCGAAATAGAAAAAGATAAAGAAGAAGAAAAGGTTTTAGGTGCATCCTTTGATAACAACGCGTAGCAAAAATGATATGTTTCAAATATTTTATGAGGATTTGCAAAAGAACAGAGAAAATTTATAAATAAAAATTATACACGGATGCCTAAAGACTTATTTGTTGTAAGCATATTTCACGAGTCTTTGAAAGGAGCTGAGACCCAAATGAGGAAGTCAATTTCTCGACAAGAAAAACTTCCTGTGATTTTAATGTATCTAAGTAACGCTAGGTTTTTTGGCATTTGTAGTTTTCATTGGAAAAAATTTACATAGTTATTAAAACAAAGTCAATAACTCGAATTCGGGACAGCTAATCGAACTTATTTTAGGAGTTAAATGTAATTTTATTAAACGCCGTACTGGTGTTGTTATCCCAATCAGATAATTGCACATCGGTTTTAACTAGTAAAGAGCATTTTTAAAATAATTAACACCCTGTCTTTTTGAAACAAAGCATCTGCAGACCTATGTTCATATGAGCTTTTTGCCTTGGTTTCTTTCAAAGAATCTCCCTTTAAGCGATGACAAATGGTTTTTGAAACACTTTGTATATGAGTGGACTAAAAATTGGAAAATTAAACTTAATGAAACAAAATCAATCCACATTAACTTTACAAATAAAAGATTGAACAACCTTCCAGCTTTGACAATAAATGGATCACAGCTAGCTATGAAAACAAAGCCAACTACCTTGGAATGACGCTGGATATCAAGTTAAAATGGGAGGAACATGTAAAGAAAAAGAATAACTGAACATAAAATTTCGATAGTACAAATGGCTCATAGGAAGACATTCCAGCCTGTCCCGATACCAGAAAACTCTGACCTGCAATCAAATTTTAAAGCCTACTTGACTGTATGGTATGCAACTGCTGGGGGCGTTCAAAGAATAGTAACATCAAAGTAATCCAAACATTTCAAAACAAAGCTATGCGTACAGTGGTAGATGCACCGGGTACCTGAGGAACCACTGACCTACACAGAGATTGTAACGACGCCTGACCACTGCCAGGGATTATATTTTACTATTTTTGAACTTTTTTTAAAAGATTATGCAATTTTGACAACTATTTTTTATTACTATCTTTTTGACAATCCACAACTTCAATTATTTTCTACTTTAGCAAACTTATATTATTTAACAATGAAAAAACAAGTAACATCACCGGTGATAACCGGTATGTACATTCTCGCCCCTTGTACAACGAAGTTTACGATTTCACGTCGAGGACGCATAACTTCACCACAGGTCTTCGGAATGTACCAGTCTTCGTCTTCACTTCTACCGCACGGACTTGCTCATCTGCACCGGGGTATGTCTTTGTAACCAAACCCTTTGGCCAGCTATTCCTTGGTAAATCGGAGTCCACAATCACCACTATATCGCCAACTTTTACAGTTCTGTTATCATTGTAGAACCATTTTGTTCTTCTAGTAAGAGAGGGGAGGTACTCTCTTATCCATCGCTTCCAGCACATGTCAGCAAAATACTGTGCTCGACGCCAGTGCTTTCTTGAAATCAAATCATAGTCAGAAAATTTGCCCCATATTTGATTACCACTGGAACTTCCTAACAGAAAGTGATTTGGGGTTAATGCTTCCTCATCTTTTTGGTCCAGAGAAACATGTACAAGTGGTCTGCCATTTACCATATTTTCTACCTCTACTAATACAGTAGTCAATACCTCTTCTTTAGGCGATTGTTCTTTTAAAATAGCTTTAAGCGATACTTTGACAGACTTGATTAATCGCTCCCAACAGCCTCCCATATGCGGACTCATTGGAGGATTGAACTGCCACTGGATTCCCTGAGTAGTCAAATGCGAAGTGATTTTTTCATTATCTAGTTCCTTTATGGACTTTTGTATTTCTTTATCGGCCGATTTAAAATTTGTGCCATTATCTGACACCATCTTCTGCGGGCATCCTCTTCTGCTAATAAATCTTCTTATGGCTAGTAAAGTCGAGTCTGTATTTAATGAGCTTGACACTTCCAAATGTATTGCTCTAATCGAGAGACAAGTAAACAAAACTCCATATCGTTTTTCGTGTCTTCTTCCGATGGTCACCTGCAGCGGGCCGAAAAAATCAACACCGGTAAAGGTAAAGGGTCTGACAAAACTTTCCAGTCTATAAGATGGCAGTGGAGACATCTGAGGTACACTGGGCTGACTTCTTAAGTTTTTGCAAATCTGGCACCGGTTCCAACTACTTCTTACTGCGTTTCGCAAATTCAAAATCCAATATTTCTGTCGTAGTTCATTTGTTACATATTCTTGACCATTATGGCTGGCTTGTAAGTGGTAGTGGTCAATAAGTAGCTCCGTGAAGCGATTTTTAGGATTTAGAATAATTGGAAATTTTGCATTTTTGTCTTGATCCTTGGATGCTTTTGTTCTTCCATTTACTCGTAGAATATTTTCTTCATCCAAAAGAGGGCTTAATTTATACAATTTGCTTTCCTTATCTAACAAAAGGCCTTTTTTAAAATTATAGATTTCTTGAGAAAAATCTTCTCCTTGGTCTTGCTTTATCCATCTTTTTTCTGCTTCCCAAATTTCTGAAGGAATTAATTCATTAGTTAATTTGTTTTCCCTTATTTTGTTTGTCCAAATTTTTATGCTTCTTAAAAACCATGCTGTACTTCTAACCAGTCTTAACCACTTAGAAAATCGAGTTATATCTGGCAGTACTTGAGAAAAACAGTTGATAACCACTCCTACATATTCAGCTTTCAGTTCTGATTTATCAATTTCAGTTTTTTGGTTTATGTTGTACATCTTCCATTTTGATTTAGGTTCTTTTAGAAACCCTGGTCCCGTTAACCATCTGCTATCTTCCAACCAATCCCATTCCAAATTAGGCCTTGTTCCTTCATCTGCTACATTTTCTGTTGTCGAAATCCAATTCCAGTCTAAAACATTTGTAAACTCTTCAATTTCTCCAATTCTGTGGGCAACAAAGGGTTTAAATTTCCTTGCATCTGTTTTAAGCCATCCAATCACTGTCTGGGAATCTGTCCAGTAGTATGTTTTACTGAACTGTATTGAATGATTTTCTATAATGGTTCTACCCATACGACTTCCCAAAAGAGCTGCTTGAAGTTCTAATCTTGGAATGCTTAGGGGTCGTAAAGGTACAACTCTAGATTTGGCCATCACAAATGCTGTATGAATACAGTCATCTTCTTCTATTCTAATGTATGATACTGCACACATTGCTTTAGAACTTGAGTCGCAAAAAACATGCAATTCTTGTATTTTTCCATGGCTTCTAATTATATAACATCGTGGAACCGAAAATTCTGTAATCCTATTTAGATTTTTTACCCATTTCTTCCAGGATTCATCAAGATCGCTTGGTAATGTGTCATCCCATTCTAAACCTCTACACCAGGTTTCTTGCAGTAAAATTTTGCCCTTTATAGAAAAATTCATTAAGAATCCCAATGGATCAAAAATTGACATAACAATACGTAACACTTCACGTTTGGTGCTCTTTCGTGTCCCCGATAATATATCTTCTAAACCTTCAATGTTTAATTTAAATTGGAACCTATCTGTGTTTGTGTTCCAAAAAAGACCAAGAATGCGTTCATTTGGCAATTCTTTGTCTATCTCCATATCTTTAATTTCTCCAGACCTTAAATGTTCTGGTATATTTTTTAAAAGTTCTCTACAGTTGCTTGTCCAATTTCTAATTTCAAAACCTCCTCTTCTGTGTACTTCTACAACTGAAGACACTAAAACTTTTGCTTCATCCACAGTGTCAACACTATCCAGATAATCATCTACATAATGTTGGTTGCAAATTGCTCTTTTAGCTGCTGGAAATTCGAACTCGAATTCAGAAGCATTTTTTCTCATTATGTATGTCGCTGAAGATGGAGAAGAGACGGCTCCAAAAATCATTACCTTCATCTGATAGGTTTTTATTCCTCCTTCTTTGCCCTTCCACAAAAACCTTTGTGCGCATCTATCTTCAGGTCTAATGAAAACTCTGTGAAACATTTCCTTTATATCCCCTGTAAAAGCAATCGGTTTTTGTCGGAATCTAAAAAGGATTCCTAACAAGGAATTTAAAAAATCAGGACCTTTCAACAAGTTGTCATTGAGACTTACACCATCTACTTTAGCGGCTGCATCTAAAATAAAACGAAGTTTAGGCTTTTTTGGATTTACTACACCAAAATGTGGCAGATACCAAGTTCTTTCATTTATTAAACTAGAACTTTGATTATTTAAAACCTCAGCGTAATCCTTATCTAAATATTCTTCAATTTTATTGAAATATAAATTTTCAAGTTTCTCATTTACCTGCATCTTCTTTTCTAATCCTTTTAAACGTTTCAACGCTATGTATTTGGAATCAGGTAAGTGAATGTCGTCTTCTTTCCATAGGTGTCCTATCTCCCATCTATTGTTGTCAACTCTTCTTGCAGTGTCTTCCATAATCTTCTCAGCTCTTTCATCATCTCTGGAACTTAATTTATAATCTAATTTAATTCCTAAACTTTCTAATTTAAAACTTTGTTTTACCATCTCAGTTAAACTATAGTCGTGCCTATCGATATGTAAAACAAATTCTTCATCACATCTTCCACTAAATGGGTTTATGTTTCCATGAATAACCCACCCTAACTTTGTACGAGATAGAACTGGTGCATTTTTTGATGAATCAATAACTTCTCTAGCTATAATTAAATCTATATTATCCTGTCCTATTAAAATTTTTGGTTTGGCGTTAATTAGAGAAGACAATTTTATTTTAGGTAAAATATCTGACACATGTTGCCACTTTTTTGCAATAATTTTTGTATCTATACTTTGTGGTCTTAAATCTAAATTTTGTACTGTTCTTACGTTTTCAATCCTGTAAAAATCTTCCTCCTGTTCTCCTTTAATGTGAATAGAAATTCTTTGGGAATCCTGCTCCTCATTGGTCGTGAAGTTCATCCATTTTGTTTTTAAAGGGTCGATAGGTCCAGACGCACCAACCCTGTCGGCAAGCTCGCTGTCAATCATTGTGACTGTGGATCCGTCATCCAGTAGAGCATACGTAGAAACTTCCCCTTTCGGACCTCGAAGAACTACCGGACACACTCTTAACAAAACTTCCTTTGGAACAGAAAGACACCCAACTGATTCATGTGAAATTACATCTTGCAACCGATTATTCTCTAAAGATTTCTCAAAATGTAAATTAGCGTGATGAAATTTTGTACAGTTATTGATACCACAAACTTTCTTTTTTCTACAATTATGTATAGTGTGATTATTATTTAAACAGCAAAAACAAATTTTATTTTTTTTAACAAAATCCCATCTCTTCTCTACTGATATGTCTTTGAAAAAACGACACTTGTTAATTGCATGGTTTGTCTTTTTACAATACAAGCATATTAAATCAGTTTTAGTAGACTGCGAATGTTCCATTTTTGTTGGATGAAAATGTTCTAATGAACTAGTGCCAATAAATTTCTTTTTCTTATCGAAATCTGGCGTGTAAATATTGTTAATGGCACTGGCCACATTTCCAAACCATTCCGAAAAATCCAAAATTGTAATTTCAACTTTCTGTAGCATTGCTATATTTTGTCCCCACTGTATTTTTAGTTGAGGTGTAAGTTTCATTATAACCTGTTGTAATAGTTGGGGATTTGTCATGTATGACTGACATTTCAGATTTGATAATGTCACTGTTAGATTTTGAATGCATGTTGAAAAATCAAGAATGGTTTCGAAATTTTCATCGCTTATTTGGGGAAATCTCTTAACCTTTTCTATTAAATTATTAATTATATACTCTGGCTTGCCAAATCTTTGTTCCATTATATTTATAATTTTATTTACGTCGCATGTAAAATTTAGCAAAGCCTCTACAGATTCTCGAGCTTTCCCTGTTAAGCATTTTTGAAGCCTGACTGTGTTTTCTCTATCGCTAAAGCCACATACCTGTGTAGTTTCATCAAATTCTTTTTTAAAATGTAACCATTCAGCAGGATCACCGGAAAAACGTGGAAGTTCTTTATTTATAGACTGCCTTGCCAAAAATTGCAAAAAATTATTTTCTAGCTTACCGCTACCACTACTGACTTCATCTTTTTCTGTAACCTGAACGTTTCCTTTATCCATTTCCGCTTCTCAGTAGATTGTTTTGTTACTTCGCAGACCATTCCAAATCCAAATCCAAATCCACCCACTCTTCACCTTCCCAATCCACCCACTACCTACCAAATCCACCCACTCTTCACCCTATCAAATCCCCCTACTCCCTACCAAATCCTACCACTCTGATATCCATTCCAGCTTCCAAATGAGCTTCCAAAGGAGCTTCCAAATGAGCTTCCAAAGCTATTCCCAATCCACCCACTACCTACCAAATCCACCCACTCTTCACACTACCTTATATAAATTCCTTAAAGCTATAATAAAACAAAATTCACAACAATGTCTTTGGCAGTACCTATTGATCTCTCCTGGGACACAGAACATTGCGAAAGCTATAATCCACAAGACTACATAGAGAAGAATTTAATTTTAAGAAAACCACCACCTCCCAATCTATCTAAGAGTGCTAAAAAGTTTCGAGCTGAACAGAGAAAGAAAGTTCAAGAATTGGAAGCAGAAAATTATGTCTTGCCCAACAGAAAAAAAGATTTAGTTAAATAGATTCTGTATTATTTATGTCTAGGTGGCAGTCATGAAAAAAACGTCACATTTGTAAAAAATCATCATCATAAAAAAAATGTATATTATATTTTCTGTTTTATTTTCTTACCTAATATTTGCCTAACCCATATATAACAATTGATTTTTAAATAAAAATTAGATTGTAATAGAAAACTAAGCTGTCTTCTTTAAAACGACATTAATTTAAAAATAATATACAGCAGGTACGGGTATCGCTTGCGATAGTAAACGATCATTAAATTTAAATTACCTTTGAATAATTTCCTGAAGTATTGTTTTCATTTTATACGGGTACAATTATGGAGCAATGAGTAATTATTATTTGTAGGGGATTCTTGCTATGAATTGAGTAAAAGATGTGCTTAGGAAATTAACCTGCATTATAAAAAATGACCAGATAGACGTGCCTAGTTGCTAGTTTTACATTTTTGCAATCTTTTCTATGAGGGCTATTTTTAAAAAAATTGCAATAAATGACTTAAGCGGGACTGTCGTAACAATAAAGGAAATTAACCTGCATTATAAAAATGATCAGATAGACGTGCCTATTTTATATTTTTTCATTTTTGCAGTCTGACCTATGAGGGCTATTTTTACAAAATTGTAATAAATGACTTAAGCGGGACTGTCGTAACTAGAAAATTATAATTAGATATAGAAATTTTTATTTTAAAGGTGACTATAAAAGCGCAACCTATCTGCTCCAACTTCAGTACAGCTTATAAACTCAAATTATTATTATCGACTCAACATCCATTATTTTATTTCTATCTACAAATAACCAAGTCAAATCAAGTCTACGTAACCTAAACAAATCAAAATGTATTCAAAGCCAACTGTTGCTACAATGGCTAGACTAGCAGGTCGCATCAATATTTTACAAAATGCGGTGGTCGTGCCTGCAAGAGAAAACAACGAGTTACAGGAAGCAGTAGCAAACCTATTAAATGAGGACCTTCCAAACAATAATGACGTTGAAGCTATACTGTTAGGTGTGGAAGAACCCATTATTCTACAGGAACCAACCATTAAGGAGTTTGATGTTCCCGAACAACCTGTAGAGTTTGATGTCCCTGCCCACAATGATGTTCCTGTAGAGTTTGACACCCCTGTACAACATGAAGTTCCCGAACAACCTGTTCCTGAGGAATTAGATGTCCCTGTACAACATGAAGTTCCCGAACAACCTGTTCCTGAGGAATTAGATGTCCCTGAACAAGAATTATTAATATTGAACGATGTGGAAATGTTGGATAGAGAGCAGCAAGATCAGCTGGAAAGGGAGGCATTACTTGTAGCAGAGAGGGAATTTTCACTGCATGAGATACGGCGAACACGCGAAGAAGTACAAGAAAGATTAGGGAAGCACCTAGTAATAGTTAATAATTTTAATGATCTCCTACATGTACTTGAAAGAAGAGAACAGACAATTTTGGAACAATACCGCACAATGATGGAACAGGAAAGACTTATTCGAATTTTAGATGGTCAATAAAAAACTGTTTTAGTATTTAAATATGTTTAAAAATATATTCACTTTTAGAATATATTTATTTTATTAATTGATTCTTTTTTATTATGGTTCTGTAATTAATTTGTAGGTAGAAATAAAATAATAAATGTTGAGTCGATAATAATCATTTATATTAGTTTGTGAAAAAAGGTCCCTAAAAAATCACTTGTTATTCAAATGATATACCTGATGGCTTTTTGTACAGACCTTTTACAGACACCCTGTGTAATACAATAGTTAGGACTTACAGCTTTATAATGAATTTTAAGTTTGAAAACACTACAATTTTCCACAATAAATCTAAGTCACTTAGCACGTTGCAAGGGTTTTCTCACATTTAATCTGTATTTTAAAATCAATTTAGGAAACTACGTTCTTTACACGGTTTTATAATATATCGACTCGTAACTGAAGTTCACGCTCGAGGAAAAGTACTTTATGAATGCATGTGAATCCGACGACGGTGAAAGCCGGTGAAAGCAATGTGGTCGCATCGAACCAGTTAAAAAATAATTATAGCCCAGATTTAGACAGGTTGTTGCGAGAAAAGAATATAATTATGGTTGAATATTTAAATTGGTAGACAGAATAATGAATAAAAGAGTTGCCGTTATTTTATTTCACAGAATAAGGAATTTAATATTAATAATTACTAATTATAAGGAATGACACAAAAGAGTGGAAATAAGGAAATCTCTTCCTGCACGATCAGAAATATACTGCTGTCACAACTAATTTTAGTAAGCCGGAAAACCGTTTTCACACTAAAGCTAAACGTTTTAACTCTAATTTACTCTAATAAATTAATTCTTTCCTTTATGCAAAGTGAGATCAATAACTGCAAATTTGCCGAAACAGTAAATTTTTATGAACTATAAGATTTAGAAAAATAAAAGTAGATGTTGTAAGTTGGTTGCTATTCTCCCCTTTGGTTGTAGTAGTAATACTAAACCGTTTCTGTTCCTCCCACTCTTGACCTTGACTTGACCTTGAGTAACTTTTAATAGTAGAAGCACTAGTATGTGGAGCTGACTCCCCTCCCCCCCCCCCTCCCCCCCCCCACCACCCCTCCCCGCTCATAATATGACCTTGACTTTTAATATATAAGGGAAGAAAGCTTGTGATTTTAGAGAAGCACTATGAAGAAGGTTACATTTAACGAAAATATGAATAAAATCCATATATTGGTTGCATGGCAGTTTGCTTACAAAAAATCACGTGAGAGTGATTATGAGCAGTATGTATTGGATCGCTACCGCTTTCAAAATAGACTTCAATATGCTGAGAACCTCCTAAAGGATGTTTTGGATGAAAATTTTAGGAAGAAAATATACAATGAACGTTTTAAATAATTTTTGTTTGATTACAACCAAGTCAGAGTCATATCCTCCCACCTCGCCCATGTGGGCTTGACTTGAGTGGGGGAATATCTATAAATTTATACGCACATGGTTTCTAAAACATTATTTGCTAGAAATATGATTCAAAAACGAAAGCTGGTTGGTGGCAGAAAATCGGTGAAAAAACTTAAACAAGAAGACAGAAGCAGATGCCCTGTTTGTTTACATTCCATGAGAAGAGAAGAAATTTGCACACCCAATTCGTGCACACACAAATTTTGTATAAAGTGTTTAACAGAGTGGTCGAAAACCAACGCACATTGTCCTCTTTGCAGAAGATTCTATTTCTCAATTGTTTTAAAAGAGACTAATGAAAATATTCTTGTGAAGAAAAATGACAGTACTGACCAAGCTCTAGTGATATTGTTGTACATAAGTGGCATGAATTTAATATAGATATATCAGAAGTAAATAAAACCATGTTGTTAAATATAAAGTTTTTTTATTTTATTATATTACATCTTTTTTTAATATCCAAGAATTGTGTGATTTATCCATTCCCAGCCATTTAACATAAACTTTGTTTCCTTTTCTTCTTAGCACCTTTTCCACGAGATACACGTTTGAATGTTTGACTTTCTGCAACTCCGGTTCATAAAAACTACCTAAAATTATTTCATTTTTGTCATCTGCCAGCAAATATGTTCTTGGGTTGGTTAATTTAATTTCTTTAATTTGAAAGATTTCATTTGACCAATTTGGTGTATATCCCTTTTGGAAAGCCTCCCTGTATTTACTAACCCTAACATAATCCCCTTGTTTAAATTTTGATTTTCTGGGGTCAATTGTTTTTATATTATTATAAGCTGATTTTAGAACATCTTTTTCATTTTCTTCATTTATATCAATAGGTTTTAATCCTGTTGTTCTATGTTTAGTTGTATTATACTTAAAAACAATATTATTTAGCATATCCAACCATTTATAATTGCCTTGCAAGCTAAATTGTTTCCACATGAGAGTTTTTAAAGTTCTGTTGACCCTTTCAACAATACTTGCTTTGACTGTGGAATATGTACTGTAGTGATTAATGTTATATTTTTCCATTAATTTATTAAAGTTTTTGTTGAAAAATTCTCTTCCTTGATCTGTATGTATGTTAGTTGGAGTAGTTTTCGCAAGCTTTAAAATTTTTTCCATGGCTAAAGTTACTTCCTCAGCAGTTTTCCTTTTAACAGGTTGAACCCAAACATATTTGGAAAATGTGTTTATAACAACTAAAATATATCTATATCCTTTATTTAGTTTTGCATAAGGTATCATTTCCACCAAATCTGCTTGCCATAAATCGTTTAAATTTTTAATAATAACCCGTCGTCGTCTAAAATTTTTTCTAGCAGGTTTATGTAACTCTTTGACTAGATCTTCCTTGATGTTGGTTTGTTTACTCATGACTTCTAAATGTTTAGTTTGTTACTTCTACAGGACATTTTTCATTTATATATAATGATTAGACATAATAATGTCATTCACTGCGTGGAAGGACAGAGAAAAGGTAGTGGTTTATTAAATACTCTTATTAATAAATTACCAGTAGAGCTCCATATTCCTTCTTATAACTTTTGCGGACCTGGTACAAAGTTAAATAAAAGGCTTGCCCGAGGTGATAAGGGAATTAATTTATTAGACGAAGCTTGCAAAGAGCACGATATAGCATATTCGGAATATTCCGATTTAAAAAACAGAAACGAGGCAGATAAAGTATTAGCTAAAAAGGCATTTAATAGATTCAAAGCTTCAGATTCAAATCTAGGCGAAAAACTGTCATCCTTGGCTGTGGCCGGAATCATGAAAGCAAAAACAAAACTCGGTATGGGAATAAGAAAAAGAAGTCATAAACGCAAGAAAGGAGGTCAAATATCCTTTAACCAAGTCGTAAGAAAAGCACGTAAAGAGCTAGCTGGGAAAAAATTTGCTAATATAAGAAACGCTGCCGGCACTGCTTTGTCATCCATTAAAAAATTAAAAATAAAAGAACCTAAACAAAGAATTATTCCAATTCCAAAAACTGGTGGAATTTTACCTTTAATACCTATTTTTGCTGGTTTATCTGCTCTAGGAGCCCTAAGCGGGGGCGCTGCTGGAATTGCCCAGGCAGTAAATTCCGCCAAAAATGCACAAAAGAAGTTAGAAGAGCAAACAAGACACAACAAAGAAATGGAAAAAATATCAATTGGAAAAGGTCTTTATTTAAAACCATATAAGAAAGGGTGTGGTCTATATTTAAAACCATATTCAAAAAACTGTTAAATTTGCTACCTCGTCGACCTTTGACAAATATAGATTTATTAGAGTATGCGAAAATATTAAAGTTGCCAAATTTTAGAGGTGTCTTTATGAGAAACAAGTTACCCAAAAAAATAAAAAAATATGAAACAGGTATTATAAATTTAGATGACGATATGGGGGAAGGCACTCACTGGACAGCGTATGTTAAAAATAATAATAACATAATTTACTTTGATAGTTTTGGAAATTTACGACCACCAAATGAAGTTATAACTTATTTCTATAGCGATGGTAGCAACCAAAATATTAAATATAACTATGATAAATATCAATCTTTTAATACCTCAACTTGTGGACAGTTATCCTTACAGTTTATTTATAATAATGCGTAATTGTGTTTCCATTTTATTCTTATTACGACCATCATGTCGTTTACTATAGCTCTTTCCGCAAATTCAGCTATACTTCAAGCAGATTTCCATCCACCTATTTACTTAGATCCTAACACTTCCTACGTTGTCGGACTTACCAACTTTGAAACTTTTAATGCAATACCAAATATTGATAAAAGTAATAATAAAGTATATTTTGGAAAAAATAATGAATTTTTAACAATTCCTACGGGAAGTTATGAAATGGACGATGTTAATAAATATTTACAGACTGAATTCCAAAAAAGAAATATTTCATTTCACCTCTATGCAAATAACAACACATTAAAATCAACAATAAAGTCTACTACAGATATTATTTTTAAAGATGGAACAATAGGAAAACTTTTGGGTTTTAAAAATGGGATTATAACTGGTGATGGAGTTCCAAAAACATCGGAAAATCCAGCAGAGATTATAAAAGTTAATTCTTTATGCATAGACTGCAGTATCGCAGAAGGTTCCTATCTGAACGGAAAGCCAGTACACATTATTCATCAGTTTTTCCCTAATGTTAGCCCTGGATTTAAAATAATAGAAAGTCCCCAAAATATTATTTATTTTCCTGTTACAGTAAAAGTAATAGATAAAATAACAGTAAAGGTAATAGACCAAGATTTAAATCTTGTTGATTTTCGAAACGAGACTGTAACTATAAGGTTGCATATAAAAGAAGTATAATGGTTATCCTTTATAATAGAAAAACCTTCAATTTACCCGCAAAAATTACTAAAAACTATAAGAAGGCTAAACATCGTAAACCAAAGATTAGTAGAAGGAGAAAGACACAAGGGATAACACCTGAAAATATAAGCTTTTTGAAATCTCTAGGCTTAAAGGTTTTAATATAATGGATGTCCTTAATGTAACAGAAGGTCTTTTCATAGATAATTCAATTGTGCATTCCGAAGTTCATGGTTATGAACCATACCTACCTACTAAATTGGGAAATAATGATGAAATTATAATACCTGTTCATGAAGTAGACAAGTATACTCTTCCTTCCGAAAGCTTTCTTTACATAGAGGGTAAACTAACAAGAGATAATAATACCATCTCAAATACCTTAAAATTGATAAACAATGGGATTGCATTCCTTTTTAAAGAAATGCGTTATCAACTAAACGGTGTTACAATAGATTCAGTTAGAGATGTTGGGTTAACTTCGACAATAAAGGGATATTTGTCGTATAATAAAAATGAATGTAATAAACTTAAAAACGCAGGTTGGTTTCCTATGGAATCTTCACAAGTTGTTGATGCAACAACAGGATTATTCAATGTTTGCATTCCCCTTAAATTCTTAATGGGATTTTTTGAAGACTACAAAAAAATTATTTTAAATGCCAAACAAGAACTTATTTTAGTACGCGATAATTCAGACAAAAATGCGACAATTAATACTGCAGACGAAAATCCAAAAATTGAGCTTACAAAGCTAACTTGGAATATACCTCACATTTCAGTAGCTATTCCTCAAGAATTGGCATTATCTAAAATAATTAATAAGAATACTGATATAATACTTGCTTTCCGGAGTTGGGAACTGATTGAATACCCAGAATTATTAAAAACTAATCGTCATAACTGGCCTGTCAAAACATCTACGAAAGTTAATACCCCACGTCATGTAGCAATTGCTTTTCAAAAAGACTTAAGGGATAAATCGACAACTGATATGTCTCTATTTTCCAACATTAAATTACGAAACATCAAAGTATTTTTAAACTCTGAGAGATATCCCTACAACGATCTATATTTAGACTTTGCTAAAAATAAATTTGCATCATTATATGAAATGTTTTCACAATTTCAAAAATCTTACTATGGATTAACACCTGAGCCCATTTTCTCTCCAAAGGAATTTAATACTTATGCTCCTATCGTATATATCGATTGTTCACATCAGAAAGAAACAATTGAATCCGGGCCTATTGTTATGAGAGTTGAGTTTGAATTACATGATGATCTTAAAGACAAAATATCTGCCTATTGTCTTATTATGCACGACAAAGTATTTAGCTACAATCCATTAACCAAAAATGTTAGACAACTTTAAAGCGCATGTCTGACTATATAAAATCAATGCTCTACTATTCTTTCCTACCATTATGGGTGAAGATCTAGAACTTCGAGTGTCCTACTTTTTAGAAGAGCTGAAAAAATTAAAACAACTACTAGAATATTCTGTCAAGAAATCTATGATTAAACAATTCTCGCTTATTAAATTATGAGGTTATTATTGCCAAGATGTCATCAAGTTCGGATAGTGGTTATTCCAGTGACGACGAGCAGACAGTTGCACCAAATGCGCAACATAGGAGTGTACGCAGTCTGCGTAGGTTGAGACCTAGATATTGCATCGTGCAATCCTACGTAAAATGTTGGTCGTTCAGCTTGTGTATGCACTGCTATTGTCTTATTATGCATGAGAGAGTATTTAGCTACAGTCCATTATCCAAAAATGTTAGACAACTTTAAAGCGCATGTCTGACTATATAAAATCAATGCTCTACCATTCTTCTCTCTCATTATGGGTGAAGAACTGGAACTTCGAGTATCCTACTTTTTAGAAGAGCTGAAAAAATTAAAACAACAACTACAAGGATATTCTGACAAGAAATCTATGATTAAACAATTTTCGCTTATTAAATTATGAGGTTACTAATTGTTGATGTGCAAGGATTTAATATAGAAAATAAGAAGTTTATTCCCAAAGAGCTAGCTGCCTATGATGGAAGCAAGACTTGCCACTATGTTTTTAAAGCACCATTTGATCTAAAATACCTGCCGCCTGACTTACACAAACAAGCTGTATGGTTAATGAAAAATCATCACTGTATCCCATGGAATGAGGGATATACACCAATTCACAAGTTTTCTGTTATAATCAAGAATTTAACAGAGAAAGTAGATCATGTTTATGTGAAAGGGAGAGAGAAATCCGAATACATTCGAAAATATTCATTAAAACCAGTCATAGAACTTGATGAAAATCCAAAATTACAAGAAGAAGAAGCTCATTGTTTTTATCATTCTAAATCACCATGTATATGCGCACTTACTAATGTATACAATTTATATAATAATTATTTAATGATTGAATAAAACACATAAATGAAATAAAGTTTTTTATTTGTTATAAATTAGGTTGAATTCTTGAATAATTTCAGGTGACAAAAATTTCTTTACTTCATCCAAATGCTCCTCAAATCCCATTTCCTTTATGGTTTGCAGAAAAGTTCTTATATCAGAAGTATGTAAATATATGTTACAGGCTTCTGCAGCTTTTTCATAGTTTCTTGCCAATTCCATACATTCCTCATACGTATAGAATCTTTCGAATCCATACTCGGCTTCATGCTCAGCATCAAATTCTAAATTACTAAAGTGTTGCGATAGATTCTCTATAGCACTTGTTAGGTTATATGCTACTCGTTGAGATGTATATGCTAACCACATCTTCTATGAGTATATGAGACTTAAAGTAAGTTCAGAGCTTTAAATATTAATTTATGAGGTGGGAGGAATAAAAAGAAAAATATGTTTATACATTTTTATTTTCAATACAACTCTTTACAAATTCATTACATGCAAATATTTCTACATCCTCCACAACGCAATCTGAGTAAAAGTTTAATAATTCCAAAACACAGCAAACATTTAAACTATTTTCCATAGGTGAAATAACCTCATATACATTTTTTAACAAATCACCATTTTTCATAGAGATTCCACTAACTAAAATATTGTAATATTTGGAAAATTCCTGTTTTTTTAAGATATCAAAACGATATTTGATTAAATTTGTCAAGTTCACTAATTCATTTATGGTATCACCAGCTAGGAAAATTTCATTACCACCATCTTGTGTAATCTTAATTATTCTTGAATCACCAATAAACACAAAGTGAATCTCATAACCATTTCCCTTCATGGGTTGCCACCCGGTGTTGTTGGAATAAATAAAGCTCAACATAATTCCTTGGTTATTTAGGAAGGAAATCCATTGATCTTCATTAAAAATCACATTTTGATTGTATTTGTATCCACAGAGTTTAACAACAGGAATATATTTTCTCTCTAAGGAAAATCCAACGCTGACCCATTTGGATTTGGATTTGTTTATGTAGTAGATGGTTTCATTGATGAGAGCTGCATTGCGCTTCTTACTAAACTCTTGTTGGTTTCCTGTTGGTTGATACATTTTCAGATGCTTGCTTGAAATAATGAGAGTAGAACTGTGGGTGACTGCTTAAATAAGCAAGCGTGATAGTGGGGATAGTAAGCGTGGTAGTGGGGATAGTGGTGGGAGGCTTTAAACACTAATCTTATAGATTTAAACATCATTTAGCGACTAACCATGAATGAGTGTAAGACAGAACTTTTTATCGACATTCAAGGATATAACTGTTCCTTTGGATACATTCCAAAAGAATTAGCGATTTATGATGGGATTCGTTGCTCAAATTATCTGTTTAAATCGCCATTTCAAAAAAATATGTTATCTGCTCCTGATATGAAACTGGTTAAATGGGCCGAAGAGTATCATGGACTAAAATGGGAATTTGGAAATATAGAACTTAATGAAATTGATAATATTTTAAAGCATGTGTTAGAAGTTTACCAATCGCCCAAAATTTACGTGAAAGGGAATGAAAAAATAAACTACTTAAAAAAGTTTTTGGATGAAGATTTCATATACGCTATTCCCATTGGTCAAGAACCAAAATTAAGTAGATTTAAGAAAATTCCAGAATGTTATTTTCACAAAAATGTGAATCCATGGCATTGTGCATTAGCTAATGTAAAATTGTTATATAATTATAGACATTGTTATGAATAAAAACCTTTATTATAAATATGTTTTTTATTACTGAATTTTATTTATAATACAAATATACTTTGAATAATATATATCCCATAGTACATATAAACACTACTAACAATATACTCAATAATACTATACACACATTTGAATTACATTCTTCTACATGAGATTTTCTATACCACTGATTCCATTCCTGTGTCGCTACTGAAGTTTTATTGAAATAATATAATCTTAACTTATACTGTACAACGGTAGAATTATTTATAATATTATCATCTATTTTGTGGGTAAATAAACCATTATTTATATTCATTCTTCTCCATGTTGAAGGCCAACTATCATTATTTACATTATTAACAGATAGACAAATAAATGCTTCTCGAACATTAGGATCAACTTGTATGAACAAAGTATTGTTAACGAATGCTGATAGAAATAGAACTCCTACAGGTAGCAGAGCCATTTTCAAAATAAAATATTTTCCAAGGGTCTTACGTTTTATATTCGTCATGCACTAAATCTTTTAGAATATCAATTACATTATTAACTTGGTCATCATCGGTCAGGGATTTCTCTTCCAAAATACTTATATGTTTGTGCCCCCAAGCTAAAGTTCTAAAAGAATCTGGAATTATATAGCGTTTATCATCTTTTGGAGACAAAGCAACCTTATTTTTTAGTTGTGTGTACATATCATGTAAAATTGAATGAAAAATATTCATTTTCCTAAATTTGGTTTCCGAATTTTCAACTACATCTTTATAATCTTGTTTAGTAATGGAATTTTCTATAACATATTTTTTTACTCCTTTCGCCTTTTTTTCAGATTTATTCTCTAAATTGACACAGTAAGCTTTAGCTCCCGTCCCATAAAAAGTTAAAATTGGTTTACCCGCAAACTCATCTTTCATTCGCCCTAATACAGAATTGTTCCTAGTTATATTGTGAATATTGTTTTCACTATAATTAGAAGTATCAAACTTCTCTAAATTTTCCTGCATATCTTGGTAAAAGTTTTCTGTTTTTATGTTTAAAATTAAACTATCTGTATCCGTATATAACAAGATTGCTTCGTCTCCATACTTGCTTTTAATATAATCATAATAAAAATTATATAAAACGGTTTTTGATAATTCCAAGACTGTGAAGCCAAGATAAACTGGTTTGTTGTAAGTTATCTTTACTCTCTCCATTTGTATTGCGACAAAGTTTTCATTAAAGACTAATCGATTTTTAAAATTTGGTTTAGCAATCAATGTCTGCGCACCTTGTTTTTTACCAATATTCTCCCAGTGTGTGATTAATCTAATGTCAACTCGCTTGTCAATGTTTTCCAAAGATTTACCATAAATGGCATTATTAAATAATTTATAAGTATCCTTTTCCAACTTATTTTTAGATTTGTTCCTCATTTCGGTATTTAAATCGATGTATGGTTTAAGAAATGCAGCTTGTTTAAATTTAATAACTCTATGAATTTTAGTTAGTTTTAATCCGTTTTTAAGCACCTGTTTCAGATTTCGGTAATGAATAACATATTTTTCTTTATGGTTTAAATTGCATATTAATTTCTTTTGTTTTGAACCTGGTGCACATGTATTTTCAGCCAAAAAGGGTAGTTCATTGTGTTCTTGATGTAAACGTTGAGGATACTTTAAATCTACTTCCAAAACGAACCCGAATTCAGCATCATCAGATATAGACATCACATCAAGACCATCTATTTCTTCCTCGCTCAGCCAAGAAAAATCACTTACGGGGAGACATTGACTCATACTATGTCCATACAAGTTAGTTGCGTCTAAATACATTATAAATGAATTTGGTTTGCTTGGATCATAATTTTTCAAGAATGGATTATTAGCTTCAGCTTTTCGAACGCTGCAATGACAGACACCACCTCTTATATTATTTTTAAAAACATGTATCATATCTATATCCGTTAATAATTCTAATTTAACATTAGTCATTTTTAACATTGAATCCCAATTTAAACCTGGTAATGTATAATACTGTGCAGGATCTAGCTTAAAGTTACTTAAAGATACATTTCGAAAAGCTTCAAAAAAATCTGTTAATATGAGAACATCTGACAATAAATAAATTTTGGTATAATCCATAAGATTTTGACAATTAAACAATTTCCAAATATTAATTGCTCTGTTGTAATCTGATGGACACATAGGTTCATCTTTAAGTTTATCATAAAAATGTTCAATAGCTGGGAGTAGATTTTCCTGTAATTTTTCGAAAGAATCAACATAAGAATAAGGATAAACACCTTTTTTTCGGATTTCATTAAACTGGTGAGGATCTTCAAAATGTTTTTTAATTTCAATGCATTGATTTAGTTCTAAGCTTTCACCGAGCTTTTCTAAAGAATAACCAACGAAACGGAATGAATCTAAAAATCTCATTTTTATAAAAATATTTCTTTCTTTATTGTCTTTATCTTTTACTTTGTCTACTAATATGGATTTTGAAAATGAAATATATTTTTCCTTAGTTTGTGCAAGTACATCAATATTATCTTCTGCACAACACAGTTGTTTAACAAATAAATGACTATCATAACCAGTTAAATTATGAAAAAAGATGGGTATAAAATTTGGAATTTGAAAGTTTAAGTTGCAAATACTGTGAGCTGCATTTCGAAATTTACCAGTTAAATGATCGTGATCCCTTACTTTTTCATTTTCTTCAACTTTTTTATTACATATATGACAAATAGTACTATCTTTATAAGCTACTTCTTCCTCATCTGATAAAGGAAGCATTTTCACTACAGGTTTAAGATGTTCATTATAAATTCTATGTACATGACCTTCAATTCGTTTACAAAATTCATCAGCCGCGTCCATACCAAAATAGTAGTCTAATACGGACAAAGAATCATCATGTGAACATTTAATAAGGTAACAAAAAGCATAAGGTTCATGTTTAAATGTGTTCCGAGTATATGAATCCTCATCATTATCTGGTTGATCAAACTCCAAAGGTTTTAAAAAGCATTCAAAGTCTGCGTATATAACAAATGGAACTTTCAACTGTTTTTGAAAATTTTCAAACTGTAAAATATTTTCTGGTATATGCTGACCGTACTTATTTATTTTAATGTCATTGGTAGGAATTTTTGTAAACAAATGATTACAATCATTTAATTGATGCAATTTTAATTTTTCCATCGAAGTAAAATAAATTAAACATCCATCACAAAAATATTTTTTTAAATGTCTACCTTTAATCTGAGATGATACTAATCTAGACATGTTCTTAATCCAACAATAATGACTGTTTTCCCCATCATTTATAATCAACAAGTTAACATGTATTGGAAGTTTTTTACTTGTGTAATGAAGAGGACCTACTACTTCATACTTGAATTTACTATCTTCATAAACACTCTCCAAACCGTAAACATTTATAGATATTTGATTAAGTGACTCAAATTTATATATATCTTTTAACTTTAGAGGAAACTCAATTCCTTCAAAATTTAAAAAATCAAAAGGATTTGGATATGAACTTGTTCTATCAACATGATTTTCAGACGGAAATAATGCACTTATTACACTCCATGCAAAACAATAAAAATCATTATTTTTAATGTTAATAACACCTTGTTTATTTGAAATTTGTTTTGGTAAAGGAATATATGAAGACGCTCTGATTGGATTATACTTGTTAATGTTAAGCTCCAAATGCAATATTTTTTCCAATGCCCAACCTGATCCATTTTCCGCAAATATTGACACCTTTTCTTTTATTTCAGACAAAAACTTCTTATAAACATCAGATAAATCTGTTGTTGAAGTTATGATCTTATTTTTCGTATTAAACGATTTAGTTGCGATTGTCTCTTTTGTTTGTAAAATATATTGACCAAATAATTCTACATTAATCTTAACACTTCTATGCTTAGCTAACTGTTCTGAAATTAAACTTACAAACTTTTGTTGTACTTCTTCAAAAAATTCTTCAAAATCTACATACTTTTTCGATGGGAGCAGCATGTAGGACACAATCCTGTTTTTAAACGCGGAAGTTAAAATTTTCACTTCATCATCACTCTTAAGTTTACTTTTATGTAAGTTTGAACGTAAATGGGCAGTAAGTTTATTTTTCACATACCAAGTATCACAGTCTTTGCATCGTGATAAAGTAAGTTTAGGTATGGGGGGTCTATCTTCTACTTTGGATCTTTTCAAGGGTACATCACATAAGGGAATCTTGGACTTTCTTTTTTCTCGAGAACAAGATGGTCTCATGGGACACGATTCTCTTTTATGTCTATATACATTCGATTGATGGGTAAAAGTCTTGTTGCATTCCCTGCATGAAAACATGATTATCAACAGAGACGACGTTCAGAACTGAATGAATTTAACGTTATAATGGATTTTTATTCTTCAGCAATCAATCTACTCATTACATTATAGGATTCATGTGAATCTAATCCCAAATTTATTATCGTCAAATGATCATTAAAATGTTTAACTGTTATAGATTCCTTAAGTAGATTATCACATAAAATAATAGCTTCATCATACAATGTTAGTATTTCACTACCATAATTTTTTTGCAAAAGTCTGTATTTTACTGTAATAAGATGATATTGGAGTTCCAACACCTTTATTTTTACTTCATATTTTAGCATTTTCTTATTCTTTTATAAAAGTCAATACATTCTTGGGATATTTTAACTGGTCTCAGTTGACAACAATTTGTACAATATTGAATACAAGCACTTGATTTATTTACTATTAGTTTTTTACAAACTGAACAAAGACACCTTGATAAAACACTAAAGTTATATGTAGTAATAATGAACCACTTAGGATACATAACTAACAAGAAAATCATTCGGTATAGCTTTAAATATGGGATTGAAGTAGCGGGGAAGGGAGTGGGAGGAAGCAGTGGGGTGAAGAGTGGGGGGATTTGGTAGGGCGAAGTGCTGTGGAGAGAGGATTGTGCGTTTAAAAGAGAGGTGTAAAGTGAATCAATGAATCCAATGAAATTTGTTTGACATTTATAAAAAATACATGTATTAAAATACAGTTTATTTTTGAAATAAATAACAATATCTACATTAGTCTACTTGATGTTTCTATTGCACATGAAACATGCTTCCTGGGATACAGGAGGTCCATCGAAGTGTGTGCTCCAGTCAGGACGATTGTAATGTATAAAACATGGCAATTTAATTTGAAGATTAAAACTTGATTTATAAGACATTGGTAATTTTCCCCATACATCCAAGAGCTCCAAAGGGTCTGCATAATTAATTAGATATTCCAAAGGTAACATTTTTAGTTCATCGGTAGTAAAATCTTGCAAGGTTTTCTTTCCACTTACATGACTAAACATCACATTTGCTGTTGGGCAAGACATAGTTTTTCTTTTCGGCTTCCAATTCTTGAATCCTTTTACGCTCTGCTTCTCGAAATTGTTTTTTCGCTTTTTTGGATAGGTTCGGTGGCGGTTTTCTTAAAATTAAATTGTGTTCTATGTAGTCTTGTGGATTATAGCTTTCGCAATGGTCTGTGTCCCAGGAGAGATCAATAGGTACTGCCAAAGACATTGTTGTGAATTTTGTTTTATTATAGCTTTAAGGAATTTATATAAGGTAGTGTGAAGAGTGGGTGGATTTGGTAGGTAGTGGGTGGATTGGGAATAGCTTTGGAAGCTCATTTGGAAGCTCCTTTGGAAGCTCATTTGGAAGCTGGAATGGATATCAGAGTGGTAGGATTTGGTAGGGAGTAGGGGGATTTGATAGGGTGAAGAGTGGGTGGATTTGGTAGGTAGTGGGTGGATTGGGAAGGTGAAGAGTGGGTGGATTTGGATTTGGATTTGGAATGGTCTGCGAAGTAACAAAACAATCTACTCTTCTCCATTAGCTTCATTGTCTTCTTCTACGGGTACTAAACTTGACGATGAACTCTTTCCAAGTATAGACTGTTGTTTGTCAGACCTAAAACTTTTATTGGCGTTATTAAAATTAGCTATATCTACAGTTTTTTCGACCCAATTCTCAACAGATAAATTTCTAGAGGACCTATTATCAATTTCCTCTAAATTTTCCATTTCATCTAAAATTTCGATCTGTTTTAATTTTAACTCTTTTTCAATTATTCTTTTATCAATTTCCGCTTTTTTCTTCTCTTTTTCAATTATTCTTTTATCAATTTCCGCATCAATTTCCGCTTTTTTCTTCTCCGCCTCTAGTTCAGCTTGAACTTGTTTATATCTTAAAGATTTATTTGATAACGATGATCGTATACTTTTAGAATTATTTACAACTGACTTACTCTGGGAATCCTTTGAGGTTTGTTGTTTATTTTGTGTTAATCTTACTGTATTTTCACCCAAGACTTGCATCTGTTCTTCAGATAAATATCTTCTTGGTGGAATCCCCTTTGTACACCTTGAACTTTTTCTTAATCCTTCTAAATTACTTTTAATGGACATCTCTTCTAGGGCTGATTTCAACTTAAGACTGTCGAAGGACCATGTAACGACGCCTGACCACTGCCAGGGATTATATTTTACTATTTTTGAACTTTTTTTAAAAGATTATGCAATTTTGACAACTATTTTTTATTACTATCTTTTTGACAATCCACAACTTCAATTATTTTCTACTTTAGCAAACTTATATTATTTAACAATGAAAAAACAAGTAACATCACCGGTGATAACCGGTATGTACAGAGATCTTGTCATCTCAATGGTTAAAAATGAGATTAACAGGTTTGAGAAAAAGCATGAAGATCCGCTTCTCCTCCATGAGAACGCAGAAATACTTCAGCTGCTTGACAACCACCAATTGTTCCGAAGACTGAAGAGGACAAAACCATTTGAACTCGAATTGAGTTACGATTTAATTCAGAGCATTGTGCGTGCCTGATATTGCAGTTAAACTTAAGAACAACAGAACAAACTAAAAGATGTCATTGGACTGATTTAGCGATAAGTACCTAGTTTTAAGATATTTACATGAAAATTGACGATTGGTCTCCTAGACCAGTTTTAATACGCATAACATCTTGCTGTTATTAAAAAAAAGAAAAATTATGTTCTAACTGTTGTGACCTCTGCATTTTAGTATGGAGTTCGTGTCAGGGCAAAATATTATCTGTGCAACTAAGACACAGAAGAATAAAACCTAAAAAGGAAAAATAACCAAAGCAATAAAAATCGCAAGAGGATGCCCTTAGCTTGGGGTTCTACCTCCACTCTTATGGTGTCTAGTAGTGGACAGCCTGCTTAAAGAATTAGAACAAAAAGACCTCTAAACCAGGGAGCTTCATCCAGTACAGCTGAATTTGTCTTGTCAGTTGTTCCTGTATTGCTCCTCGTGCTGTTTGGTATGAGAGTCCGCATGTAGGTTCAGGGCCCAATCAAGGTTTCTGTCTCTCCCATGGTATTATTTCCTTGTATTCCTTGATGTTCGGGCACCCACTCCAGGGTGATCTTGTTGTGCCGTGCCAGAATATTCAGGTTTGAATGGCATTCTTCCACTCGCACAGATCTGTGCGGATGACGTCACCATTTTAATAAACGGCAAATTTGGGGGAATTGTTTCCGAGGGAATGCAACTCGCACTAACCACCGTAGAAGAATGGTGCAATTCAATAGGGAAGGATCGAGGGTGAATCCATCAAAAACTTCAGTGGTAGCTTTCACACGCAAAATTTTGAGAAAACTGCATGTAGACGGAGGTACGCGTAATTAAAATACGCGTTACCACCCATTAGGTTTTTAGAGGTTACCAGTGGTGGCTGGTGAAACTTTAAAGTTGTATATCTATGTTGCTGCTTACGGGATCCATGTCAAGTTCAGGGTTTTTGATAATCCGCCTACTAGGAATGTTTTGGTAAATAAAAAGTATTTTGTAATTGCAAAAAAAGAACAAGTTGAATTTTTGTTTTAACAAAAAACACGTTGTTTTTGTTGCAATCGGTCGTAAAGCATTCAAGCGTGATGGAAACAATGATGTACGGGGACACCGCGATAGCAATCGAAATATTTTTATCTGTGAGCGCTTATACGAGGTCCAGCCAAGATATTTATGAGTATTTAAAATAGGTTTAATAAAACAAAATCAGCAACATTAAACGTGATGTATTACTGAGCATAAAGTACCATATATAAGTGTATTAAGTACTGTATACACAACTATAAATAAATGCAGAGTAATCGTGTTAATTAAAATCTACCAGTAAGTTATTAAGTGAAAAAGGAACGCAACTTTATTGTTTTTACAATAAAATGATAATACAAAAACAAAATCTTGTGTGTGGAATAATACCTTAAAAAATAGACTATAGCATAAAGGAATTTACATTCGTACTAAAAGAAAATCGTTTTTCCCATCCGTTTATTAAATTTAAAATAGATTTATAAATACAGTAGAACCTCGATAATTCGAACTAATTGGGACCGAAGGTGGTTCGAATTACCAAAAAGTTCGGATTATCAAATATTACTGCTGAATAAAATTGAGAACAGGTACGTGTATTGCATGCAACTAATAAAACACCAGCATACCAGTAGTCAAAAGCAATTTACTTTGTAACAAAAAAAATCAAATTTTAAATTGTTATTCAAAAATACATAGATAATGTACATACATAACGATAATGTAATCTATAAACTTTAGTTATCTGCTCGAAAAAAATGAGAGATTGTCTTTTGAACTGCTGTCGATACCCCATTTTCTTTGCTGCGTGATCCTGGAGTCTGCGTTTCATTAAGCGCCGCGATTTTATTTTAGTTTTTTGGTTTTTAAGGGCCGGGCGTTCGGATTAGCGGACGTTCGGATTAGCGGACGTTCGGATTACCGAGGTTTGGATTATCGAGGTTCTACTGTACCAGTTTTATCTTGAATTGGTCTATTAGACGTAGCAACATAGGTGCAACTTTTATTACATTTACAATGCCTTATTTACAACTGAGTCGCTCAGAACCAGAACGGCAGAATGCATATTTAGAACTTCCAATATGTAATCTGTTAGGGCCAAATTGAACCAACCCACCTTTCGTCATTAGTACATAGACGGCAGCATAACTTTGTACTGGCATTTATAATATACAACTATACTGTGGGACCAGAGTGACTTAACTGGTAACTGATTGTTTTGTGGGTTTTGTTTTGTTTGTTCTTGTTTATTACAGACTGTTCAAAGTGAGTTGACATTTAATCAATAAAAAATCATACTAAAAATCCGTTGAACTTTGCGGTTTAAACCATTCAAAAAAATCATTTTATTCTTTTCTCTTTTTCTCCATATTATCTTTTACGGGGTTGGACCGCTCTGGTTCTGAGCTCCTCAACTAGACTCAAATACTAAATAAGACTTAAACTCGATTTGTATGTTTCAACAAATAATTTACGCTCTAGTGCAAGGATATCACAATAAACTAAAAATAACCAATCAGGTTATAAGCACAAAAGAAAGCTAATTTTTTAAGTTAAAATATATTTAATTTATCATTCAATTATCATCTAGGTCGATATTAATCAATTTTTTTTAAAAAATATTACTACTAATCCATCAAACTGGTGTGACCAAATTCATTTCCTATTAGATGATATCGAATTCATGCCATTACAAATACTAAACGTAATCTTTGCAATCTAAAAATAAACAGAATTAAAAATTGAGGATATATAATAATATATAAGTAAAATATAGTTGGTAAAAATTTCACTTTATAATTGAAATGAATTGAAGTAACAAACAAGCAGAAAAAGAAAGAACATAATATTTAATTCAACTCTTATAGGAAAGTAGGTAAATGAACTAATTGTTGCCAAGTTTGGAAATTATTTTTACCATTTTTAAAATCTTGTTTTCCACAAATGTCTAATGATTATAACCTTATTATTATGATAAAATGTGATTGGTAAAAATAGCGAATTTCATCTGAGGCAACTCTAAAAATAAATGGAGATTTGATCGCATAGCAATATGAGTTTTAATAAATTATTTTTAAATTATCAATTTCTTGCTATTTTTCAATTAATAACGTGGAGGTAAGAACATAATTATTTAAACCTTAAAAGACACACTTACTTGTTTGCAGAACCCATGGTTAACTTTTAATGATAAATATCCCACCTGTAATGCTCTAGAACTGTTTAATAATAAAAGTTTGAACATTCTAAGACTTTCAGTAGTCCATGTATACCATTTTAAATCATATAAAGTGGATTGTATTACATTACTCTGAAATTATTAAAAGATATCACTTAATTGAATACGCTGGCTCATTTAGATTTCGAACTGTCTTTTGACTATGTAATTACTAAAACAATCAAACCTGAAGGGGAAACGAAACAAAACTGTCAAATAACAGCAAGACGAAAAAATTAAAATGCCACTTTAGATCACAACAAACTCACGTTATATTAAAGCTTGAGTAAACTTGAGCACAAAAGCACAGACAAAAGGGTTTATATGATTAAAGTTTCTGCTTTTCCTTATAACAATCTTATAATATACTTAAAACCTCTAATGCTAAAGCCAATTTTTGCAAAACCGCCCTTTCTATCGATTAAAAACATTTTCTGAAATACTTAGTTCCTTCTGAGGGGCCAATGTCAACTTTAGCTTTTTTCAATAAATTTGTTATTAATTTAATTTAACTTTGGCGCCTTACAAATCAAAAACATCAGTAACTAAAAGAATTGACATTGGGCGTCTTATAAAATAAAATGTCTTTTATCGTTCTACTAGTATTATTCTCATATTACAACCCATTTTACGAAGAAAGTATCATTGGCCCTACTTGCATCAAACCACTGCATTAACACTCCTTAAATTGTACTTGCCGATAAAGAACTTTGCTTTACAGCAATTTTGCATTATATTTTAAAAATGCACAAACCTTTTTTCATATAATCCGATATTTCTGTCAGATTTTTTCCCACTATTGTTTCGTACGTCAGTTGTATCATCGACAGATGGACACAATTGAAGAGTCTAACAGATAAATCGCTAAGTACTATAAAAAAATTGCCGTTTTTACGTTATAACGTTGCAAGTGCTATCGCAGATGTGCTTTAAAGCGGGCAATGTGATAAATACAAATTTAAAGAAAATTTTAAAAATAATTTGGTGCCTTAGTACTTTTCTTTAATCGAAAAATGCTAAAACATACAATTCCCGTGCACCAGGAACCTGGACGCTATTTAGTACTATTGTTAATGCAAAGCAAGGCAAATGTCAAAAGACTACGGAAAATTGTTTAAAATGAATTTAAAAAAATGCGTTTCTTTTTGACTTGTGACTTTTTAATGCCACCCTAATGATACCTAGCCGCTTTTTTAAATATTGCCGTAATAGCGCTTAGTGTTTTCCAGTATTTTTCGTATAATTTTTTTGTGGAGAACCAAAACCCTAATTTTTTGTCAACCTGTTTAAGAGCACGCAGGTATTATAGAAAAAAAATTAAAACATACAGAACTTCTAACGAATGTTTTTTAATGGGAGAAGACTTACTTTTTGGCACTTTACCGACTTATCTATTCTACTCTCCAATTGTTCCGCAGGTAATTTGCTTTTAATATTATTTTCGATTAAGTTTGTGATATGAGTAAAGTGATGTGGCACTTGTCGTCTAGTCAGTAATAGCTGAACAAACATATACTTTTCCAAAATGCGTTTAAGTATATATTATCTAATACACACAATATATAAAATGAACACGACTTACCAAATCTTCATAATCTTGTCCTACGTGAGATATCAAAAAAATTTTTTGAGCTAACATGATGAACAAGGCAAGAGCATGAACCGTTTTAAAATAAGGCTGAAAACAGCAAAATAAGTTGTATTATATGTTATAATTTTTACTTTTATATATATATATATATATATATATATATATATATATATATATATATATATATATTTATATATATTATATAAACATACAAATTTATTAAATAGATATATTAAAAGTTCAGTTATAAGAGTACACATTGGAGGAAGTGAATAAATATTAGATACGGTTCTGGTGTTTCTTAAATCTAAACTAATGATTAACTAATTTTCAATTATTTTTCAGAGTATTACTTACAGAAAAGGCCACAAAAACTGAATATAATACAATACATATGCTTGCACCTGCAAGAGCTAAATATCCAACCAAACCCATTTTTTGAAATTGTGCGTGTTGGCTGAAAAAAATATTAATAGATTTATAACTTTTATTTGTCACAGAACCTGGAACTAGTTTTTTGGTTCAATTTTGCTGAAGCTATCGATTCCACCTGTCATTTTCAGTCTTATTTATTCTAAAATATTCTACTGTTAAATTAAAATAGGAACAGGAATGCTGTTTACAGATACAGTTTATAGGAACCCCCTGCATAGAAAAGTTGGCTTTCAGATACGCCTGACCGGATGTAAAACCGTTCCGTGTTCATGATGGCCTTAAGGCCAGCATCAGCTCGGCAGCTAGACCGACTGAAACTATTCAATTAATTTTTTTCCTGATTCTTGTTCACAGAGTCTGGGGCCCTTTATGTTTAAACATGGTTATGGTGAATGTATATTGGAGGAGCGATAACGTTTCATGAGTGAAGCATTTTACAGAATATGACACGATACATCTCATTGCAGGCAATATAACTGTTGCCTGTGATCTCATGGATTGTTTCGCTGACAAATCTCAAAATCTTAGTAAAAGTTAAAATGGACCGATTGAACCCCAGCACAAAGGTCAATAGATTGATAATTAAATCTGTTAAGCAAATATGTGTTAGAAGTGACACTAGTATCTTGTGACCATAGTTGGCAGTGGCTTGTCTAAAATGGACAACAACAATAACAATTAATTATTTATCGATGAAAGGTAAAAATTTAAGTACTGAAAACTTTAAAGTGTTATTATTTTACTATTGTTTTAATGTTATTTATAATTACTTTATTAGTTATAAATTTTCCCATGTGGTATAGCACAATTCTTTATTATTATTGTCTGGTAAATATAAAACGGTTTGACTACCAAAACAATGTAATTTTACAAAATTAGTTTTACAACTATTTTATAGTTAAACTGTAAAATTATAAATACATTTTCCCCCGGTTGCTTGTAACCAACTGTATTCGTTGTAAATTTGTCATAACTCTTTTTCAGTATAATACTCGATTGTGTTGAATGGCCAGTCATTTGCTTTCTAACAATCGTTTGGAAAACAAATCGTCAATGAGGACATAAGTTTGGATATTATCTAAAAACAACACAATAACAAAACTCAACTGACTAACAAAAACTTTAGTTGTCATAACAATTAAAATACCTCTTAATCCCAAAATTTTAGAAATGCTACTTGCTTGTAACAAAACATCGAGCATGGTTTAGTGTGGACAAGTTTATTAAACCGGGCATCAAATACTGAAACCCTTGACACAAATGATGTTTTCTTTATTTAGCTTAAGGTTTTGGCAGAAAATAAATTTGGACGCAGATAGACTAGCAAATATAACATGCCTGTTCATAAATGTGCGAGTGTAAAGAGCATTTATTTACTTGTAATCTACCAGTTTCTAGAACGTTATATTAAAATGCTTACAGCTGTAACTGTCTTAGAACACTGGTAGGTTTCATTTAATAAATAATTGTGTATAATGTTTTGAGCGATAAAATAATATCACATTGCGATAGAAAACTTACATTATAATTTTTTGGTGCCATATTATAATAAACTTAAGATTTTCTGTAACAGACTGGTTGTCCAAAATTTCTTGATTATCTCTAAGAACTTTTATAATATGTTCAGTAAGAAGATAAAGTTGAATTTTTATTAAAAAGACAATAGTAAAAACATAATGAACCACGAAAACTGCTATTACTACTGAACCAACATTAAATATACCAAGTAACCAAAAAGATGGCATTTCCAACAGTGGCATATATTTTTGTATTAAAAGAAATGCCACAATAAACTGCTGTGGCTCTTTAGCGATGAATATTAAAAATGCTAATGCAGTTCCCACATGCAACAGCATATCTGTGACAAAAATTCGGTCTAGTCGCTCGGATTCCATATTAATTTTTCTTCTCAATTTTTCCGTTGCTTTTATTGAATTGGAAAAGTATTTTTCATAATGCGTAAATAATTGTGTCCATATCTGGCAAGTTGGTAATATCGCTGTTGTTGAAAGTAGCACCTAAAATAGGAATATATCGACTTTTGTGTTTTACAACTAAAACAACATTATAATTAATTATTAACTAACAAGGTAACAAGCCAGTATAAGTATGCGTATGCTGTTTTGATGAAAGTATAATTTAATTTTAGTTTTATAACGCAGAATGCATTTAGCGTATACGAGTTCTTGTGCCGTTCTCACATTTCCACTGTATTGCATCTGCTTCTTATTTGGAGAGCTTAAAACTTACGATAGCCCGAGATTACTCACAGCAGCCCAATAAGAACAGGTAATTTGGTTTGGTATCACAGAGATAATTTACATATTATGAACATTAACTAGAATTGGCCATTTATTGTTATAAATCCTAAATAAATCTTCGCACACCTTGGGTCAAAGAATTTTTTTAGAAGGCTGGTATCAATTTTGTTAAATAAAAGGAGAGAAAATGTATTGTGTTCATTCATGTACTCCGTTTACTTTTTGATTTAAGATGCATAAATAAGTTAACGTTATTCGCTTAGAAAACAGTATAACATCAAAAATGCCCCCGTTTACTATTTAAATATATACAGAGAATTTTTTTGGAAATCAATTTTTCGAAAATTATGTTGTGATTAGTTAATATTAAAGAACAGAAAAAATTCGCAGATAACCTGATTTAGTAAGTTATTGTAAACTAGATCATTGCGTATTATGCTATTTAAAACTCAGTTTGCATTAATAAAACAGAGGTATGCATTCGAAAGTTACTTTTACAGTGGATTTATTCAAAACGGAACACCATTCAGGATTTTCAAAACGAATTTCCACACATAGTCATTCATTTCGACCAGGTTTTTCTAGTTTTGACTAGACCTGTGGCTTTGTTTGGAGAAACAGTCGCGAAGGGAGAATTATATTGCTTTATCTACACTTCCTTTAAATTTTATTTTTTTACCAGCCATAAAGCCCCGTTAATATTATTATATCTGAATACATTTAGAACATTTTCCTCTTCTCTTAAAGCAGTAAAAATATAATTTTCGATGTTCTATCTGTTTTAGTACACAATATTTTATTATAGTATAGACCACTACCACTACCGAACCAAAAAGATTACTGGATTTCGACAGATGGAACAATATAACTCTCATCTCGTGAAATGTGAATAGAAAGGAAGGCAGTGGGAGACCCAAAGTTCGCATCCACTAAAAGTAGAAGACTTGAGGCAAATTTTATTGTTAATGCACACCCACAAGGGTTTAGGCATAATAAACAAAATATACTGTAGGTAGGTAACTACATTACATTTTGATAATTATGCCTATACCGCTATATAAGTGCGCCACACGCTCTTAAATTTAATTACCTATTAAAACACCCAATACTTTATAGCTGTACACGTTAACAGAAAACCGGGGTATGCATGTCTGCGCAGTAAAGGGAGGCCAGTTTGTTAGTTGCTTTACTTTCCGCACGCTGCGCGCACAGCACATCCCGGTTTTCTGTTAACTTATAAAGCTATAAAAGGAAAATATTGTTTTTAACTTTTTATTGTGCTACTCACAAAAGCGTGTTTTTAAGTTTTTTAAACTATATTTTATTACATTCGTGATCATTTGAGGTTACATTACACAGCTAATGAAAATCATATTTTTAACTTGAGAGCCAGATGTATTTTATATTTTGCAAGAAACTTTTAATATTCCTACCCTCGCGCCTCGTTACTGGTCTTGTTACACCAATAGCATCCTAAGACAATTTCTTATGAGTGCTTACTTGATAATACTAAAACCGTGTATAAAAGCTAAAAAAAAATTATTGCGAGACATGTTATCAGCTAGCTTATTTAGTTTGTTAGTATTTTTTTACTTACATAACCAGCAAAAAATAAAATTGGCCCATATTGAAGAAGAACATTGAAAGTAAATGTTTTAAAGCAATAAAAACTCTGTATTAATATTCCTGCCAACCATACAAATTTTAGGGTTTTAACGAAGTACATCACCTTTTTGTTTTTGAGAATATTACCAAAAAGCATTACCGTGGGAACAAGATTATCTAAAAATAAAACAAGGCTTTTAATTTAAAGGCAATTGTTTTATAAACTAATGACACCCCTTATAATTATTGCAGGGGACATAAATCTGATTACTTTCATTGTCGCACATTTTGCTGGGCAAAATTTTAAGTCTACAAAAGTTTTTGTATTAAGATTTATTTAGTAAGTACATTGTATACTAGTGCTTCTATAGAAGTTAAGTTGTATACATGGATTTATTATATAAAAGGATACGGGATGATGTAACATTCTTTGAAGCCAAAACAAACCATTCTAAGCGACACTGTAAACACAATTTGTAAACATTGGCCACATCTTATTTTACCTTGTATTTGTGTACAAAAAATACGTTAGAAGCATTACAAGATTTGCTAAAAGTAATAAAAGCTCTAAATTACTTTATTTTCTGCTAAATAATAATAAATTTAAGTTAAAAAGGTTTTGTTATTTATAGGTTATGTTATTTCTAAAGGGGTTTATTTAAAGTCGCTCCGAGTCATTTATAAATCTATATAAATCTATACGTCGCACTTTTTCTTTTCTAGTTCATTAGACAAAGACGTACGTGTAACCGAGTATTCAGACCGAGGTTCAGCCGTTTTCCTAAACAACCAGCACAGACAACAACACTTCTGAGCTCCAACACTCCAATGCTATTTTATCTCTTTCTACTACCATTCTTGATTCAATTACGTAGTAATTCGTAGTCTTGTCTATGTTCGTAGTTCGTAAACTGCTCCCCCAAGAGAATAACAAACAACAAAATATAAGGCTTCACGTTCGATACGCTCACAGTATACGGATATCGAATCCTTTTATATAATAAATCCATGGTTGTATATAAAATTTTGTTATTCTTAGAACTCGAAGTTACACAAGAAACACACAATTAACTTTCTACGCTAAGCGTTGGCGTAGGTGACAAAATTAATGGATTTCAGGAAAAATATTTATAAAGAAATAATTTTTTATATGATGTTTCCTTGAGATGTCGATATTACCAAAAAAACTTTAAAGGTACGAATCCACGATGATGTATTTTCCTGAGAATTTTGTCTCCTAATTTTTTTGTCATACGTATCATGTATGACAACAAAATCATGAGACAAAAATTTCGGGAAAGTATATTATTGTGGATTTGTACCTTAAGTCTTCTTGAAACGGAATCATCTTCCCCATAGAACCAAATGTCTTAAAAATCTAATTTTGCTAGGGAACCTTTGATTTTAAGCCAACAATAGTTATGAGTTTAAAAGCAAAATTGAAGATAAATTATCATTTAAAAACCCGTCTGTTGATACTACATGCCACTTTTCTAGACTAATGTCTAAGGCTAGGATTTTTGCGCGACCTCGCGCAAGGGCGTTCTTTGCGGCTCGCTTGAAATTCCATAATAATAATAATAATAATAATATTTATTTATTTGTGCCAGTAAACAATAAACAGTGTAAAAAGTAACAATATAATATCATACATAAATATTTTACAAAAATGAATAACAATAGTAACACACTAGTTGGCACAAAAAGGTAGAATTTTGATTATATATAATCATTCTTCCAACTCCACCCCGATTAAATAATTTTTACAATAAGTTTTAAAAGTTGAAAAAGTAAAATATTTTAGATAGAAGGGAATGCTGTTATATATGATTGCACTATTATATTTAAAAGATGTTTTATACTTTTCTGTTTTGTGTGATGGTATAGTTAAGTTGTTTTGATTTCTTGTATTCACGTAATGAACATTATTACGAAATTCTAATTTTTTAAATAGATAATCAGGTGTTTTAGTGTTTATGACTTTGTAATATAAGCGTGGGCAAGGATTTAATTATTTTAATGCATACCTCTAGCATATCATAAACTAAGAATATATACTATTAAGACCGTTGGTGAACAGAACCATGTCCGGGTGAAAGGAAAAGGAGACACCAGATTACGATTAGTGAAGATCGATGATGACGCGCCATCGGCCAGTACGCGTTGCGGTAATTGCAATGTATCCACGCCCAGCGGAGCATCCTTAGGGTTTCTGTCACGTAGCCCAAAAACAAGTTTGAATGATTTCCTAAATCACCAGTGGTAAATTTGTCTATGGTGTCTTTATTGTGAAATGAAAAACATATAGGGTTAATCTACATTACAATTTATTTGCAATACATGAAATCATCAACATTTTCTCAAAGTTTAGTTCCGTGAAAGACGTTCCTTTATATTTAAATACACCTCTAAGTCTCGAAAAACTTCTCTCTACGTCACAGCTTGTCGCTGGAGCGAAACGAAAATGTGGATACATATCAGTACTATCTTTTAGGGTTTCAGAAATAGACTTCAAATCCGGGATTTGTTTCTAATATTCGAGATATATACAAATTTAGTTTCACACCTATTTCATTAGAAACTTCATTAAGCTTATCTAGGGTCGCTTCAAGCAAGTGAAAATATGTTAAAAGGGGTCCATTTTGTGTCTCTAACTGATTAATAATATCTGGAAGGTAGGTATCCGAAATTGTCACAACTAAAGTCTAAATCACTTTTGAGATCTGGTACATTTAAAATTTCTTTACATTTTTTTCCACTCTGCGCATCGTTCTGTAAGCTGGTAATAATTTTGACTTGTTCAAAATGAGTTCTGTAATATGTCACTGCGATCAGCTATGTCCCCTATCGCGTTATTACAGATTGTGGCGGTAATGCTATATTAGGGCATATTTTTTTAATGTTGCAATTTTGGTGGGTGACTTAAGAAAGACTTTTTAACCTCACTGACTAAACTATCGATTAGTGGTTAAAACTCCCGTACAAATTAACATAGTCTATGCAGGGCGTGCGCAAAACATGAAGGATGGATTAAATTGGGAAAATGTTCTTTTACTGGTCTTCCTGATTTCAGCATACACGCTGCACTATTTGAAAGAAGCAATACAACGTTTTCACTAATATTTGTATCGGAAAAAAGTCTACTGATACTTTCCTACTACAGCGTGGGTTATTGTATCGCTACTGGCTTTAGAAACAAATTTACTCGCGATCACATATTATGATTGTTTAGACTGAATTGAATTTAAAGGTGCAACTATAATATTGTCAACGTATCGTCCTTAGATTTCGGTAGTTTCATCGATACTGAACCATAACTTTTTTGTAAGATTTTTTTTATTCTGTTTATAGTTTTGCCGAGCAATTTGTCAACATAAGTCTTGCGAAGTGTTGATGCATCTGGTACTGTGTGGGTGCAGTATTTTTCTAAAAATGTCTTCACAAAATGATTATTTATTTAATGAAGTGGGATATTAGCAGCAACAAAGGCTTCACACATCCATGTAGAATTCCTTTTGCTTTACATCCTGTTGCCTTGGTTTTGATGGCCCAGGAAGAGATGCTATCTTCATCTTTTCTAAATGCTGTGGACCGGTTACATTTATGTTATACTTTGTGCACAGAAGCACAGAAACTCAGAGTTACATACTAAACACCATACGCCTTGTTTACTTTCAGATAATAATATATCAGAATATGGAATAAGCCACTCTAACTTTATTTTTTTACTTGTACTCATTTTAATTACTTTCAAATAACTATTTACACCGCAACTGCTTTGACTAGCGCCTATAGCGTGTCTATACTACGTAATGCACACAGAAAAAAGCGATTCCTTCTTATAAGGCATGGTAGGTAGTGTGCATGCTATAAAAGAAAATAATTCATAACGACCAAGTTCAAAGAATCCTGTAATGTTACTTGAACGGAAATTAAGCATTTATTGGCCTTCCATGTCAAATGTTCTTAGAAAATTTTACCTGTCTAAATTTCGACCTTTGTTTTCTTTCATCGCAAAATCTTTCTATCTGTGTACCTAGGGCTGTTACGACTAGGGGAGACCGGTGACAATTGTAACAAAAAACACATGTGATTTTTACAACCTTACCTGTCAGTTCTAATATATTGATTTTTGAGGATGTCCCCGAGCTTTGTAAGTAACCTAATAAATTCAGAATGTAGAAAAAATATCTAGTTTCTTGTTTAGAACATATAATTCAAGTCAATGACAAGTGTTTCAATTGACACCCGACTGGTGGCAATTGTAACGGACACAGGTGTTAATAGTAACAGTACGCACAAACATATTATATTTTATTTTAAATATCCTATTTGAATACAAATAATAAGATTAAAAAATAAACAAAGAGTTACAAAAATAAAATTGTTTTTTTTTCTGTTGTTAAAGTCGACAAAAATATACAAAAAAAAAACACGACAAATTCGTAACAATCTGTATTAGTAACTTCCGAGATAACTTCTATTGAAATATAAATAAGAATATTTGAAAATATACAAATGCAAAATAAAATATTCTTTTAAAATGAAAAATGTTAGATAAGAATCGTGGGTATGTTAACATTACTAAAATACCTTACTCTTCACCTGAGCTAAGTATACCGTTCGTGCGGAAGAAGACTGTTTTAACTCAAAATTTTGGGCTTATACTCTTATGGGAAAAATTTACAAATTATTAATTTTAAGTTAATATACGAATATTTTTTCTTCCGTATGCACGGTATAAGGTCTCCACAAATGTTTGGTTTCATATTGTAAAGCGTTCTATAAAGAAATACATTATGATGATACATACTTTTTACATTGGTTTCACTTGTAACATGTTACAATCGTCACCTTTATTCATGTTTCAATTGACACCAAAGGACATATATGATTTGTGTACATTATTAAACTATGTAATCTAATTCCTAAAGTGTTCTTATTATAAGATTATATAGTCAATATAATCCATATTTCAGTGGTATATTTTAAATATGTATTGAAAATATGGTTAAGAAATTATTTACAAAAGAAAATAAAAATAAATATTTACTTTTCGTGTTGAAAGTCACGTTTCGGATCGTAACAACAGTATTCATCAGAATTCTTAAAGCAACTAACACTCCAAAGAAAGATCTGTCAACAACCGTTGAACATGAATAACTCGGTTCGCGATAATCCGGCGGGAGGCGGACGTATACTGAATGTTACAATTGACACTTGTTACAATTGTCACCGGTCTCCCCTACCTAGGTATACAGGTATTTACGTTACGACTGTTCAGTGGAATATTGCAATTTCCAGGCCTTAGTTCATTACTCAACACAAGACAAACAATTTTAATAATTATTGTCACTATAATATACTGTGTTGAGGATGCACGCGCACGCCCATGTCTGTCGAATTTATATTTCAGTGGAAAATGTTTACTTCCGAGCTCTACTCATAACTATCTAACGTTGTCACTCTTACTTTAATATAAAAAAGTTTATTTTGTTGAATACATTACCCAATAAAAATAGATATAAAATCGGTAATATGCAAGATGCAACTCATGCACCAAATCCTCACTGGACTAAGTTGGGCTTGTCAGTGGCGGTCGCAGCTTTTTTCAAGCGGGGGGGGGGGGGGGGCGGTTTAGTAGGTGTTGGGTTGGCCCAATCGTCGGGTTAGTGTGTTTTTTCAAAGGGGGGGGGGGGGCGGTTTAGTAGGTGTTGGGTTGGCCCAATCGTCGGGTGCATGCATGCAATTTTATCTAGGCCACAATCAATTCTGGAGACGTGTACTGACTGCACCTACGGTTTTAAATTTTTTGTTTTACCCGCATCGATCATTTATTATTTCTTCGTTAAAAATAGTGTCTTGGGTTAAGAGGGTAAGGGGGGGCGATCGCCCCCACCGCCCCCCCCCCCCCCCTGGGACCGCCACTGGGCTTGTACCTAATCGCTTTTACTTTACGCAATGTATTAGGTAAGTATCCTATAAATTGGTTTCTACTTTAGTTGATTTGTAACAAAGCTTGACAGGATACTGAGTATAGGTAAGAAAAGTAAATTGGGATCGCTCTCTTATATAAAATCAGAAAAACACCCAAAACCCCAAGCTTTATGCAAATTAATGCTTCATTTCAACATGCGTTCTCATGTTAGATCAGTTGTAAACGAACTTTATTTTTTAAAGTTGTTTACTTTGAGGATGAATGCATGCAGAAAGGGAATCTAGAAGTAATATTTTTCATAAATAGTCTTTATGTTTCCATTTTATATCTAGACGATCAGCAGTCCTATTTTTGTTTTATTAAAATAAACAGCAAATTCCTTGTTTTGCCAAAAAATAAAATTGATAATTTTAATAATAATGGTTAATTTTAATTTCAGGAGGCCATTTCCACAAGAAATAAAAATTCGACCTAAGGACATTTCCTATAGAAAATATAATTCCCTTTAATTTTGACCCACATTATTTTTAGCATAAAGTAAAAGGAATCTGAAAATATGGCGAAAAACTGACATTCCAAACCCCCTGAAGGAAGACAGCGACTTCATTTGAGGAGGACAACAGAAAATTGTTGTTAGATCCTAGGGAACCATTCAATCTCATAAAATTTCTGCCAGGATGTTTTTCTGAATCTCGTTTCTTTAGCCAACTTGACGTCTGGCGTAATACGATTTATTTTGACGACATAATAATATGTAACTATTTTTTATAATCAACCAAATTCCAAGCAAACTTCTTAAACCTGATGGTCAAATCTAAACCTATGACTTTTATAAGTTCCGTGTTTTAGACGAGCAGAGCTATGGTTTAAAATAGCCCTAATATTAATCAAGACCTTAAGGTAACCCTTTGAACCAGAGCAAAACTAAATTCAGGAAAGCTACCGCATACGCTTTATGTTCCATCTATCTATAACCCGTGACACTTGACAAGACCAAAACAATTTACCAATAAAGATTATTTCAAATCAATGCAGAAGTTTCTGAAATCCTACATTGTTCCAAATCTCACCTAAGAGGAACTGCGCGTAACAATAATTATTTATAGCCTATGCTACTTATAGGATTTACATTCTCCACCAAAAAAAGCCATTCGCGTGAGTATTTCTAAATTTGCGATACAATCTGTATTTTAGCAGACTTTTTGTATTAAAAAGAAGTATTTTTTTTTCGAGAATTATTGTACCAACACGCAATATGAAATTTGACAAGTTTAGCAACCCTAGAAAAAATGTGCACTAGCAAATACTATTAAAATAGGTTTTAGGTAAAGTAATACCATTTTTAAGTAGTCTTTTTTTTTGGACAGTAGACAGACAGAGGAAAATGTGATTCGTAATCAAAAGTTATCCACACCAATGGAAATCTATAACAATCTGAACAAACATCGAAGCAGAATCTCTCCTACAATACTTCCTTTTAGCGAAGGAAATAAAAATGCCCCCTTAAAGTTAATAAAGTGATTTGGTTCAGAAGCAAAATTAATCTCCAAGATAATAACGCTCTGCATATAGAAAAAATTACGTAATGACTAATTTTCGTACATGCTTCCGAAACCCGACTTATGTAGGAAGTAATGTTTATTTACCAATAAAGAGATCATGTTTGTCTTCCATTATACTTTTGTAACTTTATAACAACTGGAAAATTCTCAAGTTTATTATACTACTTTTAGCTTCACAACATAAATACACGAAAATTCAGATTAAATATATTTTATCATTCTAATTGAGTTTGGATGACGTCAACATCAATTTATTACCAATCGCTTTATTTACCTCATAAATTTTTTAAAAATTCTGAACAGTATTTATTTTAACTGTCCATTAGAGGTAATCAATGTGTACTAAATAAAGAAGATAGAAGATTTCTACATACAGTACAAGGTTCATGTTGTCTCACTTTTAGAGGACAATGCAATTGCATGACTCTGTCAGCAGCAAAGTTCATTTTTTTTAAGTTTATTGAATGTAAGTATAAATAAAAGGATTGAGATCCTGCGATCTTGCATTAAAGAATCAAATTTACTATTCCAATACCTCGGTGATTTTTTCAAGCCATAAATTTACTTATTAAGTTTATATGCAATATCACTATTTTGCTTATTCATACCTGGCAAGGTTATGTATACCTCGTCTTGTATGTTACCGTACAAAAAAGCACTACGCACATACATTTGGTGTATTGGAACCTCCAGTTTTTTGCTCACCACGAGTAATATTCGGAAAGTTGTTAATTTCGCCACTGGTGCATAGATTTCGTACATGTCAAGGTCACACTCTTGTTGAGACCCGCGCGCCACTAACCTCGCTTTAAATTCACTCTCCCTTATTTTTAAACCCACTTACTCTCGATTATCTTTTTGTCTACAGGACACGGCACTTCGGTCCATGTATTGTTTTCTCGGAGCATTTTTAGTTCTCTTGCATTGCTTCTTTCCAATTTCCACTGTTTTTGTTTGTCACTGCTTCCTCATAATTTGTTAGTTCCTCTGTTTCAGTATAAAAACTCATTTCATATTCTTCCATCCACCTAGGTCTTCGGGTCTCTCTTTCCACTTCTCTGTTTTCATCTCTTCTCTCATCTACCTCTGTTTCTGGATCATCTTGTCTCAAATTTTGTATATCTGCCATTTCCTGGTCATGGTCATTTTCATCCAAATCTGACATTGTCACCTCTTCACTGTTTCCCTGGTTATCTCTGTTTGTTAGATCATTAATTTCCTCAGTACTCGGTATAACAACTACATCTCTGTGAAGCTCAACTGTATTTCTTTGAGGAAAAAAGATTTTATAACCTTTCACTATATCATCATATCCAAAAAATATGGCCTCTTCACTTTTTGCATCTAACTTTTTTTTTAACTTTTGGAACATGTACGGAGACAATAGAGCCAAATTCATTAAACTTTTTTATGTCAAAATCTAATGACAGTGGCCATGTGATGAATCGTTTGTTTTGTTTGAGTAGTCATGTGACTTTGACACGTAGAATAAAATTCTATGTGGCGCGGTCCGGGGCCGGGGTACGAAGGACTTAAGCGGGACAGAAAAAGTCCCTGGTGTGCTATATGAAGTAACTAAAAGAGGGAAATAATTGATTAAAACAGTGCCAAAATATGATTAGAAAAGGAAGTGCATAAAAGGACATTCGATGTGACAGAAATGAAAATGTGAAATTGATGCATGTGGGAGACAAGTTTAGGAATAAAAGAATAAGGGAAGCAGCCAAGGTTGTAGGTATGTGTGAGAGAAGACCACAGTGGTTCAAGTTGTGGACGGTTAACGGGGAACGGCGACCTCACATAAAATTAAGGAAAGATGGAATTAAAGAAGAAGAAGGAAAAACCAGTTATTAATTTTTACTAGTTATCTATTTGTTCAAAAATCTAAAAATTTGCGAGTTATATAAAGCTAGTATAATAACTACTAAATTTAAATTTCCTAATTCAAATATAAAATAAAAATCTTCTGATGACACTTTGTCTTTTCATACATTTCTACATATACAAACTGATTTCGGTATATTCTAAAATGCATTTGTAGGGTATCCGAAAGATCAATAAAAATGGTATTTAATGCCTAATGCCGAAGCCACACAGAGCGCTAAGTTCGCTATGTTTGCTATGTTCGCGATGTTTTCCAAAAATAGCGTTGATTGTTTTAGATGTATCTGGCCACACAGACACTAGTACGCTCTGTTTGCTACGTCTGTACATTTAAAACGGAACTCATTGCGAACATAGCAAACACAGCGTACGTAGCGCTCTGTGTGGCCTCGGCATAACTAATAAAATGAGGTGATATAAAATGATAATAGTGCGAGTAGTATTACCCAATGCTTTTAAAATTACTAGCTTTTTGTGCAATAGCTAGAGCTACGTTCAATTAAAATACTAATAAAAATTTACTAATGAATATTCGTTGCTCTCTTGTAAGCTTTCTAATAAAGATAAAAAGAATAGAAATCGTGCGGTCTAATTTAATTCTTGATTGTATTTAATTTAATTCATATACTCATTCCTATTTCTATCTACGTCATAATTCTGAATATGGTAAATATCAATGTCAAAGTGCTTTAAGTTGGAGATTTAACCAAAAGTCAATTTCTCTGTATATCCCGTTGAGTTCATAAAGTCCTCATTACATTTCCCAGAGAATATAAGAATTTCATTGCCTAAAAATAAAAAAGAAATCTAATTAGACAATAGACTAAATTTATATTATGTAAACCTTAAGAGTTGGAAATCAGTAATAGTGTAAAAGTCACATGTATGTATTTAATATCCTTATTCCTAATACCCTGACGATCAGACCAGCCGCACCATGTAGTTTTCGAATGCAACCCAGCTGAATTTAAAAAGTTCCGCAAGTTATAATTAGGCACTTTTTCCATCTTTGAAAATACAGGAAATGGATTATTAAAGAATTTAAATTACGACAAATACAAACCATTTTATTATAAAAAGTTAAAAAGTGTCTCTGTCACAAATCAGGACCTAGATGAAGAATATGGTAGCGTGAATGAATTAATCCTGACTGTAACATAAAATATGGTATTTCGAACTACCTATATTAATCGCAATTATGAAGGTAAGGCACTCTGGAAGGTCCTGCGGTCTCGAGGGCGAATAATGAAGTTAATAAAGAGTGTTAGTAAATATAAAACTCTTACCAAACCAAACTTGACCAAATAATGAAGGGTAGACTCGTCAGAAAACTCTGGCAGAACTCGTCAGGAACTGGAACGCGCGACCAACGATTCGCGACCCGTGAGTTAACCCGAGATATCAGTTTCGCCTTTAATGAATCTTAGCTCTTAGATAATGTTTGTTATGAATTATAGCCTCTATCGTTTAGCAAATAAAACACTTGTGTTTCAAAACACTTAAACTCTATTAACAAAAATAAATAAAATTGACTTTACAAAGGTAAACTTAAAACTAATATGCAATAAAATAATTAATTTGGATTATATTAAAACAGGAGAAGAGAAATAGACAGGCGTTTACTTAAGTGAATATGAAACAATAAATATTATTAACGGCAATTTAGATAAAATTATAGGTAAAAAGAAAACTAAAACTTTAAAGAAAAATCTAGGCTTTTTTGATAATCCCACGAATTATACAGATTGAAAATCCCCCACTCGGGTTGGTCAGACCCAAAACAAATTAATACTTTTACCCAAAAATGTACCCTATAGATTATATTAAATTTGGAAGAAAATACCTAAGAGCCCAATTTTTATAAGAGCAACTGATCACGAAACGTAGAATGGGCTCATAAAAGTTTTGCATTTCCTGGTGGGATTTGAACCCACGACGATGGTTGAAACTCGGCTTGTAAGGCTTGCGCCTTAACGAACCGATCCACCGCTGACCCTTTGAAATAACTTAAATGTTTTAATTTACGCAGTTACGGGTGTAACCTTAAGAAAAGAGAAAAAAAAATTAACGAGGACCACAAACAGGAGCCAGTACACCCAATTTGTGGCTTCAGCCAAAAGACCCCTTTTTTGTTGGCAACAATTAGCGTCGCCGACGGAGGCAACTATAGCCAACTGCCGTGGTATCCTATAAGCCCAAGAGAAGAAAACAAAATGCTAGAAACTAGCGCGGATCGATACATAAAAAAAAGAGGAGAATTATTGTGGGCATGTCCGCTGAATGAACAGAATGAAAAGTTAGAATGGTAACCCGTACGACACGTGTTTCTGCTCATTGGCTTCATCAGGCCCACGTATGTGACCGTGCCTCTCAACATAAGTCGAGACGCACAACGTCACATACGCAGTTACGGGTGTAACCTTAAGAAAAGAGAAAAACAAATTTAACGAGGACCACAACAGGAGCCAGTACACCCAATTTGTGGCTTCAGCCAAAAGACTCCTTTTTTGGGGGCAACAATTAGCGTCGCCGACGGAGGCAACTGATAGCCAACTGCCGTGGTATCCTATAAGCCCAAGAGAAGAATCCTATAAGCCCAAGAGAAGAATATGTATCGATCCGCGCTAGTTTCTAGCATTTTGTTTTCTTCTCTTAGGCTTATAGGATACCACGGCAGTTGGCTATAGTTGCCTCCATCGGCGACGCTAATTGTTGCCCCGAAAAAAGGGGTCTTTTGGCTGAGGCCACAAATTGGGTGTACTGGCTCCTGTTTGTGGTCCTCGTTAATTTTTTTTTCTCTTTTCTTAAGGTTACACCCGTAACTGCGTATGTGACGTTGTGCGTCTCGACTTATGTTGAGAGGCACGGTCACATACGTGGGCCTGATGAAGCCAATGAGCAGAAACACGTGTCGTACGGGTTACCATTCTAACTTTTCATTCTGTTCATTCAGCGGACATGCCAACAATAATTCTCCTCTTTTATTTTATGTATCGATCCGTGCTAGTTTCTAGCATTTTGCTTATATATATATATATATATATATATATATATATATATATATATATATATATATATATACAGGGTGTCTAAAATAGGTGATACCACTATTGCTATCTCCGAAACGGTAAAAGATACGAGGTCGGTTAAATTAGCGAAAATGTGCCATTTCTAGTCCCTATTCATATTCCGTTTACGGAGTTGCCAAATTCTCTATAGTTTCTTATCTACAGGGGATTTTTTAAAAATAGTCAAAAATTTAATTCTTAAATATCTCGAAAACTATTATAGTTAGAAAAAAGTCGTTTTTACAAAAATCACACGATTTTTTACTTTCTCTAAAGTAACGTTATTGTTTTGTTTATACCATTTGTTTTTACTGCGTTACTGATACTAACTTGTTTTTTTCAAATACGGACCTGGATTTTTTGCTGCATTTTTTGAAAGAATACTTCATACCCTTTACAACTATGTATCACTTGATTATGGTTTTCGACGTTTTGATCAGGAATAATAACATCATCAGGATTTTCTATCGATACAGACCTGGAATTTTCCATGTTAAGGCACAATTTCACAACCTATCGCTGTGGTTTAAATTATTCAACTGATTAATTTTAAACAATGTTCATGATTACTAACCAGAACCCTTTGGTCATTAAAGTTTGTCAAATTGCACTTAAGCCAATGAGTTATTGAGAAGTTTAGCAGACACAGATCAGATATAATTAGTGGCCTTTATTAACAGCACCTAACTAGTGGTTAAGTTTACTACATATTGTAAAAGGCACCCTTGATGATACGTCTTCATTATTTACGTTTTTAATATTTTCGTATCCAAAAATCACCTTTCAGTTCAAAGGATAATACCAGATAATCCTATTTTACCTAATGGTTTCATTTCTGCTGGTACAGTTGAATTACTATTTGCTGACTTTGAAAACAAACCATATTATCTCAAATTAAAGACCTTTAACTATATTCTAGCATAAAACCATTGTCATATTTACTGGGTTAGGATTATAAGGAATTCGAATCTAAAATCCGTTTTCTGCTTTACTTTTTGACGTTGCGTTGAATTATAACATATGGACGGGCGGACGAACAGGTTGATGGACTCGATTGGACTGACCACACGAAGCCAATCACGCCTCTAAGAATTAATTATTAGGATTTCTTATAATTAAAACTAAGCTTATGCTTTTTTCAGGCGTTGGACCAATTTTACAAACTTGAGGGTCCTGGTTAGTAATCATGATTATAATTAAAATTTACCAGTTAAAACAATTTAATCCATAGTTACTGATTCTGACCTAATTGTCACCGTAATAGGTCGTGAAATGGCGCATTAACTTGAAAAATGCCAGGTCCGTACTGGTAGAATATCCTGACGATGAAACTATTCTTCACCAAAACGTCGAAAAACATAATCAAGTGATCCACAGTTGTAAAGGGTATGAAGTATTCTTGCAAAAAATGCTGCAAAAAATCCAGGCCCGTATTTGAAAAAAGCAAGTTAGTATCAGTAGCTCAGTAAAAACAAACGTTATAAACAAAACAATAACGTTACTTTAGAGAAGGTAAAACATCGTGTGATTTCTGTAAAAACAACTTTTTTCTGACTATAATAGTTTTCGAGATATTTAAGAATTTTTAAAAAATTCCCTGTAGATAAGAAACTATAGAAAATTTGGCAACTCCGTAAACGGAATATGAATAAGGACTAGAAATGGCACATTTTCTCTAATTTAACCGTCCTCGTATCTTTTACCATTTCGGAGATAGCAATAGTGGTATCACCTATTTTAGACACCCTGTATATATATATATATATATATATATATATATATATATATATATATATATATATATATATATATATATATATGTATATTGTCGCGCTAGGGGGGGGCGTCGTGTCCCGACGGGGAGGCGTCACTGTGGTGCCGCACGAATAGTACGCATAGTACGAATAGCGCCAGCCCTTTAGGCTGACAAAGTACTCGGCTAGAAGCTGCCCCCTACGCTACCCAACTTAGTTACGTAAGTGTATTATTGTGCTTGTACCTGATATCAATATAAGTGTTTTGGTAAACCGCAGCCTATTTTATCAACCCTGACGACCCCTAGCGCGACATTTGGTGGAGGCGCCGGGCACCAAATGTCGCGCTAGGGGGGGGCGTCGTGTCCCGACGGGGAGGCGTCACTGTGGTGCCGCACGAATAGTACGCATAGTACGAATAGCGCCAGCCCTTTAGGCTGACAAAGTACTCGGCTAGAAGCTGCCCCCTACGCTACCCAACTTAGTTACGTAAGTGTATTATTGTGCTTGTACCTGATATCAATATAAGTGTTTTGGTAAACCGCAGCCTATTTTATCAACCCTGACGACCCCTAGCGCGACATTTGGTGGAGGCGCCGGGCACCAAATGTCGCGCTAGGGGGGGGCGTCGTGTCCCGACGGGGAGGCGTCACTGTGGTGCCGCACGAATAGTACGCATAGTACGAATAGCGCCAGCCCTTTAGGCTGACAAAGTACTCGGCTAGAAGCTGCCCCCTACGCTACCCAACTTAGTTACGTAAGTGTATTATTGTGCTTGTACCTGATATCAATATAAGTGTTTTGGTAAACCGCAGCCTATTTTATCAACCCTGACGACCCCTAGCGCGACATTTGGTGGAGGCGCCGGGCACCAAATGTCGCGCTAGGGGGGGGCGTCGTGTCCCGACGGGGAGGCGTCACTGTGGTGCCGCACGAATAGTACGCATAGTACGAATAGCGCCAGCCCTTTAGGCTGACAAAGTACTCGGCTAGAAGCTGCCCCCTACGCTACCCAACTTAGTTACGTAAGTGTATTATTGTGCTTGTACCTGATATCAATATAAGTGTTTTGGTAAACCGCAGCCTATTTTATCAACCCTGACGACCCCTAGCGCGACAATATTGTCATACTTTACGTAATAAAATATTTATAGTTGGTTTGTAATTAAGACAGTTTCAAGTTAAGTATGTATTTTCCACAATAATATGAATAAATTCATTTTATTTGCCAATCGCTGAAATATCAGAATACCCCAAAGTTAAACTTTCTTATTAAATCCGGGTGTTAATGTCCTGTGTCGGCATCGAACCACCACCATCTTTTTGAACAACGGTCTGGTACGTAACTGCTATGTCACACACAATTTTTTCTTAATAACCACGATACACTTACAACGGTATGCTACGCTATGACGTCACTTCGAGGGAAAATCCTAAATTGACTAGACGCTTGCACCCCTTGTACATAAGAAGAGGTCAGTTTATTGTTGGGTAGTGTGGTGAGTTGACGTTTAGTAAAATATTATTACAGGTTTATTTATTGTCAGCTAGGTGTTGAGTTGACGTTTATTAAAATACCATTGTCATATTTCATTGGCTCAGGTAAGCGCCTAGTCAATTTAAGATTTTTCCTCGAAGTGACGTCACAACATAGCATGCCGTTGTAAGTGTATCGTGTTAATAACGCAATAATTATCGGGATCTGAGGTAGGCATATAACTGTCAAAGAATTAAAACTAAAACATTTATAATTTTTTATATATTGCAATTAATTATGTTAATTGAGAACTGGATAAAGGCATCTAGTGGAAACTCCGCATTCATCAGTACCACGTCTGAGTTTAAAGTATCCATTCTCTCCCCAATGCTCACCCCAGGAGTTCTTCATTATCCAGTAATTTACACCATTTTCACTTCCATAGCCAACAGCTAAGACGTCATGACTGAACTTTTTATTTGAACATATTCTATCACTAAATACGCCTAAAAAATAGAGAATCAATGTATTTCTCTCATAAAAGCTGTGTCGGTAACAGCAAACAATGTAACACAGCAGTACCTAGAAGCTATTAGTTTCCCAAATGAAAAGAATATAAATCGTCAGCTTCTGAAACATTCCAAGATCTTCTCTTAACTTGTAGGTAAGAATATGACATTGACAGGAACCAAATTTAAGACAAGACCCCAGATAAACCCAGACCAGATGCGAAAGCTCCAATGTCGCCTGTACTTCATGCGACGGCGAGCCAAGGATTGACGAGACGATCCGCCGGCGGTCTGGCATCTAGTACGGTGACCGAGGTTAGAAATTTAAATCACAGCATCACAGCCACTGCCGTGTCTTCTTCAAATGTAACATAACTGCCGTATAGTACAGACGCCTGCACTGGTACAGGCAGCCTAAGTGCCGCGCCCCAAGGTCATTGAGCTTGAACACGATATTTGACAGTCTTACGCATCTGGTCTGGTTTTATCTTTGACAAGACAATAAATGCTTTCAGAAAAAATCAAGACATATCTTAACTAACAAAAATAATAAATGTTCTATTCAAAGCTTATTTGTGTATTTTCTATTTTTTCTAAAATGTACGTTTTCTAAAGAAGTTTTTGTATTGGAACATGTTGCGAAAATAAATTTAGTTGCACTAATGAGAAAAAGTTTGTATATTCGTTTGTAGTATTTCTTTCTTTAACGGGCTACACACAGTCAAGCAAGTGTTAAGACTCACCTAAACAGGCAAGTGCATGAGCAAGTACGAAAGCTGGTTTTGTATAGACATGTCAGGTAAAGTAGGATCACTCAAATTTGAAATCGTTTGCTATGCAGCTTACGAGTAAGAAACGCCCATAAAACTGCAGACAAAAACCCATGCATATATGGTTATGTATTATTTTTTCCTACATAATACCTAATGTTATACTGGAGCGCGATATGTTATGTTCAATTTAATTTTAATATATATATATATATATATATATATATATATATATATATATATATATATATATATATATATATATATATATATATATATATAAAAGAAAGAGGAGAATTATTGTGGGCATGTCCGCTAGCAATGAACAGACAAAATGAAAAGTTAGAATGGTAACCCGTACGACACGTGTTTCTGCTCATTGGCTTCATCAGGCCCACGTATGTGACCGTGCCTCTCAACATAAGTCGAGATGCACAACGTCACATACGCAGTTACGGGTGTAACCTTAAGAAAAGGGAAAAAAAAAATATTTAACGAGGACCACAAACAGGAGCCAGTACACCAATTTGTGGCTTCAGCCAAAAGACCCCTTTTTTGGGGGCAACAATTAGCGTCGCCGACGGAGGCAACTATAGCCAACTGCCGTGGTATCCTATAAGCCCAAGAGAAGAAAAACAAATGCTAGAAACTAGCGCGGATCGATACATAAAAAAGAAGAATTCTTTTTTATGTATCGATCCGCGCTAGTTTCTAGCATTTATATATATATATATATATATATATATATATATATATATATATATATATATATATATATATATATAGAGAAGTATGCTTGGAATAATCTGAAAAACTACTGTTTCGTCTTCCTCGGTGTCTAAGTTGTTAAAAGACACCACATCGACTCATCAGGGGCCTGACAGTAGCATGAGCATTTCTTCTTCCATATAATTCCACAGTTCTTGCCTACAGAAGACAAAATGAAAGTTTTTAAAAGGTAGAAGTTCTTGAGATTGCTCTCTGAGAAACGTCATAGGGATCCTTATCGGATCTCCCATGGTAGCTTGGATGTGGGAGTCTCGCGACCTCTCCACATTACCTGTCTTTTATAGGCAAGAACTGTGGAATTATATGGAAGCAGAAATGCTCATGCTACTGCCAGGCCTCTGATGAGTCGATGTGGTGTCTTTTAACAACTTAGACACCGAGGAAGACGAAACAGTAGTTTTTCAGATTATTCCAAGCATATTAACTATGTTCATAAATGAGATTGTCGCAGGTAGTGTGGAGAGGTCGCGAGGCTCCCACATCCAAGCTACCATGGGAGATCCGATAAGGATCCCTATGACGTTTCTCAGAGAGCAATCTCAAGAACTTCTAGCTTTAGAAACTTTCATTTTGTCTTTTATAGGCAAGAACTGTGGAAGGATATGGAAGCAGAAATGCTCATGGTACTGTCAGGCCTCTGATGAGTCGATGTGGTGTCTTTTAACAACTTAGACACCGAGGAAGACGAAACAGTAGTTTTTTAGATTATTCCAAGCATACTTAACTATGTTCATAGCTGAGAATGTCGCAGGTAGTGTGGAGAGGTCGCAAGAATCCCACATCCAAGCTACCATGGAAGATCCGATAAGGATCCCTATGACGTTTCTCAGAGAGCAATCTCAAGAACTTCTACCTTTTATATATGTATATATATATATATATATATATATATATATATATATATACAGTGAAACCTGGTTAAATGGGCCCTGGATATATGAGAAACCTCTGCTAGCGGGACCCTCTGTAAATAAGACAACCGTCATTTTAAACCGGCCTATTTGGGAAACTGGGTAAATGAAAAACCTCTATAAGTGATAAAGGATCCTAGGTCCCTTGAGATATGTCGTCTTCCTATAAACCTAGAAATTCGAGGTGCGTATTTTGTTTTATTTTATTTTATTTTAATTTTTTAAAAGTCTTGTAGTGATTTTGCATACAAACATAAAATTTAATATTTTGTTAAAAATGGCTCCATAATTGTAGGTTTTCCAAACTGTGAATATACAATTTTGAAAAAGCCTACTATGATAGGCGAAACGTCAATTTAAAGATTTTCATTTCATACAAACCTGGACCCAAGAATTTAAAGAATATATATATATATATATATATATATATATATATATATATATATATATATATATATATATATATCCGATATTTTAGAGAAGTATCATAATTTCAAGAGCCATTACATTGTAACTTTTTGGCAAAACACACGCAGTAGCCTTACTAAGACACAAATAAAACCACCCTTGAAGCTTTGTCTTGCCCTACAAGAACTACTACACTACACACTACTCCACAAGCATTTTTTATAAATAACAGAAGCAGAAATGTAATTGATTGATTGATACTGCATTTAGTCTGATATTGCAGTTGGTCTGGTTATGTATTATTTTTTCTTACATAATAGGTACCTAATGTTATACTGGAGCGCGATATGTTATGTTCAATTTAATTATAAATGAGTTTTCCATTCGAAAATAGAATCTGCCCATCAGCAATTTAGTTTAAATAAGTTGCTACTGTATTTGCACGATAGCCGAGATAGAATCAAAATTTGGCCGAAATAATTACATCCGTACCACTGTACCTAAATCCTAGCTATTGAGACGTTTTTGTGACAGATTGCTGTGGTTTTAATGGTTGCCTATGACAGTTCGGAACATTGTCGACGTTGACTCGAACCGCACGTCTCCTGATGGCAGTTTATTAGCTCAGTTCTCACTGCACGAGTCTTTTGTCTGCAGTTTTATGGGTTTTTACTCGCAAGCGACAGAACAAACGTTTTGAAACTTGAGTGATCCTACTTTAAGTTTTTGCTTCTCTTGCTCGAAAAATCAAGAGTTGCCAGATGCATTATATGACGCGTCTTTGCTTTAAGGTGCGCGCACACTTAGGCGAAGCGTCGCGAGGCGAAGAGAATTTTAGCCGTCCAAGAAACTTACGTGCAATCAATTGGAAGCCCGCACAACGCTTCTCGACGCTTCAGTGTGCGGGCTCCCATTTGATTGCATGGAAAGTTCTTGGATGGACAAAATTCTCTTCTCTTCGCTTCGCCTAAGTGAGCGTGCACCTTAAAGGTGCGCGCACACTTAGGCGAAGCGTCGCGAAGCGAAGAGAAGAGAATTTTATCCGTCCACGAAACTTACGTGCAATCAAATGGAAGCCCGCACAACGCTTCTCGACGTTTCAGTGTGCGGGCTCCCATTTGATTGCATGTAAAGTTATTGGATGGATAAAATTTTCTTCGCTTCGCGACGCTTCGCCTAAGTGTGCGTGCACCTTTAAAGTGCCTCTCGTCATCGCGCACATACATGTAGTATTTGCGCGCGAGCCTGACCTGTTTCGATAACAAACCTTTGTCAAATTTAATTATTTTTTAAAACTTAATTGTTAATCTGCCTGTAAATTGTTTCCTTTTTAGATGAAGTCATTAGGGTCCCCTACTGCTCCACTGATAAGGTTGCCAAACAGTCAAAATTCTTACAAGAATGGGACAAGACTAAATGCGCAGAGGATCCAAAATTTGTGATCTGTTGGAATTAAGTAAGTTGTTGAGAAAGTCTTGACGGTGTCTGGACAATGTTGTTTGGTTATTTTATAAGAAAATGGTATACAGATAATGTCAGATACTTCGCAGAGAGACTTCGTACATAAAAATAAGAGAAAAATGTTAGGTCAATAGGGTTGTCCTTCGTAATTAAGATAGTGGTACAAAAAAGTATTTGTATCGATTTTTACATTGTTTTCAAAATTAAGGTGTTTGGAATAATTAAATAAAATTTTGTGATAAATTGCATAATATAGGGAAATTTCTATTTTTTTAATTTATTTAGTGGAAAGAATTGTTACTTAAACAAATTTATGAAACACATGGATTTTAAAACAATGGTTCCGGTTTATACATATTTGTTGACATTTTGAAAGTCGCAGTTAGCAATAAAAACTGTTACGACTTCCCTCAGCATACACTGTTTTTGCGATATTTAACATTCTATTGTTAAAGTGCAGATTCTAATTTTCTTAACAGTTGTAGCATATCACCATCTTTTCAGTAATTTCAGTTTCAGAGCACATGTAATATTTCGTAAATTTTTGATGCCAGTGCCGTGACTAGTTTTATAAAATTAATTAAATATTTTTTGGCATCCTGTATACTAAAAACATAGGATTTGCAGACCCCTATTAATGTAGCATTTTTCTCTTATTTTCTCCCTCTTAAATAGCCAGCATAAATCTTTCATACGCTCTGTATACACATATTATTAAATTAATTTAAGTACCCGTTTTTTACAACTAAGATGGTCATTTTTATTTAAAGAATTCTAGAGATTTAGTTTTACTGAAATATTAATATTGAAATTTGTATATTTAATAGAACTTAATAAATGACTGGCTAACCTACCATCATACCGGTCAGAAACAGGGTGGAATTTTACCATTGCCTCAAGAAAATTATACGTACCTCCTCCATAAAAAACCAATGGAGTGAAATGGAGGTACACAACGACTGGTCCTACTGATCCTACTGCACTAAGCAAGTCGTCTTCGTCTTTCTTAAGCTTAACGACTTTACTGATATGTAGATTAACGGCAGCACTCTGATTGTAGCGGCATGTATTATCTACAGCCTCGTATGGGTAAGAGTCTTGAGTCTGAATGCCTAAAAATAAAATCGATCATGTGGCGGTCGACATCGTGATATTATGATTCTAAACACACAAACGTCTTAGTTTCGTGCTAAGACAAGGATTACCCCAGGGCCTATATTATTTATAATAATAATATACCTTAATTCTTTAATTTACGCCGACGACACCATCCTCGTATGCCGGTCTAACTCTAGAGCTTAACTATCCAAGAGAATAAATAGGACTGAGAATACGCTAAACAATTCGCAAATGTCTTGATATTTAACCCTGATACTGTGAGACTGTTGGGTATTACCCTAGATACGGGACTTACATTTTAACACCATATTTATAATGTGTGCAATCTGACATATTTCTAATATGTAAACTTATGGATCAAATCTCTTCTCACTAACTTAGAATGACGTATTTTGCACTTCTTCATAGCAAAATGACACACTTTGGTCTTATTGTGGGGGGGGGGGGAGGACTCGTGTCATTCTCAGCAGGTATTTATACTCCAGAAACGGGTCATACGTGCCCTTGCACGGGCCGGAATCATTGATCATTGCAAACTGTCGTTAAAAAATGTTGAGCATATTGACACTGCCAGTATGCTATATTTTTTAGTGCTTGGTTTTTATGAGAAAACGATTGCGCGACGAAATCGTAGTAACTAATGGTAACTTACATTAAGATATCCAAGGTTCAGGCTATCTAGGACACAGAACACGTTCCTGTAGCGTAGCTACAGGATCTATAACACAGCCCCACAAAAAAAAAAAATTGGTACCCCTATCGAGACAACTATATCCCTATGTAATTTTCGACGCTGAATCCGAATCCGAGGTCGAAAAAAAATAGTACACCCGCAAAATCAACCCCTAGCGCTAAAAACACCTCAGCAGGGTAAAAATGACTTAACGCTCCACGAATAGTCTTAAATCTCAATAAATCGAAGCAAATATAAACATTCAAGTATATAACGCATAAATACAGAGTTACCACTACTTTCCATTGAAAATCGCCCCCATGAGTATGTGAAAACTACCCCTCATACAACAGGAAACTTAAAAAAAATGCAGTGATTGCAAAAAAAAAACTTACGATGCCCAGTTTTTTCCAAGGAGTGAGTAACTGCATTAGTTCCGATGAGATGCTCAAAATCTACCCCCACAGAGGGGCGGAAACCACCCCTAGATTAAAATTGCAAGAAAAATCGGGCAAACATTTTTTTTATCATCGTGATTTCTATTTTAATCGATACTAAAATTGGCTAAAGACATGCAGCGCTGCAGTTTGGAGGTGAAACTTACACATTGCACCAAAGTCATTCAGTGACATCCCCATGAGACGGTGAAAATTACTCCTCATATAATTATATAATAAATTCAAAAAATAGTTGCAGTACCTTTTAGAAAAGCTCAAAACATCTGCATTTTTTTAGTTGAGAAGAATCTGTCTCTCTTTTTACGGACCAACAGCAACTGAAATTTAAATTTAGGTGCTGTTTCCGCCACTTTATGGGGGTAGATTTTGAGCATCGCATCGAGACTAATTCAGTTACATACTGTTTCTAAAATAACTGAGCATCGTAAGCTTTTTTTGCAATCACTGCAGTTTTCTTAAATTCCCCGTTATGTGAGGGGTAGTTTTCACTCAGTCATGGGGGTGATTTTCAATGGAAAGTGGTGTTAACTCTGTTTATATTTAATTCGATTTATTGAGATTTAAGATTATTCGTGGAGCGTTAAGCCATTTTTACCCTCTTTAGGGAGTGTTTTTTCGCGCTAGGGGTTGATTTTGGGGGTGTATAATTTTATAAAAAAAATTTTTAAAAATTACATAGGGATACAGTTGCCTCGATAGCACGATGACAAAATTTTTTCCCCGATTTTCCTTGCAATTTTAATCTAGGGGTGGTTTCCGCCCCTCTGTGGGGGTAGATTTTGAGCATCGCACTGGAACTAATGCAGTTACTCACTCCTTGCAAAAAAACTAGGCATCGTAAGCTTTTTTGCAATCACTGTATTTTTTTAAGTTTCCTGTTGTATGAGGGGTAGTTTTCACCCACTCATGGGGGTGATTTTTAATGGAAAGTAGTGTTAACTCTGTATTCATGCGTTATATACTTGAATGTTTATATTTACTTCGATTTATTGAGATTTAAGACTATTCGTGGAGCGTTAAGTCATTTTTACCCTGCTGAGGTGTTTTTTAGCGCTAGGGGTTGATTTTGGGGGTGTACTATTTTTTTTGACCTCGGATTCGGATTCAGCGTCGAAAATTACATAGGGATATAGTTGTCTCGATAGGTGTACCAATTTTTTTTTTTTGTGGGGCTGTGTAATCTAGAATATTTTAGAGATAGTGAACAATTGTTATCGATTAATTTTTTGCGTGCGTATTTCGATTGACTCATGGTGCAGTAATATTAACATATTTATTGCAAACAAGAAATGACTGAGCAACCCCATCTTGCGGATTTACTAGTGGTCGTACACACGATCCCACCTGGAGATGTGCATGTGCAACTCCGACTGAAAGGCAAAATACTCGTGTCAATAAACAGAATAAGAGTTTAGCGCCCGTAATAAATATAGGAAAATGTTAATGGCATAGCAGACAAAAAGGACAGTGTGCTTTGTATCTTGTATTAAAGTACGGAGCCTCAAAGAACTAATGGAAAACCCCGTGCTGGGTAGACAGTAAGATTTCACTATTGTTGTGGATCATCAGACTTACGTAATCATCAGGTAGCTTCCCCAATACCAATCCCGCATCTTCAATACTTTTTGTCAATCAGAAACAGTACAGAATACGCGCGAACGCCATCTAATGGCAAACCACTGTAACTTAAGATCAGAGCTCACTAAAGTAAAACTGCTACTTTTATATAGGCTGGACATAAAATAAAATACGAGCGCAAGTACGAAACCCGATGGGATCGTGTGTGAGACCTCTAGTAATTCCGCAAAATGGTGAAAATTTAAAGAAAGGCACAAAATTCCGTTCCGAAACCGGGTGTCGTGTTTTGTTTTATGTCTATATAACCGGGATAGCTTTTTTTAGTAGAGTAAGTTCGGGTATTATGGCACACCATAAGGTTAACTTAAAATAGGAATTATTGTATTTGTCACCAGTCGGACTTTATTGTTTAATTCAGCCAATTAACCTATCTGCTATCATATTACGTCAAATAAACAAATAACATTTCAAAAATTTAACTGAAAAAAAATATTTTAAAGAACTTGACAAATAGACAAGATTTAAACATGGTAGGGTATTATGGCCCGGGGTCATAGTACCCTATTACGCTTTGGTTCTTAGCAGGAAAGGAGTGGCGGATGTTATTTCTAACTGCAAGTTGGTATGCTAAGGTCATAACATCTTTTCGCACCAATCCAAAAAACGTTGCTTCCATTGTTAGAACATAATCTACAAGCATTTTTTCGATTTTTGCAGGTAGTGTTCCTACCTAACTTGGCGCATGTAACTAACGCAATGGATGCGTCTTTTGCTGCTAAACGCCTTAGTGTTGTTCCGGGAACACTGTACACTTTAGAAGCTTTGAGCGAGTCCATTTGTTTATTCCTTAAAGCTTCTATGGCCTTCTCCATGGATTCTTTGTTCCATGTTTGGCGCTTTTTTTTGGAATCTAATACTTTTGAAGCCATACCCTGAAATAAAGTCAGTAAGCCTCTCAATACTACAATAAATATTTTTTGTACAAAATCCTAAATCGTCTTTAAAAAATTGGTGGGTAATATGGCCTACCAGGTCATATAAGCCAACCCTATGGTAGGCCATATTGACCGCCGAGCACCTGTTAACAATTCTAATCTATAACCTGGAAATTAAAATTAAAACAAGCACAACCTTATGGCCAAGTATTTACCTAAGAATGTGTAAGTTAAGTAGAAAGGGTGAAATTAAAATTTATGGATGTTTTAAAGTAATATACAACTAAAATAACTTACCGAGAAATTAGATCAGAAACCGTTAAAATCGACATTTGCTTGTTACGAACACATCCGAAATCCATGCACGGTAAGATGTGACTAGGGTGGATGGGGGAGATACAAGAACAAACTAACGCAAAATTTGACACAATGCGGCGATTCGTTTCAGACATACGGTGGTGTGCCATATAAGCCGCCTAGGCCATATTACCCGAACTTACTCTAAAGTTTTAGTGAGTCTTTAGAGCAAAGCACACAAGTTTGATTCCACTGTATGTATTCCAGTGTATACAATACAGGGTGTCCGAAAAGTCTTAGTATGAGCAAATATCTTTGCTATTAGTAAAGATAAAGACACCAAAATTTCAGGTTCTACTTTTTTATGTAATTTAACTTTTCCGACCCTGACGCTAGGGAGTTGAGGTTAAAAATTTAAAACGCAACCTTATGCCGTGGTGTCCTCATTTTAAAGGTCTTCAAAAATAAATATTTTGCGCAAAACCCGAAGTCCGTATCCTAATTAGTTTTTAAATAGCAAGCTTATAAAAATTAGAGTTCATAATAGTTATTTGTGTAACTAGTGCAAAAAGTTGTTGATGAGCTCATTCCATCCTCATCAACATAAACTAGCTGCATATCATAGTATGATACATAGACTTATTAACACCCCCCTATCTACACAAGATTTCGAACAAGAATTAAATATTATAAAACAAATGGCAATAAATAATGGCTACAACCCAAATATATAATAGATAACATCCTGAATAAAAAAAATTTAAAAAAAGCCATCTCAGAATTGTATCCCCAATGCAAAGAAACAAAAAATAATTACAAGACTTTGACTTATATAGGCAAACCATCCAAGAAAATTAAAACTTATTTAAAACAAAAAGAAATAAATATAGCATACAAAACAAACAACACTTTAGGTAAAAAACTTAAAAACCAAAAAACAAAAACTAACAAAGAAAATAAAACAGGTGTATACCAATTGAACTGTGGATCGTGTCCAAAAATTTACATAGGTCAAACAGGTAGATCATTTAAAACTAGAATTAGTGAACATAAAAGAATTTTTTATACACCAAAAAAATGACTCTACCTATTCTAATCATATCATAGAAGAAAACCATATTTTTAATGACAACTTTAAAATTCTTCATACGTTAAACAAAAGCCATAAACTTAATTTGTACGAAAGTTTAGAAATTAACTGACACAAAAACACAGGCCTGCTTTTGAACGACCAAACAGAAGTAAATACCTCCCCCTTATTAAACCTTTTCAATATTGACCATATTCAAAAATAAGCTCTGTGGGTTTTCCCTAATTACCTACCTAAGTAATAGATTATATAAATATTTAGATAGTTTAAATTTTCATTCAGTTGTAACTCCTCGATAAAGCTACAGTGTAGCGAAACGCGTCGGAGAATAAGAAAATAAATGTGGAAATCAGACATAGTTTGTCTTTTATTTCAAATAAATTTTGAAAAATATATATGTATGCTGTATTCAAATCGCACGTCTCTTATTTGTGATTTTGTTAACAACTTTAATAGTAATAGAATAACAAACATACCGTTATCTTTAATGTAATGAAGGGCATTTACTATCCAACCACCATGGCAGCCACCTTGCTTTTTGTCGCAATCAATTAGTTGCTGCTCACTGAACAAAAGCATTTGTTGCTTTTTTAAATAGTAGTGACTTTCCAGGACTCCAGTCTGAAAAATATATATATCTAATAAATATCCCCTTACTATCATGTAAATTTTCGTAATGTTCTTATTAAAGCTCAGTTACCATGTTGACTGGCAATCAGTTTAAGGGTGTGTTAACATTTAAGTACCAGCGGCATGTCCCGCAAACCAATATGTTTTTAGATGGACACTGTGGAGGTATAACGCTTAAACTTATACGACCTGATTCTCAAACGCTAGACCGGCCTAGTTTGAAAACTAAAAGTTTTAAGCTGACAAGTGTGAGAATTAGAAAACTAAGTTTCATTCTATGAATTTGATTCCGAGTTTTTGTTAAATATATACTGAAAAGGACAATTTCATTACGCACTTTCTACAGCTTCTGAACGATAGTGTTTTATTAGGAGCTAGCGTTAAATGCCGACAATTCTCAATACATTTCTGTATAGGGTATCATCCTAGACTTAAGAAAATTTTAAAAATAATGTTACAATTTACTTTGGAATGGTAAAACACATAGTTCGTCAGTAAAATATTGCATTTCTCCCGGGAAACTTTTAGTTGGTATTTAGCCTTTGTGAGACTCGGTGTCCTTTTATTCTTAAAATGGACAAAAAAAAAACGATAGGTATTTGAGCAGCATGAGGAAAGTAACGACGAAGTACTTTCCTCAGAATACGACTCTTATAGTAAGGATAGTTCTGCGGATCGAGATTTTGAGGTCGACGACAGTGAATTAAATAATTTCACTATATAAAATTTGGAAAGTAGTACAGATGCTCATAGTACATATTTTTTATCTAAAAGGATCTCATAAGATCAGAGAGTGAAAATGGAGTTGAGAATGGTAATTTCTCGGTTTATGTTATCCATATACTTCAAATATTTTCTTTAGGTAATCTGTAAATAGAAATTAGATTTGGGAAAGTATATACAATAAAGAATCCCGTCGATTTGACTGAAACGGATAACTTAGCACCCATTTCATTTTTTATTAGATATGGGAGCAATTTATTATAGCCCATTACTTTAAAAAGCAATGAGTATGCTCAAGCTTTATATTTAAGAAACATACCAAAGCCAAGACAAAGGATTCCACATTTTACGGTTCATATAGCCATGGACAAACAAAAACTAGAGAAATCGCAATGAAAACGAGAATAATGTTTTGGATGCGGTTTCTGTTCCAAAAAATTCAACAAGAAAAGGCAAATTTTATAACAGGACAAACAAAGAAAGCAGACGCCTTGGCAATGCAATAGCTGCATAAGCAGTCCACCACTGTACCTGGAACAATGTTTTGAATAATTTTGTATGTTGCTGAATGCATGAGTAAATATGTGTAAATATTGTTCAATTATTGTTAGTTCTACTCTCATTGCATAGCAACTATTCTGAATATAGGTTACTTATAGTTATTTCAAAACAAATACAGACGACAAATCATGTCAGTGTCTTTTTGAAAGAAATCATGTTCTCGATTGGACATGAGGTCATGTGATGGTTATATTTAAAAAAAACGAAAAATAAGGGCTAATATAATTTTCTACGTGAATCTCACTTGTTACACCTTGATGTACATTTTGTACAACACGGTGTAACAACCGAAATTTTATTCAAAGTGCCAAAGTCCTCTCGGAGAAATTAAAAAGAAAAAGAAAAAAAATATTTTAAAACCCTGTATCTCAGAAACAAAGCAAGAGCAGACCGATATTGCTAGGAATTAATGTCTTATTTTTGGGCGATGTCACGTGTTTTTTAAATACTCTGTATAATTTATTTTAATTTTTAAAAATTATAACCAAGGACAAGTAAGCAAAAGGTTTATGCGACTAGTTAGTTGTTACAAAAAAATGTATTAGTTTTTTTTAGTGAAGCAGAGGAAGATAAAATGTTTTATGTACCGATTATACTCCTCGCCGAGGCAAATAGTATATTAAATACTTACAGCAGCAAAGGCCCAGCAGGAACTACAAGGTCCCTGATCTTTGACTGCTGACACAGCTCCATTTTCCCTCCAATCCTTCGAGTCTGGAATTTTAAGACCAGCAGGCTTTGTGTAAACAGAATCTGCTTGTAGCTCAGGACGGCTACTGCTTTGACGTTTCAAAAATGCAACAATCTCTTCTCTTGTCATATCAGCAAACTGATTAACTGCCATAAAGTAAGTCGTATTTCCTGCCTGATATTTTTTATTGTGCTCCTCTATTAGCTGTAAGTTTTGTTGGTATACAGAAAATCGCATTCTGTCTTCTTCCAGGTTCTTGTACGTTTTGTCATGTTTGATCTAATTAACAGAAAGAAAAATAGTTACCTATGTATCTAATACAAAAAGTGAGAGTCATACGGTGGAAAAACCGCCTCCCGAGCAAAACACAAATTTGGTGCATCCTTAACTTTCACGGAATGAAACGAGCTTTGGAAATAAAGAACTCAACAGTACATCATGTTCCTTTTTCATTTTTCAAAAATAAATTTTGTAATGGTTTTCAGCGACACTGATATATTGATGGTAATTTTTAGAAGAGATATTAAAAATTTCTACCATACGGTAACAATTCGGTGCTATGTAAATTTGTTGTTTCGCAAACATGAGAACTTTAAAAAAATTCTTTAGTTAATATGTCACAATATCGACTTGATCACCTTCATTTTGTTCATTTTACAAAAAAAGTAATCTGATTGATGAGAATTTCTTGTGTTTGTAATACATGTAAATATATTATTTAAATCTGTTCAGTCACTACAGAGTATGGGGAAAATAATATTTTGTATTATTTGCATGTAATATTTCATACAATATAATGAATTAAATTTACGAAATTTGCATATATATATACATATATATATATGTATATATATATATATATATATATATATATATATATATATATATATATATATATATATATATATATATATATATATATATATATATATATATAATAAATGTAAACGCGAAGATTTACTTCTTCGCTAGTGCAGCGATAAGGCCGTGAATGACAAATAAAAATAATGAGGACTATCTTTGATTCTGGTCTGGGTGACCTCCTGCTATCGATTTCTGGGCCCTTACCCATCAGCGGGCAGGCTTACACCCAGGGTGGCTGAAGAACAGACCACAATTTGACCAGAATCAAAGAGAGTCCTTATATCCAAAATGTTCGGAAAGGATGGGTAAGATGTAGTGGCTCGCGCCAACTAGTTCACCCAGTGTTGCTCCAAAAATGTTTGGCTGCTAACACAATAATACTCGAAAGTATGTCGATGTCGACTTTCTCGACATCGACGGTACAAATGCACCATTGTACAACAATAGTAGAAAAATGGAAGATTTCTTGGCCTATAGGTAATATAATAAATGTAAACGCGAAGATTTACTTCTTCGCTAGTGCAGCGATAAGGCCGTGAATGAAAAATATTATTTTTATATTTATATATTATTTTTCATTCACGGCCTTATCGCTGCACTAGCGAAGAAGTAAATCTTCGCGTTTACATTTATTATATTACCTATAGGCCAAGAAATCTCCCATTTTTCTACTATATATATATATATATATATATATATATATATATATATATATATATATATATATATATATATATATATATATATATATATATATATATATATATATATTATATATTATATATATATATATATATATATATATATATATATATATATATATATATATATATATATAGTAGACTAGTTATATTGGGTTGCGCAGCAAATGAAAGAATACTCTTTAAAGTTGTTCCAAGCTTTCGAAAATATTTATTTTCATCTTCAGGGAGACTACAAAGAATTACTAGTATTAAACTTGGTTCATACGCTATTGACCATTGTTTTAAGTTAGATTATAGGCTGGTTCATTGCTTACAATTTAATTGAGGATGTTCATTAAAGGTGTTAAAGTATTATCCAAAGAATCAGTGAACCCTTCCAGGGTGAGGTCGAAAACCAAGCGTCATGAGTTACTTATTATCTAAATTTACATTTATTACACAATAGCACAAACAGATTAAAATTACATGAAAGTTATCAATTAAAAATCATTTGTTTCTTTCTTAGTTTCTTAAAATTCATTTTGGCCATGCGGCACGAGATGACAGACTTATTTGTTTGAGCGGGAATCTTACTATAGACTGTCAGAAGTCAGTCATTGGCGACACCTGTGTGTTGTGTTAAATTATATGTGAAAGATGATTACAGAAGTCTGTAAAATTAGGTCTATTCTTTGCCTTGTTGAGATGACTTGTTAGATTTCTACTACGGTCAGGAGGTAACCCTAGTGGATTAATTTAAAAGCTTATTTGACTGAGACATCTATGAATTTCAATTAGAATTATTTAAATTTAATAAAGAAAGATTTTGTTTTATGTAGGAAATGGGTAAGTATTCTTGAATTTGTTGTGAAAGAAAAATAATTTTTAATTATACAATTAATTGTCATTATACTTGAATCTCTGAGCCGTCCAAACGATGATCCTTGTCTAAAAATAATAGATATGAATATATTTCACTTAGGTGTTTGATATCGTTTTTTTTATTGATGCAATTAGGTTCTTGTGAAATAAAGGCCATTTCAAGAAAAGATCTTTTTGAGTTGTTTTTCTGTGTAGAAAGTATCTTGGCTGCATTATAATCAAAGTTATGTAGTAAGTTATTAGCGTGTTCTGCTAGAGCACACTTCTCTGGATGCAGTCTACAATCACTCCTGTGTGATGTGATTCTGTCTGCCAATAGTCTTGTTGTTTGGCCTATGTATATTTTTCCACAGTCTATACATTGAATGCTGTAAACTACATCTGTTCTTCTAGTAAGAGGGACCTTGTCTTTAAGCCTGGAGTGCACCGAAGAAATTGTGAGTACTGGTTTGTTGGCGATTTTGACATTGACTACCTGGTTTATTATTCTGGATAGCACCGGAGCTATCTCTTTAATGTAGGGAAGTGATATGAATTTAGTTGTTTGCGTCACCTCAGTTATACTATTGTTATTATTTATTAAGTTATGTTCATTTAATGTAGGTATGTTGATGGCTGGAGTGCTGAACAAAATTCTATTAATTAGCTTGGGCGGATATGAATTATCGATGAACAATTGAGCCAGGATATCTAAGATTTTTTTATGTAGAGATGGATCTGAGATTTTTAGAATTCTTGATTTCGTTTGTTTAACCAGATTCACTTTCATATTATGTTTATGATACGAGAAATAATTCAGGTATCGTCCTGAGCTGCAAGGTTTCCTGTACCAATCTATCACGATTTTGTTGTTTTGAGTTCGTATAAATTTGGTATCTAGGAAAGGAACAGAGCAGGTAGGGTCTTCAGTTTCTATAGTGAACTGGATGTGTTGATCGAAATCATTTAAGGTTTCTAGTATCTCATTAATTCCATTTTGAGGCAATGCTACAATTATATCATCAACGTATTTTTTTAAAAAGAGGGATTAAAGGAGAGAACAGGAAGAACTGTGTCCAGCAATTCGTCCATTACATACGTTGCCAGTATAGGGGAGACAGAGGATCCCATTGGGGTACCAAAAGTTTGTTTATAGTAATTGTCAAATGAGAAATCTTTTTTTATTTTTATTTTTTTATTTATTTATTCAAACATTACACTACAGAACTTACGTCTAAATGGTACAACACATTATAAATATGAAGAATTAAAATATAAAAGTAAATCTCTCTTTAATACCGAAAGACTTATGGCAAAAATGTCACAATTTAAAAAATGTCTATTATAGTTGTATAACAGCCTCTCGATGAAAGCACTGCGACCGTAGTGTGTGTTTGATTATGAAATAACTGCACCTGCCTGGTTCTCCGCAATGGTACGCGAAACAAAACAGCTTCAATAAGCCCCTGCAGTCCACTGAACCGTTAAGCAGCTTATGAAGAAAAATCATAAGGGCTCTTTGTCTTCGGTATTGTAAGGATTGAAGACCGCATAAAAGAATTCTAGTTTCATAAGGAATATTATTGTATGGAAAATTATATTTGAACAGCAGATATTTCGTAAATTTATTTTGAACTCTATCTAGTCGAGTGATATGATACTGGTAGTAGGGGTTCCATATTATAGAACAATACTCCAATATACTGCGGACCAAGCAGTTGTAAAGAGCAGTCAGCGCCTTGGTATCATAGATATGTTTTGTATGTCGTTTTATAAAACCCAACATCCTAAAACCTTTAAGTATTATACTGTCTATATGCAGGGTGAATGAAAGGCTACTGTCGAAAATCACACCAAGATCGTTAAAATAGGACACCTCTTCCAGGTTAACATTATTAATGGAATAAGTCTGATTTTGCGGATTGTTACACTTGAAAAATTTTAAAACCTTACACTTTTTTACGTTAAGCTTCAGTTAGTTACTATTACACCACTCCACGAAACTATTAAGGTCAGCTTGCAAACACATCTCATTAGGTGAGACAGCCGAGTACAACTTTAGATCGTCCTCATACAAAAGAAAGCGAGATTTTTGAAAGCAATGATGGCCGTCATTTACAAAAAGAACAAACAAAATAGGTCCGATATGTGACCCTTGAGGGACTCCAGATGTCACGGAAACTTCACAGGATACTGATCCACACACACTAACGCGCTGACTTCGTAATGTCAAGTATGATGCAATCCATTCCAGGTAAGTTCCACAATCGCCAATATTATAGAGCTTTTTTAGGAGCAGCTTGTGACAAACAGTATCAAATGCCTTTGACAAATCGGTGTAAATGACATCGACTTGACATCCCGCCTCCACCGAGGAGACCAGAAAGTTATGATAGACAGCCAGATTTGTGGACGTCGATCGGCCCCCAAAAAATCCATGCTGTTCCTCCATTATGTAATTTCTATAAGTATTGAAAAGTTCATCGCTTATAATGGCCTCAAATATTTTAGGTATAATAGAAAGCAAGGAAATACCGCGATAATTTTCTCCGTCACTTTTGTCACCACTTTTAAAAATTGGAATTAAGTTGGCATGCTTCCAGATGTCCGGGAAAATGCCACTGTTAAACGATCTTTGAAATAACAAACATAGCGGCATAGCCAGGGATGAACTGCAATGTGCATATGTGTTATCAATTCATAGAAATACTGCATACTGCATATGTGTTGTCAATTCAAAGAAAGTGTAATGAATTAATCAAATAATTGCATAATGCGGGACAGATAGATGAGGCCACAAGGAAAAGGCTCACAAGTTACAAGAGTACATCTCCAAAATTTTACTCTTTACCTAAAATCCACAAACCAACCTTGTCTGTCAGGCAAATTGTAGCTTCAATTGGTGCACCCATGGAATTTATTGCAATTTTTGTAACCCAAATCCTTACAAAGGCATATGACCTCGATAATGATTATTATATTAAAGACTCTTTTCAAGTCTATGAAAAATTTAACCAATTACAGCTTCCTGATGGTTATGTAGTTGCAAGCCTCGATGTCGTCTCTCTTTTCAGCAATGTTTACTATGATGCTGCACTCAGGGCCATCTATAAATGTTGGTATCGCATCAGCAACTATTGTAATACAGACAGAGACTCATTTCTTAGATTAATTGAATTTCTTTTTGATAACACATATTTCTCATTTGACAACAATTACTATAAACAAACTTTTGGTACCCCAATGGGATCCTCTGTCTCCCCTATACTGGCAAAGTTTGTAATGGACGAATTGCTGGACACAGTTCTTCCTGTTCTCTCCTTCAATCCCCTCTTTTTAAAAAAATACGTTGATGATATAATTGTAGAACTACCTCAAAATGGAATTAATGAGATACTAGAAACCTTAAATGATTTCGATCAACACATCCAGTTCACTATAGAAACTGAAGACCCTACCTGCTCGGTTCCTTTCCTAGATACCAAATTTATACGAACTCAAAACAACAAAATCGTGATAGATTGGTACAGGAAACCTTGCAGCTCAGGACGATACCTGAATTATTTCTCGTATCATAAACATAATATGAAAGTGAATCTGGTTAAACAAATGAAATCAAGAATTCTAAAAATCTCAGATCCATCTCTACATAAAAAAAAACTTAGATATCCTGGCTCAATTGTTCATCGATAATTCATATCCGCCCAAGCTAATTAATAGAATTTTGTTCAGCACTCCAGCCATCAACATACCTACATTAAATGAACATAACTTAATAAATAATAACAATAGTATAACTGAGGTGACGCAAACAACTAAATTCATATCACTTCCCTACATTAAAGAAATAGCTCCGGCGCTATCCAGAATAATAAACCAGGTAGTCAATGTCAAAATCGCGAACAAACCAGTACTCACAATTTCTACGGTGCACTCCAGGCTTAAAGACAAGGTCCCTCTTACTCGAGGAACAGATGTAGTTTACAGCATTCCATGTATAGACTGTGGAAAAATATACATAGGCCAAACAACAAGACCATTGGCAGAGAGAATCACAGCACACAGGAGTGATTGTAGACTGCATCCAGAGAAGTGTGCTCCAGCAGAACACGCTAATAACTTACTACATAACTTTGATTATAATGCAGCCAAGATACTTGCTACACAGAAAAACAACTCAAAAAGATCTTTTCTTGAAATGGCCTTTATTTCACAAGAACCTAATTGCATCAATAAAAAACCGATATCAAACACCTAAGTGAAATATATTCATATCTATTATTTTTAGACAAGGATCATCGTTTGAACGACTCAGAGATTCAAGTATAATGACAATTAATTGTATAATTAAAAATTATTTTTCTTTCACAACAAATTCAAGAATACTTACCCATTTCCTACATAAAACAAAATCTTTCTTTATTAAATTCAAATAATTCTAATTGAAATTCATAGATGTCTCAGTCAAATAAGCTTTTAAATTAATCCACTAGGGTTACCTCCTGACCGTAGTAGAAATCTAACAAGTCATCTCAACAAGGCAAAGAATACACCTAATTTTACAGACTTCTGTAATCATCTTTCACATATAATTTAACACAACACACAGATGTCGCCAATGACTGACTTCTGACAGTCCATAGTAAGTTTCCCGCTCAAACAAATTAGTCTGTCATCTCGTGCTGCATGGCCAAAATGAATTTTAAGAAACTAAGAAAGAAAGAAGTAGTAAGTAATGAACCTGCTTATAATCTCACTTAAAACAATGGTCAATATCGTATGAACCATGATTAATACTAGTAATTCTTTGTAGTCTCCCTGAAGATGAAAATAAATATTTTCGAAAGCTTGGAACAACTTTAAAGAGTATTCTTTCATTTGCTGCGCAACCCAATATAACTAGTCTACTTCCTAACTAGTCAGCAAAGACTACCCTATATATATATATATATATATATATATATATATATATATATATATATATATATATATATATATATATATATATATATATATATATATATATATATATATATATTGCAGTTATAATAGATGGTTTAAGAAAAGGAAAAAAAAATAATATATATATATATATATATATATATATATATATATATATATATAAGAAAAAAATGATTTAGCGTCCGTCATAATATAAAAAGGGGGAAAGATTTTGGCTAATCGGACAAAACCAGTAAGTTCCGTTCTTGCATTAAAGTACGGTGAGTCCAAGACCTTATGGATAACCCCGGGCCGGTAGACAGTTAGCTTTCGTCCTTATTAGGACTCATCAGACTGACTTAACCCTTTGGCACCTTTCCACACATAGAACCCTCGCATATTATGTCGTCCGCTTTGGATAAAGACGGTACACAATACACGTGAGCGCCATCTATGGGAAGTCACTGAAATGCAAGCACAGATCTTACTAGAGTAAGATCTGTGCTTGCATTTCAGTGACTTCCCATAGATGGCGCTCACGTGTATTGTGTACCGTCTTTATCCAAAGCGGACGACATAATATGCGAGGGTTCTATGTGTGGAAAGGTGCCAAAGGGTTAAGTCAGTCTGATGAGTCCTAATAAGGACGAAAGCTAACTGTCTACCGGCCCGGGGTTATCCATAAGGTCTTGGACTCCCCGTACTTTAATGCAAGAACGGAACTTACTGGTTTTGTCCGATTAGCCAAAATCTTTCCCCCTTTTTATATATATATATATATATATATATATATATATATATATATATATATATATATATATATATATTTATATATATATATATATATATATATATATATATATATATATATATATATATATATATATATATATATATATATATATATAAGATTGTTATTAGCTCCGTTTGCTTGGGTTTGATACATAACATTGTGACACAGCTTCAAGTTTGTTACCTCTAGCACTGCTTGTGATTAGTCACAATTACAATGAAAGAAAGAGTCACCGTGATTCATTCTGAGGGGTGTATAATAGGTCAGGTGTGGAATATAAAACGGAAGCTTTCACGGCTAAAACCATTTGGAAAATCATAGTTCTTGGGATTAGACCGTGGAATAACTTGACGACGTTTCGCCTTCTGTTGCACAAGCCATTTTCAAACACTGAATTCAGTGTTTTGAATTCCCCGAGTAAAAATTCCTGAAGATGCCTCATGCAACCGAAAGCGAAGCGTCGGAAAATGATTCCACTATGACACAGTCCACAGTCCAACACATAAACTATAATTTTCTAATGTTATCAGGTGTTTGCAAATACAAAAAAATTATCTTTACATAGTAACAGTAATTATTTATTATAGTTATTGCTATTATAACACAATAGGTAAGTGAGGAACACTTTTGCTCTTTTAAAATTACAGAAACGTAAATACTGTGGCAACATTAAGCTCTGCGATCATCGAAGATCATTAAAATGTTTTATTCTCTACCATTATGGTTACCGGTCTTTACAGCTTATTGTAATGCTTTCATCACATCTTCGTCATAACATTTATCGCAAATCCGCATGGGTACGGCACCTTTTATACGAAATGCATTAAACATGATTATTTATGGGACGCGTGTATTTTTTCGAAGTAAAACTAAATTTTACGCGATACTGCTTAATGTAAAAGTACTGCTATCCGAAAGCTCAATAAGAGCTAACATCATCATAATGGTACTATACTGCTGGTCAGTCATTTATAAAACCACAACTCGCGTTCTAAAAAATAACCACATTGACATCACACAGTTACGTATTAGACTTTAAAAAATCGGTCAAATGCAAGCTATACTTGCACCGTTAGTGTTCCGTGCCATCAGCCCCTCACTTAAACTGAGCAAGCCACAGCGGCCCGATCACCGCCCATCTGCCGCGCCACCCGCCGCCGAAGGCACCAACGCCGTATCACATCGCGTATGCGCGGAGCTGAGTGGGCCAAATTAAAAATTTCAAGAAACGTGTAAGAACAAAAGTTGCTTATATCGTGAGAAATATTTTATTCCAAAACCAATGGTTCAGCAGTTATAAGGAAATAAACAATTAAATTGTTTATAACAGAATTTGTCCATTCTGATAATTTTCGATCAATATACACCTACTTAATTCTCAATGTTTTTTTTTTAGATTTTTCTAAGCTATCCTTCTGGTGATAACGATGGGGAGTAGCAATTTTTAAGCGTTGCCCCGAAAAATGTTTAAAAAAATGCAATAAAAATTACATCATATATATCGTTAATCTCGTGCTTGAATAGGCTTTCATGTGGCACCTTACACGATGCCCTTGAAAATTTTTTTCCATTGCCAATTAACCCCCCGAAATCAACGCCCAGAATCAATACTTAACTTTTTATACGTTACGTCTATAATTCTATCTCTGTGCTAAATTTCAAATTTTTACTTCGAATAGTTTCAGAGAAAATCGCCTGTGATAGATGGACAGACAAACGCCGAAGTGATTTCATAAGTATTCCGTTTCACAAAACACTAAAAAGAAAGGACTAGAAAAAAGAAATAGTGAGAGAGGAAACCTTTGTTAAGTTTTATAATAGTACATCACTTAGGTTACATAGAGGTACTTGTAAACTTTCAGTGATTAACAATTATAATACCGGTGGTAAATTATTTCAGTAACAGTTATGAATTTAACCGATTAAAGCGTATAATTGTTTTATAATAGTCACTAACAATTTACCACAACCATTTTAGATTAGTTTGTGTTATATAGTCTGGTAGGGAGACCTTCGGTACAACATTTATAAAACACGCTTGATATTCAGAGCATGTCGTTATTAAAAAGTGTAAAAACTAAAAGCGCTGGACACAAACCCTGGACAACTCCCACTCTTAACTGGTAATAACGCGATCTTCAGTTACCCATTGGTACATACATATTTCTTTTACTCAGAAAATTTATTCTCAGTTATGTGCTCCTAGGTTATACCAGCTCATTTGCCTAAAAGTTAATGCCATTGGTATCAGAGGTTTTAGATAAATCAAAGTCAAAACATGAGGTCTGTTATCTGCTTTCTATTCAAAGTAACAACTCCGCCCCCGTTAAAATAAGGAACAAAATTGATAGCTTTTTTAAATATCGTAGTATGATAGTAACATGCAGTATTACGTTTAGAGTTTTTTTGCTATTTATTATTGCGAACATTAGGAAAAGTTGACAGAAAATATGGGAAAACTTTCTTTTAAATTATATAGAAAAATCTCTTACCTTAAAATTAGTCCACTGTTCTTCCAAGGAAGCAAGGACAGTGCAAGTCAAACATAAAAATACTACTAAGAACTTCATTCTTGCCTGCTCGAAGAAAAAGTGTTTTCAGTCAATATCTGAACCTATTTATACGTAGAGATATAAAAATTATTGATACAAAAAAGCTTTATTCGAAATCCTATTAGCACTTAAAAAAAAGATTAAAGATTAGTGGTATAACACCCACATTCATCATTGTAGTTTAAATTTTCATTCCTGTGCAATTAAAAAAAGTTAAATAAAAAGCATACCGCAATTATATGACAAAACTTCCCACGTGTTTTCAATAAGTTTCTAAGTTGGACTTTCTCCTATGTTCTGTTGTGTCACTGTCAACGTATGTTGTATAACATCAGGGCCAATTTTCCCAATAGGCCTGGTAGGCTCGGGCCTAAGCCTCACTTTCGGAGGGGCCTCGCGCTCAGCCTGAGCGATACTATACTTGTAGTCCGAGAGCCACTGAACCCTGTTAGTAACGGTATTTGCACAAAGCTGGAAATTTGTATACTGACGATTGAAAAGCAACCTTAAGTAAAAGCAATGACTTGGTAAGTCTCCCCCGGTCGCGTCATCAACCCCTATATTTATGAAAATGTAAAAAAAATAAAAAATTAAAAGTTAAGTCACAAACTTCAAATTTTAATATGTTAGAGTTTAGACATAAAACCATACTAAAAAAAATTGCCAGGCGATTCTGAAGGTCGCACGCACCTGCCAGGCAATTCTAAATGTGTTCTGTGCAGGGCATAAAATAGGCATTGTCCTACAAGGTTCCAATTTTGACAGGCTCTTCGTTAAACGATTTAACGTAAATATGAGGCCAAGCTATTTCGGCGGTCGCAAGGGCCCGCCAGATGCGGAGAAAAATAAAACGGGAGTGCGAGAGCAAAAAGATTGGAGATGCTAAGTAGGTATAAGATGGTTGTATGAAATAAAATTTCAAATTAAGTAAAAAAAATATTTTTATCATAAAAAATACGTTTTTTAACTAAAAGTTATTTTCAATATTATACAGGGTGTCCGAAAAGTCTTAATGTCCCACCCTCTACAGAAGAAATTAGTTTTCTATTGTAAATCCCAGTTCTGTATAAAATATTACTTCTTTTGAACTAATGTTCCCGAGTAATAGCAATTTTACACGGATTTTTGTTTCATCTTTTCACTGTGTATTTTACGAAAAATCTAAATTATAACAGAAAGTTTTAGGTATATCCAAATACTTTTGAACTTAGGTCTAAAGTTAAAGCAGCAATAAATAAATATTTTTGGCTGGTGGCCAGAAAGATTTGATGCCGTTGGAACAGGAAAGCAACTTTTATGCGGGTGTTAAAAGCATTTTTGGGCTATAAGATAGTTTGATTGTACTGATTTCTTGCCTGAAAATTAGACGATTTTCGGGAATAGGATTTTTGAGAAATCTCTTATGAGCTTGGATTTTGTTGAGCTTGACTTTATCACAAAGCTTGGAGAACCAGGGCTTCTGATGGCGTAGTTTAGGTTTCTTGCGGGTATGTTTAATGAAGCTTTCAATACCTCCTTGAATGACATCTGTGATGTGAGAGCAAATTTCGGAGGGATCGGGAGTGGAAAAACAGAAAGGGTTCCAAGGGAAAGCAGAGAATAAGTTTCGAAGACTATCCCTGTCAGCAGAATTGTAGTGCCAGTTCATTTCAGCATAATTTCAGCGATCTCGGGATGTATGGAACACGAGACGGTAATGAGGCCGTGATCTGAACGATGAAGAGGAACGCATACAGATGTTAATTATGGCTCAGGATGGGTGGTACGAAAAAGATCTAGTGGGTTTGGATTATGGGTAGGAACGCGGGGAAAATATGTTGGCTCTGATTAAGTTGGTGAGCGAGTTGCTAATTGCGAAGTTTTCTGCCGCCCTACTTTCTGGGTCGGTTTTTGTTGATCCTAGCCATTCCTTACTATGGACGTTAAAGTCGCCTAGAGCGACAACTTCAGCGGAGTGAAATTCAGAGATAAGATAACAATTTTCCCGAGAGAAAGTCAAAGAACTCACTGTAGGAGTTGTCTGATGGGGAGCGGTAGATGCAACAGAAAAATTTAGTAGAATATTTAAGGGTAAGTTTTAGCCAGAGATTGATTCCAGGTTCGGGAGTCTGGTTCAAGAAAGGCTGCTGCGAACGTAGGCTCATACCTCATCATGAAAACGAAAAGATGACAGAAATTCATAGCCTGGAAGCAAGAGATAATTGGTTGAGGATTTGGAAGAATGTGGGGTTTGCATGACTGGTGGTAGTGGTAGACAGAGCCCAAATTGGAATTAAGCCCGCAGATTTCGGCAAAGATTATTACGCTTTTGGAATTCTTCGATGGTGGGCCCTCCTGAGCACCCCTCGCCCAGAGATCCGAATGGAGGTTTAGTTTATCCCTGGGAACACCATGATCATTTTCGAACTTGTTTTTTTTTAAGAGGTGGGTAGTTAGAAGAGAATACGATTAGTAGTGACAGAGAAAGAAGAGAAAGAATGACAGTTACAAGAGGAAAGGAAAAAACCGACACACGCGCCCAGGGCTGGATACATCCGCTAAGATTTCACCAGCCATTTAAGTGGATGTGTGGGGTGGTACTCCCTCGGTCGAGGAAAAACTCCTCTATCACCTACTTCCAGAGACCATTAAAAATAAAAAATAAACAATCTTAAAGAAGAAATTTCTTCTTCAAAAATATATATTTTTTTATATATTTTATCATTAATCTTAAAAACGTTGGAGTTAATTTTATTACTTTTTTTAAAAGATTTAATATTATACTTATTTTGTCATGTTTCACGTAATAAAATATGCAGGTTTGGTTTGGAATTAAGACAGTTTCAAGTTAAGTATGTATTTTCCACAATAATAGATAGGAACAAATTCATTTTAGCAACTAGTTCCAAGATAAAAATTATTTGCCAATCGCTGAAATATTAAAATACCCCAAAGTTAAACTCTCTTATTAAATCCGGGTGTTAATGTCCTGTGTCGGCATCTAACCACCACCAACTTTTTGAACAATAGCCTGGTACGTAACTGCTGTGTCACACACAATTTTTCCTTAATAACGCAATAATTATCGGGACGAGGTAGGTATATAACTGTCAAAGAATGAAAACTAAAATATTTATAATTTGTTATATATTGCAATTAATTATGTTAATACAGAATTGGATAATGGCATTCAGTGGAAACTCCGCATTCATCGGTACCACGTCTGAGTTTAAAGTATCCATTCTCTCCCCAATCCTCACTCCAGGAGTTCCTGATTATCCAGTAATTTACACCATTTTCACTTCCATAGCCAACAGCTAAGACGGCATGATTGAGCTCTGTTTTTGAACAGCTGTCATCACTAAATACGCCTAAAAAATAGACAATCAATGTATTTCTCTCATAAAGGCTCTGCCGGTAACAGACAACAACTTAACACAACAGTACCTAACAGCTATTAGTTTCCTAAAAGAATTGGGAAATTGGAATTTTACCATAGCCTCAAGAAAATTATACGTACCTCCTCCATAATTAATGAGTGGACTGGCATCGATGGCCACAGTGAGTGGTCCTACTGATCCTACTGCATTAAGCAAGTCGTCTTCGTGTTTCTCTTGAAGCATAACGACTTGACTAATTTGTAAGTTAGCCACAGCACCCTGATTATAGCGACATGTATTATCTACAGCCTCGTATGGGTAAGAGTCTTCAGTCTCAATGCCTAAAAATAAAATCGATCAAGTGTCGGTCGGCATCGTGATATGATTCTAAACACATAAACGTCTTCGTTTCGTGTTAAGACAAGAAGTATCCCGGGGTTCAGTCCTTGGGCCTATATTATTTATAATATACCTTGACAATTTGCCATTTAATTTACATAATTCTTTAATTTACGCCGACGACACAACTCTCGTATACCGGTCTAACACTAGAGCTTAAGCTTAACTATCCAAGAGAATAATTAGGACTGAGAATACGCTAAACAATTCGCAAATATTTTGACATACAACCCTGATACTGTGAGGCTGTTAAGTATTGCCCTAGACACGGGACTTATATTTTAACACCATATTTATATTTAGTGCAATAGATTGTCCTCTGACATATTTCTAATACGTAAACTTATGGATCAAACTTCTCCTCAGTACCTTAGAATGACGTATTTTGCACTTCTTCATAGCAAAAGACTTTGGTCTTATTGTGGGAGGGGAGGGCTCGTGTCATTCTCAGCAGGTATTTATACTCCAGAAACGGGTCATGCGTGCCCTTGCATGGGCCGGAATCATTGATCATTGCAAACTGTTGTTAAAAACGTTGAGCATATTGACAGTGCTAGCATGCTATATTTTTCAGTGCTTGGTTTTTATGAGAAAATGGTTACGCGACGAAATTGTAGTAACTAATGGTGAGTTCCATTAAAATGTCCAAGGTTCAGGCTATCCAGGACACAGTACACGTTCCTCTATCGTAGCTATAGGATTTATAATCTAGAATATTCTAGAGACTATAACCAATTATTGTTATCGATTAATCTTTTGCGTCTGAGTTTCGATTGACACATGGCGCAATAATATTAACATATTTATTGTAAATAAGAAATGACTGAGCAATCCCATCTCGCGGAGTTACTAGAGGTCGTACACACGATCCCACCTGGAGATGTGCATGTGCAACCCGACTGAAAGGCAAAATACTAGTATCAATAAACAGAATAAGAGCTTAGCGCCCGTAATAAATAGAGGAAAATGTTAATGGCATAGCGGACAAAAAAGGACAGTATGCTTTGCCCTTGCATTAAAGTACGTGGCTTCCAAGAAAGAATGAAAAACTCCTTGCTGGATAAATAGCAGGCTTTTACCCTTGTTGGCTATCATCGGACTGACGAAACCATCAGGCTCTTCCCCAACAGCAATTCCGCGTATTTAATAGTTTTTCTCAACCAGAAACGGTGCAGGATACGCGCGATCGCCATTTATAGGCATATCACTGTAATTCAAGAACTAATAGAAAACCCCGTGCTGGGTAGACACTAAGATTTCACCCTTGTTGTGGATCATCTGACAGACGTAATCATCAGGTAGCTTCCTCAATACCAATCCCGCATTTTCAATATTTTTTGTCAACCAGAAACAGTACAGAATACGCGCGAATGCCATCTAATGGCAAATCACTATAACTCAAGATCAGAGCTCACTAAAGTAAAACTGCTACTGTTATATAGGCAGGACATAAAATAAAATACGAGCGCAAGTGCGACAACCGGTGGATCGTGTATGAGACCTCTAGTAATTCCGCAAAATTGTGAAAAGAATAATAGTTCGGTTCCGGTACCGGGGGTCGTGTTTTGCTTTATGTCTATAAACAGGGAAAGCTTTTTTTAGGAACGTTTTAGTGAGTCTTTAGAGCAAAGCAAACAAGTTCGATTCCAGTGTATGTGTCTATACAGGGTATCCGAAAGGTCTGAGCTATTTGCTATTTGCTATTAGTAAATATAAAGACACCAAAATTTTAGGTGTGTCTTATTGGTTAGTAATTCTACTTTTGTATGCAATTTAACTTTTCCGATCCCCTTAAGGGGTGACGCTAGGAAGTTGAGGTTAAAAATTTTAAACGCAACCTTATGCCGTGTTGTCCTCATTTTAAAGGTCTTCAAAAAGAAATATTTTGCCGCAAATCCGAAGTCCGTATCCTAATTAGTTTTTAAATAGCAAGCCTATAAAAATTAGAGTTCATAAATAATTTTAATATTTAAGTATATTCTGCCCGAGATATTTGCAACCGCCAAAAGAATTTTAAGAATGCAAGGGAAGGCTTAAACAACGTAGCCCATTGCTTGTAAGCCAGTTTTGAAAACCTGTTTAATTTTCCGTTAATAAAATTTAAACTTTTCTTACCACATCTGGTTTACAAACAAATTAATTTGCAACGTTGTTTAAGCCTTCCCTTGCACTCGTTAATTAAATTATTTTGCCGGTTGCAGACAATACTTATTTCTATTTTCGTTATTACTTTGAAAGTTGTTCCAAATGACCACCATGAACTTTTTGGCAGTAATAAATTCGATTTTGAAACTCTTCCAAGAAGTAACACCTGCCATTCTCGAAAACGTGAAAAGTGACTTCCAAAATCGACTTTATTTTGATATTTAATTTCCATTTTAGGCATCTGTTATGTCTATAACTCTTATCAGTACAAAATTTGGACCCAAAAAATACATCCTGAGCAAATTTATTTTTTGAAATACTCCAAAGTACTTAAAAGTATATATGCTGCGTTCAAATCTCACGTCTCTTATTTGTGATTTTTAAAAACTTTAATAGTAATAGAATAACAAACATACCGTTATCTTTAACGTAATAAAGGGCAACTCCTTCATCACCACCGCCGCAGCCAGCTTGATTTCTGTCACAATCAACTAGTTGCTGTTCACTGAACAAAAGCATTTGTTGGTTTTTTAAGTAGTAGTGACTTTCCAGGACTCCAGTCTAAAAAATATATATATCTAATAAATATCCCCTTGCTATCATGTAAATCTGTCGTAACGTTCGTATTAAAGTTCAGTTAACATGTTGACAGACAAACAGTTTAAGGGTGTGTTAACATTTAAGCACTAGCGGCATGTGCCGGAAACCAATATGTTTTTAGATGGACACTGTGGAGATATAACGCTTGAACTTATACGGCCAGATTATCAAACGCTAGACCGGCCTAATTTGAAAACTAAAAGTTTTAAACTGACAAGTGTAGGAATAAGACAATTAAGTTTTATACTATGAATTTGATTCTGAGTTTGTTTTTTAAATATATACAGAAAAGGAAAATTTCATTACACACTTTCTACAACTTCTGAACGATAGTGTTTGATTAGAAGCTAGCGTTAAATGCCGACAATTCCCAATACATTTCTGTATAGGGTCATCCTAGAAAATTTTAAAATTGGTGGTACAATCTACTTTGGAATGGTAAAACACCTAGTCCATCAGGTTGGGTTTGATTGGGTTAGTTAGTTGGTATTTAGCCTTTGTGAGACTCGGTGTCCTTTTATTCTTAAAATGGACAAAAAACGATACGTATTTGAGCAGCATGAGGAAAGTAACGACGAAGTACTTTCCTCAGAATACGACCCTTATAGTAAGGATAGTTCTGCGGATCGAGATTTTGAGGTCGACGACAGCGAAGTGAATAATTTCACTATATAAAATTTGGAAAGTGATATGCTCACAGTAGATATTTTTTATCTAATAGGATCTCATAAAATCAGAGAGTGAAAATGATGTTGAGAATGGTAATTTCTCGGTTTATGTTATCTATATACTTTCAATTTTTTCTTTATGTGATCTGTAAATAGAAATTTGATTTGGGAAAGTATATATAATAAAGAATCCTGTGGATTTGTCTTATCATAATAATTCTCAGGTGTTAAGCAAGAAACGGATAACTTAGCACCCATTTAATTTTTTATTAGATATGGGCACAATTTAGCCCATTACTTTAAAAAGCAATGAGTATGCTTAAGCTTTATATTTAAGAAACATACCAAAGCCAAGACAAAGGCTTCCACATTTTACTGTTCATATAACCATGGACAAACAAAAACTAGAGAAAGCGCAAAGGAAACGAAAATAATGTTTTTGATGCGGTTTCTGTTCCAAAAAATTCAACAAGAAAAGGCAAATTTTATAAAAGAAAGCAGACGCCTTGGCAATGCAATAGCTGCATAAGCAGTCCGCCACTGTACTTGGAACAATATTTTGAATCATGTTGTATGTAGCTGAATGCATGAGTAAATATGTGTAAAAATTGTTCAATTATTGTTAGTTCTACTCTCATTGCATAGCTACTATTCTTTGTAAATATATGTTATTTTCAGTTATTTTAAAACAAATACAAACGACAAATCATGTCCGCGTCTTTTTGAAAGAAATCATGTTCTCGATTGGACTTGAGGTCATATGATGCTTATATTTAAAAAAAAAACAACAAAAATATGGGTTAAGATCATTTTCTACGTGAATTTGAATTTTTCACTTGTTACACATTGTTGTAAATTTTGTACTTTTTACAACCGAAATTTTATTCAAAGTGCCAAAGTCCTGTATCTCAGAAACAAAGCAAGAGCAGATCGATGTTGATAGGAATTATTTGTCTTATTTTTGGGCGGTGACGTGCTTTTTGAAATACTCTGTATAATTTATTTTAATTTTGAAAAATTATTATTATTACAAGTAATCAAATATTTATGCGACTAGTTACAAAAACAATAAATTTTTATTAGTTTTTTTAATGAAGCAGTCGAAGATAAAATGTAGTACGTACCGATTATACTCTTCGAGGCAAATAGTATATGAATTACTTACAGTAGAAAAGGCCCAGCAAGATCCACAATTTCCCTGATCTTTGACTGCTGACACAGCTCCATTTTGCCTCCAATCAATCGAGTCTGGAATTTTAAGACCAGCAGGCTTTGTGTAAATAGAATCTGCTTGTAGCTTAGGACGGCCACTGCTTTGACGTTTCAAAAATGCAACAGTCTCTTCTCTTGTCATATCAGCAAACTGATTAATGGCCATAAAGTAAGTCGTATTTCCTGCCTGATATTTTTTATTGTGCTCCTCTATTAGCTGTAAGTTTTGTTGGTATACAGAAAATCGCATTCTTTCTTCTTCCAAGTTCTTGTACGTTTTGCCATGTTTGATCTAATTAAAAGAAGGAAAAATAGTTACCTATGTATCTAATGCAAAAAGTGGGAGACATGCCGTGGAAAAACCGCATCCGGAGCAAAACACTAATGGTGCATCCTTAACTCTCACGGAATGAAACAAGTTTTGGAAATAAAGAACTCAATAGTACAGCATGCTTTTTTTATTTTTGTGTGTGTATTGTATATATATATATATATATATATATATATATATATATATATATATATATATATATATATATATATATATAGAGGTCGCGAGACTCCCACATCCAAGCTACCATGGGAGATCCGATAAGGATCCCTATGACATTTCTCAGAGAGCAATCTCAAGAACTTCTATCTTTCAAAACTTTCAGGTTGTCTTTTATAGGCAAGAACTGTGGAATTATATGGGAGCAGAAATGCTCATGCTACTGTAAGGCCTCTGATGAGTCGATGTGGTGTCTTTTAACAACTTAGACACCGAGGAAGACGAAACAGTAGTTCTCCAGATAATTCCAAACATACTTAACTATGTTCATAAATGAGAATGTCTCAGGTAGTGTGGAGAGGTCGCGAGACTCCCACATCCAAGCTACCATGGGAGATCCGATAAGGATCCCTATGACATTTCTCAGAGAGCAATCTCAAGAACTTCTATCTTTCAAAACTTTCAGGTTGTCTTTTATAGGCAAGAACTGTGGAATTATATGGGAGCAGAAATGCTCATGCTACTGTAAGGCCTCTGATGAGTCGATGTGGTGTCTTTTAACAACTTAGACACCGAGGAAGACGAAACAGTAGTTCTCCAGATAATTCCAAACATACTTATATATGTATATATATATATATATATATATATATATATATATATATATATATATATATATATATATATATATAGTAGAAAAATGGAAGATTTCTTGGCCTATAGGTAATAATCTTCCATTTTTCTACTATTGTTGTACAATGGTGCATTTGTACCGTCGACGTCGAGAAAATCGACATTCGACATACTTTCGAGTATTATTGTGTTAGCAGCCAAACATTTTTGGAGCAACACTGGGTGAACTAGTTGGCGCGAGCCACTACATCTTACCCATCCTTTCCGATCATTTTGGATATAAGGACTCTCTTTGATTCTGGTCAAATCGTGGTCTGTTCTTCAGCCACCCTGGGTGTAAGCCTGCCCGCTGATGGGTAAGGGCCCAGAAATCGATAGCAGGAGGTCACCCAGACCAGAATCAAAGATAGTACTCATTATTTTTATTTTTCATTCACGGCCTTTTCGCTGCACTAGCGAAGAAGTAAATCTTCGCATTTACATATATATATATATATATATATATATATATATATATATATATATATATATATATATATATATATATATATATATATATATATATATATATATATAACAAATGCTAGAAACTAGCGCGGATCGATACATAAAAAAAGAGAGGAGAACATGCCCACAATAATTCTCCTCTCTTTTTATATATATATATATATATATATATATATATATATATATATATATATATATATATATATATATATATATATATACATATATATATATATATATATATATATATATATATATATATATATATATATATATATATATATATATATATACATATATATATACCTCTGGTGCATGGGCTAGGCGTCCTGACCTTCACCAAAACCAGCTGAGTTTATTTACAATAAAATTACTTATATCTGCTTAGAGGAACTCCTTAACAGGTATATCAAAAGAGGGTAAAAGATTTTAAATTTTTGAAAAAAGTTCATATATGGCCGGATAAACTTAGATTGTTATTACCGCCGTTTGCTTGGGTTTGATACATAACATTGTGACACAGCTTCAAGTTTGTTACCTCTAGCACTGCTTGTGATTGGTCGGAATTAAAATGAAGGAAATAGTCACCGTGATTAATTTAGTACGCTGTTTGACTCATTCGGAAGTGTGTATAACAGGTCAGGTGTAGAATACAGACCGGAAGCTTTTACGGCTTAAGCCATTTGGAAAATCATATTTCTTGGGATTAGACCATGTCAAAGGGGATTAACTTTACGACGTTTCGCCTTGTGTTGCACAAGCCGTCTTCACACACTGAATTCAGGGTTTTGAATTCCCCGAGCAAAGATTCCTGAAGATGCCTCGTGCAATCGAAAGTGAAACGTCGGAAAATGATTCCACTATGACACAGTCTAACAGTCTTGTCAGGTGATTGCAAATACAAAAAAAATTATCTTTACATAGTAACAGTAATTATTTATTATAATTATTGTTATTATTACAAACTAGGTAAGTAAGGAAAACTTTTATTCTTTTAAAATTACAGAAACCTAAATGCTATGGCGATCATCAAAGATCATTAAAATGTTTTGTTCTATACCATTATGTTTACCGGTCTTTACAGCTTATTGTATTGCTTTCTGGTTTTCATTACATCTTTGTCATACTCATAACAATTAAATATCGCAAATCCGCATGGGTACGCCACCTATAAACAAGTATCGAAACAACAACCGGCCAATCACTGGTGGGTATTAGCTCACGCGAGTCACGTGTGCAGCTGCTGCCAATCAGTGTTAAGTAGGGCAAAAATCCACTTTCGACTTTATTCTTCAGACGACTCACCGCTCATGTTTACGAATGAAGATCAAAATAAATATTACATTACGATTATCCTGTTTTTTTGTTCATTCTGCAGTGCAGACGTTACTTTAGATAACGTAAGAGTTTCATAGATAAAACTAGTTACTTGTAAATGATTACAATAATTCGTCGCATAAAAATTAAATATTCGATTAAGATTAAAACTAAAGCAAGCACATCTAACTACAATGATTGATGATTAAAAGGTACTTCTCTACGAGTATTTGTTTATTGCTACAGATATATATATATATATATATATATATATATATATATATATATATATATATATATATATATATATATATATATATATACAGCGTGTCTTCGGAAGTTCTTACCAAATGGAAAAAATTTTTATTATTGATTTTACGAAAAAAGTGCCTTTATAAAAAGTTCTGCATCGTGACAAAATAGCATTTCCATTCAAAAATTTGATCTAGTACATACAGGGTGGCTCAAAAATGTAAAAGTCCTAATACACGTGAAGCTAAAAAGACATAAAATCGTTATTTAAAGGTACACTGACACTGCTAATGTGCTGGAATTAACTTTTTTATGTTAGTAAATTAGGTTTGGAACATACAGGACGTCCCAAAAATAAAATTAATTTTTTTATTGCCTTTACAAAAAACGTGTATCTTCATAAAAAGTTCTACATTGTGAAAGAAGAGCATGGTTATTCAAAAATTTTATATAGGACATACAGGTGGCAAAATAATTTAAATTTAAATTGTGATTTTCAGCTGTTTAAGCCACCCTGTATTGTCCTACATCAAGTTTATAAATAACCATGCTCTTTTTTTACAAGGTAGAACTTTTTATGAAGGTTTACATTTTTAGGAAAGACAATAAAAAAAAATTAATTTTATTTTTGGGACCTCCTGTATGTTCCAAACCTAATTTACTAACACAAAAAAGTTAATTCTAGCACATTTGCAGTGTCAGTGTACCTTTAAATAACGATTTTATGTCTTTTTAGCTTCACGTGTATTAGGACTTTTACATTTTTGAGCCACCCTGTATGTACTAGATCAAATTTTTGAATGGAAATGCTATTTCCTCACGATGCAGAACTTTTTATAAAGAGGCACTTTTTTTCGTAAAATCAATAATAAAAATTGTTTCCATTTGGTAAGAACTTCCGAAGACACGCTGTATATATATATATATATATATATATATATATATATATATATATATATATATATATATATATATATATATATATATATACATATATGCGTTCTAGTAACGACAATGAAGCGGTACCGATGAAATTCGACAAGGTGTATTTGACCGCGACGGTATTGTTGTGTGTGTATTGGGGAGTACTTTATACTAATATTGAGTGGATATTATGGAAAATGCAACAGAAAAAATAATTCAAGCTGTAAAGGCCCACACAATTGTATAGGACTTATCTAATAAAGACTATAAAAAAGTAGGTTAAACTTCTTGAATTGATTGAAACTTCAAGAATTGCAGCCAAAATTAAGGCTTCTTTTAGTTTCCTTTTAACGTCATAGAATTTACAAAAATGACCTGATTAAAATAACAACTGAATAACTCTCACCAAGTAGCCAATTGCTACCGCCACCACGTAAGTTTTCAAGGACCTGTCGCGTCTCGTACCGCTAGCATGACCGCCACCGCCACCGTTTACCGATTCAGTTTGAGGAGTCCTTAAATCGTTTAAGGAAGCCTTTACAAACCCAAAAAAAATATTTTGAGAAAAATTACTAGGATAATTTAGCCACAAAATATGATTACTTTTCGGTATAACTTATTACAATTTAAAACGCAGCCATTTGTCCTCAATGAATAATGACGCAGGAGATCAGCAAAAATAAGGGTCAATCTACATGTTAACGTAAAGCTTAACCTAAAGTCGAACAGGTTTGTTTTCCTCGGAAACAGTCAGAGGGGGAGCAATTGAATTTTCTGGGTTAATAGAGGAATAGTTCAACTAGCTTCGGTAAAAAATTCAGTTATACAGGATTTTTCGTTTCGGAGCTATTAAACGTCAAATTCCAAATTTCCGCGATTTTCCTTGAAATCGGGTACAGGTCGCAAAAGTGAATTAAATCGATGTAAAACTCCTGAGTTTGTAGAGGACCCGGAGCTTCAGAAACCTATTGAAACTGGTGAGGATCAGAAAATGGCAAGACATTTTTTTGAATATTTTTAGGCCGAGAAACGCCATTTGCAGACCCCTCTTTGGGACCTAAATACTCGAAAATAAAACGTCGGATCGAAAAACGGATTTTAAGTGAAACTGTCAAATCTCAATCTCTCTTTTTGCAATACATCTACCTATACCTCAAGTCACTGGAAAATGGATATATTGGGAAAACTGGAAATTTACATTTTTGACCCAAATATTTCACGGTTTATAATTTTTTGTGGGATTAAAATGATTCAATTTAAAATCCCATGCACGTCATCGGAGAGAGCTCGTCGAGATACATGGTTTCCATATTTTTTAATTTCTTCGTTCTGTATAGGAAGGGAGTAATCGCCGATTAAATTTCGATTTTTTAACTTTTTTTGCCCTCGACATCGGTACATGTGAATCACTCTCCATTTTTCCTATCTAATTATTCCCAATTTGTCAACATTGTCTTATAAAGGGATAATCATACTTTAAAATGAATACCGAATGGCTCATCCAGGAGCGTCCTTAACGAGTAAAACCGAATTTTCTTGATTTTTTCCGACACATTCTATTTTTATCCGACATTATTCCACATTATTTGCCTTATTTAGGGAATCTTTTTGATTACTTCAAAAAGTGGCCATAAGTATATTTTTTTAAATGTAACAATCTGTATATTATTACTGATTTAAAAAGCTACTTAAATTCGCTGTTTATTTTTGTCAATTGTACCTATGCCTAGGTAACTAGTCAAGTTTCTGACTTATAAGCCATTATTTGTAAAATTTTCTCAACAATTTAATTTCCATTCGGATTTTAGTAAGTATTCCATGACAAACAATTGTTTGATATAAAAGTCATGTCACTTTCGTTACCGTTTTAATATTTTATTAAGTATTACTGATACAAGTGATAAATACCGTTAAAAATCATGGAATAAAATTATTCAAATGCAGTTCTTATTAATTTATTTTATTTGGACAAAGTGATAAAATTACGCCAGAACATATATAAAGTTTAATGCCCTGAAGTTTTTCAAATCAGTAATAATATACAAGGTTTACTTAAAAAAATTACTTATGGTTACTTTGTCAAGTAACCAAAATAACTGTATTTTAAAACCACCCTGTATACTGCAACTAAGATTTAAGCATAGGGCAAAAAGTCCCCGGTATAATTTAACTCTTCATCAAAATTTCTTAATTAAATATTTTAGAGTTCAAAAATATCAGTATTTTTTAAGCTAACTTTTTCCACCAAAAAAATTGGAAATTAATTATTATTTTAGAAACGGTAAGAGATAAGCATAAAACTATATTAAAGGAAGTTGTTAAGAAATTAATAGGGGTTTTGAAAATGAAATAATATACAGGGTGTTCGGTTTAAAATATCAAAATTGCTACTACTTTTTAGTAGAAGCGGCAACACTGCATTGTCAAAAATATTTTAGACAGGTAGAGCATGTTCGTTTATGTAAACGACCACATTTTCAGAGCGATTCCTTAACTGGTTCGCCAGATATATCTAACGTACCCTGTATATATACTTAGTTAATATTAATGTTAATATTTTTTCTCAGAAAACAGAACTCTTATAAGGAGTAACTTTTTTTTCGTATAATTACTAATAAAAAAGTTTTCCATATGTAGAGAACATTTAAGAGACTCTGTAATTAAGGTCTTAACTTTATGCTAATATATTTTATTAAATAAATATTTACCTATGCAAGTGCTTGCATCAGTGTTGATGTTAGCCTCACGTGACAATGGTGTTAGCACACTATTGGACATATGTATGTATATCAGATTTTCACTCAACTTCGAGATCAGGACTCTCAAGGTGTTGTTTTTATGATAGAACAGGAAATTCCCTGAATTTTTGAGAGCTAAAAAGAATAGAGGAGTTAATAGACAGTCGTTTAAAACCCCAAATTAACAGTTGAAGGATGCAATGTCCTCATTTTAATAATAGCAGCCATCATCTGTAGTAATTTTTTACAAGCGTTCTTTCTGTATAATTAAAATTACCGTAAGATATTCCCCATATGCTCAAAAAAAAATAGTAATTGCTAGTAGTGCCTAAATTCACCACTAGGGCCGTATTCTACATCTTGAAAGACTGCTCTCCGATGTTGATAAGGTAGGACAGCCATGATTGGCTGCACTCTAGCAACACTCTCTCGAAAAGCATTCCCTCGAGATGTAGAACACATTGCACGTCTTTCTCACAAAACATAAAATTTAACTTAGGCATATTTTGTATTGCACCCTTCAAGTACTTTGGTATATTTAGTTTGGTACACAGGTTCCACGTGGGCAAAATCAAAATTACATTACACTGATGATATGAAGGTGTAGGAGCCCTTTTAGAAATGGGTCGATTGATCAAGGTTCACCTTAGTGGATCCTGTGCAAAAACATTGTAAGAAAATAATTTTACAATACCTTTTTTAGTATTCCTCCAAGGCGTCGGCAACTGTTTCGGCCTTCCTTGGCCATCATCGGTGTTGTACGGTCCCGAACAGGGACAACAACAGACAGCCGCTTACTAGTTAACATTTTTACATACCCAGACGCCCAGACCTGAAAAGTAAACAGCTGCCAAGAAAACACCTGGGACATTTTTAAAAAATATTACGTGAAGTTGAAAAGGCCAGAGCCAAAACAATAATTGTTATTGACATTTCATTAATAAAAAATCCCCCAACGTGTGTTCTTAGTTTAAAAAGAGTATCTTCTTTTCCTAAAAACCAAAAAATAATTAGTAAACTACAAATGACAGTTTTTGTATAACATTTTGGCGTTATATTTAAAACGCCAAAGTAGTAGGGATAAAGGGGCTGGTGATAACTTTTTTGAAACAAGAAATTCATGCACGCGCGCAAAGTTTACCTTGTAACTGCTGCGCAGACAATGACAAGGTAAAGAATGCATGTGCAAGACTAAAACCAAACTTATCGCTAAAAATTAAAAATTTATCGCTTATATTTAATACCAAATTATTTTGCATACCTAAAAAAGAGTTAATACCTAAAAATGAAAAATTAGTTATAATATTAACACCTGAACAGAAAAAAGTAAATTATACCTAAAAATAAAAAGAAAAAATTAGTAAATAGAAACAGAGTGGTTATGGATGTAGGCCTATTCCATTAATGTTCAGACAATTTATATACTTATTCCTGGGGAACAAACATCAATCTTTCTCTCTTTCATCTAGGTATATTTTCTATCTAGCTGTCTTTTCTTTATAAATTCAATTGATTCTCATATTATGTTAATTTTGCTATTATGGATACTAGTTATTTTTCCATTATAAAAAATATTTCTCTACAGTTAATCTTAGCAAGCCTAAAAATAAAAGAAAATATTAAGATAAAATGGCTTGACAATTTTTGGTGCAAAGGCACTTAGGTGAAAAGAGTCGGAGTATTTTTTATTACTGGACAAAATTGAGAAAACACACCTTCTTTTGAAACAAGCTTTTATTTAAAATATTTTCATGAAATTTTGGTGAGTTGTTAGGGAGATAGGGATAAACTTTAAACATATTTTTGACATTTACCCCCTCTGTACTGAGGGTAACTTTGTAATTTTGAATGGGATGATGTACTTTTGTTTATAAAATTCGAATCTACGTAAAAAGCTACGTATGTGTACAATTTTTCTTATTTGCTCTTTCGGTTGCGGAATTATGGTTAACTAAATTTTGATTGTATTTAGAAAATAAATAAATTTTACCAATAAATCAAATTCACTTATTTCAGAAATATTATTTGTTTCCATGGAAATGCGTTATTTTTATTTAAGTCAGTTGCGAACTTTGAAGTTTTAACGATTATTTCTCTAGGTACCCGGATTAAACCCCCTTGACTATTTCTTGTGGGATTTTATAAAGGACAAAGTGATGGCGGCTGTACCTACAACCGTAGATGGTATAAAAGACCGAGACCGCTTTGCCTGCTGATTAGTGACACTTGAAATGTTACAGTGGGTACGAAATTCATTTAGAAGAATAGTGAGAAACTGTTTGGAAGTTGAAGGGGGACATTTCGAACAACTTCTCAAGCATGACAGACTATAAAGAAGTCGAAATTAAATGGTATTTTTTTTATTTCATACCCTAATAAATCTTAATTCCGTAACAGACAAAACAAATCAAACAATATTTTACACGTACGTAGTTTTTTACGCAGATTCGAATTTTATAAATAAAAGTACATCGTCCCATTTAAAATTCCAAAGTTACCACACCCCTCAAAATAGAGAGAGGAAGTAAATGTCCAAAATATGACTAAATATGCTACCCTATCTCCCTATTATCTCATCAAGATTTTATGACAATATATTAAACAGTTTTCGAGATATCACCTCGTAACACTTTTAAAAAAACTCACCTTGTATATCGTTGGTACACAAGCAAGACACACTAAGACAAAAATGTAGTTTTGAGAAAATTGGATCTCAGTCTTTACATTTAATTATGTCAAGAAATACAACTTTCAAAAATAATTTGTTTTAATTTCCAAAATATCATATTCTCTGTTTGTGGGCATATACAATGGATATTGCATCAACAATTTACCTTATTTTTTTCAAAAAAATTGTAACTAAATAAGTCAAAATCGAAAAAAAATTACTCAGCCTTAAGCTCAAAACTTTTATCCCCATTTGCACCGCACTGTTTAAACTTGGGTTGACTCAAAACATGTCTAGAATGTTTACTTTGCTGTGAAGGAAGAGAAGAAACGAAGGAAACATTCTAAACGTGGATTAAGCCAAACGTGGTTTAAATATTGCGATGCAAATGGGGGTAATAACTCAATAGTAATAAATTTAATTGACATTCACATTAAGAGGCACAGAGACATTAACATAAGTCCTGTCACATTAAGTGTCCAATTAGTTTAATTCTTGATTAAACTGTTTGTGCAACTGGGCGGAAGTGTGCTTTATTTGTAAACCGACAATATACTTACTGTAACAGCCAAATAAAATCTTTTGTTATACCTTTTAACAGTTATCTATTGGATAAGTACTGATAATGATGCTCTGCACCATCGAGGTTCTTCATCATCAAGGTTCTAAACCATCAAAGGCTTCACCATCAAGTCTCTTCATCTCTAAGGCTTCTAACCACCATAGACAAAAGACTATGGGGATATTGTTCACTACCTCAAGGGCGTATCCTGAGTCACCTCATATCACAGATATTCCACGCACACACGATGAGATGTTTACAGATGATTGGAGAACGAACGCATGGAACCACTTACCTGAAACAACAGAGAAAAACATTTAGAATAAAATTTTAACATCATTAAAAGATGATGAAATTATCATATGATCAATTGTGTAAAATTTCAAGTTTCTAGACCCAGCGGTGTGGGGTGTGCGTTGATATGTCAGTCACGCAGCCAGTTTCTTCTTTTATATATAGAGATAACCTAGCAAAAACAATATTAAAAGAGCCAAAACTGGAGTGTTCTTAAATTCAGCAACTTTCTTCATCGGAAATAAGATGTAATATGTTGAAAAGAAACAAAACACAGCAATGAAATTATTCGCTGGATTTAAAAACTTAAAACAGATTTAGAAATCGAGAATACGAAAAACCGATAAGAATCAAATATCTTACCTTTACAAATTCTGCAGGTTGCTCTAATCCTCTAGGCTTGTGTCCCGTACATTTAGAATTCTGGTTTTAAGATTTCATGGTCGCACCCTCTTGAGCTTCTAACGGCATTTTCAAAAAACAATTGTCGTTTGAAACAATTAACCTTTAAAAGCGTCAGTCGGACAGTACGCAAACCAACCTTAAGGTATTTTCTTTAAAACTGAATCAGAATTCAATATATTAGGTAAAAGACAATTTCAATCAATTTCAGCCCTTTTGTACGTTAGACTAAAAGAGATCAAATCGACTGAAGGTCACCAATTTTATCCTTTCTGTGCGTTAGACTAAAAAGAATGAAATTGATAAGACCTAGAAATACAAATAGTATACTACAAACTAATTAAAAATTTTAAAAGATACCGATCTATTTCATCCATCTTGTACGTTAGACTAAAAAGGATCAAACGGATTGGATGTCATCAGTTTCAACCTTTCTGTACGTTAGACTAAAAAGGAACAAACCGAGAGGACGTAATCTTTTAAAACATTGTGTGTATTTAGGTCAAAGGAAATCAAACTTCCAAAGTATACTACAAATAAATAAAAAATTCTAAAAGATGTATAATCAATCTACTTTATTCTTTCTGTACGTTAGACTAAAAAGAATCAAATGGATTGAATGTCCTCGACTTCATCATTTTTGTACGTTAGACTAAAAATGATCAAACATAGAACGTTTGCCTTTTAAAATATCGTGTTAAAAAGGTTGGTTTTTGTATCCTATGCCACCCTGAAAGAATTTCGCGCCTCGTTTACACATTGTTTTAATAGGTTCCTGAAACAAAGGAAAAATTATTTAGATACAAGTATTACAATCGGTAATTATTTCATTAAGAGTAGGAAGTCTCATCGTAAAAAAAAAATTCGGGAGCAGAGTAAAAGAGACTATAAACCTCAAAAGAAATATTACCCTGTATATTATTTGGGAAGTTTTTAATACTATTTTATCAAAAAGTGCTCAAATTAAGCCATGTACAAATGTTATAACAATTATCTCAAAAATAGTTGGAGATATAATGTAAAAGGCTAGAACAAAATTAAAACTTTGACACCCTGTATCTAGGAAATCAACCATTGTATGCCAAAATGAACTCTTTTACATTAAATCTGGCCAAAAATCATATCCGACTGTAAAGAACTTTTTTTAGGATATAGGTTCATTCTTTAGGAAAGTAAGTATACCATTATCGTTTGAAAACAATCAGTCTTTGCCCTTTGTAGGGGCTTAATAATAATGTTGCTTTTTCTCTAAAGTTTGCAGTGCCCTGTAGATTAGACCAGCCATAACGGCGATTCACATTTACAACTTTGTTTTTTAATCCACTCTAATCTCTCAATTATTGAAGGAGATACAGGATTTCTTAAAGTGTTTGAAAAATAACAAAAAATTGCTTTTACGACGTGGGTTTGGTGGGGCTTGCAAGAAGTCCGGACTTAAATCCAGTTTAACACCTATGGGACATCCCTGGTAGGTGCCTAAGAACTTCGAAAATTTCACCAAACAATTTGGACACTTAGGACAAAGGCTTGTTGAAATCTGGAATGGATTCGATCAAAATGGAATAAGATTAGGCATGTGTAGGCGTTAAGCTGTTATTATGTTTTAATCTTTAAGTTATGTTGTTCAATGTGTTGCTTTAAATTTTATTGGTTTATAATAATTGCTGTATTTTCTTAATAAAATAATTCGGTAATTTTTATTTGTTATTATTTTTTAAAGTACATTAAGTAAAAAATATCACCCTTTAAAAAACCCTGTATCTCCTTCAATAATTGAGAGATCAGAATGGATTAAAAAAATGTTAAGAGTAGATGAGGCTACAGTCTAGTTGTAAATGCAGTTATGGCTGATCTAATCTCTAGGGCGCTACAACTTTAGGGAAAAATAACATTTTTGTTAGACCCCTGTATTCTGTACAAAATTGATTTTTTCAAACAATACTGGTATACTTACTTTCTTAAAGAATGAACCTACAACCTAAAAAGAAAGTTTTTACAGTCGGATTAAGGGGTCAAAAGAAAATTGCTACCAAAATTATGATAAATTCGTTGTGGTGCGTTAATTAACTGGAGTAGTGTATGTACTACCTTGTATAAAAAATGAAATGCTTGTGGAACAATATCTATTTTATCCCTTTGTGTTTTTATTTTAAAATTAATTTTAAGAATATTTTCATTCATAGTAGGTATTTACAATTAGCCGGTGTTTTATTATATCGTGTACTCAAGACTACTTTTGACTTGCATAAAATAAGTATAGATATATGTACCTACTTAGGCACTCAGAATAAAAATACAAAAAAAAATGTATTTAGTCTCTTTCCTTATTTCAGATCCAAATAATGAAGTAGATCCTATTTTTCTAACACCCTCATTGAAAATTTACTTTTCCTCCCTAATTTTGGGTTTAAAAGGGGCACTTTTCCTCCCTACGTAGGAAAAGTAAAAATTAAATAAATATTCACGTACAGATAATTTATTTAGTTAAAATTTATATTATTGCCTTCCGGTATATCTGTACGTATAAAATCTTCATCAAATCTCCCATTTTTGGATAAAAATTTATTAAAAACGGTGAAAAATTTGAAACAAAAGCGGTCTTAAAATATGTTTGATGTTTATTAATACGTTACTACGTTAATATGTACCTAGATTCGAATCGAGATGTTTCGAACCAACTAGATTAACTAGATAATTGAATTTTTTTAAAATGTTCTTTCTTTTAATTAAAGATTTTAGCTTTGTTAGTGGGCATTTCAAATGAAATTATTTGTTGTATTTATTGAAAAATATAAAATAGGCTAACTAAGCATTTTTTAATAAAAATAGACTTAGTATGGGCAAATATCTTTGCTATTAGTAAAGACAGAGACACCAAATTTTAAGTGTATTTTATTGGATAATAAATCTATTTTTTTATGTGATATAACTTTTTTCACCCCCTTGAGGGGTGACGATAGGGAGCTGAGGTAAATTTTTTAAATTCAACCCTATGCCGTGTGGTACTTTATTTTAAAGGTCTTCAAAAAAGAAACCTTTTACAGCAAACCTAAGGTCCGTATCATAATTCGTTTTTAAATTCTTAAATTAAAAAAAAATAAATACCGTTATTTCTCTTATTACCTTAAAAGCTATTCAAAATGACCACCATCTTGGCAGTAATAAAATCAATTTTGGAATTTACTTCTCACATTTTCGAGAATGGCAGGTGGTACTTCTTGGCAGAGTTCCAAAATCGACTTTATTACTGCCAAGAAGTTCATGGTGGTCAGTTTGAACAACTTTTAAAGTAATAAGAAAAATAAAGGTAGGTACTTAAATTTTAATTTCTTTCGCGATTTTTAATTTTTATAGGCTTGGTATTTAAAAATGAATTAAGATACGGACCTCGACTATTTTTTAAGACCTTTAAAATGAGGCACAACACGGCATAGGGTTGAATTTAAAATTTTTGACCTCAACTCCCTATGTTCACTCAAGGGGGTTGAAAAAGTTAAATTACTTAGAAAAGTACATTTATTATCCAATAAGTTACACCTAAAATCTGGTGTCTCTATCTTTACTAATACTAAGACTTTTCGGACACCCTGTATGTTTTTTAATCCAAAACCTAAAAACGTGCCATATAAACCTATTTTATCAGCACTAAATTAATTTTACGGTATTAATAAAGCATAATAAATTATATGAACTTTCTAGAGTCTCTATTGACCTAACAAAAATAATAAAACGGTTATAAATAAATAAATAAAATTATTCACCTCCTTATCTTCCTCCATTGGCCCGACGACATCATTTTCTTTCTTCACGATTCTACTCTCCAAGGTTCGAACAAAGGGATGTCGACGTACCCTGGCAAATCGGTTGCCTAAGCCCTTTCCAGACATTCGATGGTCTTCAAAGGCTAACTCTATCACGCTTCTAAACTTCGACGATGTTTAGGCAATCCCTTAAAGAGCAGAATCTTCACTGACCACCCACGATCCGTATTTCACTTCTGTTTGCACGTTTTTGATGGATAGGGCAAGAATGGTACTAACAGACAACTGTACGCACCATCTACAGATTCTTGAGCCTTTAGCTTGAAAATATCAAGCATTCGCATACTCAATTTTCCCAAACCCTAGAATCAAGAGTTCTATAGGTGCTACGCATAATAGTCCACTAGCAATGGAAGATAATTTAATTTTACAGACAGTTATACGCACCATCTACAGGCTCTTGAATCTACAACTTGAAAATATCAAGCATTTGCATACTCAATTTTCCCAAGCCCTAGAGTCAAGAGTTCTGTAGGTGCTACGCGTAATAGTCAAATGGCAATGAAATATGAAAGAGAATCTAATTTTACAGATAATTATACGCATCATCTACAGGCTTTTGAATTTACAACTTGAAAATATCAAGCATAGGCACACTCGATATTCACAAGCCCTAGAGTCAAGAGCACCGCAGGTGCTACGTATAGCGATCTGCTAGCAACTTAATTTTAAAATAAATTATGATTTTTTTATAACGTATTATATCCATGCTCATCCTATCACCAAAATAACCCGGCGTGAGGCAATCTGAAACAAAAAGAAATAGAACTATAAACACTGTCGTATCTGAGGTTGACAATTGATCAGTAATTTTTTTCATTAAAAATATCTAACCAAATTTTATTCAGGTGGCTACTGAAGAACATGGACCCTTATCTGTAGTTTAAACGTATAGTTTTAATAACAATAAATAATGAAATAACGACTTATAATTCAATTTAATAAATAATTAAAAGAATGCAAAATATGGGTATTAATATTTTTCCCCGAAACTTATGGGACATACGTTAATTATGTGTAAAAAATATCTTGTTAAGTCCTTTTCAATCACAACTAACAATTATCCTTTGGTGGCGTTAGGGGGTTTTAACTTATTTAAAGAAAAATTTTTACATATAAAATCCTGGACAACTATGTTAAAAAACAAAAATAGTAGGGATGAATCTCGATTACTCCTCTTAAAAATGGTTTCCTTTTTCATTATCTGATTACGATACAGAAATTACAAAGATCAGTTCCGAAAATACATGTAAGAAATAATGGAATTTATTCTGTCTTGGTTATAAGCTTTTTAATATTAGCGCTAATCTGCTTCGACTAGTTAACTAGTTATATTTTATTGTTTGATTCATTATTATTCACATAGTTTTAGATTGATTTCCCTTTTTACAGATTCTATTCTGTTGTTATGCGAGAACTTGCTGCTGGCCCAATTGATCAGCAGAGGAACAAGGAACCTTCGTTGTTTCATATATATTGTATATATATAAATATATATATATATATATATATATATATATATATATATATATATATATATATATATATATATATATATATATATATATATACATTTAAATCAGACTTACCATATAATTATTTAGGTGTTGGCCTTTCCAGCGATGAGGTTGCTCTGCTCCCATGTTCTCGTCAGCCCATAACGAAATGATTAAAATATGAGAACATGAAAACTTGGACAGCCCGAGTCTCCTCCAAGCGCACTGAATTAGAGCCCGTCTCCAATGTTGATCCTGCAAGGGGCGGATTATGGCTGGAAATTCTCAACAGACACTGAAGTGCTACTACTGCCTTGTGACCACCAGGGCAGGGTATTACATAAACCGTCCGTGGTCGGTTTAATACCTGCGGTGGGTGGACAAGTCCACCACCTTTAGTTGTTCCTAACCCCGGTTTGCTGCATGGTCCAAAGGCATCCCAACCAAGACACCAGTCAGCGCAAAAATGCCCGTTGTGTGAACCTGAAGGAGTCCGCGTCCGCCGATTTCAGTGTACGTATTGCGTTCGCCTGTAAAAAGAAAAAAAAGTGAAACTTTCTTTTACAGGCTTTATATGGTACAAAATAAAAAAGGAAGGAAGAGGAGATGGGGCAGAGTGCGGAATAAATAATATAAAATTTACATGCACGTCAGATGCAAAAAGAACGTTTAAAATTAAGTTTCATTAGCATTGGAGTACCTTAAGATACAAAGAGATTTATAAGAATCAGGCTAAAAATTCAATATTTTACATTTTTAATTTAATTACAGACTCTTTACTAGGTGGGATGGCCTCCTTCACCTTATTAGGACATTAAGCAAAAATAGTGAGCACAATGTCAGGTACCTACTGATTATATATTAAAAAAAATTCAATTGATCACTCGTTCGCAAAAATTAATAATATTTTCTGAAATAAAACAGATTTTGAAAATTATTAGATTATAGGACACTTTACTGAAAAAAAAAAATCAAAAAGATGTAATGCGCTAAGGTGTGAATTCAGATAACTCCTCTCGAATTATTTTAAAGAAAATTTCGCACCCACTTTTTCTAACCAATCCTTAACCAATATATTGTAGTTATGACTTTGCTAATCAAAGAAACGACCGTCAGCTATCGCACCCGCGGGCCGCGGTGGAGCTAACTTGGGTGGTGCCTTAAAAGTCCATTAAAAATTTAAAAAAGTGAAAGAACTGTTTCACGGTTATATAAAAGTAAAAGAAGCAGTTCTTCTACTACCAAAGCTGAAACTTTTTATTTAGTTTTTTGCAATTGTGAAATATTAAAAAATCATAGTCAGCTATATAAATTCCGGGGGAATATACGTCAGCTGCTCATAAAAGGAGCGTAAGTTTAGGTTAAAAGTCAAATGAAGCTAAAATTAAACTATGTATAGTTTATTAACAACATAAGACGAAAGCAATAGTCCGCTGACTTTATAGTGGGGGGAAAGACCGTCAGCTGATATGATAAACAGGTAGCAGCTGATATGATAAACAGGTAGCAGCTGATATGATAAACAGGTAGCGAGTTTGCTGAGAAACAGTACCTGCTATACTCGAGGGCCGTGCTCTGTATTATTACATAAGCTGATGGTTATTTCCTTGCGAAACACATAGCTGACTATTATTTTTATTGAGTATATAGTATACAGTGTCCGCCATAAAGTTGGCTACATATGGGAAAACTTTTTATTAATGATATTTAAAAAAAAACTCTATTGGGGGTTCGGTTCTGCATGCCCGACAACCAAAACATCTATTTTAACACATGTCATGTGATCACCGGTTTGCCGGGAATTTAAAAGAAACTTGACTGTGGTACTGAAAAATGAGTCAAAGTTATCGAAAAATTTTATAAAGAAAAATTGTTCAGAATGCACCGAGGATCCCATGTACCAATTTCTAGAAAAAAATATAAATGTGTGACCGTACTCTAGGGCTTGCAATCCCGGGATCCCGGTAAAAATTCCGTCCCGGAAAATCTCGCGATTAGTCACTTAAATCCCGGAATAAATAAGTTATAAAATATGTCCAAAAAAACCTAAGTAAATTAACGCTTTAAACTAGCATAATTTGCAGTATTTTTCCTAAAAACAATGTTTAGCGCGTGATATGGCCAATCCTGGAAGATTCATTTAAGTACTTATGTATAAGAATTCAAATTATTTTTACTTCTTATACCTTTATAATATGTCCTCTGCATAAATTTTGTTTTGTTTTCATTTTAAAATTTTAATATTATAAATAAAACCAATTTCTTTTTAATAATATTACAATTTTTGGGGATCAATCTCGGGATTCCGGAATTTTGTTTCTTTGATCCCAAAAATCCCGGGATCCAAATATAGGTCCGGGATTGCAAGCCCTAGACCATCGCTATGCAAAATCGTAAATTATTTCTTTACTAACAAATACTAAATTTAATTATGAAAAATACTGTACTATTAGGTTTGAATGGTAATTCTTAGATCGTCTAAATTTTACTGGCGGTAAGAAATTTTGGAAAAGCTCATGTGCACAATATACAAGGCATGACTACAGATAGCGACACGACCAGACCGAATTTTTTAAATTTATTTCCCGCAAAGTGTATATTTCACAAATATTTGAGTAGTTCTGACACAAACCTATGTAATTTAGTTGAATTAAGTTATTTTAAGGTAAAAAAATAATTTATGATTTTTCCTACCGATGCCACGGGTAAAAATTTGGATTTTTTAGTTTTTTCTCAATATGGTTCATGCTATATGAGATGATCGGTACATTCTGAACAATTTTTCTTAACAAAAATTTTCGATATCTTCTCAATTTGACCCACTTTTCGATACCACCGTCAAGTTTCTTTTAAATTCCCGCCAAACCAGTGATCACATGACATGTGTTAAAATAAATTTTTTGGTGGTCGGACATGCAGAAACAAACCCCCAATAGAGTTTTTTAAAAATATCAATAATAAAAATGTATCCCTGCCAACTTTATGGCGGACACTATACAGGGTGTTATAAAAAGATAAGAAATTTGAATGGCAGATTCTACATTCAAAAATATGAAAATAATAAACATGGTTCCTCAAACGCTTCTTTTTCGAGATATATGTTTAACATTTTAATTTTTAAATGTTTCTTTTTAATTTCTCGAAAATGCGATAAGATATTGACATGACTTTTAGTACACGCCAGTATGGAATCAAAGGGTACCTTTATGTGCAAAAATTTATTTTCTAATGTACTTGCATCAGTGGCGTGCCTGCTGGTAAGTCTTTATTTTTAGCGAAAAAAATTGCACGCCACTGATTTTTTGCAAAATTGATATAGTTCTCTTAAAGCCCAATTAATTCTGCGTGAAAAGTGTATATTGAGCTTTTTCGTTTTGATGCACCGTTTTCGAGATAAAAATTAATTTATTTCTTACAATAATAACAAAAAAATTAAAATGATTTTTTTTTCAAACATTATGTTTTGTTCAGGAAACAGTGCTTATTGATTTAAGTTTATAGTAGATGCCGGAAATGGCTCCTCCGTGCTTCAATACATGCTCTAAATCGTATTCGCATATTTCTTCGGAATACTCGAGGTCTGAAAATATTAAACACCCTGTATCTCGAAAAAGAAGCGTTTGAGGATCCATGTTTATATAAACTTAATTTCATATTTTTAGATGTAGAATCTGCCTTTAGAATTTCTTAGCATATTTTTGTAACACCCTGTATATTAGACTAATGCATAGTTGAATTTCAGGTTTGGTACTATTATACAAATACAAATATTGAGTAATTATTATGTATGCTTTATCGTTCACTAGAAACAATAAAATCTGTAAATTTGTTTTTTTTTTTATTTATTTTTAGCAAAACGAAATTTGAACGCCAACTGATATTAAATCCTACCTAACAATTACTCAATTTCTGTATTTTTATAATAGTACCAAAGCTGAAATTCAATTATGCATTAGTCTAATATATGTATATGTCGTAGGCAGAATGCAAATTTAGGCTATTTATAAACTTCCTAGGCATTTTAGAAAAAGCCGGCAAAACGCGAGCATAAAATGCATTTTTCGTTATGACTAAAACAAATTCAGGCAAATAGATAAATTTCGGCAAAACAAGAACAGAAGAATATATATCGCGTTGTGACTGATTATTTTTAGGCATTTTACAATTTGCCAAAAACGGTCCCGTCAAAACGTGAAAATAAAATGGAAAATACTATTAAGTATTGAGAATAATATTTTCTGCCACCTAAGTTCAGTTTTGCCACTAATCTGCAATGCCCTAATTATACGGACTTAGAAAGGTTTTTTATGCGAACGGTGGAGCGGAGGGCACCCTAAGGTCGGAACAGGGTTAGCACCTGGTTAGGGGCCCTGACCAGTCTCTTTCCTCGCAAGCGAAGAGGGATCGGTGCGCCAGGGTGTTGGTTGGGGTCCTCTTCGGCTGTGTTGATGTGCACGTCTTCGCGTGCAAAAGTCGACTAGTTTAATATTCACGTTTTGACGGCACCGTTTTTTGCAAATTGTAAAATGCCTAAAAATAATCAGTCACAACGTGATATATATTCTTCTGTTTTTGTTTTGCCGGCATTTATCAATTTGCCTGAATTGGTGTTAGTCATAACGAAAAATGCATTTTATGCTCGCGTTTTGCCGGTTTTTTATAAAATGCCTAGGAAGTTTTTAAAAAGCCTAAATTTGCATTCCGCCTACGACATATATACTCTATAAAAATAATAGTTAGCTAAATTTATCCCGAGGAAATATCCTTCAGCTGATGTAATACTATAGACCGCAGCCCTCGAGTATATAGGTCCTCAGCAAGCTCGCTACTCATATCAGCTGACGGTCTTTCTCCCACTATACAGTTAGCTGACTATTGTTTTCGTGTAATGTTATTAACAAACTATCATATAGTTTAATTTTAGCTTCGGTAATATCGTTTCCGTTTAAGCCTGAACTTACGTTCCTTTTATGAGCAGCTGACGTATATTCCCCCGGAATTTAAATAGCTGACTATGATTTTTTAATATTTCACGGTTTTCAAAAAACGAAATCTAAAGATTCGGCTTTGGTCCTTTCACTTTTTTTTAATTTTTAATAGACATTTAAGACAACACCCAGTTTTTCGGAATCATATTACTATATATTATTTTTTGTATATTAACAATTAGAATCAACAAAAATTTGCACCAACAGAAACTTAAAATGCTTGCTTTTTCCCTATAATTACAGTAAAAATTTATTTGATGATTAAATTTTTTTACATTAGTTGCTTAGATACCTATTTTATATTTAAATAAATAATTAAATATATTTTGACACCCTGTATATCGAAAACGTAGGAGTTATGAACCACTTTTATTTAATAAGCTTTTTGTTGTGTTTCTGAGCGGAACCTCTTCCCGAAGTCTTTTATCACAACACTTACACCCTACACCTACCTACACTTCTACTCCCCAGTACGTCCTAAACCCTATACACAAAACTTTTAAACTGGTTTGTTAATTACCTCATTTCGTGTATTCATTTTTTAGTATGGCATAAATAATTTTAAGATTCTAAAATTCACCCGTGTCAAGTTTTATATCTATACTTCTAAAAAAACAGGACCTAACATGGGATTAAAAATTTCACATGTAAAACAATAGAGTTTTACTCTATCCTTTGGTCCGCTTTAAAAAAAAAATGCACTATATTAATCACAACCAGGTCCCAAAAATGCTGTTTTTTGGTAAAAACTGTATTTGCGCTATATTTTTCTTGATAAAATCAAACTTTCCCTAGAGTCCTTTAGTTGTATAAGTAAACTTTTGCAAAAAATATTTGTTTTTGTGAACTTTTCCGATTTTTGGAAGTCGCCTTTAATTATTTTTTTAAACTCGCAAATTCCTATGCAAACCAAAAAATTTCAGCGTAAGTAGTTCAGTATTTCTGGCAGTATAAGAACGATGAAGAGACAAAAAAATCATATGGTTTATAGAACTTTTATTTATGTAGATGTAAACTTTTTTTGTACGCGTTGTGCGTCAGCAATTCAAAAATTCAGGTTTTAATATTTGACAGACTGTGCAATTCTCTGATACTACTAACAACAGAGTTAGCATTTTATAAAACTGGAGGCCCCTATTACGGAGCGTATTTATATTTTGATCTTAAAAAATGAAGGGCCAAAAAATCCATAAAAAAAATCTCAAAACATTTTCTCGGGAATTTCAATTTCAAATAAATTTAAAAAAGGAGCGCTTGTTATATTTCCTATGTCTCAAAATTATATTTAAGCGACATGTACATATATACGTAAAAAAAAACATAATATGCACTATAAAGCAAGTTATTCATGTCTGGAACTAAACATTTATTAAATAAATTTTATTTAGTAAGGATATATGCCCTGCGTGATTATCATCCATTTTAAAAAATTATTTTATTTTACTAAAAGGCAAAGTTTATTCCAAAATTTTTTATGTGGTTACAAATTCTTTACCCGTATTCTGTTCCCATTTAAAATGGATGATTTAAAAAATAATAAAAATGCACCACCTACCAAATTTAAGTTTAAAAAGTTTAACAAAAATTTTTAGTTCCTAAGGATTTTTTTTTAAAAGTGCTAATATATTTATTTTTTCCTATAATATATCTTTATCTATACAGTCATATTAAAAGTTTTTAAATATTATAAAATATCCCAATCTTGGGGAAAGTAGTTCCCCTTTTATTCTATATCAGGGGCCAATTTAGAATTTCGTCAAGAGAACAACTATTTCATAATGGACCAAAAATCTAAACCTGTTCTTGGGAAAAGAGAACGGTTGATCATCTTAACTTACAAATATTCTAGCATTTTTTTATTTGTGCATTCTGTCCATTTGGACAGATATACAAATATTTTTCGAAAATGCATTTTTTAAAAGAACGTTTTTTCGAAAATATATTTTTTCGACAACAGATCTATTTCGATAATACAGTTTTCTTTAAATCAACTTTTCGAATTTTTATACTCTTCGAAACTACATTTTATTTTAAACATATTTTTTGGAAGTACATTTTTTTTATTGTTCCGAAAAAGACTTTGAATATTCATATTTTAAAAAAACGCTTTTTTAAAAAAGTTATTTACTACAGAGGAACAACAGACACAAGAAAACAAACCTGACTGAAAACCAAAATGGTTCGTTGATGTTAGTTCAGGATATTGTTCTATCTTTTTTTATTGACATTTTCTACGCTTGTAGAGTTCATAATTTAATTTTTGAAAAACTATATTTTCGGAAATTGTTTTGAAAAAAAATATTTTCGAGAAAATTTTGTAGATCCATTTCCGAATAAGCATCTTTTGATAAAGTTGTTTTTCGATAAAATTTACTTAATTTAACACCGAAAAAATGTTTAAAAAACAGTACACGCGACAGGACCAACTGTTTGATTAATATGAAAATGTAAATATTCCAACATTTCTTTATTTATGCCTTCTGTTCATTTGGAGGGATATACTTAAGTAAGTACAATTTTTCGAACACCAATTTTTCAAATTTTTTCAAGCACTTATCAAAAATACATTTATTTAGAAAACATCTTTTTCGAGATTAATTTTTTTCGAAAAACACTTTTCGAATATTATTTATTCAAGCAACGGCTTTTGAAAAAATATATTTACGAGAAAGCAATGTACCAAACCTAAGGAAACCTGATCAAACTCAAAAAAGGTTCGTTTAGGTTTATTCAGGATCGTTTTTCCTCTTTTTTTATTTAATATTTTCCAAGCCAGTAGAGTAGTAGAGTTCATAGACTATTACAGTTTTCGAAAAAATACGTTTTCGAAAATTTGTATCTATTTTTAAAAAAATATTTTTTAAAAACTTTTTGAAAAAATATACTTTCGAAATATGTATTTTGGAGAATTTCATAAATCCGTTTATAAAAGAGCATCTTTTGAAAAAGCACTTAAGATATTTTTAAAAAATTTACTTTCGAAATAGGTTTTCGCGAAAATATTATCAAAAAGTTTCGTAACTCCGTTTTCGAAAAAGCTGTTTTTCCAAAAAAAATTGTTCTCAAAAAAGATGTTTTCCGAAAAAAACATATTTTTTGATGATTTGTTTTCTTTAGTAAGGAATATTTTCAGAAACCATCGATGCGAATCAAAAAAGTCGAAAGAGGCTTGTATTTTTTATATGACATTCGTATTATAGATCTGTTATTCATATTTTTGTAGTACATATAATTTATATATTATAGAACTTACATAAACGGCAAATTTTTGTTTATACTATTTAGTAGAATATGTACGAATGGTTAATATTTATGATACATTTTTTATTTATAAAATTCCCTATTGAAATCCTATTTGCACAAGGGTCTAGGGGGGCACGCGCCCCTTGCATTCCCCCCCCCCCTAAATCCGCGGCTGACCTATATTGGGAAAATTTACTGATAAAAGTTTTTAGATAGAGAGAATTCCCTTTCTTAATGCATTTTTATAAACTTTTTGCCAATACTTTAAATAAATTTAAAAAATAAAATAAGAAAGACCTTTTAAAAATTTAAGTAAGATGTTTCAAAAGTTGACACTATATGACACTATGCTTGTATTGTCCTTTTAAAAACAAAAAAAAACTTAAAAACTAAAAATACATCATGAGTCGTGAGAGGGAACTTTTAACTTCAAATTGTTTGAATAGAAACTTAAAAAAAATGTATTTTGGAAAAACTAGTGTGTTTTTACACCAGACAAAATACACACACCACAATTTTGAACTTTAGTTTCCCCTCTCAAAATTTGATGTTTCGTTGCACGAAACAAGTAGCATCTGTATCTGCAAGAGGGCACCATTAGCGCTCATGTGCGTTCCCTTCTTAGACAAGGGAAGCCTTGTCTAAGGTTCCCTTCTTTTACATAACCCCGGAGCAAACCCATTTTTTTCTGCGCATAACCCCAAATTTCGTAATCATATAGCCTACCGTTAGCCGGCAATAAAATTACGTAATTCTATGGTCGAGCTATGTTTTATGATACATGTAACATACATAAAAATACATATAAAAATCAAAAGCGATAAAAAGGTACTTACGGTATCTGGGAGCAGAGCAAAACTTTATATTAGGACGAACGAAACGCGAGCCCCCCTGCGATTCTATTAATTATGTAGCCGTCTACACATTCGCTACAACTGACAGAGTCTATTCATAAAACCGTCAGTTTTGAAAGCTTCTAGCCAAACTCCAAAATTATTAGAATAAGGAAGACTATCGCGGACTATTCTATTCTAGTGGGGAGCCCTTGATGACGACGTAAGCTGTCTCGGGACAACTTCCACCAGAAACGCGCGCGAAAGCTCCTCGTCCGCCGACCACAGGAAACAGAATGATTTGTGATCGTAACTTGTTTTTCCAATCGATACAAATTTTGACCAAAAAATTGTTCTCGAGTCTATGCAAAAAAACTATATTGATTCCGAGCTTGGGTAAAAAAAGTTGATAATACAAACGCAACACTCCTTGTGCCTTACATTTCGACGGGATTTTGGATTTTTAACCAGAGACGTGCGGATTTTTACATCGATGATGAATAATAATTAAAAATTTTTAATTACTATTTTTATTATTATTACCCCTTTAATATGTCGGAATGGCGTTAAAATACATTTTAGTGAAAAACGATTCTCGCATGGGTTATGTCGCCACAACAACCACCATACTTGCTATATAGACATTATTAAATTGCAACGACAGCATAATTTATACTTTTATTGTTGTGATAGTGTTTTACAGTTCAGTCAGAGTTTAGCATTTGTAAAGAATAGACATAAGCTGTAAAGCACTAATTTTCGTATTTTGTAACTTCAGAAATAAAAACTTTTTTTAAAAACAGATTTCCTGGTTTCGATAAGTTAACTGGCGCAGTCGGGTCGGATCGATAGAATTGATTTTGTATCGAACATATCAATTTCGGACACCGATTAATCTATCGAACGAACATTGTGACTCTTTGACTTGTGGAGGTGTGTGTTATACAGAGTGGCTTCTCAAACATCAGAAACCCCAATCCATTGTGGAACTGTGCAACCCACCATCTTCAGCGAAGACCACGGAGAAGGAACAAGAATAGTCCTTTTCGCAAGAAGATTTTTGGTTGGTTTCAGACAAACATTGCTGAGTCATCAATTCTTCTTATAGACCGAAATGCCAAGGATAATCTACTTAGTTATGTAAGTGTAATTTTAAATGATAAATGTCTGCCGATGATTTGGTAAACTCTTTAAGCAATTTACGTTTAAATATAGAACCTTCAGCGGACTCTGACTCCACTTCCCATCCCCAACCGGAAGTGTCATTACAAGAATCGAAAGATTTACAAAATTTAATAAATTATTTATGCGACAACAATACAAATTCTAGTCTACAAAATAATTTAAACTCTGAAATAAATTCAAACAATAATTTACTTTTAAATCGTGAAAATATGGCTAACACATTTAAACCCGAATATTTAAATTGTGTTCCAACATTTGACGGGAATCCCACAGAACTAAATAGATATTTAGCAACCTGTGAAACAATAATAACTAATTTTTATGATACGGCTAATCCAACGAGTTTTCAAAATGTTTATTTATTAAACTCTTTGATTGGTAAACTTACAGGCAATGCCCGCCTGGTAATTAACATTCAAAATGTTACAAATTGGGCTAGTGTAAAAGCAACACTTTATCGAAATTTTGCAGATCGCCGAGACGAAAGTTGTCTTAATAGAGATCTAGTTATGTTAAAGCAATTACCAAATGAATCACCCCAAAATTTCTATGACAAATGTCTAGAATTACTTAATTTATTATGCAGTTACGTAGATGCACATGAGACTGAACCTGCAGCTACTGTAAAACGAGAACTTTACCAAAAGTTAGCTCTTAAAACATTCTTATCAGGTCTTAGGGAACCTCTAGGAACCACTATAAGATGTATGCGTCCAAGCACATTAACAGACGCAATACAGTATGTAATTCAAGAAGGAAATATAAAATATTTTCAAAATCACTCATCTCGAATAAAAACCAACATAAAAAATTTGGGAACACGTCCCACCAACTATCATCAAAATTTTAATCATAATATGCAATGGTTACCCACGCCGTTTAACTCGCATAATAATAATAACCAATTTAGATCGAATTTTCCTTCACAACCTGTAACAGTTAGGCCAAACCAAAATTATAGGCCCCCACAAAGATTTTTAACCAACTCTCAAGTATTTGGTAAACCAAAAAATGTCTTTAAACCCGATCCAAATAAACCAGTACCTAAGGCAACACCAATGACAGTGTCAACCAGACAAACGTTTAGGGCTAATAATAACGATAATACTAACTATAATAATTATAACAGAAACAATTATTTTGCAAATCAATCCAATCAGCCACCTAGGTATACATTTGAAGAACTATATAACACAGATGCAAATCCATATTCTACAGAAACAGAATATAACACATATCACGAATATCAAAATGAATGTCCTAACCCTGACCTACCGTACGATTCTCAATATTGTGAATACCCGACAAATAGTTACTATAATGAACAAGACGACTCACAGTTGCAAACTGACGAAGATGAGTCACCCGTAAATTTTCAAGTAGACCCGCAGAAGAACACGGATATTTGACTAATCAAATAATATCCCTTAATACGACCAATACTAGTGAACTATCTTATATAGTATTCCCTGAATATAATTTAAAATTTTTAATTGATTCAGGATCGACAAAATCATTTATAAATCCAAATTTAGCTTTTAAATATTTCCCAAATTGTATAAAAAATGATCCATTTATTGTATCAACTGTTTTCCAACAATCATCACACAATGATCCCCGCATCTAAAATATTTAATTTACCAGAAAAAACAAATCTTAAATTTTTCTTATTCAAATTTCATAACGTATTTGATGGACTAATAGGTCTTGATAATTTAAAAATATTGCAAGGAAATCTAAATTTTGACAAAGGATTTTTAATCACCCCGTATGCTAAAATAAAATTATCTTTTCATAAAACGCAAACTGAATTAAATTGCATTACTATTTCCTCTAGATGCCAACAAATTATAAAAGTTAAAACTTCTATAAAAAATGGCGAAATAATCATTCCTCATCAAAAATTTCACAATTGCGAAATTCCTGAATGTTTAACAATAGCACGAAATGGAAAGGCTTTAACACCTATTTTAAATAATACTTGCGAGCCTATAACGTTAGATTTTTCTGAACCCCTAGAAGTCGAAAAATTTTGCAAAAAAGATTTAGAGAACATTGACCTTAACAATTTTGACGATACCACTAAAAATAAATTGGACCTTTCACAGATACGTACAGACCACTTAAATGTCGAAGAAAAAAATGCTATTTTAAAATTATGTCACAAATTTTCAGATATATTTTACCAAGAAGGAACACCCCTGACTTTTACGCACAAAATAAAACACCATATCAGAACCACTGACGAAATCCCTGTTTATACGAAAAGCTACCGTTATCCTTTTATTCACAAAAAAGAAGTCGAGAGCCAAATTAACAAAATGCTCAATCGAAATATTATTCGACCTAGTAATTCGCCCTGGTCATCCCCAATTTGGGTAGTACCCAAAAAACTAGACGCTTCTGGCAAGCAGAAGTGGAGAGTAGTTATAGATTTTCGTAAGATAAATGAAAAAAGTTTAGACGATAAATACCCGTTACCGAATATTACGGACCTTCTCGATATATTAGGTAAGAGTCAATACTTCACAACACTTGATCTAGCTAGCGGATTTCATCAAATTGAGATGAACAAAGATGATATTCCTAAAACTGCTTTCAGTACCGAGAATGGACATTACGAATTTTTGCGTATGCCATTTGGGCTTAAAATCGCCCCCGCGACATTCCAACGTGTCATGGACAACATACTACGTGGAATTAATAACGAAATGTGCGCTGTATATCTCTATGATATAATTATCTTTTCTAGTTCTCTTCAAGAACATATTGTTAAGTTAACCGAAGTTTTCAAACGACTAAGAGAATCAAATTTCAAAATTCAATTGGATAAATCGGAATTTTTAAGAAAAGAAGTAGCATACTTAGGTCATATCGTAACACCCGAAGGAGTTAAACCTAATCCGGATAAAATCGCCGCCGTTAAAAATTTTCCATTACCTACCACAACAAAACAAATTAAAGGATTTTTAGGTCTTCTCGGTTACTACCGACGATTTATTAATAACTTCGCGAAAATCACCAAGCCATTAACGCAATGTCTAAAGAAAGGTGCTAAAATAGTACATAACGAAGAATTTACTAGTTGTTTTGAAAAATGTAAAAATTTATTAATGAATGAACAAATACAATACCCAGATTTTAGCAAACCATTTAATTTGACTTGTGATGCAAGTAACGTTTCCTTGGGATGCGTTCTTAGTCAAGGACCAATAGGTAAAGACTTACCAATTGCTTACGCGTCACGCACTTTAAACGATTCGGAACGAAACTACTCGACAATCGAGAAAGAATGTCTTTGTTTAGTTTGGGCTACGAAATATTTTCGTCCATATTTATACGGAAGAAAATTCAATATAGTCACTGATCATAAGCCGTTACAATGGCTATTCTCACTAAAAGACCCTGCTTCTAAATTAGTTAGGTGGAGGATCAAATTAGAGGAATTTGATTACAAGATAATTTATAAAAAAGGTAAATTAAACACAAATGCCGATGCGCTATCGCGAATTGAACTCCATGCTAAAGAAACAGAAAACACCTTTGACCTAGGACAATATATGAACGACGTAACACAGTACTCTTGGCAAGATCCACAAACTAGTACTCATAATAACGATATAAACATACAAAATGATAACGACAACCTAGATCAAATATCAACCTTAGTACAACCTGACAATGAACCCATAGATATCACTAACGAACCAGCTGACGATGACGTCACGATACATTCAAACGACACAGAAAACCCCATTGTAGGCATTCCTATCCCTGAAACACCAGTAAATTATGGAGCTAATCAAATTATTATACAGGATGCATTACATTCTCCGGCAAAACCTAAAACGACAATTTTATTCGAAAAGAAACGAAGAACTATTGTTCAAGTCTCTAAAAATAATTTTGAACAAGATATTATTAATTTTACTAAAGAAAATATTATCCCTGACAAACAATATCAATTATACTTTGAAAATCCAAATACATACGAACCATTCTGCGAAGTAATCAGAAAAACTTTTAAGTGGCCGTCTATAAAATTCAAGCGCTGTCTAACTAAGCTAATTGACGTCACAGATAAACTAGACATACCAGAAATTATTCAAAATTATCACGAAGGTAAATCTAACCATAGAGGTATAGACGAAACCGAACAAAAAATTAAAAATAAATATTATTGGCCGAATTTAAAAAGTTCTATTCAAACTTACATTAACGATTGTGAAATTTGTCAAATCAGCAAATATGACCGCAATCCTGTTAAAATGCAACTGAATATCACACCTACGACAACAAGACCTTTCGAAATTATTCATTTAGATACCTACACCTTAGAACAAATAAAATTTTTAACAATAATTGATAGTTTTTCTAAATACGCACAAGCGTACCCATTAAAATCTTTAAATGCTACAGAAATTGTAGATAACCTTTTATTTTATTTTTCACATCATAAAATACCAAAACAAATAATAGTTGACAACGGAACCGAATTTAAAAATTCGATAGTCACAGAACTTTTACAATTACATAAAGTAAAAATACATTTTTGCTCTCCTAATCACCCACAGTCTAATGGACTTATTGCAAGACTACATTCGACACTTTCAGAACATATACGCTTATTAAATAATCAAAATTTTAATAAAACGCCTATTACACAGAAAATGATCTACGCAATATTAGAATACAACAACTCAATACATACTTCAACACAACTTAAACCTATAGATGTCATAAATGGACATATTACAGACGACAATCCTTTTGACATAAATATTGAACAATTATTACTTAGCGACTATGTTAATGACCATAAAGAAAAAACAAAAGTATTGTATTCTCAAATAAACGAAAAATTAATATCTGGCAAAGAAAAAGTAATTGGCAAAATTAACGAAAATAGGGAAACACCCGAAATTTTTACTCCCGAAAAAGATGTATATGTGAAAAAACATATAAGACAGAAAAATGCTGACAAATTCTGCAAACCAACAAAGTTAATTTCAGTGAATACAAAGCGCAAAACTGCAAAAACAAACTCTCATGAAAAGGTACACCTTAGTAATATAAAACGTCCCCTGAGAAAGAAGTACAGTTTTAATAATTCTAACTAGTATTTTTATTCTCTCGTTTCAGAATTCTTCAAATAACATTCGGATATGAAGAAAAAATTATCGTGAGAAACATAAACGACAACCCCGGATTAATTCCATTTAAATTAGGTAGTGCTAAAGTCCAAGAATTTACTTATACGTTAATACATTATTACATTAGTCTAATAATTACAGAAATTAATAAATTGCATATTAAATCAAGACAGTTAATTCCCATTTAGAATATTCTTTTGAAGCTTCGAATTATTTTAAAATCTTAACATTAATACAAGATAGGGTTGAAACAAAAATAAAAGAAATAATTACGCATCCAAACAGATCAAAAAGAGGCCTAATAAACGCATTAGGATCAGTATTCAAAACCGTTACTGGTAATTTAGATGCATCTGACGGAGAAAGATATGAAAAACTTATTACCGAACTCCAAATTAATCAAAATAAATTAGCTACCAATATTTTGAAAGAAAACTCTATATCATTAAGTGTTATAAAGAAATTTAATACTACTATAAGAGAAATAAGTTAAAATGAAAAATTGTTGGAATCCAAATTAAATCAAATAGGGTTTATAGTACAAAAAACTACTTATAGAGAAAACTTAAATTTTATTAAAGATGTTTTAAATCAGATAATCAATATATACGAAATTATCGATTCTACTCTGCAAGATATAGAAAATTCTATTGCTTTTTCTAAGCTAAAATTAATGCATCCTAGCATTATAAGAACTGAAAATATTTATTTCGAACTATTAAAAATTCAAAAGCAAATTGGTAAAAATCAAATGCCTTTGGAAATAACTTTAGAAAATACCTTAATTTTTGAAAAGTTGATAAAAATAGATTGTTTTATTTTAAACAATAAAATCACGTACCTTTTACGTATTCCTATAACCTACCCTGAAACATTTAATTATCTTCACCTCTATTCCGTCCCTATACTGAGAAAGAGTCTGTTTAAGGTTATTATACCGCGAAATAAATTTTTGGTAAAAAATGAATTACACTACGCATATCGAGGTCAAGAATGTCAAGAGATCAAGTCCCAGTTATTCATCTGTGATAGAATGGACTTAGAAGAAATTTCAAAAAACAACCCTTGCACAGTTGAACTTTTGGACTCCAGTCGAGCCACCTCCACTTGTCGACAAATCGAAGCCAAAATTACACAACCAATCATCAATCAGTTAGATGTAGCTGATAAATGGATTTTTATACTGCCAGACCAACAAATTGTCAAACTTAAGTGCAATCAGCAAGAAGAAAGTCAAAAATTGTTTGGTACATTCTTAATTGAAATACCCAATGGTTGCCTAGTCAATGTGAACCAACAATCAATAATTAACAATCAAAAGCCAATATTAAGAAGCAGTCAACCAATACTGTTTCCTGATTTTGATAACAAAATCGACTTAATGCCGACCCTTAATCTTAGCCTTCATCTACAAGAAATCAAACTAGATGGACTTTATGAACTTGAAAACGAAATTCAAGACAATCAACCCCAATTATTCTTCAGCAATTTATCAGAATACCCAAGTATCTGGACTATTATGGTTTACGCAATTTTAACCCTTTGTGCTATATACTACTGCTATAAGAAGAAATGGTTTTTAAAGCACAAAAAGAAGACAGAAAAAAGAAGAAAAGAAGAAACATTGGAACTTCAAGATGTTCAACTACCCCGTTAACCGTGAAGTTGAATCTCCGAGGGGAGGAGTTATGTCGCACAACAACCACCATACCTGCTGTATAGACATTATTAAATTGCAACCGCATCATATATTTTACTTTTATTGTTGTGATAGTGTTTTACAGTTCAGTCAGAGTTTAGCATTCGTAAAGAATAGACATAAGTGTAAAGCACTAATTTACGTATTTTATAACTTCAGAAATAAAAACGTTTTTTAAAACAGATTTCCTGGTTTCGATAAGTTAACTCATGTGTTCCTGTGGTACTGCACGCGGTCGGAGAAGGAGGCATTCTTGGTTCAAGCAATATTAGTCCAATTTAATCCAAGTCATTGATTTTATCTGGACCTTCCTTTTTAAAATGTTTTTGTAACCTTTAATACAGCAGAAAGCAACAAACTAGACAAACAAAACAAGGTTAAGGAAGCAATAATTGTTCAAGCCCTAATCTGGTATTAAATATTCCTAAATTAACAGATCAAAGAGATTTTGGTGTTTGTGCGCCCTCTTAAGTGAATCTTAAATAATCTCTTTAACTGTCGCTCATTTTTTAATGTAAACCTAGAGTTAAATTAGGGTTAAATTAGAGTAAAGTTGTTTCGCATAAACCAACCTTAAAGAAGATTAAATTTATTACTCGATTTAATACACTGAAAAAACATTGTGGGACATTCCACTACAATTGTGTACCTTTTTCCAACAATTTGTTCTCAAAAACGTCCAAGACCAATTTGTAGCAAAATTTGCTACAATTGTATGAAAATGTATAAAAACTGTTGTAACTAATAATCCAATTAGAGTAAATTGCTCTACAAGGACTTTGCTACAATTTTGTGTGAAAAAAAGTCCAAACGATTTTTTTAGTGTACTTTGAGAATCCGATAATAAGCAAAATAAACCAATTTACCGATGGAAAGTACTTCTGTGTCTTGGTTATGAATCATTTTTGTGGTGTAATATTTTCCTAAGAAATCAGACTCTATCTATTTTCTCAGCCACCCAGTTAGCATCAGTGTACCTTAAATACAAATATACAATATAGCAAGGGCTTGCGACGTCACCGTTTTTATGAAAATTTCGAGTTCCTTTCTGTTGTAAATCCGGCCTCACTTACTAATATTAGATTCTGGCTGGCAAACCCCGTGGCGCAACTACAGTGTGGTGCAAACAGTTTCCCACAAATGTGAAAATATTTAATTAATGAGTTTATCGAAATGTAAGATTTATGAAAATGTTATGCGTACCTAAAAAAAATTAATCGTTATCAGAATTGTGAAAATTCAAGAAGTATCCAGGGAAGAATCAAAAATTCGAATATGGCTAGAATAACGTATGCATTTTTTTTTGAAATTTAAGGCCATTAATTCATATTATAACTCTTCATTCTAAACAATTGTTCCTACCGACACCTCGACATATTTTTCAAAATATGGATACTTTAACTTTTGAAAGATTTTTACATTTTTGTTTCTCCCCTGTTTACTACTTGACTTTTCAGTGCTGATAACGAGTAACTTTGTTTTTAGGTATGCTTCAGGTTTGTTTGATTACTTTTCGATAAACTTATTAATTTCACATTTCACGTTTTGGATCAGACTGTAGATGCGCAACGGTGTTCGCCAGCGAGACTCTGCTATAAGCAACTGAGACCGGATTTACGATACAAAGAGCTCTAAATCTTCATTAAAAAATGGTGTACGTTTTGACGTGGCTCTCTCCTAGTCTATTACATTAGTATATTATTTAAACAATTATTAAAATATTATCTACCATGCACTGTATCATACTTAGGGTTACCATAAATCATCTGGCTCATATCAGGACACAAGGCCCGAGGGGGGGGGGGGGTTACTTTTTTTTAAATTTTTACTTAGCTCTAAATACCAGAACACAAAACAACTATATATTAGGAACGAAAATCTTTATTATAACTAGTATTCCCTAAAATTATATGAAAAAATTATTTAGGATTTGCCAGTCTTATATTTCTTCGATGAGGTGATTTTTTTCGAACATGTTTCTGATCTTCGGCACGGGTTTTCTCATATTAGCAGCGTGGTCCAGAGGTAGAGTCTCAGCGAGTAGACCAAGAGGTCGTGGGTTCGAGGATGTGTTGTAGGCTTTTTTTACTTTTATTATTATTATTATAATTATTATTTAAAAAATTAGATCGGCTCTAAAAGGTGCATTGGCAACAAGTTTAGCACTTGTTCCTCGATAAAATATTTTTAAAATTATTGGTAATCTCATATCTACTACAGCTGGCAGCCTGCGCGTGCGTAGTCAAAGATCGTATTACTACGTCTAGCCGCCAGTATTGTATTTATTAAATACAAATAATACAAATAATCATACTTTTAGTACAAGGCGCGACCTCTGTGGAGGAATCGCAAACGTGTTAAAACTGGAAGCCGCTGACAATCTGAGACTAAAACACATAGAAAAGTAAAACTAAAAGTCATAAACATCTAGAGTAGCAATGTTCAATATAGTATTCATTTTATGATTTTTGTGGTGTTTATTTGTAGGTAAATAATTTCTTGGCAAAACTAGGCACATTATTAAAAAAACTTCCTTAGTTAAAAAAGTGTATTTTGCTTGTTGCGTTGATATAGTTGCCCATAAAACTTTGACCCACCTGTAAAAAAATTCACGGGCCGCGCCTCCCACTAATTTAAGTCGCTTATTTTTCCGTTAAAGTTATTAATAAATAGGTTGATTTGCATGGGGGCAAAACCTAAATTTTTGAATTTTCGAGGATTGCCATGAAAACAACGCATTGCACTTTATTTACTTGAAATTCCTCTACCGATTTCGGCTTGAAATATACATGAATAACATTTTTAGAACCTTCTACTCAAAGTGCAGGGATATTTCATTGGATGAGTTACGCATTAAATGACATTTCTATTGATTTTTCAATGACCCTACAACACTGGAATTCGCCAGGTACTCATGATGAGTCATAAATTCACTTTTGATGGCACAGTCAATGGGATCACGTTTTACGAGTTTCGAAATTCGCGCGAAAATTTGCCTTAGAAAATCCTTTTTTTTTGTAAACAAATGTCAAAATAAATGGATAACAACAACCGCCATAAACATTAAATCTTTGTAAGGAATATAAGAAAAATATTTAATATTTATTAGGGTTTCGTGCATATTCCCTATTGCTTTTTAAACTGTACTGTCGTCGATGTCACATGTTTTAAATTGGTTGATTGGCCTGATACATCCTCATGAAAGGGTCTAAAGGATTATTAATTTTGTTTGATATTTTTTTGCAAATAAAAAAAAAGAGATAAAAAAATTGTCAGAACAATCAGCAGTGTCTATCGAATTTGTTAGGATTTCATTACATGGGTTTCATTAGTTACATCACATATTAATTTATACCTTTTTTTGTACCATTAGCAGTGTCAGTTCGCTGTAGTATGCATTTTTGGTTTGATTTATTAATTTATTTAACTTAGTTGGACATTCGTGTATTTAATTTATAGGGAACTGATAGTCGCTGATAGATTATTTTACCATTTGATTTGTTTTTTTACCCATCTAATGGTTTAATTTTTTTCTTGGTTTTCCTGTTAATCTGAATGGCTATTTTTGAATTATTAATTAATAATTAATTAATTTATTATTAATTAATTAATTAATTGTTAATTAAGGGTTTACTTAATAACCTAAAATATTTGTGGGACTTTTAGAATTTTCCCTTAGGATAGAATTCCGATAGACCTGCCAAGTAACTTCTTTAAGTTATAGCAGAGACTATATAGATCGCCGGCTAGAATTAAGGCTGTATTAGTTATGTTTTAGAAAAAATAGATGTCGCTGTCCATATTTCACCGTGTGGTCAACGGTCAGTTGGCTCTATTTTTCTTTAAGCGCATACAGATGTTAATTATGGCTTAGGATGGGTACTAAGAAAAATATCTATTGGGTTTGGATTATGGGTAGGAACGCGGAGAAAGTATGTTGGCTCTCTGATTAAATTGGTGAGCAAGTTGCTGATTGCTGGGTCAGTTTTTGTTGATCCTAGCCATTCCTTACTGTGGACGTTGAAGTAGCTTCGGACGCTAACTTTAGCGGAGAGAAATTCAGAGATTAGATGGTCAATTTTTGCCGAGAGTAAGTCAAAGAACTCATTGTAGGAGTTGTCTGATGGGGAGCGGTAGATGCAACATATAAATTTAGTAGTATATTTAAGGATAAGTTGTAGCCAGAAAACATCGGGCTTGCCTGATTCCAGGTTCGGAAGTCTGGTGCAAGAAAGACTGCTGAGAACATGGGCGCATACCCCACCGCATGAAAACGAAAATATGACAGAAGTTCATAGCCTGGAAAAAAGGTTTAATTGGTTGAGGATTTGCAAGAATGTGGGGTTTGCGTGATTGGAGGTAGTGGTAGACAAGCCCGCAGTTTCGGCAAAGATTATTATACTTTTGGAATTTTTTTAGATTGCGAGCACCCCTCGCCCGGAGATTCGAATGGAGAGGTAGTTTACCTAAGGAATTTTTCACCCCTGGGAGAGCCATCTTCATTTTCTAACTTTTTTTTGAAGAGATGAGTAGTTAAAAGAGAGTAGAATTAGTAGTGACAGAGAAAGAAGAGAGAAGAGAAAGAATGACAGTTGGAAGGGGAATGAAAAGGAAAAAAACCGACTCACGCACCCAGGGCAGGAAACATCCGCTAAGATTTCACCAGCCCTTTAAGTGGATGTGTGAAGTGGTACCCCTCGATTGAGGAAAAGCTTCTCTGCCACCTACTTTCAGAGACAATTAAAAATATAAAAAATAAACAATCTTAAGGGAACTGAAGAAATTTCTTCTTTAAATTTTTTTCTTATATTTTATCGTTAGTCTTAAAAACATTAAAGTTGATTTTATTACATTTTTAAAAAAATTTAATATTATATTTATTTTGTCATATTCCACGTAATAAAATATGTACAGTTAGTTTGGAGTAAAGACAGTTTCAAGTTAAGTATGTATTTTCCACAATATTAGGAATAAATTCATTTTAGCAACAAGTTCCAAGATAAAAAATATTTGCCAATCGCTGAAATATTAGAATACCCCAAAGTTAAATTTTCTTGTTAAATCCGGGTGTTAATGTCCTGTGTCGGCCTCGAACCACCATCAACTTTTTGAACAATAGCCTGGTAGGTAACTGCTGCGTTACACACAATTTTTCCTTAATAACGCAATAATTATCGGTAATGATGATATAGGTAATGAGGTAGGTACATATAACTGTCAAATAATGAAAACTAAAATATTTATAATTTTTTATATATTGCAATCAATTATGTTAATACAGAACTGGATAATGGCATTCAGTGGAAACTCCGCATTCATCGGTACCACGTCTGAGTTTAAAGTATCCATTCTCTCCCCAATCCTCACTCCAGGAGTTCTTTATTATCCAGTAATTTACACCATTTTCACTTCCATAGCCAACAGCTAAGACGGCATGATTGAGTTCTGTTTTTGAACAGCTGTCATCACTAAATACGCCTAAAAAATAGATAATCAATGTATTTCTCTCATAAAGGCTCTGTCGGTAACAGACGACAATGTAACACAACAGTAGCTAGCAGCTATTAGTTTCCGAAATGAAAAGAATATAAATCGTCAGCTTCTGAAATATTTCAAGATCTTGTTTTAACTTGTAGGTACGAATATGATAGGGACCAAATTTTAGAATTTAAAACAAGACAATAAATGCTTTCAGAAAAAATTAAGACATATCTTAACTAACAGAAATAATAAATGTTTTATTCAACGCTTAGGTGTATGTTTTCTATTTTTCTAAAATTTATGTGTTTTCTAAAGAAGCTTTTGTATTGGAGCATGTTGCGAAAATGAATCTAGTTGCATTAATGAGGAAAAGTATGTATATTCATTTGTAGTATTTCTTTCTTTAACGGGTAGTGTTAAGATTCACCTGAACAGGCAAGTTCACGAGAAAGTACGAAAGCTGGTTTTGTATACACATATCAGGTAAAGTAGGATCACTAAAATTTGAAATCGTTTGTTATGCCGTTTGCGAGTAAGAAATGCCCATAAAACTGCAGACAAAGACCTATGCAGGGAGGCAGGCAAATCGACAGGTGGACACCTGCCACCAGGAGCCGCGCCGAAAGGGATTGAATCAATGTATCTACTAGATGTCAAGCATATATATATATATATATATATATATATATATATATATATATATATATATATATATATATATATATATATATATATATATAATATGAAAAGGTTTCAACGTTTGTCGCAGTAATAAACTGAAAAGAAAAATAATGGCTATTCGGACTGAAAGACAGTAAGTTAGGTTTTTGCATCAAAGTACGGGGAGTCCAAGATCTAATGTACAACCCCGGGCTGGCAGACAGTAAGCTTTCACCCTTGTTGGGGATCATCAGACTGACGTAGCCTTTAGGCAACTTCCCCAATAGCAACTGCGCCCAATTCAAGTATATCGCTTTGAAAAACGACGGTACAGAACACACGAGAGCGCCATCTATAGGAAACCACTTCAATGCAAGAACAGATCTCACTCAAGTAAAGCTGCTACCGATATATAGGTACCTAGTAAAAACACTGCGGGAGCATGACACCCGGTGTCGGAATCGATTTTTGAGCATCACTCCAGGTCTCCACAGTTTTGTGTATTACACTAGGGATCGCACACACAGTCTGATGATCCCCAACAAGGGTGAAAGCTTACTATCTGCCACCCCGGGGTTGTCCATTAGATCTTGGACTCCCCGTACTTGATGCAAAACATAGCTTACCGTCTTTCAGTCCGAATAGCCTGTATTTTTCTTTTTAGTATATAACTAATTGTTGAGAAAGTCTTTAAGATATCTGAACAATGTTGTTTGGTTATTTTATTATAAAATGGTATACAGATAATGTCAGATGCTTCACAGAGAGACTTTGTACATAAAAATAAGAGAAAAATGTTAGGTCAATAGGGTTGTCCTTCGTTATTAAGATAGGGGTACAAAAAGTAATTGTACCTATCAATTTTTGCATTGTTTTTAAAATTAAGGTGCTTGGAATAATTAAATAAACTTTTCTGATAAATTGCATAAGATACCGTAATTTTTATTTTTTGAATTTATTTAGTTGAAAAAATTGTTACTTAAACAAATTTATGAAACAACTGGATTTAAAACAAACGGTTCCGGTTTATACATATTTGTTGATATTTTGAAAGTCGCAGTTAACAATAAAAACTAACTGTTACGACTTCTCTCAGCATACATTTTTTTTGCGATACTTAACATTCTATTGTTAAAGGGCAGTTTGTGAGATATTTTTTATATTGATTCTAATTTTCTTAACAGTTGTAGCACATCGCCATCTTTTCAGTAATTTCAGTTTCACAGCACATGTAATATTACATAAATTCTTGATGGTAGTGTCGTGGGTAGTTTTATAAAAGTAATTAAATATTTTTTGGCATCCTGAATATTAAAAACAAAGGATTTGTGGACCGCTATTATGTAGCACTTTTTTCTTATTTTCTTCCTCTTAAATTTCCAGCATAAATCTTACATACGCTCTGTATAGACATATTATTGAAAATTGTTGATGTTACAAGTTTTAAGTACCCGCTTTGTACAACTAAGATGGTCATTTTTATTTAAAGAAGACACCACATTCTAGAGATTTACTTTTACTGAAATATTAATATTGAAATTTGTATATTTAACAGAGCTTAATAACTGACTGGCTAACCTACTATCATCCCGGTCAGAAACAGGTTGGAATTTTACCATAGCCTCAAGAAAATTATACGTACCTCCTCCATAATAAACGAGTGGATTGGCATCGATGGCCACAGTGAGTGGTCCTACTGATCCTACTGCATTAAGCAAGTCGTCTTCGTGTTTCTCTTGAAGCATAACGACTTGACTAATTTGTAAATTAGCGACAGCACCCTGATTGTAGCGACATGTATTATCTACAGCCTCGTATGGGTAAGAGTCTTCAGTCTCAATGCCTAAAAATAAAATCGATCAAAACGTCTTCGTTTCGTGTTAAGGCAAGAAGTACTAAGAAGCCAAGAAAATACTTAAAAGTATATATATGCTGCATTGAAATCTCACGTCTCTTATTTGTGATTTTTTAAAAACTTTAATAGTAATAGAATAACAAACATAGTACCGTTATCTTTAACGTAATAAAGGGCAACCCCTTCATCACCACCGTCGCAGCCAGCTTGATTTGTGTCGCAATCAACTAGTTGCTGTTCACTGAACAAAAGCATTTGTTGGTTTTTTAAATAGTAGTGGCTTTCCAGGACTCCAGTCTAAAAATATACCATCATGTAAATTTGTCGTAACGTTCTTATTAAAGTTCAGTTAACATGTTGACAGACAATCAGTTTAAGGGTGTGTTAACATTTAAGCACTAGCGACATGTGCCGGAAACCAATATGTTTTTAGATGGACACTGTGAAGATATAACGCTTGAACATATACGGCCAGATTCTCAAACGCTAGACCGCCCTAATTTGAAAACTAAAAGTTTTAAACTAACAAGTGTAGGAATAAGACAACTAAGTTTAATACTATGAATTTGATGATGAGTTTTTTTGTAAATATATACAGAAAAGGACAATTTCATTACGCAGTTTCTACAACTTCTGAACGATAGTGTTTGATTAGGAGCTAGCGTTAAATGCCGACAATTCCCAATACATTTATGTATAGGGCGTCATCCTAGAAACTTAACAACATTTTAAAATTCATGTTACAATCTACTTTGGAATGGTAAAACACATAGTTCATCAGTAAGATATTGAATTTCTTCCGGGAAAATTTCAGTTGGTATTTAGCCTTTGTGAGAGTCTGTTTACTCTTAAAATGGACAAAAAAAAAACTATAAGTATGATTTTGAGGTCGACGACAGTGAATTAAATAATTTCCTATATAAAATCTGAAAAGTAGTACACATGCTCATAGTTGATATTTTTTATCTCATAGGATCTCATAAGATCAGAGAGTGGAAATGAAGATGGTAATGGTAATTTCTCGATTTATGTTATCCATATATTTCAAATTTTTTCTTTAGGTGATCTGTAAATAGAAATTTGATTTGGGCAAGTATATATGATAAAGAATCCTGTGGATTTGACTTTTCATAATAATTCTCAAGCGTTAAGCAGGAAACGGATAACTTAGTATCCATTTAATTTTTTATTAGATATGGGCACAATTTATTATAGCCCATTACTTTAAAAAGCAATGAGTATGCTCAAGCTGTATATTTTATTTAAGAAACATACCAAAGCCATGACAAAAGATTCCACATTTTACGGTTCATATAACCACGGACAAACAAAAACTAGAGAAATCGCAAAGGAAACGAAAATAATGTTTTGGATGCGGGTTCTGTTCCAAAAAATTCAACAAGAAAAGGCAAATTTTATAAAAGGACAAACAAAGAAAGCAGACGCCTTGGCAATGCAGTAGCTGCATAAGCAGTCCGCCACTGTACTTGGAAAAATGTTTTGAATCATGTTGTATGTTGCTGAATGCATGAGTAAATATGTGTAAATATTATTCACTTATTGGTAGTTCTACTCTCATTGCATATCAACTATTCTTTGTAAATATATGCTACTTTCAGTTATTTTAAAACAAATACAAACGACAAATCATGTCAGTATCTTTCTGATAGAAATCATGTTCTCGATTCGATATGAGGTCATATGATGCTTATATTAAAAAAAAAAACGAAAAATATTGGTTAAAATAATTTCCTACGTGAATTTGAATTTTTCACTTGTTACACATTGATGTACATTTTGTACTTTTTACAACCGAATTTGTATTCAAAGTGCCAAAGTCCTATCGGAGAAATTAAAAAAAATACACCCTGTATCTCAGAAACAAAGCAAGAGCAGACCGATGTTGATAAGAATTAATGTCTTATTTTTGGGCAATGCCACGTGTTTTTTTAAATACTCTCCATAATTTATTTTAATTTTAAAAATTATAACCAAGAACAAGTAATCAAAATGTTTATGCGACTAGTTAGTTAGTTGTTACAAAAAAAAATTGTATTCATTAGTTTTTTTTTTAATTAAGCAGTCCAAGATAAAATGTTTTACGTACCGATTATACTCTTCGAGGCAAATACTATATTAAGTACTTACAGTAGAAAAGGCCCAGCAGGATCCACAATTTCCCTGATCTTTGACTGCTGATACAGCTCCATTTTGCCTCCAATCAATCGAGTCTGGAATTTTAAGACCAGCAGGCTTTGTGTAAACAGAATCTGCTTGTAGCTTAGGACGGCTACTGCTTTGACGTTTCAAAAATGCAACAATCTCTTCTCTTGTCATATCAGCAAACTGATTAATTGCCATAAAGTAAGTCGAATTTCCTGCCTGATATTTTTTATTGTGCTCCTCTATTAGCTGTAAGTTTTGTTGGTATACAGAAAATCGCATTCTTTCTTCTTCCAAGTTCTTGTACGTTTTGCCATGTTTGATCTAATTGAAAGAAAGAAAAATAGTTATCCATCTAACTAATGCAAAAAGTCGGAGTCATGCCGTGGAAAAACCGCATCCGGAGCAAAACACAAATTTGGTGAATCCTGAACTTTCACGGAATGGAACAAGCTTTGGAAATAAGGAACTCAACAGTACAGCATGTCTTTTTTTCATTTTTTTAAAATAAATTTTTTAATGTTTATGAAATAGCGACACTGATATAATGATGGCAATTTTTAGAAGAGTCACGTGCTCAGCTGCTACCAATCAGTGTTGAGTAGAGCAAAAATCCACTTTCGACTTTATTCTTCAGACGACTCACCACTGATGTTTAGGAATGAATAACAAAATAAATATTGCATTACGATTATTCTGTTTTTTTTTTGTTCATTTCGCAGTGGAGACGTTACTTTAGATAACGTAAGAGTGTCATAGATAAAACTAGTTACTTATAAATGATTACAATAATTCGCCGCAAATATTCGATTAAGGTTAAAAATAAAGCAAGCACATCTAACTACAATGATTGATGATTAAAAGACACTTATCTACGAGTATTTGTGTATTGCTACAAATATACATATATTACATATATCATTTTAGCGATACTATTAAGATATTTTTGAAAAAACTGTTTAATATCCAGATATATTTTTCTTAGGATTATTTTTTAGCCAGTATATTTTAAATATTTTTTAATAACTGATATTATTGTAACATTCTGATTATGTGATATTCTTTAAAAAAAGCATGAAAACAGAAATCTAGTCTACTCGTAAACTTATAAACATTATAGGATTTTCATTTTAACCCTGCGTTAGCACACCGACGAAAATGTACAAATTTGGTACACTGGGATATGACATACCCCATATTTTAAAAATATATATGTATATTTTGTAAAAGCTCATAAATCTTCTGGTGGTACTGGAATACTGGTTTTCTGTTTTATTTTAATGGTGTTAACTTACAACAAATACCAAAATACCAGGTACTAAACGAAGCAACCGAAAAAAAAGTAAACATTTATTTTTTTTTCGAAAGCAAAAACAATGTTTTTTCTTACAATAAAAAACAAATAAAAACTTATCCTAACCGAAACAGATATCATAAAAACGTACCAAATAGACTTTAAAACAAGCAAAACAAATATTTACAATATAATATTCAGTCAGATTCTTGGCTATCCAGAGCTTTACATTGTACACATATTTGAGCTGCGTCCTATAAGCATGTATAAGCTTTACACATTATACAAACATAATGTGGCTTGCGATCTTTCTTTCTTGGGAAAATATGGCATCTACTTGATATTCCTAGGCGTTTTTCGTCAATCTCAGATCGGCATGGTATTGGTTCATGTGTAATATCAGAAATTTTTCTTCGTACACAAAGACGAACTTTGGGATTCGGAAGGCCGTTCATGGTGTTCTTCTACAAGGGCTAACGATAATTTATTGATGAAATAAGTAACATCTCTTAATGTTTTCCTTATTATTGTTTAGACACAGAACAAAAGCGTTAATTCCAGCAGTGATTTTTTTATCAGCACCAACATACCTAGCACCACTATTTCCAGCTATCTCTTCATCCGGTATTTCATCATCTGATATTTCTTGCTCAGTGTCTGACGCTTCGGAGCGCTCAGACACATGATCTGCTTCATCTGAGTCTGAGTCTGTGTTTATAAATGGCGCTTCTCCCTCCGTATTTGAGTCTAGTGTATCAGCATACTCCCACAACTTCAGCAATTCCTGTTATTCTGCTTGGTAATCGTCCATCTGGAAAGAATAAATCCGAGCGATTCATATTTTTTGTTGTCACTGGTTTTTTTCCAACAAATCAAAAGAAATTTGTCATTGAAAGGTTAGAACAACGACAAAATTCCAAAAAAGTATCAACTTACCTTTTTCTACTGTATTAAATCTTTGTCACAAATTTAGTACACTGGGGTATTACATACCCCAATGCAGTTTGCCGGCCGTTCTCGAGATTCAGAAGCGACTGACTCTCTGAGAAAGCAGCGCGGAGGCAACTACAGACTCTTACTTGAAGGTACTAGGAGCGGGGGAAACCTCAGAATATTTACAAAAATGTGGCAGTAAAAATTAACTTGCTGGGGTATACGATACCCCAGTCTACTAACGCAGGGTTAAACACAAAGCACAACTTAAAACTTACGAAAACAATATGTTGAGTAAGCTAAGATAGACAAATTTTTGCAAGGAAAATAAACTGATCATTTTTACAATTACTGGGTCCGGCAATGGGATTCAAAGGTTTTTAATAGGCCACTGCGAAGAAACAAAAAATATATTTGGACTAATTATTACTAAAACGAAAAGTACTATTCCGGAAATTTGTTATAACACTTTTAGTTTGCAAAGATCCATCCCTAAGACGACCACCGTCTTCTTTTATGCCCTAATGCAATTTGTTCATGAAATAAGGAATAAGCACATATTGTTTTGTCGCATAAATCGTTTAAGGAAGTCATCACAAATCCAAAAAAATTATTTTGAGGAAAATTACTGGGATAATTTAGCTACAAAAAATGTTTACCTTTCGGTATAATTTATTACGATTTAAAAAAGAGGCATTTGTCCTTAATGAATAATGACGTCAGGAGATCAGCGAAAATAAGTGTCAATCTACATGTTAACATAAAGCTTAACCCAAAGGCGAACAGGTTTGTTTTTCTCGGAAACAGTCAGAGGGGGAGCAATCTAGTTTTCTGAGTCAATAGAGGAATAGTTCAACTAGCTTCGGTAAAAATTCAGTTATACAGGATGTTTCGCTTCGGAGCTATTAAACGTCAAATTCGAAATTTGCGTGATTTTCCTTGAAATCGGGTACAGGTCGCAAATGTGAATTAAATCGATGTAAATTTCCAGAGGTTGTAGAAGACAGAACTCTATTGAAACTGGTGAGGATCGGAAAATGGCAAGTAATTTTTTTGAATTTTTTTAGGCCGAGAAACGCCATTTGCACCCCCCTTTTTGGAACCTAAAAACTCGAAAATAAAACGTCGGCGTCAGTTCGAAAAATGGAATTTTAAGTGAAACTTTCAAATCTCAATCTCTCTTTTTGCAACACATTTACCTATACCTAAAATCACTGGAAAATGGATATATTGGGAAAAACTGGAAATTTAGATTTTTGACCCCAATATTTCACGGTTTCTAATTTGTTGTGGGATTAAAATGGTTCAAATTAAAATCCCATGTACGTTGTTGGAGAAAGCTCGTCGAGATACATGATATCAATATTTTTTAATTTCTTCGTTCTTTATAGGAAGGGAGCAATCGCTGATTAAATTTCGATTTTTTAACATTTTTTGCCCTCGACATCGGTACATTTGAGCCACTCTCCATTTTTCCTATCTAATTTTTTTCAATTTTTTCATACTTTAAAATGAATACTGAATGGCTCATCCAGGAGCGTATTTAAGGAGTAAAACCGAATTGTTTTGATTTTTAACCGATTATTCCACACTATTTGCCTTATATAGAGATTCTTTTTGAACTTATGGTAGTCGTTAATTATCTAAGAATTCCTCCCACTAAATTAAATCGCTTATTTTGTCGTTAAAGTTATAAGTAAATGGTTTATTTGCATCGAGGACAGGCAAAATTTGATAATTTTTGAATTTTCGAAGATTGCCATGAAAACAAAGAATTGTAGGTTATTAACTGGAAATTATTTAGATAATATGACGTGGCAAAAAAGTAAAAAACATGTATTTATATTGTCTAGAGGAAAAGCTTTTCGGTAATTTTTTAAAAAATAACTACAAATTTTAGGAAGGAAACTTCCGATTATTTATAAATATTTTACTCTTATCTGAGAATTCATGCAGTAATGGTAATCCATCTTAATTCAAAATAAATTAAATAGTTCATTTTGCAATAAATCATGGAGATGTCAAAATAATATCGCACACAAAATAAAACAATCTTAAGTATCTATCAGCTGACAATTACTTTACGTGTACTACTTAACCATCACAATACGTGTACTACTAAATAGGGAATGTGTATATAACCCAAATAAATCTGAAATATTTTTTTTATATTCCCTACATAAATTAAATGTTTATGGCGGTTACTGTTATCCATTTATTTTTGGAAGCTTTAACTATATTATTCATAAAGGTAGCATTCATAATAATAAGCTCTTAAAATATCTAAAAGTAGTATTATTAGCCCTGTTCGCACAAGAGTCACAAACCAGTCAGAGTCAATGAAATTACTGGAAACCAGTCGGCAAACTGTCACGTTACCAACTACCTAAAATTTGATTGGCGCTTATCGGTTTGTGATTCCTCTACGAACAGAGCTATAGTTACGATTACCCACAGGCTTCTTATACTCAGATTACCAAGATTTTGTAATAGCTGTAAAGCATATATAAAACTTGCATTTGAAAATATTACCACAAATCTCTGGCAGACGTCCTTTGTGATGAGCATATTATAAAAAACTTATTGGTAACTTTTATACGAAATGCGTTATACATGATTGTTTATGGCGCGCATGTATTTTTTGAAGTAAAACTGAATTGTCCACGATACTTTCATGTACATGTATAGTGCTATCCGAAAGCTGAATAAGAACTAACATCATTATAATGGTACTATACTGTTGGTCAGCCATTTATAAAACCACAACTTGTTCTAAAAAACAACCACATTAACATCACACAGTTACGTATTAGATTTATAACAATCGGTCAAGTGCAAGTTATACTTCCGTTCCACCAACCACTCACTTAATCTGAGCATGTGTCAGTCGCCCGATCTCCGCACATCTGCCGCGCTACCCGCCTCCGAAGGCACCAACACCGTATCACATCGCGCATGCGCGCCGCCGTGGTGAGTGGGCCAAATTAAAAATTTTTAAAAACCTGTAAGAACAAAAATTATTCCTTACATCGTGAGAAATATTTTTTTCTAGAAAATCTTTTTTTCTAAAACCAATGGTTCGGCAGTTATAAGGAAATAAACAATTAAATTGTTTATAATAGCATTTGTCAATTTTGATAATTTTCGCTCAATCTACACCTAATTGTCAATGTTTTTTTTTTCAGATTTTTCTAAGCGATCCTTCTGGTGATAGTGGTGGGGGACAGCAATTTTTAAGCGTTTTTCCCGAATAATGTTTTAAATAATACATAAAAAATACATCATATATTATTATGTCGTTGAATTCATGCTTCAATAAGCTTTTATTTGGCAACCTACACGATGCCCTTGAAATTTTGTTCTCATTTCCAATTACCCCCCGAAATCAACGCCAAGAATAAATATTTAACTTTTTATACTTTACGTTTATACTTGGGCCACCACACTCTATCTCTGTGCTAAATTTCAAATTTTTACTTCGAATGGTTTCAGAGAAAAGCGCCTGTTACAGACGGACAGACACACACCGATGTGATTCCATAAGTATTCCGTTTCACGAAACTCAAAAAAAAGGACTACAAAAGAGAAATAGAGAGAGAGGAAACCTTTGGTAAGTTTTAAAATAGTGCATCATTTAGGTTACATAGAGGTACTTAAAAAGTTTTTTTCAGTGATTAACAGTTATATTACCTGTGGTAACTTATTTCAGTAACAGTTATGAATTTAACCGATTAAAGCGTATAATTGTTTTATAATAGCCACTAACAATTTACCACAACCATTTTAGATTAGTTTATATTATATAGTCTACTAGTGAACCCTTCGCTGCAACATTTATAAAACACGCTTGATATTCAGAGCAAGTCGTTATTAAAAAGTGTAAAAATTAAAAGCGCTGGACAACTCCCAATCTTAACTGGTAATAACGCAATCTTCAGTTACCCATCATTGGTACATACATCTTTCTTTTACTCAGAAAATTTATTCTCAGATATGTGCTCCTAGGTTACACCAGCTCATTTGCCTAATGGCATCAAAGGATTTAGATAAATCAAAGTCACAACATGAGGTCGGTTGTCTGCTTTCTATTCAAAGTAACAACTCCGCCCCCGTTAAAATAAGGAAAAATATCGATAGTAACATGCAGTATTAAATTTACAATTTTTTGCTATTTATTATTGCGAACATTAGGAAAAGTTCACAGAAAATATAGGAAAACTTTCTATTAAATTATATAAAAAAATTTCATACCTTAAAATTAGTCCACTGCTCTCTATCTTCCAAGGAAGCAAGTACAGTGCAAGTCAAACCTAAAAATACTACTAAGAACTTCATTCTTGCCTGCTCGAAGAAAAAGTGTTTTCAGTCAATATCTGAACCTATATTTATACGCAGAGATATAAAAATTATTAATACAAAAAAGCTTTATTTAAAATTCTGTTGCGATAGCATTTAAAAAACAGATTAGCAATACTTAACTATATCACCTACATTCATCATTATAGTTTAAATTTTCATTCCTGTGCAAATAAAAAAAGCTAATTAAAAAGCATCCGTCATTATGTGACAAAATTTCCCAAGTGTTTTCAATAATTTTTAAGTGGGACTTCCTCCTATGTTCTGTTGTGTCATTGTCATCGTATGTTGTATAACATCAGGGCCAATTTTCCCAATAAGCCTGGTAGGCTCGGGCCTGGGACCCCACTTTCAGAGGGACCCCGCGCTCGGCCTGAGCGATACTATACTTATAGTCCGAGAGCCACTGAACCCTGTTAGTAACGGTATTTGCACAAAGCTGGAAATTTGTATCCTGACGATTGAAGCGCAATCATAAGTAAAAGTAATGACCTGGCAAGTCTCCCCGGTCGCATCATCAAGCCATTTATTTTTCAAAATGTAAAAAAAATTAAAAGTTAAGTCACAAACTTCAAATTTTAATATGTTTGAGTTTAGGCATAAAACCATACAAAAAAAAATTGCCAGGCGATTCTGAAGGTCGCATGCACCTACTAGGCGATTCTAAATCTGGTCTGTGCAGGGCATAAAATAAACATTGTCCTACAAGTTTCCAATTTTTACAGGCTCTTCGTTAAACAATTTAACGCAAATATGTGGCCAGACGATTCCGACGATCGCAAGGGCCCGCCAGATGCGGAGAAAGATAAAACGGGAGTGCGAGAGCAAAAAGATTGGAGATGCTAAGTAGGTATAAGATGGTTATATGAAATAAAATTTCAAATTAAGTAAAAAAAACATGGTTTATCATAAAAAATACTTGTTTTAACTAAAAGTTATTTTCAATATTATAGAGGGTGTCCGAAAAGTCTTTGTATGGAAAAATATCTTTATATACTATTAATAAAGAAACAGACACCAAATTTTAGGTGTCGAGTATTGGTTACTAAATCTACTTTTTTATGTGATTTAACTTTTTCGCCCAGGGCGTTGATGTCAAAAATTTTAAATGCAATCCTATGCCGTGTGGTATCTCATTTTAAAGGTTTTCAAAAATGAACAATTATACCACAAACCCAAGGTCTGTATATCTTAATTTGAATTTAAATAGTAAGCTTTTAATTTTTTTTTTCTTTATCTAAGACATTCCACGTAGACTTCAAGCCTAAGTACTAACGTACCGTGGGTGTCTAGAGAGAAGGGAAATGTGGTCTATTGACACGGGATTTGAAGGATTGGAGGTTGGGACGGGATGGGAAAACATCTGCAGGCTATTTGTTCCATAATCTGGAGACCCTAGGTATGAATGAGCGAGAAAAGTGGTCTGTTCTAGGCTTTTGTAGCTGGACAGTAAAGGGATGCATACGCAACGCGCCTCTTGTTGTTCTGTTAGGGACATTCAAGGGGGGAATAATACCGGCTAGTTCTTCCGAGCAAAATCCGTGGAAGTAGCGGTAGAAAAGGGATAAATCCCCTACAGCGCGGCGATGAGCGAGAGAAGTGAGTTTTCTCGTGAGGGCTGGGTTATTGATAAGTCGAATTAAAAATCGTGAAAAGAAAAATTTAAATTTAAATACCTTCATATTAATGGTGGCCATTTTGAACTTTTAAATTAATAGGAAAAATTAAGGTAAAGTGAAACTTCTCAACGGCGGATACTAAAGGAGAAAAAAATTGACTGTTGCGTAGAGGCATCCGTTGTATGGATAAATCATAAAAACTTTTGCTCGGAAACGTTGTTAAGAGGGACCGTTGTTGAGGTGTTTTACGTAGGAACTTACATAAGGAATGTTTGGTGACTTAAAAAGTGTCCGTTGAGTAGAACGGTCCGTTGTCTAGAGGTGTCCGTTAATGGAAGGTTCACTGTACTTAAATTTTGATTTTTTTTTACGATTTTTAATGTTTATAGTCTTACCATTATTTATGTATCTATATAGTACATATATAAACGCATGGATATATAATTGTGGACCAACAAATTTCTAAGCGATAAACCAGTAAACCCTCAAAACGTCTCAATGGATGCCCGCTTTTTGGTCCATTTTTGTTACACGGCAGTGTTCGTCTATGTATTATTTAGTCTATGATAGTATGAAACACGTACCCAGTGAATATTAAAAATCCGGATGAGCTCGGCTAAACATCATCTTGCGGTGCACACACGGTTAATACCGTCGCAACGTTGTTTCGCTCGACAATTTCCACTGCGAAGCACATTGTTCCCGAAAGGGCCGAAACGCTTGTTAAATAAAACTAATATAAATCAGATTTTATTTCGTAGACCAAAGTACATGGTACGGAAACGTCGGTGAGTGCCGCCCAGAACAACTTGTTGAAGGCTAGGCAACGCTGTTTTATACCAAAAAAATATTGCTGTAATAGTGTCCAATGCTCTACTTGTCCATTTCCCATTTGCATGTAATCCTGTATGCTGTAGGGAACGCTGTTGATTAAGATTCGAGATATAATCTTTTTAAACAATGTAAATTCATATTCTTAATATCTAATGGTAACTTATTAAATAACCTTGTGCCCATGTAATAAGGACTTCTGTCAGCTAGACTTAGGTTATGCTCTGGAGTAATTCAATTTTGATTATATCTAGTATTGTAGCCATGGATGTCTCCCATGGACACAAAATGATCAACATTCCTTGTAACATCAATTAAAATCTCCAGTATACATAGCAGGCAAAGCAATAAAACCATATTTTCTGAAAAGATCACGAAATGAATACCTGATCCCAACACCAGCAACATTTCTTAATGCTCTTTTTTGAAGAAAAAAGAGCAGAATCAACAGCCGTGGAATAAAGACAAAGGTGAACTGTAGGCAGCTTGTGGTAAAAACAAGGACTAAACAAATACTGCTACATATAAATAATGAAACACATTGTAGGAACATTGATATAATTTGATTTTTGTTTACAATAAACAGTTATTTACTATTCGGCGCTCCTATGAGATCCAGAACAGAGAAAGAGGAAACTAACCACTAACGGACTAAAATTGTGCAATTAAGTAATTCTTGTGCCTAGTTTATATCTTGCATATTTTTATATTGTTATTGTTAGAACTTTCATTACCATACTATAATATTCTTTTTTGTAATTGCATGTAGGTACCATCTAGCTTCTTTTGAATATTTTATTTAGATGATATCGAACTCATGACATTTCCCAAACTGTATATTAATTTTAATGTCTAAAAATAGAAAAAATCATATTAGTCAATAATTATAACCTAAGGCGATAATCAATCAAGATCAATTATTGATCAGTCAATAAAAATCAAGAAGTTATTGATACGAAAAAAAAAGGGAATACTTTCTTAAAGCAATATTTAATAGCCAAATTCGGTCTTATGCTAGAGCTAATAATGTTATCAGTATCACTTCACACTTGTAACTATGAAAGCGCCTCTGCATATGCAGAACACTAAAATATACTTGTTTCAAAATTTTTCATAGGATTAATTTTAATCATTCAGTTTGTTACCTACCTCAGTTAGAATTAAGCTTTGGAATAACATATCAATGGACTAGGATTAGAATAATCAGATTAACTTTACAAAATGATTACAACTGTGCAACGTTAAATCAATCTAATTCGAAGGTTTAACTGCTACCCAGGCGCGGCCCGTGAAATTTCAAAGTTGTATATCTCTGTTGCTACTTATGGGATCCATGCCAAGTTCAGGTTTTTAATAGTGAGCCTACTAGAAATCTTTTGGTAAAGGAAAAAATATTTTGTAATTTTCGAAAAAAAGTTTTATTTTTGAATTGAGCCACCTGGGGAAAAAAATATCACGATTAGGTATTTTAATTATTATTTTTTCTAAATATATTTTACATCATTTTGTGGACAATGCTTACATTTTAAGGGAACATCTTTTTTAATTATATTTTAGGTTTAAAAAAAATCAAATGACTATGACTTTCTACCAACATATTCTTTTCTCTTAAAATTTAAGAATTGTCGACAAAATGATGTAAAATTTGTTTACAAGACATAACAATTAAAATACCTACGCGTGTTAATTTTTTTCCTAGGTGCGTCAATACAAAAGTTCAACTTTTTTTCGCAAATTACCAAACCATTCCTAGTAGGCTCACTATTAAAAAACCTGAACTTGGCATGGGTCCCCTAAGCAGCAACAGAGATGTACAACTTTAAAATTTTACGGGCCGCGCCTGCTGCTACCTTAAGTTTCAATTAATACAACGGTACGTTTTAAACTACCTTATAAGGTGTTAATTTAACACAACTATTGCCCAATAACAGCATTTGATCCACTTGAAACAATATACAGGATTCCTAAATTGTACCCCCCCCCCCCCCAGAGTGTCTCATTTGTACTGGTACAGTAAGAAACTAGTCTGTTTTTGTTACAGAATTAGCCGAAAATGTAATGTAATTGTTTCATAAAAAAGAGTAACCTATTACTTTTATATTATATTCATTCAAACCCAAAGTAACAGTTAAACCTCCGAATACTTACTTACCTACTTTAAAAGATCTTTCTTCATGTTTAATAAGTTCACATGTCATCATAAATATTTCAATATATTAACATATTACATTGCTATATACAATATAAATATTACTCAGCAAGATAATGCTGCCAGGCCATGGCCGAGGGTGGTGTTAGATACAGACAGATAGACCCTTTCCGGTGAATTTACAGGGCCATAGGGGTTTTGTTTTTAGACTTTGAAGGATTAAACAGAAACGATTACATGCACAAATTTAATTAATTAAAGATTACTGGAAACAGCAAAGAAAAGGCCAGCTTAATATTCTCAAGTACTTGTAGCTAATGATCCCTAGATCTAATTTTATCATACATACGTTTAAGCCCCATTTATTCTGATTTCATTCCTATAAATTCCTATAGAAAAGATAAAATACCAGTGCCTCTGTGATTAGTCCCAATCGAAGAAAGAAACATATTCAACCCTACATGCCTCTTCGACATGCGAATCAGAGTAGAAACTCAAATGATTAAATCCAAAAACACACAATGCCACAACTGCCAGCTTTACGGCCACTCGTCAATAAAACGCATGACCAAAATGTGTAAAATGCACATTAGATCATCCTACACACACATGTACGAAACCCATGTACTCTGTTGCGCATTGATTTTATAGTAACTATTGGGACAAGAAGCACGGTGCTACGTCATCCCCCCCTTCCTACCCCCTTAAGCCAAATTGCACGTCCGAAATTTTGTCCTCCAGGTAAAGCTTACTGATTTTTGATAATATATTTTTTCAAGAGACCTTTGACAAGCCGCTCAGTAAAGCTGCTGGCCTATAAGAATCGGACCTAGATGCATGTTAGATGCATATGCATGCTTTGAATGCAAGAAACTACTAGAAAGAAGGATACTTTTTCTTTAGTTCAGATGTTGTCACCTGCAGACCGGTTTCGAATTCTTTGGTTCTCATCAGTACAGGATGACGAACATACCTACCTTCCGAAAAAGTGTATCCTGTATATAACTGTTTTAACATGATTTGTTCAAATCCTCATCGTATAAGCAATTTTCAGTTGGGCTAGAGAACTGATTCTCAAGTTTACGTATTTATATGTACCCCTGACAAGTAGACTCATTCATATTTTTAAAATTTTACTTTACGGTAAACCCTACCTGTGTGGTACTGCTTATGCAGTTCGACATTGTAGCTTTAAGGATATACTTTTTCGAAAGGTAGGTATGTTCGTCTATCCTCTACTGATGAGAACCAAAGAGTTCGAAACCTGTTTGCAACAAATACTTTATTATCTAACCGTGTTAGAAGAAATACGGCATATTTTGGTATGTAATCCAGCGCTCGGAGGGGCATATAGCCCGGAGAAGTTGATTTACCATTAACTTTAGTTAACTAAAGTTTTAAGTAAGATAGGTAATTATTGTTTTGTTTTGAGTAAAATTCAATAATTTTATCATAATTAAGTTAAAATCCTGTAATAAATAATTAAGACTTGAGAATTAAAAATGATATTTTGAATTAAGTTTGAAAGTATAATAATTACTTACATCGATTTTGTTTTTAGTAAATTTTAGCCCTAGCCTACTACCTACTGATTGGACACAAAAGAAAATTTTAGAAAATCTTAAATTCTGAGCTTGTTTTTAAAAATAATTCTATATAATTAAATATTTTTGAAAAGCTCACATTATGCCTAATAAATATGCAAAATAATATAAAGGGTATTCCATTTAAAGGAACATATATTTGCTTCATACCTAAAAAACGGAAAGTGTTAGAACAAAACCGACTACGCCACTGGATTCTACGGAAAAAATTCTAAAGACTACGTTTTAACTTCTTCAATAAGTTTAAAAGTAACTCAGATACGGGGGGTGCCTCAAACGATACACTTTTCGCTTCTACACTGTATCTCAAAAATCAAAGGGCTATGCAATTTCTGCTGGCACCATCTTTAATTTCACAAAAAAGTAGCACACTGTCGCGAAAACCGCAACCCTCTATCTTTAAAAATAAGGGAGATACCCCACAAAGGTGCCGAAAATGGGTTACCCTGTATTTAACTAAACAAAGGATTCAATTCTAATAAAAAATTTTAAACAAGTAATTTCAAAGTATCCATATCAGCTTGGTACATTTACATTAGTACATTATTTTTTCGGTCTACGAACTGATAATTATTATTAGTTATATTATAATTAAAATATATTATATTTTAATGTTATTTATTATTTTAAAGTAATGGGTTGATAATTGTAAAATAGTTGCCACACTTACTAGTTTAATAAAAGCGAAATTAACTCTCAATGACATAAAGCCTAATGCAAAAGTTTTCGAGGTGTTTAGGAACAATATTGTGAACGTTTTACGATTTTCTTTATTCCATTTGTACCATTCCAAACTATATAAAGCGGATTGAACATTTTCGCTCTGGAAGAAAAAAAGCAAAATAAATTATGGCAAAATATTTAAGGCTAAAATGTAATAAATTGCCTGATCTTCATATTCCTGTCCAATATACGAGATATAGCATACTTTGAAAACTAATAACACCAACATCATTACAGCTTGCAATGTTGTATAAACAGGCTAAAACAAAAAAAAACATTGTCTATTTATTAGTTTATAAATATACTGCCTTAGTTCTAGACCTTGAGTTAATTATTTTTTGTATGCCTCTCAGTGCACTAACGTAAAATTTCCAGAACGAGCTAAAGATATAAAGAAATCTACTGGATCGCCTAATAGTACTTCTTGGCAGGCGCGGCTTTTCCATATGGTCACTAGGTCAGTGACCCACCTAATAATTCGTTTTTCAAAATCCAAAAATAATTATATTTTCTTTTAAAAAAGTACAAGTTCCATGCGAAAACACTCCAATAAAGAATCGGCGAAGTCAAACCCCAATTCCTGTATTGCTTGCTCCGGGCTCGACCGTATTTTAAATTGACCTCATAGGTTTATATGGAAATAAAAACCATATAAATGCATTATAGCTAAGACAGAAACAAACATCCGCGCCTTAAAAAGTTAAAAAGAGACAAATATATCAAGAAATTGTCGACGGTCTACTAAATAATAATAGCGTTGTCGGTACGTCTGTGACTGTCGCGTCGACGCCCGCCCCACCGGCGCCGGTTGTCCACGGCCACTATGGAAATTCACTCGAACCGCTCTGTGAAATATATTTTGCAAAATATTTAGGATAGACGAAGAAAAACTAATTACATGTGCATTATAGGTAGTTGCAGAAACTTTTGTTTGCATTTCATTAGTCGCCGGCAATTTTTAAGTTTAAGAAGTGGTTTCTTACTTTTGTTGTGTTTTGGATATTATTTGATATTTGTGTTGTGTCCTTTGTGTAGTAGTGTAGTACAAGGAATAACCCTGTACAAAATACTTATTTGATTTTTAAAATTTTAGGTTCTATTAAAAATATTTTTTTGAAGTGATATGTGTGTATTTTCCGTTTTTGGTTAATATTATTTCTTAAATAAAATATGTGTTTAGTTTTAACTTTTACTGGAAGCAATAAAGTGTTTTTTATTTTTTCTTCTTTAACAATTTGACTGTGACCCAACTAAAATAACCCCTTTTTTAAAGCATAATAACTTTTCTGTTTTACAACCCATTTGAACAAACTTTTTATACGCTGACGATGACCATCTTGCCTGAAAGTACAAAATTACTTTTTAAATAGTACAGGGTGAAACACAAAAATTAAGGTTTATTTAAAACAGTGAACTAGTTGCCAAAATCAGGGATTCAGGATGACAATATCAAAAACAGATATTGTTTTTCAGAGACTTTTGAAAATTATTAGGTATCTTTTTCAAAAATCTAAGATATATTTTGCAGTTTCTTGTTTCTTATAATGAATTTATATAAATAGCTACTTCTGTTATCTCAAAAAAAAAGATTTACTGGCGCATTAAATCAAGCAGCTACCTTTTCTTGTAGTAACTATGCCAACGACAATAATTTCAAAGTTTGGCGGATTTTAGAATATTTTATTATCAAATTATAACAATAACAAAACGAATTAACAATAACATAAGTTTCTATGAAATGGCCCCATTCATTGTCTACATCTTGCACCCCTCCTGTGCCACTGACCGATGGAATTACTGATAACATCTTGCGCAAATTCTTGAAAACATTATAATATTCTTTTTTTAAGTTGGTCATTTATCTAAAATTTTATTTATTTATTTATCAACGTGTATTGTACATTTACAAGATTTAACCATACACTGTGATTAATCTGCACTATTTTAAAATTACACTTGTAGCCAAAGCTTTGGATTGCTCTACCGAGACACCAAAGAAATGCAGTCTGTCATAATACCTGTTGACAGGCGCTGCTAACTTATTTATGGGGCTATGCAACAAATAGTATGTCTGACAATGTGGGATATGGAGAAGGGTTTGCTTACGAGTCTGATAGCTAGGTACGTGAATTGAAAAGATTTCAACACATTCAGGACTCTTTATAATGTTGTTAAGTACTTTAAAGGCCAAACAGACATCGTAAAACTCCTTTCTGGACGCAAGCCTGGCTAGGTTCGGATAGGACATAGTCTGGTCATCTGTAAGATTAATCCCCGTTTTGAAGAGTAGAAATCTAGCAAATTTGATAAATTTGTGCTGGACACTTTCCAGTCTATTTATATGAACTTGATAGTGTGATGACCAGACTATGCTTGAGCATTCTAAAACGGATCTCGCAAATGAAATAAATAAGTTCTTAAAGCGTACGCACTTCTAAAGTCCCTGCGTGATTTCTTAATAAAACCAAGCATTCTAATATGTTTAAATAAACCATGTACTGTAATACTCCCCAAAGTGTGTAATCCACCGGGTTTAGGTCAGGACGGTTGGGTAGCCAACATGCCGGATCAATAAAATCTGGACAGTTCTCTTGCAGATATCGTATCGTGTCTCTTAATGTGTGTGCTGAAGCTCCGGCTTGCTGAAATGTAGAATCGGGAGTAACATCTTCCAGCTGTGGCAACATAGGTATAGAGATAAAACATAGCATAGAGAGAGCAACATAGGCATAGAGATAAAATATCTCGCTGATAAATTTCAGAATTTATTTTGCTTTCAACAAAATAAATTTGAGTTTTACCCAAAATTGAAACGCCCAGAGACAACTTAACTGATTGTGTAAAATGTTCCCGGGGTACTAAGAGGTGTTCTAATGAAACGTCATGTTTTTTTGCTACATGGGCGTACACCCTGTTGTTCTGAGAATTTTTAGGCTGGCTTATAGTAAATAATTTTTCGTCTGTAAACCATATTTTTCTAATGTGTTCCCTTGAACGAAATCTTCGTTAAAGTTGTTGTTGTCTTCCTAAGCTGTTTTTGTTTTAGGCTTTGGCAATACACCTTTTTAAAAAATTTTAAGTTAGGGTTATATTTTACAATACGCCGTAACTATGTACTTCTTATTTTTGTTGTTCTGATTAGCCTCCTTGAACTTATTGTTTGCCCTGGTCGTAAATTTTTTTACAATTACTCGTACCAGTTGTATATTGTTGTTTGTTCTTGGTGTCTTCTTTCGTCCACGTCCAGGTTTATATATGCACTGAACTACTGGTCTCTCTTAAATGAACTAAGAATTTTTTTATTGCGTTCGATATTCATTTTTTTTTATGGAAATGTGCCAATTACTTTGTTGCACCATAATTACGAATTTATCTTAAATCTTTGATCAAAAATCTGTCTCCTAAACTTGAAATGGCCATGGTATATCACCATTTGATAACAAAGTATTCTGAAAACTGTCAAACTTTGAAATTATCGCTGGTTGGTATCATAGCTACTAGAAGAAAAGGTAGTTATTTGATTGTTTGTGGTATGACTTACCCGAGGACTTACCGAAAAGGTCACGAAACTTGCCGCCACTGTAAGACAACTAACTATAGCGCCTAATGTCAGAAATGGGTAAACTGCCATGTTGTTGTTAGCTGCATGTTGCCTAGAAAGATGATAATACAAATTTTGAACACATACGGTTACAGCACAACTAAAATCTTATGAACTACCTCACCACAAATTTCTAAGTGACTAAAATCATGCAACTGGCTTCTTACTCCCTTGCAACCAGTTGCCAAAACAATATCTATAGAAGAAATCTGTGTAGCAACTGGCATGATTACGATGCAACTTAGACGAGGCTAATTGCATAATACCAAACATGTTGGTCCCAATGTGATTAGCGTTCTGTGCAAGGTAAAGGTACTTCCATCGCCAGAGGAAGTAGGTCTTATATTTGTGAAGAAATCACCTCTCGAAATATTTTAAGATATTTACGTTTTACGTTCTATACGTGCGGTCGCTATCTCTGAGCTTACTACTAATGATCACACATTGCAGCCTATTTTGGTGTGTTATCATTTTTCGTCGTTGATATTACAAGGAAAATCATAGATTTAAAAATAAATATAAAGTTTATTAAAACTCTCCTTATACTCATTTTACTCCGTTTTCTAGAATCTAAGACCATTTTTTCCAAAGTTCTAACTAGAATTATTAGTAATGAAGCGGATGGAAGTAAAGCTTACACTGCTATTTTCTGATGCCACTTTATCATAATCGTGAGTTTTTCTTTAATATAAATATGGTATTCATTGTCTGACATTGTCGGTTTCCGTTCTAGGAGGTAAAATATATTATTATTTAAAAGGCAAATCTGGTTTTTTAATAGAACAGCAATAATTACACCATAATAGGGTAGATACCAAAACATCGCCATTAACAGTACCATAATAATAATAATAAAACATGTTACTGAAATCATTAACTCTGGAAGATAAGATTTTACTAAAAGTAATATAACTAAAAAATCGGACGGATTTCTCAAAACTATTACAAGATATACTACAACGATTCCGGTATGTAGTAACAAATCAAAGACAAAAATTGTTTCCATTTTATCAGCTTCCAGGATTATTCTTCTTTTTAGTTTTGGTGTCATCATCTTAAGATCTAATGGGAAATGCTCTCTAAAATGGTTGAGAATTGGTAACCATAATTGATAAAGGAACCACTGAAGTGCCAAGACGAGAAGTCCCTAAAAAATACTTAAATAGTGCTCTAACTCTTGTACAATTTTTGGTAAGTGACGTTATTTCTGAATGGCGATGAGTGAACTTTAAATTTTAAATTTTTTAACCCATTCTAGAATAAAGCCACGTTCACCAAAAATGTGTAGTGTAAGAGCTTCATAAAAATATATTTATTATTATTTTGCTGACAACAAGATGAACTAAGGCTAAAAATGATAATACAACATTTAGCTTATAGTACAGTTTATAACTTTATAACTCTTTTTTTATTTCAAGTAACAACTCCATTAGTGAGGATCAAACAGAACCTACACAATAATTAATTTTAAGGGATATTTAAGTCATCGTCTGTTATATATTTCCGTAACTTTGTATTTATCTATTGTTTGTTAATAGATTTTTTTTCAAATATACTTTTATTATCCGTTCAACCTTTTAATAGTCAAATAGTTTTTCTTTCTGCTTTCAGATTTATTTTAACTCTTTCTTTCCATAAACGCATAATTACGAATTTTTGTTGATATCATCAAAAATTTGTAATTATGCGTTTTTGAAAAGACAGTTAAAATAAATTAGAGCCTCCGTCATGATTGCCCCTCACCCCGCCTACCCGCTACGTCACTCGAGCGATCGATACAATTGTCACAACCGTCTTTACCAGTAGTGACAGTTATGCATTAGTTCCTTCATTAGGTGTTGGTGGCGCTTGTGTTAAATTTGAAATGTCAAAAAATTGCATCTCTTTTTACTAGAAAGCCGGACTTCTCTTAATTGGTATTCGTTGGTCTCACTGCTCAACCAAATTTGTGGGTGCACTTGCAGGTCGAATCATACCCATCGAGTAAGAGGGTATAATCAACGACAAATTGTACCTTGGACAATCCTTTTTACATGTCTTTATCGGTCAGCTTGCAACCTGGCAGTTTTTTAAATCCAATCCATTTCACCTCCAGTGAAAATATATGGAGCGTCCAAAAATCTATAACTTTCTTATTAGTAATTAATTACAGCTTAGCCTGTAAAGACTGTCTAGTGAAAGTGTAAAGAACTTGACTGGGCGACGAGACCCTCCAAGATTTTTTAGACTACTAATCGACTTGTAGTTAGAGAAAAAGGTTTTGTTACTTATCTAGATGATACTGATGATACATTTATATCCACAACGCGGATGGTTTTCAACAAGCGCTCCTTACAATAAAACCACATATAAACTTGTATTTCATACTTACCGAACAAGAAAAGAGTACAGGCGGCCCATATTGCAAAAAGAACGGGAAAGTAAACATGTTAAGGCAATAAAGAATTTGTAGGAAAGTACCCATCGACCAAAGCACAAAGACAACTTTTAAAAAATATCCCATAAATTTGTATTTTTGAATACTAAGTACAAAGATCATCTTAGGAAATAGACTTTCTAAAATAAAATTGTAAACTTTTACAAGAATGATGATAAAAACTCATTTTACAACGCAGAAATAAAGTATTTCTCTAATGTTTCTCTCACATTTTGATATTCTCTCAACTAACAAAAGTTTGGTTAAGAGAAACGATTTGCGATTTATTTTTTAAAGTGTAAGTTGTTTGGTAGTTTAGTAACTAAAAATGTTTATACAAAATATTACCAACTAAATTTTCTTTATAAATATAGTGTTGGCTAACAACAGTTGGAAAAATACTCATGGATCCCTCACATTACTAGGGCTAGGTCTTGTGGGAATGATTAACCAGGAATCCGTTATCAAGTTGAGAAAAGAGGGAGTCAAAGAAGAGTTTTGAATTTTGAAAAAGAAAGAATCTTTTTATCAGTTTCTTCTACGTAACTTTAAAAATTAAGAAATTTACTGCTCACAGATAGGCTGAACTATTACTCTACCTTGCACTAAAAATGCGGAAAATGGGGAATATTTCGGTGTGGTTGCCTTGGCTAATCCTGAATTCCTGATCAAACAGCGGGGAGGTGGAACTTTTCAAGGCAACCGTAACACTTGTGCATTATCACGACAAGAACTACCTTTGCTAAAAGTGGCATCTTTTCAGGAATGAGCATAGTATTTTTACGGTCACCTTTCAGTATCACTAAAGAATAATCTGTCTACTGACATAATAGTAGCTATTTTAAAATTAAATTTCGCCCCAACCCTTTAAGGAAGTTTACATACGCACTAAACTCAGTAAGAGCAAACACTGATGATTTCATTTGTCTTTTATTAACTGTGCCACCGTATACAGACAAAGACGCAAAGAGTCTTGTTGCAACCAAGCAGGAAACAAAGGCCGTCGAATAGATCTTTTTTTAAGTCATTGGACGAAAAAGAGGTAGCTGCAGTATTTTTGAGTAAAAAATTTTTAGGTTGTATAAATTGGTATTTTAAATAAAAAAGCCGGCTCTGTGAGACTGAGAATATGGAAAAATCTGTAGTACGTTAATAAATAATCTTATAAAACTAAGCAAAATAAATCTTCTTACCAATGGGAATGACTTCCGGATTCTCCGTCATTTTAGTAATATATTTAGCTCTGACTACGCAAAGTAATGAATCGGAAGGATTACTGGATTTTAGTAGTGTGACCTCCTGATAACTTTCACATTAAACACTTCAGCATGCATGTAGTGTTGAAACTAAAATTTGAAACTAATTTATAATAATTTCAACATATTGGTTACACAAGGTGAAAACACTTGAATGCTCGTTATTGACTGGTTTATCTACCTTTTTCGTTCTTAAAAATATTTGCTTTGTTTAAATTTTCTCTGGACATTAGAACTGTCAGTTGTCTCTTTTCGAGCTTTGACACCGTTGCCTATTTATTTCAAAGGATTGATGACCGAGAATAGAGAAATCCGGCGGATTGGAGGACGTAGACGTCACTCCGCAGCGTTTTCTGACGCCCCGGATATATGAATGCTTCGAGTTGCGTAGCGTTTCAATTGATACGATCGGTTATATCCGGGCTACCATTTGAGTTTGGGTTACCGATTGTGTTGGGTGGTGGAAAAAGATTAGAGAAAAAGCCCAGCCTAAATTAATAATGATTGAGTTGACTATGATCCTGTTCCTGAATATTAAAAATTATTACCCTTATGATTTTTACTTAACGAACACAGGTTCCATAACCTACTTTTCTATTTAATTTATATGTTCCGTGTTCTAAGTGATCAAAGTTGCGAGTTGGAACAACAGTGAGGCCAATCAAGTGCTAATAATATGTGGACGTTCATATAACTAAAAATTGACCTGGGCGCGTGTGCAATGGCACCAAATCTCAGCTTAGCGGGTACGGGCTTGCTTGCGTTTGATTACGAATGGACCAAACGCAGAACATATCGAACTGAAAGATGGGAATCAGATTTATTCTGTCTAATATAATACTATTGTGTTGGCAACGGAATTATCCGCCATCTTAAAAAGATAAAACTACCAGCATCAGCTGATAGACATTTGTCGTCCAGGGTTGGACATTTCGAAACAATCCCTTTATGTAATGTAATTCTGTAATGGCGAAAAAGAGACTTGGGTATTAAACATAACCAAAAATTTTACTAAAAAATAAGCATTTTTTGGAAGAAAAAAACCCATAATATGGCGAACGACTCTAGTCTGTCAATGTTCAGTTTTCTTATAATGAGCCAAAATAATGTTTAGATTAAAGGTTAGGTTAGTACAAATTTTTGTTTTATAGGAATTAGAAATCCCAACATGCTATACAGGATTCTGTATATGTAGAAAGCACAGTACTTATAGTAAGTCAAAATTGAAAATTGAAACACTAAAAACCAAGTAGGATTTAAAACTGATATGGTAGATTTTAATACTTTTTATAGGGGTGTCAACAAAACAGCTTTTTTTTTCTGAGCCATCCACTTCCCAAACAGCAAGCCCACTAAGTAAATTAAAGACAAATATGAAATTTATTTATTTATTAACGGGTAAAATACCCAATAAAAGTCATCATCACCCACATGTACCAGGTTTAGCATCCTGCACCAATGAAATATCCCTGCACTTAAAGTAGAAGGTTCCTAAAATCTTATTCATATCTAAGTACTTCAAGCCGAAATCCGTCCAGGAACCTTTCAATTTTGCAAAAAAATGGCATTTCCGCGAAATTTTGACATATCGTCTCAATAATTTCGAGTAAATAAACTGCAATTCTTTATTTTCATGGCAATCTTCGAAAATTCAAAAATTTTTCAAATTTTAGATGTCCTCGATGCAAATAAACCTATTTATTTATAACTTTAACGAACAAATAAGGGATTTAAATTAGTGGGAGTATTCTTAGTCAATTAACGGATAAAATAAGCCCAAAAAGAATCACTAAATAAGGTAAATAGTGAGGAATAATGTCGGTTAAAAATAGGATTTGTCGGAAAAAATCAAGGAAATCCGATTTTTACGCCTTAAATACGCTCCTGGATCGCCTATGAGGTATTCATTTTACAGTGTGATGTTCCCTTTATAAGATAGTGTTGAAAAATTGGAAAAAAATAGATAGGAAAAAATACAGAGTGATTGAAATGTAACGATGTCGAGGGCAAAAAATGGAAAAAAATCGAAATTTAATCGGCGATTGCTCCCTTCCTATAGAGAATGAAGAAACTAAAAAATATGGATAACACATACTTTGACGAGCTCTTTCCGATTACGTATATGGGATTTTAATTTGAACCATTTTGACCCTATAAAAAATTAAAAACCGTAAATATTTGGGTAAAAAATCTAAATTTCCAGTTTTTTCCAAATATTTCCATCTTCCAGTGATTTTAGGTTTAGGCAAATGTATTGCAAAAAAGGTATTTGAGATTTTAAAGTTTCACTTATAATTCCGTTTTTCGATCTGACGTTTTGTTTTCGAGTTATTAGGTACCAAAGAGGGGTCTGGAAATGGCATTTTTCGACCTAAAAAAATTCAAAAGAATTACTTGCTATTTTCAGATCCTCACCAGTTTCAGTAGAGTGCTGAAACTCTAGGTCCCCTACAACCTCCAAAAATTTACATCGATTTAATTCACATTTGCGACCTGTACCCGATTTCAGCGGAAATCGCGGAAATTTCGACTTTGACATTTAATAGCTCCGAAACGAAACATCCTGTATAACTGAATTTTTTACCGAAGCTAGTTCAGCTATCCCTCTATCAACCCAAAAAATTCCATATCTCTCCCTCTGACTGTTTTCGAGAAAATCAAACCTGTTCGACTTTGGGTTAAGCTTTACGTTAACTTGTATAGATTTTTGCTGATCTGACATCATTTTTCACTAAGGACAAATGGTTGCTTTTTAAATTTAACTAAATTATACCGAAAAGTAAAGATTTTTTGTAGCTAAATTGTCCTAGTAATTTTCTTCAAAATATTTTTTTGGGTTTGCAATGACTTACTTAAACGATTTATTTTATAACAAAACATGTGCATATTCCTTATTTTTTGCAAAGTAAAAGTTTTTATGAAGACCAATTGAAACATTAAATTTAAGCCGTTCGTTGTATAAACAACTACATCAGAGGGCATACCGTGTGTACTCGTATGTAAAACAGTAATATGTGTGTAATGCACATGTATCATATTTTAAATATCTTCTGCTGCAACGGGTATTACTGAATTTGCCACCACCACAAACAAGGATTGGCCATACACTGAGGAAAATGATCTAATAAAACAGTACCCCAGCTAGTGAGGTCAGCAATTTTACAGCATATGACATTCGTCATGAAATACATATATATGACATGTATGCCAAACGTGAGTATTTAGCTGTTGCGGGTTATGTTTATTTCTAACTGATATTTTATCTTTACAGCTTGTGAGGAAGACTCTTGGTCGATGCATCTACTTAACATACATAGCAAGCCATGTGTCAGGTTATACAGTTCTGCTTAAGCATCAACTATTTGAAGTTTATTTTTAAGTTAAAATTAGGGCAGTTTAACTAAAAGAGATTTAGGTGTGGATTATCTTCTTATTTGTGTACTTTTAGATAAGCTGGAAGCTAACGTGTAATGGAACAGTAGCATATGTTCTTGTATTTAGTTGCAGTAGCAGATCTGTCAGGGGCGCCAATAAGTGAGGGCAGGAGAGAGAGCATTTACCCCCCTACAAATTGGTTTAAATGCGAGAACTTGCTTCAAGTGTTTGTTCTGTTACTAATCGAGATATTCTTAACAAATTATTTTCTATGCAATTTATGTAATAAGTTATTAGCATCTTATACCTGTAATATTTTAAATTAATAAACAAAATCCAAATCCAAAATTATTTATGGGTCCACCTTAGGAAACACGTTTTTCAAAATATTCTGTCCTCAATTTGGAAAAAATTTTAGAAAAAAAGTCTGATATAAAAACTACCCTAGAGGTTGGTTTAATTTTTTTTCAATGCAGGGTAAAGTGCAGCAGAAATTTTTTTTATTTATTTTTTGGGCTTGGCTGCAATAAGAACCAGCAGCGAACAGCGGAGCAAAAATACTGTAAAATTCAGGTTAGAACATCGAGCGTTCTAAAGAATGATGTAACGTACACAAAAGAAATAATATTGCAGGAAACAAATAATACATATTATAAAACTTGAAAAAATTTTTGTTCTCAATAAAATTTCATTACTGTTCTGAGTTTTTTATTGTGCCAACTTGATTAGAAAGTCAAAAATCACTAGTATTTAGGGTAACTGGGAATGCCAACACAAAAGTGTTATATTAGACAGAGTTTATCTACGACAATTCTCGATTTGCAGCTGCAAGTATCGCTTATTTAGAAAGCATGTACAGTTGTGCAGTTATGTATGTAGAAAGTTACCTGTTAAATCGATGCTGTAACATGTATTGTTAAACATTTACATCGACGTATCTACACGTTTCCATATGTGGACTTTTTTAATCTCTTTATTATAGCCTCAATCTAATCCGATAAGTTTTATAACATGAACTATGTTTCTATCAAGATAGAGAAGTGAAAGATAAAAATTGTGTCTATATAGTACAGCGCGTCCACGATACTCAAGAAATACAGAGAATACGTACAAAGGCACGGTAAATATATTTAAAAAAAAACAGTATTCCAGGTAAGTAATTTAAATATTCCCTTTGTAGTATGGGTCACTTACTATATTAAAATGCCTTTGTTTTTAAAAGAAATGCGCCGAAATGTGTCACCAAAACTAACTTAGAAGGAACTGATTAATTTTTTAATAATTATAAGTAAACAGTAGGTAGCAAACCTTAATTATTCCTTTTTATTAAGCTATAGACACTAAAAAAGCGTAGATTCGAAGATTTCATTTGTTTATTAAGTATGTGCTTGTCATAGACAAGACAAGGTAATAATTTTTAAAGTAGGTGTTCAGTAATATTTTAAACCCGAATATTTTCAAATACTATAACTACCGATATCTTGCGAGGGGGGGGGGGGGGGATAAAAAGGAGCTGCTGGAAATTTTTCTAAAAATGTTAAATGTGTCATTTTCGTGGTCGTTGAGGTCATAAATCCAATTTTATCTAACAGACTAACAGACGGTACAAAATTAACGGAGGGAGAAGCGATTGGCCATTTTTCCAAATATGTTGTAATTTTCGGGGTGATTAAGGTCAAAGAAAAACTGTACATTTCCAGAGGTTTTGCAGTGACAGTTGTCTATTTATTCATTAAAAGCTAATACTTCGGACAGGTCCTGTACATAAAATGCTCCGGTTAATTGACAATCTTTTGCTTTTAGCACCGAGTTAGGCTTCAACAACCCACTAAAAGTTTTGTGTGACCCATAAAATCCGTATATCAGATTTAATGAAGTTAAAAGAACGAAAATGCATTATTGACATATGGTTTTGAATCTGCTTGGTCGTTTGTTGTTCCGTAGAGGAATTTAAGATATAGATGCCTATGAGATTATGATCTCCGTCTAAAATTACAAAGATGAATTAGAAGTTATGAACTGAGTTGAAGTACTTATTATTTTTTTGGAATTTTATAGAAAATATCTAAAAATACCTATAAGCTCAACCTTGATATTTTGGATTTTGTAATCATTTTAATAATTAAACGTAACCTAAGCTTTATAATTTTTGATTGTGAGGGACTCATAATTTTATTTATGAAAGATTTAAATGATTAAATATAAGTACCTAAATGTTTTAATATTTCTTTTTACGTAAATCATGCTTTGCGTCCATTAACTGAAATATTGCTGACATTGGAATTTCACGCTGCCTAAAGTATGCTTTAAAGCGGGTGAAATAATTTACTTTTATAACTTAAATTACTTGTCAGTCATTTTAAACCCAAATCTAGGCAATTATAAATACCTACTTACCTTAAGTTAACTTTCGGTTTAATCTTCGGATAGAAGGTTTAATTTTAGAACTAAGTTTAACCTTAACAACTGGTCCTAAAGGCTATAAGTTTACGCTGAGTTTAAACGTATTATCCTGATTCAGTTTTCCCCTGGTATAATTCTTAACTCTATATTTGGTTTTACCTCAAGTGGCGCCCTCTAAAAACGTCTAACACAACTTACACAACATCTACCAAGCAGGCTTCGTTAATTATGCAAATAATCAATCGCTGTGCTGTTCTATGTCTCAGCAGATAACATTATTTAAAGTTATATCCAGCAACAAAGAGATGGCAGCAGCTGGTCTAAGAATGTTCAAAATCGATAACCGTGGAAATGCTTGTTCATTGAAAAATGTAAAATTATTGTTGGAAGAAAATTGCGTACATATTTGTTTAATTAATGATAATAATAATAATAGTAATAATAATAATAATAACAATAATAATAATAATAATAATAATAATAATAATAATAATAATAATAATAATAATAATAATAAAAATAAACGTCTTTGCTGGATAAATAAAGTACTCATTCTTATTACAATATTGCATACAAAGATACTCATCTAGGATCGTGCGTCAATAATAAGCAAACTTTAGTAGAAGTAGCTATGCTTTCATTTAACTTGAAACCGAGGAGAAGAACGAATAAAATATTCTTCGTGTTTCTACCTATTTAGAATTCTTAAAATATCTAATTAATCTCTCTATTCTCTATCTAACTAAAAAATTAAATTAAGACGGAAAAAATGTAAATACAGCAAAGGACTCCGCCCAAAACAAATGGAAAAGGACTTTTTGTCGAATTGGTTCAAAATTTGGGATAGGTAGTTAAGGTGATGTTGATCAAACGTCTCCATGGGCACCAAGACCGGACCCAATCAAACACTAAATCCGAGACCATCCAACTTGCCTTGTAATCAGGGACTACTTGCAATGGCCCTAGTAGCTACGTACACTTACACCTGGATCTTGTTTTAGGATTGACACACATCTTGGACAGTAACTTGTCTTTGAGGTCCCCTGTTTTCAACATAGAGAACAACACTGCCGGTATCTAAAAGACGTTGAGAAACGTTCTTGGGTTCGGCTGTCGTCTATTTGGAAATCGTTCTCTGTACAAGCATGCTGCCACAACAGAATTTCCCCGAAAAGATATATCATGTCGTGATAGTGCCGCAAAATAAACATTTTTTAAAAGTGCATCACGCCCTTACGACCGCGCAGACTTTTCTTACGTACACGCATACCTACACCACCCTCGCGCAGTCAGCTCAGTACTCTCTGCCGACTAACGAGAATGACGAGGCAATTTTTTAAACGGCATATTGATTGTAGGCCTGAGGCTTCCATCGGCTGATTTTTCAAAGGTGCGATGTTGTCAAATGTTTTAGGTGAAACAATTTACTTCAAAGTGATTTTCTTTTTCCTAATAATTACGAGGTACATTTCAATTTGTGTTTTGGTATTTTGCTGAGAACAATTGTACCTTCAGTCCAAAAAAAAAAATTTCATAATTATTTTCGTGGAAATTTAACTGAAAACCTTGAAGGAAGATTAGAACTTTAAATACAATTTTTAGGTAAACGGTTGGTTTTCGACCCCTTGTATATAAGACTTTTTCTTTTACAATGGCTAATACTTTTACCCCTTAAAATTATTGCACTCATACCCCCTTCACCTTGTATTATATACAGTGCGAGTCTTTAATGTCCCCCTCTTAATTGTTGAACCGTTACATTTAGAAAATTGAAAGTTGGCATACGATAATTAGTACAAAAATACTATGTTTTAGTGCACAAGTGACTCTCGGAAAAATCAAGATTGCTGCTGGATTCCATCTTGGAAAAACAATGTTAATGAAAAGAGGCGCCTTGCGATACACCATTTTAAAGGTCTCATTGAGTACTTTATGATCCTAGAATATTACGTCATTATTCGCCGTGAGGACAAAATGGCGGCTTGTTGAAGCAAATATTTTAAAAATAAAATGTAAGAAATATTGCTGAAGTTTTTAATTGGCGGTTTAAAAATACTCTTCTGATGATAGCAAGAGACAACAGGGCATCAAGTATTTAAATTTTGTCTATTTTAATATTAAGCCAAACTTATAATTCCTATCTTCTTACCTGATCCTGATCCTGAATCCTCTTAGTTACATAGTTGTGGTCAAAAACAATTTCATGTTTTACATTATACTGTTCTGTTTGCTCTTAGCACAGCAAGTTCTATTCTTTTCAACGATATATCAGCTTTTTTAATAACGACTTGTTATAACTAAATGCGTCAAGATCATAGAAATGATAGCTAAAGCTAAACAAAAGATTTAGCGGTACATTTCAAATGACACCTGTAAATATCGTTGACCTTCGTCACACGCCCAACCTATTTCCATTGCGTCGATTTGCTCGTCCAGTGCGTAATGTATCTTTTTTTAATAGAAGCTAGTAAAAGAAGAAGGCAATATGACTCGATGGCGATACTGTCTTTCGTGAATGCTGTGTTGAATAAAGCACATATTTCATTGAGCCATCGGATTTCTGGGGTAGTAGATTGTAAAAATATAAACCGAAAATCGCTACCCATTGGGGAGTAGTCAAACTAAATTGCTAATAGCTCTATAATGCGAAAATAAACAGGTGGTAATCTGACAGGGAAATAATCTACACAATAGGTGTTCTTTCTGATCGAGAAAAACTAAACGATTTGGTTCACTTTATAAGCTTCTCAACTTTTAAAGAAAAAATTCTAACAAAAGAAAATTAAGTTTGACTTTCCAAGATTTACAAAGCTATATTACAGGGCACAGTACAAATATTTTACCCTCTAATTACTTCTCGTAAATTCTATGACGCGAAAACTAACGTGAATGTTTATCCCCTTGCTAAAAGGGCTGCGGCTACCAAATTTAAGAATCGATGGAACTTTGCGATGTAATAAATATTTATCTCTCTAGGGACACCAAATGTTCATTTGATTTTTCTGTCTTTATTGAAAAAATGCTGAATAAAGTTGGTAGTGTTTTAGCGTTAAAATATCGTGCTCTTAAATAGGTAATTAAATTTAAGAGACTTATTTAGCGTTCTAGGCATAACAATCAAAATGTACTGTAGGTAGGTAACTATGTTACATGATAAAAAAAAGTATATCTTTATAAAAAGTTCATTGTAAGAAAAAAGCACTTTTATTTAAAAACTTGATGTAGGATAATACAGGGTGCCTCAAAAAGCTGAAAGTCACAATTTAAATGTTTTAGCCACCCTGTATGTATTAGGTAAAATTTTTGAATAACAATTCTCTTTTTTTCACGATATAGAACTTTTTATGAAGGTATACTTTTTGTAAAGGCGATAAAAAAAAAATATATTTTATTTTTGGTACCTCCTATATGTTCCAAATCTAATGCACCAACATAAAAAAATTAAATCTAGTAGATTTTCTGTGACAGTTTACCTTTAAATAACGATTGTATGTCTTTTAGCATCACGTGGATTAGAACTTTTACATTTATGAGCCACCCTGAATGTGCTAGATCAAATTTTTGAATGACAATGCTATTTTCTCACGATGCAGAACTTTTTATAAGCAGGCACTTTTTTCGTAAAATCAATAATACAAATTTTTTCATATGGTAAGAACTTTCGAGGACACGCTGTGTATTTTTTTAAAACACATATTATTGTATTGTCACTAGAATTGCATAAGTTTGCAAAGTTTCCAATTGATACAATTAGAAGTGGGTGAAAAGTAAGTTGTAATTTCCATTACAATGTTAGGAAGTTACACATGTCCAGCTAATAAAAGCGTGTTAATAAAAAATATCCCAGGTTGAGCATAATTGTAAGTAAAACTTATTTTAACTATGCAAATTTATATGCTCTGCCACGAAAACTATTATCATAGTTTACTCTAAAGGTCCGGAATCTGAGGAATCTTTACAAAACGACCAGCGACAAACAGAGCCGGAATATTCGAAAACGAAATTAAACTATTTGGAATAAACGCCTAGAATTAATTTCATTTGGAAGTTATTTGAAAGCCACCCTCTAGTGCCTAATTGCCTGTATTTATAAATCTCCCTGTATTTAAAATGCAAATTCAAAACCGCGCGAGCACCGGTGCCACAACTTTGCCATAAATCTGCCTTGCGCTAGTATTATGTATTTGGAAGTTAATTTATATGCAAATATGGTGTAACCATCAGAAAATGTGAGTGGAGAACAAATTTAATATAGACTTCAGTTTGTACACTGAATGGTAAATGTTTTAGCTTTAAATTACAATGCACCTGTTTCAGTCCCTAGTTGATTAAAATTTAAAGAAGCGAGGTATTTTTTCGAACTAAATAACCTGTAGATATGGCGCATATTTTTTAAAATAAATATTATACATTGTGGTATTAATAAATACTGGAAACAAATCCTGACGTTAATAGTTAATCGATCACATTACGTTACATTACTTGAAATGAGATATCATATATGCCTAAATTTAAGTGATAACTAAATTTATTTTGTTTTCATTGCTGCCCTATATATTTTTGTATACCGTAACAAACTCATAGAAGTTCATTTGACTTCAGCTTGGCAAGCTATATTAATGTACATGGTACTTAGGGTTCGGTCTTCAAGGGCCGTCAAAAGATGAAAAATGCTATATTAACATTATCAAGCATAATACAATAATTATAATAATCATATATTAACGCAGAAACGTAGGGGAGATCCGAAGATGACGAGGTTGAGCAAAAATTGGAATTAATTTTTTAAACAACATATATTACCGTCATATACTTTGTTAATTTAGTAAGTTACATGGAACACCTGAGTCAGCAACAAAAATCACAAACAAATAAATGATTGCTATCAAAATTGCTACACTGCTCGTGCCACCACCTTGGACAGGAAGAGCATTGAATCCAATCTTCCGTTAAAGGTCCTTGATATAGTTCGTTACACCCTGGACAGGCTTTAACATCACAATCTGCATTTGATTTGTCAGTAACATGATATTTGTTATGCTTTACGGATTTCTTAATGTGCGTAATTTTACTGTCTCTAGCAGCTTTCTGGCTTTGCCTAGCTTTTCGTTGGTTATTTTATTTATTTTTTTTCCCTAAGAAGATTTTTTTCTCTTCTACTTCTCTTTTTAATGGAGTACCAGTAATTATTCTTCTGTTCCTATGTTGTCCCCTCTGTTAGTATTAGCCAAGGGCCTTATATCTTCTAACGATACGTCTGTAATTTCATTGATTAAGTTTTGCTCTTTTATTTCTAAATAATGTTTTACTTTCACTGTTTGTATACCACTTGGTCCAGCCTGGTTCGGATCTTCGTTCTCGTCAGTAAATAAAACCTTTACAGGCTTTTATTAATTCGCTGCTGTCAATAAATAAATATATAAAAATTATGTGGTAGATTATCTTCTAATTCGCTGCCCGTGTTTGATTTGACGGCTGTGTCGTGATTTAAATTTAATGTTGGCTCTGCCCTCTCGGTTGCTAATGCTGGTGCAAAATCTGCATCATTGAATACATTTCTATTAAATGGACAAATACCATAATATCTAAATCCATTAATAGCGTTAGTAATGGTAGCGGCTCTTTCATACTTCGGACAAAAATTACAAATATTTTTGTCTGTTATGTTCTTGCCTGGATGGTTAATCATGGAAGCGTCACATTCCTGACTAAAATATGTTGTATGAGGACCAAAAAATGACCCATCCATCGGTTGAAGACGGCGAGTCGCGTGAGGAGATAATTCTACCATAATAATGCCATACGCTCTAGCGAAATCGATGGCTTGGAGTGAAGCATGACTGCGATGGTTATCTACAAAAAGAAAGATGGGATCTTTTCTAGTGCATTTAACGAATTCATGAAAGTGTTGTAGGTATTTAATAAATACCTCAGTATCCATCCATCCATTTTTGTGGGAATAACGAGCTGAACCAATTGGTGTTCCATAAACAAGTTCGATTTTCATTCGAAGTCTAGCGAATACAAAAAAAGAGGGATATAGTTCCCCGCAGTATTAGCATATCAAACAACTGTTGTGTTTCTTCTGTTGTGTTCTGCTGACATTGCTTTTACTACACGCCTATTTCCATGTGGGCTATAGACTTTTTGTATTTTGGTAGGCATTGTATAGACGCCTGCTAAAATGTAAGCCTAGTCTTTCTCGGCTACTCGCTTGTCGACATTGAAACGGTTAAGTTTTTCATTTCGTTCGACAAACTGAGAAGCTAGTTGCCGTAGTTGCAGAAGGGTAAGTCCAAAGGATCTTTTATCTACATTTTTGATATATATACTCGTAGAGCTCCTGTGACTATTCTACACTAAAAGTATCTCTAGATCTTCCCCCATGAACAGGTAATTCTTGTCCATGTAATATGATTACAAGCTTTTCCTGCGATATCTTTATTAATGGCTGTGTTAATGTTACGTTAACTTTATTATACCATGATCGGCGATTAGTTTTTTTTTTATGTTTGGGCATTCTGAAACAATAAATTAAATTTAGTAAAAAATATTAAAATACTTATCGGGTAAGATGACGAATTCATCAACTTATCCGCGTCATCTTACCCGCCACCTATAGATTTACCAAATTGCAACATAACTTCTTTGAAACATGTAATATTCGTCATCTAGATGAGTTAAATTTTCTGTTCGAGTCCTAATTTTAAACTTTTAATATTTTTGTATAAAGTACTTACGTGTAATTTATAAGAATCAATAAACACTTGAGCTCTGAAATTACAACGCTCACTCGTCGAACAAGGAACGCTAAATGACCTGTGCGCCACCGTGTCGAGCAAACTCTTAACATTAGTTCCACCCATCTCGAGGAGATGGCGATATAAATAGCAGGTAAATAAATATAACATTAAATTGTTTTTTTATAACCATGTACCGTGGACGTACTGAGGGAGCCCGACACAAACCTCCAGAGCTCGAAACATCCGTAGGAATTTCACCAGCCCCTTAAGGGGGTGTATGGGGTGGAACCACTTCGGCCACGGAAGAATTCTTCTACTACTTTCCTCACTTTCCTCTTTCTGAATATCCATTAATATACAGGTTATTCCATTTACAAGAATGCAATTTGTGCAAAAGCTTCAAACTTCCGATAGTATTCTGTTTTATCTGATAAGACTTTTAAAAGTTTCAACTGAAATTTTCTCCATTACGACTTTTTGATATATTTATAAATAAAGCCGCTAGCATATGAGTCAATATACAGGGTGTCCTAGAATTTTGTTAACAAGCGATATCTCTGTTATTGGAAATAATATAAAACTATTCAAAATAAAGAAAGGGGATACATGTCAAAACTATATATTCAATATGTCCACCATCTCCCTATTAACTCACCAAAATTTAATGAAAATATTTTAAACCATTTTCGAGATATCGCTTTGTAATACTTTCAAAACTCACTCTGTATAATGGTACATATTTCAGCATTAACAAGATGTGGATAGTTTCACTAGCGAATAAATAATTTTGTAAAAAATATGTAAGCCACTGACTTATTTACTTTTTGACAGTTACGTGGACAGTTTGACAGTTACATGCTTTTATTAAAAAGTTGCTTTTTGATATTTTTCTTTTTTTCGTTTAAACGATTTTGGCTTTCTTTAAGAGATAAATGCAATTTGATTAATTGCAAGCCCTTTTGATAAGCAAATCTAATTTGTGCTAGTGCATGCACATTCACTCTAAGCAAGGGCTTAGTGTTCCAAGCCCTTTCATTGTGCTTTGCCCAGCTCTGGACTACACATCGCATTGCCAACTTTTAAAAAATAAAAAACGGTTTCATAAAAAGCTTATTACGATACCAAAAACCACATCGAAAAAGCTTTGATATGAAAAGAAAAACCCTCATAAAGAACGACCGCAAGTAAGAAAATTCAAACTAAAAAGAACTCAACAATAAATTAAATGGTAAATGTTTTCCTGCAATTGCAAGTCCAATAGCACGGATAATAAACTCAGTGCTGTGTTAATGGGCTTCCAACTGCACTAACTGAACCTTAAATCGTTTTGTTATGTTCAGGGAGCGGATTTTAGGTAGGTGATTTATAAAACCATAGGCGCGCATATTTTTTACCATATTAATTGGTTATTAACTGTATAAAAATGAAATGCAGATTATTGGGGCTATCCTGCTATGTATTGTACCAAATTATGGCTTAAACCACATTTATCTCGACGCTCTTGAAGAATGTGCTAATTTAAAATTTCAAGAATAGCATTCTTAGGTCGCGCTACTCGCATCAAAGAAAGTATATAGTTCGACACACGAAATCCCGACCACTAAAAGAATGCAGCAAAAAATTAGTATGTTGCCAAACATACAAACCAAACTATAGTAAAGAAGTTACTGACAATTATTTTTCGCAATAAGGTTGAGCGATATGGCTTAATATATAAAATAATAATAAAAACCATAATTATATTTATTATAGATAACAAATTATTGTGGGTACCCTAATATTATTCATTTTTAACATCAGAAGTCGTCAGTCGGAAACTTCACCAAGATTAAAATAATGCGAATCTTTGGAAAATAGGCAACGCTGTTAACAGGTGGCATCGTTCTTCCGGTTGATAGGTTAATAGGCTGGCATCTACAATAATAATGGCGTATCTAGCTGTTTCCTGAGTGGTGATTTATAATTAAGCTCCGCCCACAGCCTGTAATCACCAGATGGGGAACTTGGACTGTGGTTGCCATATTTTATTGTGAAAATTTTGACTCCATTAGAAATGTCATAAATTGCCTAGAAGATACTGCTGCCAGCGTAACTAAGTGCAAAACTAATCTAAACTAGGCTTCATTAAGAAAAGCAGCTTATTTAAATTAACAATAATTTTGGACACTCGCTTAAAAAAATAGAGAAACTTGAATCTAAAATTTCACCATTAACTGAGGCAATACATACCTTTTACTCTGCAATAGAGTTTAATGTTACTGATGAATTTGGAAATAAACATGTCACAATACGTCCACAATTTAGAAGGAAAAAATCCAGGTTTAAAGGAAATGAGATAAGTAGTTACTTTGCTGAACCATAAAGATAGTGCCGCTCATGGATTTATTAAGAATGTATACGGGATGATTTAACATTCTTTGAAGCCAAAACAAACCATTCTAAACGACACTGTAAACACAATTTGTAAACATTGGCCACATCTTCTTTTACCTTGTATTTTTGTACAAAAAATACGTTAGAAGCATCACAAGATTTACTAAAAGTAATAAAAGCCCTAAAATATTTTATTTTTCTGCTAAATAATAAATTTAAGTTAAAAAGGTTTTATTATTTATAGGTTATGTTATTTCTAAAGGTGTTTACTTACAGTCGTTCCGGTCATTTATAAATCTATAAGTCGCACTTTTTCTTTTCTAGTTCATTAGACAAAGACGTACGTGTAACCGAGCGTTCGCAGACGTTTTTCCTAAGCAACCAGCAGACAGCAACACTTCTGAGCTCCAACACTCCAATGCTATTTTATCTCTTTCTACTACCATTCTTGATTCAATTACGTTGTAATTCGTAGTTCGTAAACTCTTCTCATAGGAGAAATGTTTTCATAACAAACAATAAATATAAGGCTTCACGTTCGATACGCTCACAGTATACGGACATCGAATCCTTTCTTAATAAATCCATGGTGCCGCTTTTATCAGTAATCCACTCGTAGAATATTTCGATTATCCTACCGTGACAAGCTGTAACGTCAAATGCTCGTTTTCGAGATTTAAAGATATTTTGTCCTCCCAAAGGACCAAGTTTACACCACATAATCTTGAGAAATACCTGACAGTATACTGCAATCAACATCTGTCTGCAAATTTCAATTTAGATGAAGGACTACTTTAAGGTAATATTTAGCTTACTTGCTTGAATCTGGCTGCTGAAGTACAATTTTTTAAGCTTTCGCAAATTAAATAATTCAGACTGTTAGAACCTGAAAAAATTAATATTACTGCGACACCCGATAAAATCATTTATTCTGCGAATGAAGAAAACCAAACGTATCATCATTAGGGTTATACAGGATATTTTTTATTACCATTCATGCGATAAAACTTTCGCTATGAATGCTGTAAAATAAATATACCTACTACCTCGTTATTACTTCATTACCATAGTCCAATAGTGCAGGTAGGCTTATTTGACGCTCCATTCCAGTGAAATACTAAATAAATACTTATTTTACTGCATTTACCTTTTAAACTAACATATCGAGAACTACCCTAAGTAACGCTCATGAATTATGAGGACTGCCTTTTAACTAATCCGTAAGGTAAAGACTGATTATTTAGTTATTATTATGTATTGTTATATACTTTTATTTATTTTCTCCAAATAGAGTGTAAATATTGATGAAAATATAATATATTATTTGACAAAAGACAATGACTTTATTTTACTCATGATCTATAATAAAAAAGTACCACGTAAAAAAATACCAGAAAAGCTTTTCAAAAACAGAATGCTGCGGAGCATTTTGAAAACTTTCATCTTTACCTCGTATACTAACGTACAGCAAGGTGGAATCGTAAATACTACTTACCTTTTCGAAAGGTTTTCATAATAGTCTAGAAGCAACGTATTTGGATTTTTTTTTGTACCAGTATTTTTTGGCCGCAATGGTACATACGGTTACACAAAATACACTGAACGCAAAAAAACTAACGAACCTAACTTTTCTGTCTAATATAATTACCTTTTGAACTAGTTAAATTATCTCTTGGTTTTATGTTTATGCAATTTCGGTGTAGGAAAACTCCAAGGACTTCCAGAAAATGGCAGAAAATTAATCGACTCTTTTTTAATTCTAGCTTCTAAAAATTGAAATTAAAAAATAAACTTAATTCTGCCCCGTAATTCCAATGAATTTAATTAAAAAATAAAGAAAACGTAAATAAGAGGGCTTAAAGGTTTAAAAGTGCAGAATTTTTGGCGCCCAGTCTATATAATATTATATTTGATCCTTAAAAATGCTAAACATATTTTTCAATTTAAAAGTTATTGTGGATAAAATAAAAGAAAATTAATTTTTCCGCAAGCTGTGTTATACCCGCTCGAAATATTAACATAATATTATCTTAAAAAACGGATTAGAAATTATATATTGTTTCACGTTCCCATAAGCCTCATTAAGGTAAGCAAAAGCAATACAGCTCTAAAATATGAATCGTTAAGCCTATTACCATTCTTATTAGCCCATAATTCATACTCAAACAATATAATTAAAAGCGGTGGAAAATGGTTCAAAGGCACGGCATTGGCTAAACACGAATATATTTATGTATACGAAAATAATTGAATTATGTAAATATTGTGTTTTGTGGCAAAAATATATTTTATTGTTTTAGATAATGGGATAAATTCTCAAGGTGACTTAAATATAGTGGTAGACGCCATCCCAGAGTCCAAACCTAGGTAACAATTGCATTAAAATATAACAGACCAAACCATCAACAAGGAACACCACTGCCCGTACTTTTATTAAATGTGGTAATGGTTGTCTCCTAGGATTTTAAAAAAGAAATAAAAAATCCTAGATCTACACAGTCCCACGAAAAAAAAAATCCATGTCCAGTGGACTACATCCCCATGTCTATATGCTTTCGAGGTCGTCGAATCCGAATCCGACATCCGTCTCATCCCATGAGGTCAATGGACACCGTAAACCACCAAAATACTTCCAGTCGAGGAGTTTTTCCCTTAATTTCTAGCGTTGCTCAGCATTTGACTCGGGTGTCCTCTGCTTTTCTTCTTCGTTTATTCGAAAGTGAGAGGTGTGTAGGGTAGAGGGTTAACATCCGTTTCGGAACGCACCCCATGAGGGGGTGACACCAGTCTTTTCCTGTTTTCGAAGGATTTTTGTCAGAATCACGACGGATGAGGGGTTAGCATATACATGTACAAATATGAACTACAGGATGTTGGAAAAAGGCCGGTACCCCTAAAAATTTCCCAGGAAGAATGTTTATTTAAGGATGTCCCACTCGTATCGCATAGAAAATTTTCCGGGGAATCGAATATCGTTGTCAGATTTGGTCCCGATAAGGCCCCTGGGCTATATGAGGCCTAAGTTTGAGTTTTAATATGGTGGGAACCCCCGCAGATTCGGATTCAGCCGAAAATTTTGCGTTCAGATACGTGGATCTCAAATTTTTATGAGCCATATTGGGCCCACTACTAGCCTTCGCCTTTAGAATATCGTATCCTACCGCGGCTAGATTTAGTAGGAAGGAATAGTTGTTATTTTGTTATTATTGTATTTGGTATTATTATTTTTAGTTTTTTTATTATTACACCATGTTAAAATATATTATATACTGTAAACCGTTGACCTAATTAGGTAAATGTATTTTTTCCGGTTTTTATTTTAGTCAGATATATTTTTTCCGGTTTTTCTGCTTATTTTAGTCTGTTGCATTAATTTCATGGCCCCCCACAAGCCTTGGGCCCCTAGGCTATAGCCCCTAATGGATAATCCGGCCCTGTGTACAAGGAATAGTCATTAGTCACTACGCATATAGCTTTAGATTAGAAATGCCCAGTTAGGATTAGTTTTCTACAAGAGATAAATCAAAAGAGTAGATTATTATATTCGGGAAATCAGAGACTAGTTCATCAGTTATTTTTTACAGAAATGACAACGAAAAGTTGTGCAAAGAAGAGTATTATTCATTTTGCTCATTTAAATTTGAGATTTATTTTTACTGAATTTAGTAATATAGCGCACACTAAGGAATTTGACATAACTGGTGTGGCAGAGACCTGGATGAACAACAACTCATCGTCGGATGCTGTGGCAATACCTGGATGTAGATTTTACAGAAAAGATTGGTGTACAGGGAGAGGTGGTGGCATCGGATATATGTGAAGAGCAGCTTTCAGTCTGCATATGTGCAATTCTAGTTCACCGGTTGTTGTGGGATTCGAATACCTTTAGATTAGAGTAAAACTTTGTAACAGGAAATCAATAGCACGGGATGTTGTGAAACGCACGGAAAATCTATTGGAATGTGTGAATACGTTGGATGCTCTGTTACCTGAAATTTTGCCGGTGGATAAATGTATTGTGGTTCTTGGTGACCTAAATATTAACATGATGGATGTTATGAATGCTGTAAGTCAACTGTTTGACAGCCATGACTTTTGTTAGGTGATAGACGAGCCAACGAGGTTTGGCAGTCGATCAGCTACATTGCTGGATCCGATTTATGTATTAGGGATATGGTTGTTAAGAGTAGTACATTAGATGCTAGTGACATAAGTGACCATATGTTGACATTCTGTGATATAGGAATTCCATTGTACACAAAATGTGTTAAAATGATGATGATTTTTAATTTATTTGGGTAGTATTCTGTGGGATGACCTGTATTATTTTACTGATATAAATGACAAAGTTAATTTTATGACTGAAAATTTAAAGAATTTATTTGCTGTGCAGTCACCGCTTAGAATTATGAGGGTTAGTAAGCCACACGCTCCGTGGTTAACAACGACAATTATACACTTATGTAATGAAGAAAAGAGACAATGCTAGAATTAGGGCAAACAGGAATAATACCACTGAAAATCGTGAGTACTACAAAAACCTTAGAAATATAATAAAGACAGCTATTCGTCGTGAAAAGACTGCTTATTTGGCATACGTTGAAAATCAAAATCACCCTGGCAAGTTGCGGAAAACACTGCAACACATGCTGTAGGTTCATTTTTAACTTAAGAAAATATGATAGTATCTAACAACTTTAGACAACTTGGTTGGCTAAAGTGTGATAATCTTTACAAATTGTACTCCGCAATATTCATTAGAAAGCTGCTCGATAAAGGAGAACCGGTGTACTTAGACCAAAAAATAGATTTTACAAATGTTGCACATGCTTTAAATTTAAGAAATACTGCTCCACTCTCCATACCAAAACACAGATGTTCATTATTTCAAAAATGTTTTTCATACCGTATTGATAAATCACTGAATTCGATGACAGTACCTCTCAGGAAATTTAGTATGAATAAATTTGGATTAGAATATACAAGATTTTTTATTTAACAACTAGATAACATTTTTCACTTAAATTTAGCTTCATTATGTTCATAATATATATTGATTATTGCTTTTTACTGTTACTGTTCCTAGCATGTTATATGTTAAGTATTATTTTTGAGCACATAATGGGGCACGGCTGGTGAAGTGGAAGAATGGCCATTCGCCTTCGCCAGCTTGTCGCACGTGTGTGCACATATACCTATATTTTATTATGTATGCATACTTAATAAAGACGTTTATTATTATTATTATTATTAATAACATTTAATAATAAAATTATTTTGTTGGCTATCAAGTAGCCTTGAAGATGAAATACGATTACTTTACTTGGAGTTGAGTCTACGTGTTTCGTTCGTAATAACAGTTTTTGTTGACGTCAAAGAAAATCCTACTGATGCCCCCAACGGCTTGCCTAATATCGCCCCCGGGGTGATATTAAGGCATGCTATTCTGTTTTATGCTACACACGGCATCATTAGAACTGCTCAGGCCGGGCGTTTACTAACTCGACTACCAGGGGTTTATTCTCTTTAAGACTGATCAGAATAAGTTGAGTTGGTATTTTATTTAAGATGACACAAAAAAATTAAAAACTCCTTTGTTTTTGTTAAAGTCATGTACTAACTAAAAACAAAACGGAGTGGGGAGTTTGCTAACTTTACCTCATATTAGCAAAATTTTCTTCTTGTATAAGTTTAAACGATATATAAAGGCGTAGAACCGCGTAAAAACGCTTGCATGTGAAACATAATCTAAAAAATATGCACAGAAAGAACACTATCGTATATTGAATTGGATACCAATTCACTCAATGACACACTCTATGCCGTATTGCACAATACAATTTCGGTTCCTTTCAGTAAAAGCTATTTGTTAGAATATACATCCCATTTAATCGAAATATTAATAATTGTTTTAATTATAATAGTATTTAATTTAATGTAACTTCTAATAAAAACATTTTTGTTTAAATTCAATCACGTATGTGTTTTGAAGTACAATGCACTCTTATTTAATGTACTGAATATTTTCTATTACATGAATTATACTAATATTTAACGTTTTATTATTTTATTATTTTAAAATAATTTTTATTTACCTAGTATTATTAAACATACATACATTTTAGACATTCTGTAAACATTTAAATATAAAAGAACGACATTTTATTAACACCAGATTTAGATGCAAACACGGTAAACTTTGTACATTTATTTCACTCAAAATATAGGATCTGCTTCTTTGCAAAACTTCTGGCTTGTATAAGGGTACTGTATTATATTTTATAATTTATAGGTAGATTTGGTGGAAACCATGTCTAAAAAATTAAAAAACAACAATAAACTTCACGATCATTAACGATCATATTTAATGATTTTTTAGCAATATGAATCGGCTGAGTAAACATTCTTATAATAGACTAAGCAAGGGAGATTTACAATTGAAAACACACTTATTATTGTAAATCTTTTTAGATTTGTTTTACTTACCACAAAACACTAAAATGAGTTCCTCCAGTTCCTAGAATTCCAAACAATCATTATTATTATGATTATTATTTTAGCGTACCTATATTTCCAGATTTCCCATCTGATGCAAAATTCAAAAGCTTGCAAACCTAAGAATCCAAAGATTTTTACGCGAACGCAAATTAATGAATTTCTAAACAATGCCCCCGATGAATCTTATTTAATTTCAAGGTATGTAATTAAAATGTTATTATGAACATAATATACAATTTAACTGAAATTTGGTATTGGTTTTTAGGTTGCCGCAATATGTGGAATTGCGGAAGCGTGTCGGGCTACTGAATTATGCCAGATGTCAATAGATGACATAGAAGATTTAGAAACGTCATTAATGTTTAAAATTAATCAAACAAAAAATGATGTAAGTAGGATGTTTGTTGTCACTGAAAAATACATTATATTTTACAAAAAGGATATAAGACTTTGTCCACCAACAGCCAAAGATCGTCGCCTTTTTTATGGATATCGCAATGGAATCAATCAAGTTGTTGGAAAAAATTAGTTTTATAAGTTACCTGAAATAATTGCTAGATTTCTTTGTCTCGAAAATCCTAAATTGTATAGGGGGTATTCATTTCGAAGATCGTCAGCAATTGTCCTTGTAGAATCTGTAGGAGATCTGATAATACTAAAAAAGCATAGCGGTTGGGTCTTCAACGATCGCCGAAGGATACGTAGATGAATCGGTATCACAAAGGAGAGAAATAGCTGAGTATTGGGAAAATGTGGCAGCTGATTAGGTCAACCTAATTTTCAAGCCAGTATATCAAAAATAGTTGTGACGTGCTCAGAAAATGTTGCTAACATGGGCTCCGCAAAAATAGTAAATTTAATATTAAACATGGACAAAAATAATAAATACCTATGTAGTAAAATATCTATAAAGAATACTAAATTGTTTAATATAGTAATTGATAAAAAACAAATAATATATTAACAGTTTTTATAAAAGAATATTTTATAAACTATTTGCTTACCCAGTAAGCAAACGTCCACACAATTTACTATGTAACAAAAGGCCACAAGAACTTTTTGATTATATTATTGTGCCGATACGTCGCAGGTGTATTCCATTCAATAAAGACCTCCGTTGAGATTGATACGATTATGCCGGTACAACGACTTCGAAAGCAATCGATGTAGATTTGAATTTTAAATATAGCATATCTTGATATCCCAAAATGACTTTTTTGAATGCTTCGGTTGGATTCTAACAAGTTGAAATTCGCCACAATCGGCTGTCATGATGACAAGAGATTTTCTGGGACTTTCTGGAGCATATTTATAAGCTTTTTTTTGGGAGAAAAAGTGTTTTTTGATATTAATCATCTTATTTTATTTAAAATGGATATGTAAACTTAATTATATTATTTAGAATTAATGTAAATGCCAAATTTCGCGGATAAATGAAAGTAGTAGATTTAAAATATAATTTGGGACTGGTTTATGTTTGTAAGTAATAACAATCATATCCATTAAAGAACCAGGTTAATACTGTCACTAGAAGTGTCCTTCCCCGCTCAACTAGGTATTTAATTTACTTACTTGTACGATACTATCGTCCAGTACTATTTATCTAATGTAATGGTTTAGTAATTAAAATATGTACATGAATTGCGAGTGGTCTTTTTTACAAGCTTTTATTTAACTTCACCTGTTGTTTGCTTGTACTCTGTTAGTACGTTTAGGTGAAGTATTGCAATCAAAATTTCGACTAGTAATTAAGCTAGAGCTTTGAAATTTTGCACACGTGTATAAGTCCGGTGAAAATGCAATATAGTATATCTGATATGGTTCTAAATCCAATATGGCGGATTCTAAATCGGTTCTAAATCCAATAGGGCGGATCACTTTTTCTTCACAATCCCCTTGATATGGGTATCAATGAAAGGATTTGACGAGTAGAATACGATTAGTTATGTGATGTAATTCTAAACCCAGTATAGCGGACGTCACAAGATGGCGGATTACTTTTTTTCACAGCTCCTTGACATGGGTGTCAAATGAAAAGGTTTGACGAATAGAATATGATAAGCTGTGTGACGTCACTCTAAACCCAATATGGCGATCGCCACAAGGTGGCGGACCACCTTATTCTGCACAATCTCCTTGATATGGGTATTAAATAAAATGGATTGACGAGTAGAACGATTAGCTAAGTGACTTCATTCTAAACCCAATATAGCGGACGTCACAAGATGGCGGATTACTTTTTTTTACAGCCCTTTGACATGGGTGTCAAATGAGAGGGTTTGACGAGTAGAATACGATAAGCTGTGTGACGTCATTCTAGACCCAATATGGCGAACGCCACAGGATGGCTGATTACCTTTTTCTTTACAATTCCCTTGGTATGAAATGAAAGAGTTTGACGAGTAGAATACGACAAAAGGTAAAATGCTTTGTAATAGTAATGTATTATCAGAAATGCATAGATTAAGACGTAACTAAAAATTTAAAAATCAATTCTTATGTGAAAAATACTTTTTAAAAACAACCTTTTATTATTTAAATGTACTGAAACGAAAAAAATAAGTATATTAGTTATATATAGTATATATAGTTTTTTCATTATGGCAATGCTGAATGCTATTTATAAGTGGACGTAGTTCGCGTGGGTGGATCCTAATAAAATTAGTATCAAAGTTATCACTGAAAATATATTATGTTAAATTTATTGTCTTAAAAGCTTGTCGCGCGCGAAAAGTTCATGCAGGCATTCATTTTGTTTGGCAGAATTTGTGAGTAGGGTAGAGCGGGGCTAGTTGAGCCGTGGGGCTATTTGAGTCACCGGGCCTACCACTTGAGTCGAGCAGTGTACGATTAAAACGCGCATTGCGCGGGATGCATGAAGTCGTGGTAGCCGTCCGTAGAAATTTTAGTCGGTATCCAGCATTTGCTGTAAGAGTACGGTCACTATGTTTATTATTTCGCACCAAAAGTAAAATATTGTGTTTCGAGGTATTTGTGGTCTCAGACAGACATTTTGGGAGAAACAGAGAAAAAGTAAGTTAATTATTCTTTATCATACAATTGCTGATGTGGTTTCTTAGTTTAAAAGACGAATTTGTTACTACTTTTTTGTTATTAAATAAGATGTATCAGAAAACCGTGGTGGGGTTAGTTGAGCCAAACCTTACGGGGTCAGTTGAGCAATAGCCCCGCCAAAGTTAGATTAGCTTGGACATGATTCTACATTATTTATTTCTTGGTTTTAGGATGCGTAGGCATAAAAGGAAAACTGAACGTAGCAATGCTACACAAGAACAATTGAAAGATGCAGAAGAAGCTGTTGAGAAATATGGTAAAAGCAAAAGAAGTGCAGCAAAGGAATTCCACATTGACAGAATGACTTTATCCAGATATTTGGATAAACTAAAAGTCCAACCTCGTCCTGGTGAAGAATAGATAGAATGTTCTGATTGCAAGAGATGGGCTCATTTGAAATTCGCTCCTAAAACTAGTTTGTGTGAATTGTGAAAGTGATTAGATTGAGAGTTAATAACTTTTGTTAATTATTTAGAATTAAAAGATTTGAGTTTGTTTTTTCAAATGTTTCTTTTTTATTATTTTAATTTCCCAATACCATGATGTAAGGTAAGCCATAAGGCTCAACATGCCCCATATATTGGCACAACTTGGCCCCTAGTTGGGTTTAGTTGAGCCAGTGGAACCCCACCACACTAAAAGTATTTTTGTCCCAAAACTGAAACAACTTTGACAATTTATAGATGTAATTAGATTGACAAATAGTCAAAGTAATATTTGAGAAAAATATTTGTACAAAATATAAAGTAGATACGGAACAAGATGGCTATTACCAAAAATTGGCTCAACTAGCCCCGCTCTACCCTACCTAAGTATGTATTTTTTCTTTTCTATTCACGCGACAAGCTTTTAAGACATATATCATAATATATTATAACTATTTCAGTGATAACTTTGATACTACTTTTATTAGGATCCACCCACGCGAACTAAGTCCACTTATAAATAACATTCAGCATTTCCACAATGAAAAAACTATACTTATTTTTTTCGTTTGAATACATCTAAATAATGAAAGCTTGTTTTTAAAAAGTAGTTTTTACATAAGAATTTATTTTAAATTTAACCCTTAATAGGAGGGTACTAAACAGAAAATATAACAACCATAACCTACACAAAGAAATGAAAAAAAAAATCAAATGAAATCTAAACGTTAAGTAATAAGTAAAGCACTACGATTATTTAACCAGATAACAAGTTTAACAAACCCAAAATTAAATGAACGTTTATGGCCTGTCTCCCAACTGATAGTAAGGAATTATTAAATATATCAATATACCTGAAATAATTATTATAATGACTTTGCAGTTGACATAATGGAGAGTTTCTTGCTGAATTAGTATTATATGTAAATACGTAGAAAATACCAGCTTAACGAGAATGGAACTGTTGAACACTAAAATGTCTCATTTCAAGAACAAGTTTGCAATCTATGTTCCCCGCTAAAAGTTTGTACAAAATAGTAATATACTGAATATTTCTACGAGAATACAGGTTTAACAAGTTATAATGCCTCAAAACAACTTCGTAAATTAAAGTAGACAAGATATTGTTGACGTTAACTGTAGCTTTTGTACTATAATATAGGTTAAATCCGTATAAAAATGGCCTTTTCAATTTTTTTGTTTCCTACAGGGTTTTGGAAAACCCTAACGACAAAGTTTTACAGTCATTGTGATATGTCTTATTTATTTTACACATTTTTAAAGAAAATTTATTTAAATTTCGTACATACGACTTGTTGGAGTGCCTGTGATTACTATTTGGAATCACAGTGGTTCCGGCAATAGGTCATAACTCAAAATATTTTTTGTCAGGGATCTATCAGACAGGCATTGCTTTGGGTTCAGAAAAAATTATTATTATGAATGTATTTAAACCAATAAAACTTTGGCACTTACCAACTAATTTCAGTCGATTTGTGACCGGCAACTAATTAATATTCTAATCCCTCTTTAAGTGGCCTTAGTAGCGTAAATAGGTGGTTCTTCTTTTAGTAAAATATTGTTATCTGAAAGGTTTTATTTCTACATGTTCCTGGACATTAATAAAATGGATGTATTTCATTGGCAAAATGTATATAACCTACTTTTACGTAGATTTTTTAGGGGGGCATATAATTTGGATCCCGATCGGTCCAGCTTTTTAAGTTATAATATTATAATAGTTTAAGTAAACTGCTCGTCAAAAAGTTTGGGCAATGGAATTTTTTCGGTCATCTTCAGTGGCGACTGGTGAAATTTCAAAGTTGTATATCTCTGTTCCTACTTACAGGACCCGTACCAAATTTAGAGGTTTTAATAGTGAGCCCACTGGGAATGTTTTGATAAAGAAACAAAAATTTAATTTGCGAAAAAAAGGTACATTTTTAGTGTGCCCCTCCTAAGAAAAAAATGAACAAGTCTAGGTATTTTATTTATTATTTTCTCTAAACTAATTTTACATTATTTTGTCGACAGTTTTTAAATTTTGAGAGAAAAGAATGTGTTGGAAGTTATTGTCATTTGAATTTTTTCTTAAATTATATTTTAGGCTTAAGAAAATTCAAATGACTATGACTTTCGACTAATGCATTTTTTTGCCTCAAAATTTAAAAACTGTCGACAAAAAGATGTAAAATTTTTTTAGAAAAAATAATAAATAAAATATCTGGACGTGTTCATTTTTTTCTTAGGAGGGGCACACCAAAAATTTAACTTTTTTTCGCAAATTACAAAATGTTTTTTTTCTTTATCAAAAAATTTATAGTGGGCTCACTATTAAAGCCCCTAAATTGGGTACGGGTCCTCTAAGTAGGAACAGAGATAAACAACTTCGAAATTTCACCAATTTTTTTGGTTCTTAAGAACCTAATTTATTGAAAGGTACCTATGAGGATCGCTTTAACCTAATACGAACCACATTTTACTATACATGGTGGACAAAAGTATAAAAAAAGTAAAATAGCGGCCCACTGCACACGAACATCTGCACACAATGTATATAGTTATCAACATGAATCCCTGCGCAGATAATGCAACGAAGAGGAGGACACCTTTTCACATTATTCGTGAATGCGCGTCATCAACTGGTTGAAGGTTCTTCCTGTGCATTGATAGCCCCTAGGTAATTTTACCTAGGGATAAAAAAATCAGTTATATTACGATTTTAAGGAACTTCCCAGTTCTTTTAAATCCCAGGTCTCACAATTTTTATGACAACTACCTATATTATCGAGTAAATTTACACTGATTTCTTTTTGCGTTTTGGGAACAATATATTTCTAGAGTTCCAAACTTCAGAATGGCTTTAATGTTAAAATTATATAATATAAAAGCAAAAATTTAAATAAGCTTCTTTAATAGATACAATAATTATTAACATTATATTGCATCCTGTATATCGCTTTCACACAAATACATATTTCTTCTCTTATGCAACGTCGCTACTAGGTATATTGTAAACAGCTACAAAAAAATTAAAACAATTTCTGTGTCTGGGAACATCCAACTCGACGAACAAAGAAAATAAATGCATGGAATCTGGTTCTGCACTGGCAATAAATACGCGGAAATAAAAATAAAAAGAAACGAAATTTAGTTAAAGATAGATACGCCTTACACAGAATTTTGAACAATTGCGTTCCGCGTTATTTGATATTTATAGAATTGTGTTTAAACTCACCCATGCACAAAACGTAGCGAAAAACAAATTGACTTGGTTATTTAACGTAAAAATCTCTATGTGGTCTACCAGATTTAATAGTCTAACTTTATGATGTAAATTTTGAACAGCAGTGTAAATAATAAACAATGCTTAGAGACATTAAAAGGTCGGTTCTAAGACTACAAACAACACCCTATAACGGTATTTTCATCTCAAATCAAAGTACGAAAATTAGTAATATATATGTATATATGTATATATATATATATATATATATATATATATATATATATATATATATATATATATATATATATATATATATATATATGCATATATATATATATATATATATATATATATATATATATATATATATATATATATATATATATATATATATATATATATATATATATATATATATATATATATATATATATATATATATATATATATATATATATATATATATATATATATATATATATATATATATATACATATATACATGGGTATGGGTAGTTTTGGCTGACTAGTTGATAAACAAGAGTATATTTTGGGGTAACAACCAGAGGTATTAGGGCTCAATGAATAAGAAGAACTCTTATTTACTACGCTAAGCTTTCGGAAGCATTTATTCCTTTTTCAAAGCTACAAATATGGAGTACATTAGATATATTATGTCTAATAACATTATTACTTATTATTACCTGGGTGTAAGTGAGTTTCAATAAAATGAAAAAAAGCAACTCATCTTCACAGTAATCTTAATGCAGGAATTATTGACTAAATTGTGCAATGATACTACAAAATATTGTTGAAAACTTCAAAGTGACAATTGTCAATTTCAATATTATTTTTATCATTTTTCCTCTTTTAAAATGTATACTAAATTATGTAATAAGTAACAATTATCTCATCATAAACACACACTGCAACCTATCTACTACTTTGAATTAGCAACCTGTAATATTTAAATAATCCACCATTGTAAAAAACTCTCCTTCTCAACAGAATCTTATGACAATTGACAATTGTCACTTTGAAGTTTTCAACAAGATTTTGTAGTATCATTGCACAATTTAGTCAATAATTCCTGCATTAAGATTACTGTGAAGATGAGTTGCTTTTTCTCATTTTATTGAAACTCACTTACACCCAGGTAATAATAAGTAATAATGTTATTAGACATAATATATCTAATGTATTCCATATTTGTAGCTTTGAAAAAGGAATAAATGCTTCCGAAAGCTTAGCGTAGTAAATAAGAGTTCTTCTTATTCATTGAGCCCTAATACCTGTGGCTGTTACCCCAAAATATACTCTTGTTTATATGTTTATATATATATATATATATATATATATATATATATATATATATATATATATATATATATATATATATATATATATATATGTGTTTGAACGTAGACTTTCACGGATGGAGAAATGTGAAGAAATATTGATCCGGGAGTACATCCGTTCGTTACTTTCGATACTTTTAAACTCGTTTTCCATTTTCCGGCTTTTCCATAAAACTTTTGGATATTTCTGTGGTGCAGTATAAAGCTTTCTGTAACTTTTTCTGTTCATTTTGAGAGAAATATATAGTAACAGCAAAAGAGGCATGCATACTGCTACATTTTTAATTGTAACTTGTAACCAGTCCCCTTAAGCTTGCCGTTAAAACCCTTTAAATTAAAAAGAAACTTTGTCTATTGTGGACGAAGAAAACCTGTTAAGGTAAGCTGAGCTCCTACGTAAAGAAATTCTGAGGCCTAACGATCTAAATCATGTTTTAGAATAGTACAAAAACCTAATGGCATCAATGGCAAATAACTAATGATAATAATTAATCAATTCCAATAGTAGAAAATTAATATCTGAAAAAGTTTATTACAAGATAAAATATTTGAAAACTTAAGTAAACAAATTGGTTTAATGTGTTTGGTGTATTTATAAAAAATTTAACCAATCATAGGCATAAAAAAAGATTTTTCTTGCATTGCTAATTTTACCATTTTAGTCCATTAGGAATAATTACAGTTTTTAGTCCACGGCATACAATTGCTGTTTTCTTTTCATTCTGATATCGTAGGTACGCGTGTTGTTTATCAGTTGATATCTAAAAATAACATAAATAGAGCGGCTGTCATATCAAGGATATGACATTCATACACTATTTAATTAATGTATATGCTTTGTTGTTTTTTTTAGCTGTCTAAATATAAAATTTAGTGGCAGTATGTAATTATTACACTTATGAAGTAAAAAATACTTGTAGTAAACGACACTGTTGTGATTTATACGGTAAACAAAATTATTATTCCTTCTTTTTAAATAAAAGCTTAATACATTGCCTAACTCGCTCGATATCTATTAACATGTACCATTGCGCCAAAGAAAAACTAGGACAACAAAATTGTAATACTGGGATAGCTGAGTTGTAGCACCCAGACTTTAAGGCGGTACCCTGAAGATGGAAATATTAACACCTAACCCTGTAGAGGTTACAAGATTTTTACCTTTTGTACTTTGTGATACGAGGTGAAATCAAAAGTATGTTTTTATTTTGTCTGAATTATATATATATATATATATATATATATATATATATATATATATATATATATATATATATATATATATATATATATAGGGACCAAATGATTTGTAAATATATTATTAAGTTAATAAAGGAATTTAAAAGTAGTATTTATATTTTATTTAAATCTATTTAGGGATATTTTATAATCCTAATAAAAGATATAACATTCATAACCATAGCCCAACCAATGGAGATGGAATATGCAAGAAAATTTCAATTGCTTGATGTCTTTTGCATGATTGCAAAAATCCTTAAAGTACGATTATGCCACGAAAGAAAAAAATAAATATATTCAATAGTAAGAAGAACTAAAGTCCGACAATTAATACAAGAAATTAGTCATCACGCTACCAGCGGTAAAAACTCAGAAAGTCAGGCAAATAAACAAAATGAAATCCATATTACAATGGGGTGAGCTGGGTTTTTATTGCTCGTGAATTTGTAGGTTTTCACCGTTTACGACTAATTTAATATATTAATTGTTTAGTACCAAACACGCTGTCAATGATAAAATTATAACAGACGGACGGAAGATATTACCCTTATTTTTAATTCACTTCTTATACTTCACTTTTATTTTGTCGAGTCTGATCACTCCCGCATTTTTTCTTAAAATTTTCATCTCGCGCGTCGTTATTTTTCTATATTTCTATATATGAGCTAGGCACGAGCACTGCTTCGTAGATTCTTGTCTTTATTTTCCTTGTTATTTCCTTTGTCAAAATATAGCCTGTAGCGAGTTTTATATAATGCAATCACTTTGCTTATTCTGTTTGCTATTTTTTCTTATAATCTTCCATTTGTTTTGGTAATTGTGTCTAAATATTTTAACTTATTTACGTTTCTTATTTGCTTTCCGTGCATTTGTAGCTTTATTTCTTCGATCTGGCTTCCTACATATTTCCATTATTTCGATCTTTCCTATATTTATCTTTAGACCATATTTCGTTTCCCATTTTATTTTGTAGTTCTTCTTTCTTACTTACCCAAGCAAATATTAACAGATCGTCTGCGTACAGTGCGTACATCACCACGCACTTATTTATATCCACTGGTCTAAGATTTCTGCATCCTATATGGGTTCTTTTCGTTTTATCATATTGGACGGAAGTAAAAAATATTTGCCAGCTAAAATCATAATACTGACAAAAAATGCTCGATTTTTGAATTACATATAATTTACCTTTAATGTTAATATTGAAAAATATTATGCTAACATGAAATTAATTTGGTTGCTAGCGAGATCTCCAAATGAAATTTTAAGCATATCTAGTACCTATGCATCTTTTTAATTATATAATGCCATCCTATTCTCTCTTCATCCACCTAAGCTGTTGGGTGTTCTTTTTTAATATTGCATGATGAATGATGCAGTCTCGATATAGGGCATCGATGATGCTGAATATCCTACAGATATAAGCAGACACTTTTCTCTTTAAGTTGGCTACATCTGCACGAATGAAATATTAGATCATGTAGCCAAGAAAAGATATTCATTCATAAATCATTCTATCGCCGCGCGCCAACATCTAAGAAAATTACGCGAATAAGAAAAGAAAGATAGTGATCTGGTGAGGGCAAATGTTACGATAGTATCTAACACTTGTCCTGTTAATGATAAATCGCCCACATCTCGTTCGTCATGTGAGGCTGTCAAAGGTCAGTGCTGTGGAAAGCAAATCCTTATGATAAGACCTCATTAAATTTAAAAAATGTTGGGTAAATTTTGTCCGTTTTAGCAATGCAACTGTTAAGTAGTAAACCCCATTCCTTGAAGACTCTGTGAGGCACTGTTGGCGGCAAAATATGTGTTTGTGCATTACAAAATCTAAGGATAAAACTGAGAGACTGCCCAAAACCCTTTTGGAGGAATAAAAATGAATATAATATATAAAGAAAGTAAAACTATGTATTGGTATCAAAAGTCTTAACCAAGCTTCCATAATTCTATTATATCACAAAGAAATATTTAAGCAAATAGGGTATAAGTCAATTAACTGGACAAACATTTCTTGAGACGACGGACGCATCAATCGTATTAGCTTATTTTTACATAAGTAAACCAATTTTCTTTAATTGCTAGTAACCGCTGTTCGCTGTTAAATGCAACGCTGCCTTCACTGTCATTCAATGTTGGTTTAAACTAATTTCTTGATTGGTTCGCGTGACTCTATTGAAATAATTTGCGAATTTGAATATCAGACAGTAAAGCGGTACGGTAGATTCATGTCAATTTTATGAAATACCCTAGATACCCTTGGGAGGAAATTATTGACATTATGACGTTTTAAAAACGCTTTTTGATATAAAACTTTTCGTATTGTTTCCTGAAAACACAACATTCTAAAATATGGGTTTCTTTTTTCAATCATAAGAACATTAAGCAAAAATTGTTTATTCATAATAATTCATTTTCCTAAGGATTTCTAATGTTTATTTATTTGAAATGATAAATGTAATATATGGATATGGAGTAATTTTTTTTTTTTACTTTTGTTAAATCGGTACACGGTGTGCCTCGATAAAGTTTAATATAGTGTTACATACACTATTATAATAAAAAGGACAAAATGATACATAGAAAATAATTCATTTAAATAAACTTAATCTAAAAGGCATTAATTTTATCTTTTCACTAAGTAAAACTCGAAAAAAACTTAATAATACAGCTATTAAATGCATTTCGTCATAGCGCTCTACATAGTTGGCACTGTCAACACCGTCGGCGCGGACATACAGTTATCTTTGGTATTCCAGATAAAATCATTCGCGGCCATAAGGTCATTTGGTCAATTACCCACCTAAAATTTTCAATGATCTACCTAATAATTTTTTTTTAGTTTTTAAAACCGAAAAATAATCTTTTCGTTCAAAGAAGTGCAAGTTCCATGCGAAAACTCCCCAAGAAAGAATCATGCCACAGTATACAACGGAGATCAAGCCAAGCTCGCTCCGGACTCGCCGTATTTTAAATTGACCTCATGGGTGTATATGGAATACATAAAATGCATTACAGCTAAGAAAGAAGTTAAAAAGAGACACAATTTGTCGACGGCCCACCAATAATATAGCTTTAGAGTCGCGCGTGGTGGTCAGCGCCATCGCGCCGAGTGTCGGTTTTTCGCAAATTCTGGCTCACTAATTTAAATCTGACCAATTTATTATTAAAGCAATGTTCGCGATTTACGATATATTTATACATTTCATATAAGCCTAAATAATTTTGTTTTAAGATATTTAGGTAATTACCAATAATAATAATAATAATAATAATAATAATAATAATAATAATAATAATAATAATAATAATGATAATAATAATAATTGTAACTGTGCCTATGAAACATTAAAACCTACTAATTACGACTTTGACAACAAGTTGGCAACACAGCTGCAGCATCCAACCCGTCTATCGATCTAAAACTGCGAGCATGCGCTCTGCGTTTTGTTTTCCTTAAGTGTGTTTTCGAGCGATCCCGTCGATCTACCCTGAACAGCGTGTCACGTGTATGTCACTTAATATACCTATGCAGATATCACGTGACTTCTAGATCCCGGCCGTTCAGGGTTGGTCAACGAGATCTCGCGGAAAAATATCCTTTTTTCTTGTCGATGCCCATGTGTCAAAATTAATTGCTCACATTATTTTAAATTGTTCAAAAACTTTAGTAAACAGGTACCGAAAATACTGTTTAGTTTTGCTTTGGTGTTTTGCGTTATTTGTGTATGTGGTAGCACTGTTCTGTTAGAGAGTCGTTAATCTACAAGAAGCGTTGAGGATGAGAATCTAAAACGGCACATTGTGGGGAATGTAAATTGGATTTCTGCAAACCCTTTAACTTGAGAGCTCACGTTAAAAGGAAACATCCAGGTATTCAACATTTCTGTTATGCAATAACTAGAATTGTGTTGATTTTGCTTTAAAATTTAATCATCATTTTTATGAATGTACTATTCGATACAAATGAACAAACTAGTAACTTAAAAATAAACAACACTATAAAATAGAAAAGATTTAATTATCCATAAAATTTAATATCATTTTACCTTATAAAACTTATTAAATTGTAATTTATTTCGAAACATGCACAGATAAAATCGCGTTTAATTCCCTATGACAATTTTGATTCTATTCTATCTATTTCTTGCAGTTAGAGGTTAAAATTTGAATGTCCCTTTTTTAACCATTTTAGCATAAAACTATATTTATTTTATAAATAATAATGTAGTTAAAAATGAATTATAACATAATTTTCACAATATTTATTATTCGTCTCTATGTTTTAAAAGAAGTAAAGTGCATACGTTTTGAGGAAAAAGCTATTGTATATGTAAGTTTTTTAATATATACATTCCACCAAGGAAATTTGATCCAGCAAACCACAAATTTCAACTTGTTTTCGCAAATTACAAAATATTGTTTTACTTTACCACATCATTACTAGTAGGCAAACTATTAAAATTGAATGAAATTAATCAAAAACAAATTAACAGCACTTTGTACCAACTTTATCTTTATTCGTTTTTCTTATGTCCATTAGTATATTTTAATTCACGAGGATTTTATTAAATTTTTATTCTATTTTTTAGGGATTTAGTAATCCAATAGAACCAAGCCAAACGGAAGTTCCGTATCAAGCTACTTTACTGGCACACGTAAATGGCACCAAATTAATATTTTGCGGTGGTAGTTTAATACACCCCAGATGGATCCTGACTGCAGCCCATTGTTTGGAACAAGACGGCAAACTTCTTCCTTCGTAAGTTTAAGCAAATTCGTAACTAAGTTACTATTAGATTTAAAGTTTATAACTGAATTTGGAAGCTTAATACTGTATATGATGTCGATAACCGGTAATAGAAAACTTAAGGATTACCTGCTGTTTTAACAATGGTATAGTAGTAAAGTGTTAAAAAAAAAGTAATTAAAATAAAGTACTAGTCTACATATCACCTTTAAATTAAAACCTAGTTGCGTTTAAAACCCAAAAAAATTTAAAAACATTTGCCAAAAGTTCTCTATAATCGAATATCCACAGCACTATGTACTAGGTATATAAAATGTTTTTGTCTATGTTTTTAAAAACAATAAAGACATTGCACACTGGAAAAGAATAATGGTAAATTTACAGCTAATAAAGTTGGTTACAAAAGGCTGACGAGGAAAAATGTATCTTTACAACTAAATCTAATTTTACATTTTTAATTGTAAGCTCGTTATAAAAGTAATTTTGTGAAATAATATGGTTTTGGCAGTAAAACAGTGTTATATTTACAAGCAAAATATCTGTAATTTCTATGTAAAATTAATGTTCTGTTACACTTGATGTTGAAAACACCCTTCTGATACCACAATTTTGACTAAAATATAGAAACTATACATATATATTAATATACAAATTCTTGGCCAATTTAGAGCCAAGATTTTGCATATTTGCTATACGGTTGCTATTGTAAGAATCCATTTTTAGGGTAGAGGTCAAAATATTATGACTCATCCTCTACAACAATGGTTTTGCAATATAGGAATTAGGACGTTTAGGAAGTTACTAAATATCTACATGCGTAATATAAAAATATTGAATATATATTTGTATTTTTATTTCTATAAGAAATAAATTTTAACTAAGATCTTTTCCTTGAAAACTCTAAAATTATATTTGTATTTTACAATTACTTAAGATTTTAAAATATCAACCATTTAACTGTTAAACTTACTTTATTTTAAGTAGGTACCTATGAAACTTTCATACTTTCCACATTAAACAGCACCATAAAAGAAAAACAATAACATCCTAAGTTTAAGTTACATTTTTTCTTAGCAACTTTCCTCCAAAGCACAACATCCTCATTAAACGTCTGTTAAGAACTAATAGTTTCGGTTTAGGAGAATAATAAAATGGCAGCATTTACAAAAATTGGCAATGGGATAGTAACATAAGATTACACTAAATTGTAAAAGTTAGGTATAGGATTCTAAAAATTTTATATAATGATTGTTTATTTACATTAGAAAATGTAGGTAAAGTGCCCTCTGGTGGCACAGAAGAGAAACATTTTTATAACAGAATAATACACATCACCAAGCTAAGTCTCTGTGCCAAATATCAATTTTGTTGGTTAAGAAATAATCGAAATATGTTAGAAATAAGAAGAACAAAAAATTAAATTTAATAGGCTGTAACTAGGAAAATATTGAAATTTCGAATTTTTGTTACATAGCTTACTACCTTTATTTTACCAAGTAGACTCACCTGGCCAAATATTCTGACGCATTTTCCGGACATCCTGTACACTTAAAATGACAAAACTGAGAAATAAATTGATAGTACAAAACAAAGAAAATTTGTTTTTTTCTTATAACATGGTTACCGAAAAATGATGCTGTCAGCCTTGATAAATAGGGTTTAGATTAGGATGGTCACGAAACTATATAGTATTAAAGTTTGATGGCCATGTTTTAACTTTACTAAAAAGGGAGAGCTCTTCCTTTCCTTATTTTTAAATAAATGCCGTTGTCTTTCGTTTGGCTCGTCTTTACGATGGTCCAACGATACCTACAATCCAGTGCCATTACAGGCAGTTGCTAGAATCCACACGCGCGTACAATATTTCTTCCTTCGTTGTAGTGAGATAGTCGTATGAATATGTGTGGTAATAGAGCAAGATATGATGGACCAGCATATAGACACGTCAGCCATACGGGGCCATATTGCCCCGTCCGCCTTGAATGTCGATCCGTGACCCAGTTACGACCATTCAAGACCATTACATCCTTCACACGATGGCGATGGTCTTTGTAATTGTCAAAAATGGGTCATCGTAATGAGAGCCTTTTAAAATGTTTCTAATAATGTAAAATTTATTTTTAGGAATATTGTAAAAATTTCATTGGGAAGTGTGTTTTCAAATTTAAAAAATGCCCACGTTTTTGATGCAGAAAATTTATATATTCATAATTCCTATTTAGTATCTGAAAGTAAATTTGACATTGGATTAGTGAAAGTGAAGAGCACTGTAGTATTATGTAAGTTATTTAGCAACTTCTTCTACGTTTTATATGAAACAAATTGTAGAGTCGGTAAACATAAATTAGGTTGGGCAGAATCGTATTGTTTTAAAAATTTGGTTATTTAAAATTTAAAATTGCTGGACTATTCGCCAAATAATTTGCTAACAGTTCTATCTTTATTTCTCCGTCAGTGTTCCTCTTCCAACAGTTACACCTTTACACCACAAAATACCCGAAATAATATTTAAGGTCAAGTGGGTAAGTTGAAAAATTCACTTGGCACCAAAGACTTTTCTGGTTTGGATGAAACACCAAAAATCATTCTAAACAATAAGCTCCAGAACTTGCACCCATCTTAACTAATTTTTTCCATATCTTCTATGACAAGAATATCTTTCTAGATAGTTGGAAAGGTTACAAGTCCCTCTCATCTAATTATGGGCCTAATCCTTTTCTCTCTGATGTCTGCAAAGTTATGAAGAAAGTTATCACCTTGCAAATTCTAAAATATCTAGAAAACACAATTCACAAACTCATTCACGACAGACCCAACGGATTTCGTCATTAAAGGACAAAAGCTCATCTCCTCACTTTTGTCATACACAACCGAACAAGTCTCTCGAATCCCAGATTGTAGCCCTTGGTATTTCCAAGGCCTTTGACTAACTATGGAATGCTGTACTCATCAACAATCTTCCCTCTTACGATCTTCCTCCGAAACTATGTACAGGGATCGGTTTCATTTCTAATCACTCATCTAACTTGCATCCTATCAATGCTGGTGACCTCGTTTAGTCCAGGTAAGAACCCTGTTACTTCTTCACATGACCTGCTCTCTTCTATCACCACTCCCATCCACAGTGACGCTGACGATAGTACTCTTCACTTCGATATTTATTTTCTCAGACAAGTCAGAAAACCAATGCTGGATAATAGATGCATATTTCATCTCTAACCTCCAACTTTAGACTGTGGTGCCGAGAACTTTGTTTAGTTCAACGCCTTTAAACCCCAGTCTTTCTCCCTGTCCCGCAACATTTGTTCCATCTACATAAATGGCCAATCCCTACAAAACAAATAAACTTTCGATTTTGTTGGAATGCCATACCAACATAATCTCAGCTGCCATAAACACATTACCTCAATAGCCACATCAGCTGCAACAAAGCTTGGTTTTTTCTTCCGAGCCAGAAACTACTTTTCCCCCTCCAACTTATACACTTTCTATGTTTCCCAAATAAGATCTAATCTTAAATTCTGTTTCCACGTCTGTGGAGCAGCATCACCTTCGACAGTTAACATCCTTGATGCTATCCAAAAGAGAGCCATTTGACTCATCAGTGGCTCAGTCTTCACAAGAAAACTCTCTTCTCTCGCTCATCGCCCAATAACAACGATATTGTCACAAGTGGAAAAACCAATAATATTTTCATAGATCAATATTCGGAAGTTCAGTAGATAAACTATAATCTTATTTTACTTATTCAAAAGTTATTGCACTCCACATTGGCAGGATGTAGCTTATTTATTGAATATGCATTAAAATTGCAACTACAAAATATTATAATATAATAAATAAATTATTTAGTGATTGCTTAATTTTATAAAGGATTGCACAAAGATTTGCAATTTTATTGCATATTCAATAAATAAGCTACATCCTGCCAATATAGAGGGCAAAAACTTATGACTAAGTAAAATAAGATTATAGTTTATCTATTGAACTTCCCAATATTGATCTATGAAATATTATTGGTTTTTCCAATTGTGACAATATTGATTCTGGCTCTACAACAGATCTCGCTACTTTTTAACGCCAGCGCCGGTCGGTAGCGAGAGCTTGACTGTTCTTAACAATTATCTTTTCGTTGGAATAAATAATTCTTTCCTTAACAGTAATGGTGGCTTCTTTTTGGCTTTTTAGTATAAATCACGTTGCAATACCAGTTAGGGCGTATGTAAAAAATATTTATTTTTAGCAAGATCAATAAAGTTGGTTCACCTACATACTAACATTAGCGAACAACTCTTAGGACAAACGGCGTACCTTACTGGACTTGGAATTATAAATGGTAGATGGCATTAAAATGTTATTTAATTATATTATATTTGAATATTAAATTAGTTTTAGATGTATGTATACTAGTCATAATAAAAAACAGTAATAAAAAATAAAACCGATACTTTGTACCTATATACTATATTCCGTTGGTACATACTTTAATAATTTTACTGAAACAGTATCTAGTGAAGAACATTTTTTTGTGAATATTAATTTATGCCTAGAAACGTAAATAATGTGGTTTATATTTTTATTAAATACAAAATATTACAAAATAATAGTTTTTAGATTTTTATCAAAGACCTAGAAGACTTAGAAAAGCAACACTACACATTAATGCCCCAGACAAATGTCTTATGGATCCTGGAGATAACGTAACTGAGTTGTGTTGCACTTCTACTATTGCCGAAGGTAAAGCATGTAAGGTATGTAACTTTTTTTATCTTTTGACAGCCCACGAAGATCGAAGTATACTGGGAAAGTCGTACTCACCCATCCAGAGCTGGAGACATCCTTAGGGATTTCACCAGCCCTTTAAGAGGATGTGTAGGGTGGTAGCACCTCGGCCGAGAAAGAATTACTCTACCATTTTCCTTGTTTAGTGCGGCGAGACACGGCATCCCAACAGGTCACTCATCCAAGTATTAACCGTGTCGGGCATCGCTTAACTTCAGTGATCGGGCGGAAAAGTTGGTAAAACAGCTGTTCTCCGGGCTATATGCCCCTCCGAGCGCTGAATTATGTTCGTCTATCCTGTACTGATGAGAACCAACGAGTTCGAAACCGGTCTGCAGGTGACGACATTCTAACTAAAGAAAAAGCTTCCTTCTTCCTGGTAGTTTCTTGCATTTGATACATTAGTATTTTCTTATCTAACTGTGTTAGAAGAAAATACGGCAAATTTTGGTATGTAATTCAGCGCTAGGAGGGGCATATAGCCCGGAGAATAGCTGTTTTACCATTATTTGTTGAAATCCTTATTGTATAAGGAATTTTCAGGTGGTTAGAGAATTTATTCTCAATTTTTGCATATTTATATGTACCCTTGACAAGTAGACTTTCATTCATACGTTAAATAAATATACATAAAAAATCTATAATTATTATAAACTTTGCGTTCAATATACTTGACCTATGTAACGAAATTACCACCGTACAAAACAGTGGGGATTTAGGGGGCGCGCACCTCTGAAGCCTTGTAACACATAGAGGATTTCAATAGCGAATATTGTAACAGATTATTCATTAACCATTCCATAGATATTCTATAAAATATTATAAACAAAAACAAACATTCTAGTCTAAGAGCCAGCTACAGAGGGGAACATGGAACTCAGTGTAGTCGAAATTTTACTAAGTACCGGTTCGGCTGTTACAGACGAAGTAAGAACTCCGCCATCAGAAGGCTGACTGAAAGTAGTGGGCGAGCGGTCAAGTATGTAATTTTTTCAAGTAAAAAAATTAATAAGGTGCAGCCATAACAATTTGCAGAATGATTAACGATAGTATAAAATAATTGTCAAAAGTCCTCAGAAGGGTGGGTAGAAGATAAAGGGTCGTCAGAAGGCGCCAAAGGCGGCAGAAGGTGTTTGCGTTTTTATTCTTAACCTTTTTTTAATTCAGGAAGTTTATGCTTGTAGGAATAATGAATAATGCTCATATCATTAATAGTGTAACAGGTAAGTCATAATTATTTATGTTATCGGTATGACATAACCTGTTTCAGTCTGCTTACAATATCAACCTAATTTCACAAGTGTATGGTCCATATTTTCCCATGTTAAGTAAAGAAATCGCTATTAAAGTAAAGTATACATTTTTAGTAAAAGAAATCTTTGGATTATTTTCGGTTTTCACTAAAACCGCTAAAAAATGTGATGTCAAGATAATAATATTATGTTAATAATGTTATTTTCTTTTGTATGATGATATCTTAACCGATTTTATATATGTATACAGAAATACAGGAAATACAGGAAGGTGGTAGAGGAATTCTTCTTCGGTTCCCCACACATCCTCTTAAAGGGCTGGCGAAATTCCTACGGATGTTTCCAGCCCTGGATGTGTGAGTCGATTCCCCAGTACATCCACGGTACATAGTACTTAGACTTCCGTCTTCGTGGGCTGTCAGGAGATAAAAAAAATATAAACGTAACTTTTATTTAACATGTCAATAATAATCATTATTGTGCATTGAAACATTTTTACTTTGTACCTCAACTAAAGTGGCAATTTTCATCAGGACTTTACTAGTAGATAAATATCGACACGAATATCAAGTCAAAACAGTTATTTTTTTTACATTTAACTATGTTCTATAGTACTCAGCATTGACATAATAAAACAACACATATTAGGTACTTTATCTGATGCCATATGAATAAATGAAGTATTTTTAATAAAATTTAACTCCAGAATGTCTTATGGTTATGAAACTCTGTATTGGATAAATGTTTTATTACTTGTAAATATCTCAGATATTACTCACCAATAGCATGGTGCCACTATAAAATCGCATAATATCATTTTTACCCGATCTTATGTCTTATGAATAACTAAAGTTGTATTTTTAATAAAACATAACCCTTGAGTGCGTTATATTGGTTTTTATTAGATAAATAGAGAAAAAGCACTCCCTTGCGTGATCCCTTTGCTCTTCCTTCTAAATTTGTAAACGATTGGGGTCTGCTTAGCTCACTTTTCTTTGGACTTTGATTAAGTTATAAAGTTTTAGTTTATAAAAGGGTTTGGTACTTCAAAGGTTTAATATCTTAAGGAATTAGCTAAATATTGGGAGTAAATATTTTATAATAACCTAAATAACTTACACTGACAGCTCTGTAAATAATAATTTTATGATCGTATTAGTCTTAAAAGGGTAATAATTTTATTTTACGATTAGGGAAATTGTAGGCATGACAAGAAGCAAAGAGGCGGCTTCATCCAACAAAAATAAAATCATTTCTAACGCATACAGGGTGCTATGGAAATAGTTTAATATATTGAAAGAATGAATGAAAGTCTACTTGTCAGGGGTACATATAAATATGCAAAAATTGAGAATAAATTCTCTAACCACCTGAAAATTCCTTATACAATAAGGATTTCAACAAATAATGGTAAAACAGCTATTCTCCGGGCTATATGCCCCTCCGAGCGCTGAATTACATACCAAAATTTGCCGTATTTTCTTCTAACACAGTTAGATAAGAAAATACTGTTTCAAATGCAAGAAACTACCAGGAAGAAGGAAGCTTTTTCTTTAGTTAGAATGTCGTCACCTGCAGACCGGTTTCGAACTCGTTGGTTCTCATCAGTACAGGATAGACGAACATACCAACCTTCCGAAAAAGTAATCCCTTAAAGCTACAACTGTCGTACTGCATAAGCAGTGAGACACAGGCAGCGCCATCCTTTAGCAGTTTCAAGCATTCAGAGTAGAGTTCACCGTAAGGTAAAATTATCAAACGTATGAATGAAAGTCTACTTGTCAGGGGTACATATAAATATGCAAAAATTGAGAATAAATTCTCTAACCACCTGAAAATTCCTTATACAATAAGGATTTCAACAAATAATGGTAAAACAGCTATTCTCCGGGCTATATGCCCCTCCGAGCGCTGAATTACATACCAAAATTTGTCGTATTTTCTTCTAACACAGATAGATAAGAAAATACTGTTTCAAATGCAAGAAACTACCAGGAAGAAGGAAGCTTTTTCTTTAGTTAGAATGTCGTCACCTGCAGACCGGTTTCGAACTCGTTGGTTCTCATCAGTACAGGATAGACGAACATACCAACCTTCCGAAAAAGTAATCCCTTAAAGCTACAACTGTCGTACTGCATAAGCAGTGAGACACAGGCAGCGCCATCCATTAGCAGTTTCAAGCATTCAGAGTAGAGTTCACCGTAAGGTAAAATTATCAAACGTATGAATGAAAGTCTACTTGTCAGGGGTACATATAAATGTGCAAAAATTGAGAATAAATTCTCTAACCACCTGAAAATTCCTTATACAATAAGGATTTCAACAAATAATGGTAAAACAGCTATTCTCCGGGCTATATGCCCCTCCGAGCGCTGAATTACATACCAAAATTTGCCGTATTTTCTTCTAACACAGTTAGATAAGAAAATACTGTTTCAAATGCAAGAAACTACCAGGAAGAAGGAGGGGCATATAGCCCGGAGAATAGCTGTTTTACCATTATTTGTTGAAATCCTTATTGTATAAGGAATTTTCAGGTGGTTAGAGAATTTATTCTCAATTTTTGCATATTTATATGTACCCCTGACAAGTAGACTTTCATTCATACGTTTGATAATTTTACCTTACGGTGAACTCTACTCTGAATGCTTGAAACTGCTAATGGATGGCGCTGCCTGTGTCTCACTGCTTATGCAGTACGACAGTTGTAGCTTTAAGGGATTACTTTTTCGGAAGGTTGGTATGTTCGTCTATCCTGTACTGATGAGAACCAACGAGTTCGAAACCGGTCTGCAGGTGACGACATTCTAACTAAAGAAAAAGCTTCCTTCTTCCTGGTAGTTTCTTGCATTTGAAACAGTATTTTCTTATCTAACTGTGTTAGAAGAAAATACGGCAAATTTTGGTATGTAATTCAGCGCTCGGAGGGGCATATAGCCCGGAGAATAGCTGTTTTACCATTATTTGTTGAAATCCTTATTGTATAAGGAATTTTCAGGTGGTTAGAGAATTTATTCTCAATTTTTGCATATTTATATGTACCCCTGACAAGTAGACTTTCATTCATACGTTTGATAATTTTACCTTACGGTGAACTCTACTCTGAATGCTTGAAACTGCTAATGGATGGCGCTGCCTGTGTCTCACTGCTTATGCAGTACGACAGTTGTAGCTTTAAGGGATTACTTTTTCGGAAGGTTGGTATGTTCGTCTATCCTGTACTGATGAGAACCAACGAGTTCGAAACCGGTCTGCAGGTGACGACATTCTAACTAAAGAAAAAGCTTCCTTCTTCCTGGTAGTTTCTTGCATTTGAAACAGTATTTTCTTATCTAACTGTGTTAGAAGAAAATACGGCAAATTTTGGTATGTAATTCAGCGCTCGGAGGGGCATATAGCCCGGAGAATAGCTGTTTTACCATTATTTGTTGAAATCCTTATTGTATAAGGAATTTTCAGGTGGTTAGAGAATTTATTCTCAATTTTTGCATATTTATATGTACCCCTGACAAGTAGACTTTCATTCATACGTTTGATAATTTTACCTTACGGTGAACTCTACTCTGAATGCTTGAAACTGCTAATGGATGGCGCTGCCTGTGTCTCACTGCTTATGCAGTACGACAGTTGTAGCTTTAAGGGATTACTTTTTCGGAAGGTTGGTATGTTCGTCTATCCTGTACTGATGAGAACCAACGAGTTCGAAACCGGTCTGCAGGTGACGACATTCTAACTAAAGAAAAAGCTTCCTTCTTCCTGGTAGTTTCTTGCATTTGAAACAGTATTTTCTTATCTAACTGTGTTAGAAGAAAATACGGCAAATTTTGGTATGTAATTCAGCGCTCGGAGGGGCATATAGCCCGGAGAATAGCTGTTTTACCATTATTTGTTGAAATCCTTATTGTATAAGGAATTTTCAGGTGGTTAGAGAATTTATTCTCAATTTTTGCATATTTATATGTACCCCTGACAAGTAGACTTTCATTCATACGTTTGATAATTTTACCTTACGGTGAACTCTACTCTGAATGCTTGAAACTGCTAATGGATGGCGCTGCCTGTGTCTCACTGCTTATGCAGTACGACAGTTGTAGCTTTAAGGGATTACTTTTTCGGAAGGTTGGTATGTTCGTCTATCCTGTACTGATGAGAACCAACGAGTTCGAAACCGGTCTGCAGGTGACGACATTCTAACTAAAGAAAAAGCTTCCTTCTTCCTGGTAGTTTCTTGCATTTGAAACAGTATTTTCTTATCTAACTGTGTTAGAAGAAAATACGGCAAATTTTGGTATGTAATTCAGCGCTCGGAGGGGCATATAGCCCGGAGAATAGCTGTTTTACCATTATTTGTTGAAATCCTTATTGTATAAGGAATTTTCAGGTGGTTAGAGAATTTATTCTCAATTTTTGCATATTGAAAGAATACTTTGTTTCGCCTTTCTCGAACACAAGTAAAATTTTCTTTTTATCTCTAGTCTATAACTTATTTTTATCTATATCACCCAATAACCATACCATAAGCACACCTATAAACATCAACCCGATAATGCAGGTTATTTCTACTGCCAATTCACGTGACCTAGCTTTGCTCACATTTTTTTAAATAAATCTGACAAGTTTTTATTTACATGAAATACCTATAGTATATTATAATTTCGGTGACGTAATGTTGGGACGATAAGGGCGGAAAAGGAGGGTGGGTTCCAGCGGTGTGTATATTCAAAGTCTATGTTTCCCAAATAAGATCTAACCTAGAGTACTGCTCCCACATCTTTGGAGCGGCATCACCTTCGACACTTAACATTTTCGATTATACCCAAAAGAGAGCCATTCGACTCATCAGTGACCCAGCTCTCACGAGAAAACTCCCTTCTCTCGCTCATCGCCGCACTGTTGGGGATTTATCCTCTTTCTACCGCTACTTCCACGGATTCTGCTCTGAAGATCTAGCCGGTATTATTCCGCCCTTGACTGTTCCTAACAGTACAACAAAATGGGCGTTACATATGCATCCAGCTACAAAAGCCTAGAACAGACCACTTCTCATGCTCATTCATACCTAGGGTCTAGATTATGGAACAAATTGCCTTCAAATGTTTTCCCTTCCCGTCCCAACCTCCAATCCTTCAAATCCTGTGTCAATAGACTACATTTCTCTTCTCTTCAGACGCCCACGGTACGTTAGTACTTAGGCTTGAAGTCTACGTGGGATGTCTTAGATAAAAAAATAATTTAAGTTTTTCACCATATTTTGAGTGTGTTTTTGGTTAATACGTTTACCTTTTAACAGCGCTATCTAAAATTTTTTTTAAAGATCAACCTACCCTATCAAGGTTTGATGTAATAGTGCGAATATCTACAGCAACTGCCATGGGGCATATATCAGTAAAGGGCAACGAAATAAAATTATTTTATTCTAAATACGCTTAATGAACTTAATCAAATAAAAAAAAACAATAACAATATGGATAATCCTAATAACAGTACTTAAGGACCGGGCATTTGATTTTTAAAAAGTTTTGTTAACATCTTTTCAGTTGAAACAAAATTATTATGCAAGAATTTAGTACTGTTTTAAAAAATAGGTCCAGTTTAATAGAGTAGTGCCCATTATTTCTGAATGGCCGACTGCATAACTTTCTGCTACTAGAACAAGAAAAGCAATTAAATACAATCCCATTTGAAGCAAGTCATATTTAATTGTTTTGAACAGATATTTTTTTTCTGGTGTCCTGTCGGAGTTGTCTGTCGCAGGGCTCGATGAATCATGGCTTGATAAAAAAATTAGGGAATTTCAAAATATCGGGTGTCTTCATTATCTTTTTTATTAGAAAATCTCGTCATGGTCACTGTTGTGCATACTTAAGGTGCGTTTCCTATGGAGTGGCTGACGCTCGCGGCTGCCGCACAGCGTCTGACGCCTAGTACTGCTCATGTGGAAATTTAATGTATCCGTTTCTTTTCGAGCGTCAGACGCAAGCGTCAACGTCAATGGATATACTGGCGTCAGCAGACGCTGTGCGGCAGCCGCGAGCGTCAGCCGCCCCATAGGAAACGCACCTTAACCGATATGTTCGGCTAGAGCAAATTACGCGCCATCTCACGTCATATTGAATGAGTCAGATAGCTGCGTCTTCTCTATCGCTGAGCCACCTTAATATTGTTATTAGAAGCTAGGGTGTAGACACTAAACGCTCTCATTACATATTTTTCTAAATATCCTTGACAGACATGGCCTGCTATTCAAAAATAAAAAGAACATTGCGATTGAACAATATCTTCTTTTTTAAAGTAGGAAAAAAGTTTAATACGAACTTTTTATTTTTCTTAAAGAAATGTTAAAAAAGGGCATCAGTATTCAACACCAAATTCCAGAACCTTAAGCATTGTCTTAAAATCGCACTGAACAATATCTATCATTGATTTTCATAAATAGAATTAGGTTATTCAAACAAAAGTTACTAATACCGTTTCTTAATTTTAGGGTGATAGTGGAGGTCCATTAGTTATTAAGAAAAATGGAAAAATTTATCAAATTGGAATAACAAGTCACTTAGCTGTTCTGCCATTCTGCAAAATAACCTATAATCACTCTGTTTACACGAAAGTAGCGCCGTATATTCTATGGATATCAACTATCACTGGAATTGACTTTTTTAAATACAATGCTGGATAAAAGTTACATATTAGTTCGCCAATAAAAAATAATTTTTAAAAGATGCTTACTGCTTTTTATTTAAAGAGGGTAATTTATAATCTTCATTCTTTAACCATAGACTTAATAATATATAGACCAACATTGGCGTATATATATATACAGGGTGTCCCAGGATAGGTGTTACGATAGGACAAATGGGTCAAAAAATTTTGAATTTGAAAATGGCATTTTGGGAACATGCCCCGCTTGGTCCAAAACTGAGGACTACAAAATTTCACTCGGATTGGTATTATACAGGGCGAGTTATAACTAAACATATGAAAAATGGCCAAGAGTAAAGTACTCTTATTTTTTCAAATGGGACAAAAGCTTAGTAGAAAAAGTTGTTCAGAAATGAAACTAATATTATAATTTGAAATTAGAGCTTTCTAGTCAATATTTTTATTTTCGTCAAATTTTTTGAAATGTAATAGTACATTTTCCACCAATATCGTATTACAATACATTATTAGGCAATACCTGGTAAATGTACATATTACATGTTAGAAAACGTAGTTTCCAAGTATAATAAAAAACCGAATACGATAGTGGTGGAAAATCTACTATTACATTTCAAAAAATTTGACAAAAATAAAAATATTGACTAGAAAGCTGTAATTTCAAATTATGATATTAGTTACATTTCTGAACAACTTTTTCTACTAAGCTTTTGTTCCATTTGGACAAATAAGAGTACTTTACTCTTGGCCATTTTTCATATTTTTAGTTATAACTCGCCCTGTATAATACCAATCCGAGTGAAATTTTGTATTCCTCAGTTTTGGACCAAGCGGGGCATGTTCCCAAAATGCCATTTTCAAATTCAAAATTTTTTGACCCATTTGTCCTATCGTAACACCTATCCTGGGACACCCTGTATATATATATATATATATATATATATATATATATATATATATATATATATATATATATATATATATGTATGTATAACGGTGGACAAACGAATTTTTAAACCATAAACCAGTAAAACCACCAAATGTCTTAACAAGAGAGACCCGCTTTTCGGTGTATTAGTGTCCGTCTACAGGGTGTTACAAAAGAAAGAAATTTTAAGGGAAGATTCTACATCTAAAAATTTGAAAATAAGTTTATATAAATATGGATCCTCAAACGCTTCTTTTTCGAGATATAGGGTGTTTAATATTTTGTTTTTTAAATGTTTTTTTTTTAATTTCTCGAAAATGCGTTAAGATATTGACATGAATTTTGGTACACGCCAGTGTGTGTCAAGGGGTACATTTACGTGCGAAAATTTATTTTCTAAAGTACTTGCATCAGTGGCGTGCGGGCTAGTAAGTCTTTATTTTTAGCGAAAAATATTACACGCCACTGTTTTTTGCAAAATTGATATTGTTTTCTCTCAGCCCAACTAATTCTGCATGAAAACTGTCTTTTGAGCTTTTTTGGTCTGACGCACCGTTATCGAGATAAAATTTAATTTATTTCTTACAAATAAAAATGAGATAATGAAAATGATTTTTTTTGTTAAGGAAATAGTGCTTTTTGATTTAAGTTTATAGTAGATGCGGGAAATGGCTACTCCGTGCTTCAATGCATGCTCTAAATCATCTTCGCATATTTTTCCTAACTCTTCGAAATACTTGAGGTGTGAAAATATTAAACACCCTGTATCTCGAAAAAGAGGCGTTTAAGGATCCATGTTTATATAAAATTATTTTGATATTTTTAGATGTAGAATCTGCCCTTAAAATTTCTTAACATCTTTTTGTAACACTCTGTATATTCTTTATATTCTCTGCTTTAACTTATTGTTTGACAGATTTCTTGGATGCTTTTTAATGCAGAAATGTATTAATATATTACTCATAGACCGATAAAAATTTCCCTATATAAAAAATATACTCACATATTAACTGAGTCTCTATTATTAAATTTTATTGGCGGCAGTAATGAGGATCTAATAAATTTTAAAAATGGCTTTGCTGAACACTGACTAGCTACTGTATGCAGTAGCCATATTTACCGAAACTAGTTGAGAAATATAACTTGTGGAAAGCTGCGTATACCTCAAGCGAACTTACAAAGTTAGAGTAGTTCTAATACTTTTACATCAAATACGAAACCTGCTCCACATTTTACTATACTTTAACAAATTGGGAAAAATGTCTCATTAAAAGTTGCTTGTACTGGAACCACTTAAATTGTTAACACGACACTTTTTCGTTAAAAAGATTTAATTCGAGAGGTTGTTAAAAGTTTTATTGAAGTTATGTTAAAAGTTACATGAAATAATTAATTTTTTTATTTATTTTACCATCAGTTGTACAATTTACCCTGCTTACTATCGTCAGTTTATAACGGTACATTAAAAATAATTTAAAATACAACCAATTTAAATAAAGACATGATATATAACATACTTTCCATGTACAGGGTGTCCAATTTTTGACACTTTTGCAGGGTATCTCGGTTATCTTTAAAGGTAGAGGGTTGCGGTTTTCGTAATACTGTGCTACTTTCTCGTGAAATGTATAATGATACCAATAGAATTTTTATAGCCCCCTTCGCTTATGAGATACAGGGAGATCTAAAAAATGTGTCATTTTCAAGCTCCCCTCGTATTTCAGTTGCCTGTTAACTTATCGGTAAGGTAGAAACTGATTATTATATAGTGTTTTACGTGGAATCCAGTGACGAAGTCAATTTTTTGCTATAAGGAAGGAATTTGAAGATAAAACCAATATATTTTGTTTTCATTCAATTGCTTTTTCATAACCTTTTCAAAAATATATAATTGTTGGCATATGTCTTTTGGAATAACTTCCGAATTTTACAATTAAAACAAAAGGGTATAATATGTCATAGTAGGCAGTGATATAACGATTTGAATAGAGGTCTATTTTACAAATTTTAAATCCCAATAACATAACTGAATCAAACTTTGAATAAAAAAATCACTGTTCCCAACAAATTTAGATACAATAGGAAGCAGATGTTTTTTAGTAAATTTAAGCTGTAAATGTAAAAAATCTTTGTATAAATCACAAAAGTTGCTCAAACTTGTTACCGTTTTCTCTAACACAAAACTCGCACATTTTACTTATTCGTCGTATGACATTTAAAAGTGTGATTGATCGTCCCTGCAAATTTTGAAATTCGAATGCAGTGGCTTCACGCAGCTCTTCTATAGTGCGATACGTAAACTTTATTTTGTAAGTAACCCCACAAAAAAAAGTCAAGGACGGAAAGATCGGGTGATCATCGTGACTATCTTATAGGTCCGTTGCTTCCCACCCATTTTTCAGGAAAATTATTTTCTAAAAAAGAGCGTATTATTCCGGCATTATGGGCAGGCGCTCCGTCCTGTTGAAAATATAATAATATATTGTTTAAGGAAGCCAAGGGAACACCATCTGGCAATTCAGGTACAATATCTTGCATATGCCCAGGTAACGATTTGCTGAGAGGCTTCCGTCATAAATTCTATAAGTTAGTTGCCTTCCTAAAATAAAACAAGTAAAGCTGAAACCAAATCTTCTCTGCTGCTCTCGCTCAAAGTAAATATGATGTTATTTTTGATCCCAGTGTCTGGTATTCTGTTTATTGAAAATACCAGAGCTTGTGAAATACGCCTCGTCGGACGCTATCACAAATCTTTCGATATTCACATTGGCTTGAGTTTGCTGAAAAATCGAATTGAAAAAAATGAGACGACGATAAGCATGCCCAGGATGTAAATGCAGAACGATTTTGACTTTATATGGTCTAAATTTATATAAGTGTAATATAGTTTGTGTTCGAGCCTTGTTCACTCCAACTTCTTTCTCAATAGCCCTAGTCGAAGTAGAAGGAGCTGCTTCTACGCAGCCTAAAACGTTAACCTCGTTGATTTCTCGATTTTCGTTATTATAGGATTTTGGTCGTGACGGCATAAACGCACCATAAATTAACTAATTTTTTTAATTCTAGAAAATATATCGGGAAAAGGTCGCTTTCTGTCTGGAGATCTAGAATGAATATAGAAAAAAGCCAAAGATAAATTTATATTGGATATAAAATCGTACTACCTGTTAAAATATTGTTCGGCGGCAACATGAGAATTTTCATTCGATTCAGTATAGCAAACTACCATATTATACTTTTCAAAGTTCTGACAAACTCTCATTTTAGCCATTTCTTTAAACGAAAAACACAGTAATAAATAACAAGTAGGGGTTTTGAAAACATGATCTCCTACAAATTTTGACAAGCGGTCTGACCAGCAGCCATGAAATGATTCTATTATATTCATTTGTTTCAAATCATTATATCACGGCCTACTATGAAATATTATTCCCTTGTTTTTTAATTGTAAAATTCGGAAGTTATTCCAAAAGATATACCTATACCAACAATTATATATTTTCAAAAAGCTCATGAAAAAGCAATCGAATGAAGACAAAAGATACAGGTTGTCTCATTTAAAAAAATGCAACTTTCGTTTTTATCTTCAAATTCGTTCCTTTTAGAAAAAAAATTGACTACGCCACTGGATTCTATGGAAAAAGCTATATAATAATAAGTTTTTACTTTACCGATAAGTTAAAAGGCAACTGAGATACGAGGGGTGCTTGAAACTTACACATTTTCAAAATCGCATTGGGTCTCCGAAACGAAGGGGGCTATGAAAATTCTATTTATAGAATCATACGTTTCATGAAAAAGCAGCGTAGTATTGCGAAAACCGCAGCTCTCTATCTTTAAAGATAACCGAGATATCCTGCAAAGTGTCGGAAACTGGACACCATGTACACAGTTAAACTAACAAGATTAAACTTGTTAAATAATTTAATTTAAACATTAATACCTATTCACCTATTGCGTAAAAAGATTTTCCATTAAAGAATGTTTACAGTTTTTTACAGAAAGATTGCTGCCTCTAAAATATTGTATTAAAGCATTATACATTTTCTAACTATGACTCAGGGACATGTGCTGTGTCCTGAAGAGCCTGAACCGTGTCCAAAGATGAAGCCATTTCTTTTCCGATAACCATGGACGTTACTATTAGTTTGTATTGTTTTATCGTATAAACTTTTCCTCGTAAAAATCAAACACTCCAAAACATTGTATGCTGGCGGTATCAATATATCCAACCTTTTAAACAACGGTTTGCAATGATAGATGTTCCGGCCCCTGCAACTGTGCAGAAAACCAATTCTGATAATCAGTCCATAACCTCCAAATCGTATTCGAGTAGATTAAGAGTTATTACCTTTTAAGAAACAGACCAAAAAGACAATTACACCTTGAAATGACGAGTAGTTTATTTTCCATTTTTTAAAGCGAAATCTTCTATTAAAATTTTGTGTGGCAACTTAAATTTTGTTGCAAGCGTAATACTTTCTCGTTATAAAATCTTGATAAGAAGTTTTAAAGATTAATGAGTTTTATTAAAAGTTGAATGTTGTTAGAAATGAAATTTCTTGAAGTTTAAAATTACCACCAATCCAAATTCCTTATTTATAACTTTCTTAATTAGGAACACTAAACAATAAAAGAATTTAGGAAGGAAATTATGCAAATTTTGCAAATTATAAAGAATTAATTGTGCTTTTTGGATTTAAGCGTGAAGTAGTTTATCTGAACCAGAACAATGCTATTTAAAATTTATACCGAGGCACAGATGGTCATATAAGAGAATTATTTTCACTATTTAAGAAGATTAATTTTTATTTAAACCAAGCCGATTTCACAAAGCTTGCGTTTTAATATATCAGTCTTTTGGTTGGGTACAATCTTAAATACAACCCCATTGCAAACAGAGAACCGAGCAAAATACCTATAAATATACGTTTTACAGATGAAAAGAAAATCAGAGGAAATTACAATTAATGGCCTTTTGTGCCATTTGTTTTTTCACCTGGTAATTAAAAAAACTCCTAATTGCTTAAACCATTGCGCCTTTTGCAAAATAAAGAAATTGTAACGAAATAAATATTTGTCTGAGAAAAATTTGAACAAAGACAAAGGAAAACTGGTTTGTTGATAATTAGAGGGACCGAGAGACGTTCTTTAGAAATTTTAAAAGGGTAAAAAGGTCCATTTGTAATTTTGCTTTAGCTCTTTCTCTAAAGGCAATGGATTCAATTTATTTGATATACTACAAACGCCACACGAAACTTTTCATTTGCAGCTGCAGCTTTTAATACTTTTCAATTACCCCTAATTCTTTAAGTTTGTTGGACTGAATGAATGCCGTTATTTTTTTTTAAAGTGTTTGGGCATAAATTACATCATGTAGAAAGAAATAAATAATACGAAATAAGTTTAGCTTATGTGCAAAACAAGCCTGAATAGCTATCTTTAAGACTCAATTTAAAAAAAATATATTATTTATCTTATAGCCTAAACGCAAACGGCAAATAATAATTTTTAATTATTATACAGGGTGAAAGGGGTATAAGTGCAATAATTTTAAGGGGTAAGAGTATGATCCGAGTAAACGAAAAAAGGGGATTAAAACCAACCGTTTACCTAAAAATTGTATTTAAAGTTTTACTCTTCTTCAAGGTTTTCAGGTGAAGTACCACGAAAATAATTATGAAAGTTTTTTGGGCTGGAGGTAAAATTTTCATCAGCAAAATACTCAAAAAAAAATTTAAATGCACCTCTTAATTATTAGGAAAAAAAATCAGTTTGAAGTAAATTGTTTCATGGAAAACATCTGACAACCTCACGCCCTTGAAAAATCAGCCGGTGGAAACCTCTGACCCCGCTGACCTACAATCTAGATGCCGTATTAAAAAATTACCTCGTCAGTGACGTCAGTGTCAGTCGATCCCGTTAGTCGGCATAGAACAATGCGCTATGTTGGTGTAGGTATGAGTAAACGTAAGAAAAGTCTGCGTCTGCTCTAGATATCCTTAAACGGTTTTTAGTTTTAAACATTAAAGCCGACGCGGCTTCTGACAAAGGGTTAAAATTAAGTGGTTTTGAACCACAGTAGCGTGCCATATTGCCAGAATTTTATAAACCTTTGATATTACAATAGATCCCTTATTTTTAGGACTTTTTGTTCCCTTAAGCTTCAATTTTTATGTAGTAAAATATTCCTTTCAAGTAAGTAAGGAGGTCTTCCATGATTAAATATTTTGCATTAGAAGTAGGTTGCATGCAGTATACTCCTGAATCAGATCTATCAGAGTTCTAAAAAGCATTGACGCACAAATAATTGTGGCGTTTATTATAATACAGTTTTTTGATTTATTTGTTACAGTTATTTATGATTATAAGAAGTTACGCGTTTAATTTCTAAGAGAAACAAATTTTTAACTTTAATATTTTCCCTACCTTTTTAGGAATTAGCAGCAGATTAAAAAAAAATTAGCTAAAATTACCATAAGCGACACGTTTCAGTTGAATTTTAGACCGTAGCAGGAAGACGTTCTGATTCGAGTGCCAGCATCAACCGCTCCGGAAATTACAGCGCGATCCGGGTTTTGATAACGGCACTGAATGTATTTCGAATCATCTACCTGGTTACAAAGAGAAAATTAAATTATTTCTATATTAATTTTTATGTAGGCATTGTTAAAATTTTTGAAGGTTTAATAATTATTTAGCTGGAATATCTCATGATTTATTTTCTGGGATTACATTATTGGCAAACTTTATTCACAGTACCATGAAAATATGTGAACACAGGTCTAATGAAAGCTTATCTTTAAAAATAATACCAACAGTTGTGCAACTTGACAGTGCCTTTTGGGGGGGGGGGGGTCTTAAGCCCTGACCCTTAAGATAAATTATTATTATGATTGCCTACAATTTTTTATTTTTATGGAACAGCACTAGGGGGGGGGGTCTAATTTCGAGTTTGGGCGGCTAAGCCTACTCTAGCCCCCCTTAGTTGCGTCTATGAATACCAAATAACATCTTATTGTTGTTCTGTTAGTCGAGGTGGAATAATACCGGCCGGTTCTTCAGATACGTGGAAATACCGGTAGAAAAGGGATAAATCCACAACAACGCAGCGATGAGGGAAAGAAGGGAGTTTTCTTGTGAGGACTGGGTCATTGATGAGTCAAATGGCTGTCTTTAGGATTGAATCAAAGTTGTTAGGTCCCCACATGTAGGTTAGGTCTTATCTGGGAAACATAGCGATTGTGTAAGTTGGAAGGGGAGAAGTATTTCCCGGCTCGAAAGACAAAATCAAACCTTAGCTGCCGATGTGGCTATTGAAGTAATGTGTTTATGCCAGCCGAGATCATGTTCGAGAGCGATGCCAACAAGATTGAAAGTTTCTTGGTTCTGTAGGGCTTTACCATGCATGTGGATGATTTGCCGAACTTTTTGCGTGACAGGGAGCAAGAACTAGACGAGGTTCTTGGCACCCCAGTTTAGGATTAATTGAAGATCTTGGAAAAGGGATGGGTGCATAGATCTTATCTAGCTCTTGATTTGAGACTTGTCTTGAAAACTAAATATTGGAGTGAAGAGTACTATCGTGAGCGTAACTGTGGATGGGATTGGCAGTTGAAGAGAGCAGGTCATTAATGTGGAGAAGAAATAGGGTTGATGTCAGGACTAACCCTTGAGGTACTCCAGCATTAGTAGGATGGGAGTCAGACAAACCCAACCGATTAGACAGAAAGCTACAGATCCAGGAACATAGTTTGGAAGGAAGACCGTAAGAAGGTGGTTTGTTGAGGAATACGGCATGCCCTACTTGGTCAAAGGCCTTGGAAATATTAAGAGCAACAATCTGGGATTCGCCATGAAATTGGAGAGACTTGTTTCAGTTAGGTATGATAGTGATATAATAATATGTTGACTGTTTCGGTTCACCTGTTTGTAAAATGTTGGGTTGACTACAAAACCAAAAAGACAGGACTTGACAGATAACAAACAAGGATATTGTCAACTATAATATCCCAAGAGAATTGATAACTACGAGATAATTGTATTACAGATTTCGAAAACACGTTACTTGAAAGCAGCCCGATGCCGTAGGCAGAAGGATGTTGTCAAAAAGTAACGCGCTTGAGGAAGTTGTAATAAAATTTTGTGTTATTTACCAATGCTCGAGGGATATTCGGCTAGAAAATTTTTTGCATTTTCTTTTTTAAAATTTGGTCAAAATTATTTATTAAAAATACAATTATGATTAAAAGAACAATTAGAAAAATTAAAACTAGATGCAGATGACGTATTCGATTTCATTGAAGAGGAGTTTCCACGCATATTGTTGGTTATGTTATTATGATGGTCTTGATCAATATTTAGATATGACTTTATGGAATTAGCATTAGCATGTCGTGTATTTTTTTTTTAATAATTGCTGTTCTTGTACTCCGCTTTTAGCCAGCTGACTAACTGCAGTAGACCTGTAGAACCGCTGATTTATATTCAAAATCAGGAGTTATCTATGTTTCAAAATGCAAAAATTCTAAATGTATGCTACTTTCGTAAAACCGAAAGCAAAAGAATCATCCTGTGGTGACCGTTTTCATAATGCTATAGACTTTTTCAAAGACTTTCATCGGTATCGAAATTGGACGATCAGTTAGAATGTGCTAATCGAAAGTTTAATTCATGTACGCTAAGTTTTTCAAAGTGCCTAGAGTTTTAAAATTAAAAACCTCGGGCTCTATAAAGTACATAGCCTTATTTGGTACATAAACCATTTTAGTATTACACTATTAAAGTCAGTGTTTAAAATTTCGCTAGGTAGATGACAACTTCCTCTTTTAAATATTCGTTTTTATCAAATACTTCTGTTGTTGCTCTCTATTCTACTGATTTATTATAGTTACGCTTCCCGACTAGAAATTTCACTGGAGCACTTTGAAATAAAATTCGCTTTCATACGGTGAAGTAATAAGGATGCTGCGAATGCAGTCGGCCGTCTAAAAATTAGACTGAATTATGGCCTTACCTTTAAAATCCCATCTACGAGGCATCCGAATCACTTCGCGTTGGAACTTTTAATAAGCTGGAGCCCCAACATGATTTGTGAGGGAGCATTAATGGAAAAAGCAGCTTTAAAGCGGACTTTTCGCCATTTTTACATTGTCCTATCTCTTCCAGGTATTATTTGCTTTTGGTAGGAATTTAGATTTGTTTTTATTACAACAAGATATTATTATGTTTTTTGTAAGATAAACATAAACCTGGAAAAGCTTTATTACGTTTTCCGAATTCGCTTTACCAAATTGTTTTTTGCCTCGCCCTGACTTTTAGTTATCTTGCACGAGGCATTATGATGTGTCATGATATTATAAAGAAATTTACATGTTTTACGAAGAAACAGGATACCTAATAAGAATATATTGAAAATTTGGGTACGATTTTTATAAAATCTTCTTATACCCTGGGCCTAACGCAGCGCAGATATGTATAATATTGCATAATTCCGATGAGCTGGTATAGACATCGTTCTATTTTGTGGGCTGAAAGGAAACTAGTTTTAATTACATGCCTTTAACGGTAACTTTTATAAGTTACGGTAAGCTACAATCTTGAGTTTAAACTACAGAATACATGTCTCTCATGGGTCGTCTAACAGTTAAACAAAATATTGGTATTTAAGCTGTATTTGTAAAATCTGGCATGTCCTTATAACGGTATGATATAACGATAAATTAGGCGATATATTGTAGGAAATAACAATCATGTCGTTATAAAGAAATATATGTAGTGTCATTGTCAATTAATACTAATAATAAAATTGTAATTAAAGACATACAATGAAGACCCGAGAATGAAAAGTGAATAATGATCAAAACGAAAGTTGCGAGTAAATTGAGAAAAACTTATACAATTTTTTATTTAAAATTTGTACAAATTTTAGAAAATAAAATTTTTACAAATTTTAGAAAACCAATAGAAATACAATACTTACAATTTACTTTATATTTTCTATATTACTATTATGTGTCGAGTAACTACTAATCCTCTATGTATTTGAAAGGATATAGAAATGGATTCAATCATATGAAAATAAGTATTTCCTGTTTGAAAAATAAGTAAACTTTATATTCCTCACACATGTGATAAAGATCATTACCGGAAATAAAAAAATATCACATTATCGAATCTGGAAAAAATATTATTCCCGAACAAAAGATACTCACGGATCATATCGTTTTCGTCTCAAATTGATTTGTAAAAGAGAACTGGTAAAAAGCATCTGAAAAACATATCCGTCCTCAATTCTACATCATCTTGTTTCTTCCGGATAATATTTCTGTTACGTAAATATTAAGCATTGTCTTTATAGCAAAAATTTCGGATGTATATTTTACTTTTGGTATGTATTTTACCGTTTTATAGCCTTGTCTTATTTTATTGTCAGTAATGTTGACTCGTTTTTATGTAAACATAAACCGTAAATCTAATTTATGAACACGCCATGTTAGATTATTTTTTTAGTTCACTGAGCATATAGGAACATCGTGACGTTCTAATTCGATGAAATGGAGAGGGTTCAGTTTTATTTCAGTCAATATCGTATTCCTTACCTGTTACAGTTCTTTGTCTGAGTTCTAAGTTGTTGTAGGATATTTCTATTTCAGTTTAAACTACCAAGAGGTTTGTTCCGCGTTTGTTTAGTTTTAATGTAATCATATGGTTGTTGGTGTTAAATATCATTTCAGTCATTTGTTCAGTGGCAGTGTTTATCGTACGAAAACTTCGCACATCAACTCAAATCTCTTTCGGAACAGGACTGAGTTGAAATACTCTATCAAATCAGAATTCAGTCGCGATCGTGATTTTCAAGTGAATGGGGCTGCATCCGATCGAATCCATTCACTGGAAAGTGATGGTATACACATTGGAGACAAAATGCTAATAAGTAAAGTATAATCACACTTCAAGACAGTCCAAAACTGGAGATTAATTCTCATTATCTGATTGTGTCAAAGACAGAAACTATTTAACTACAGAATATTTTTCTTATATGTTTGTTCCATTGTTTTAATTAACCTACCAATAATGGCGGAGTGATGATATTGCCCCATACCAGTGGCGGCTGGTGAAATTTCAAAGTTGTATATCTCTGTTCCTACTTACAGGACCCGTACCAAATTTAGGTGTTTTAATACTGGTAATGTTTTGGTAAAGAAAAAAAACATTTTGTAATTTGCGAAAAAAAGTTGAATTTTTGGTGTGTCCCTCCTAAGAAAAAAATGAACACGTCCAGGTATTTCATTTATTATTTTTTCTAAACAAATTTTACATCATTTTGTCGACAGTTTCTAAATTTTGAGAGAAAAAAATCTGTTAGTAGAAAGTTGTAGTCATTTGAATTTTTTCTTAAATTTTATTTTAGGCTTAAAAAAATTCAAATGACTATAACTTTATACTAACACATTTTTTTCCCTCAAAATTTAAAAGCTGTCGGCAAAATGATGTAGAATATGTTTAGAAAAAATAATAAATAAAATACCTAGACGTTTTCATTTTTTTCCTAGGAGGGGCACACCAAAAATTTAACTTTTTGTCGCAAATTACAAAATGTTTTTTTTCGTTACCAAAACATTCCCAGTGGGCTTACTATTAAAACCCCTAAATTTGGTTCGGGTCCTGTAAGTAGGAACAGAGATATACAACTTCGAAATTTCACCAGCCGCCACTGCCCCATGCAAGTGAAGGTAGCTAGTGATATTTACATTATATTGAATTTTGAAACGCAGTATTTTGCTTATTAGTATTTGTTATTGGCGATGGCGTTCCGTTCTCTTAATTTGTTTTATGTCAAGAGAAAATATTCAACTACAGAATATTTGTCTTTTTTATGTTTGTCCCAATGTCTCAATTAGCCTAAAAATAATTATGGTAGTGATATCATTACTACATACAATAACTAATTGTTGGCCTATAAAAAGAACTAGTACAATTTACAATAAACCTTGAAACTCAGTATTTTATTTATTAATTAACATTTTGGATAAAATGCAACGATCTCTCAAGACCTTTCTTTTCAATACAGTATCTAAGAAATCACGTGTATCTAATCATAGTCAGGACCAACAGGACGTCAATCTATATTAAAGGCAATAATGTTTTTATACTGAAACAAACAGAATATGTATTATGTTACATACTACATATGTTGTACGTAATATAAAATCTTCGAAGTTATTATAATGTTGTTGTGTAATTGTAATATGATACTTAATTACCCTAAACCTTCATTTTACTAAACAAAAAATATCTAATTTATTTAAAAAAGATTTTGCCTGAAACAAAATATCTAGTCTGTATAGAAACTTACGTCATATCAATATATTGGAAATATCTTAAGTTCAAATGCATGGATTATAGCAAATATCTTTTATCTCTATATATAAAAGAAGAAACTGACTGAATGACTGACATATCAACGCACAGTCTACACCGCTGGGCCCAGAAACTTGAAATTTTTCACAGAGGTTCCTTATATAACGTAGGCATGCACCAAGGTAGGGTTTTTCAAAATTCAACCGCTGTGGGGGTGAAGCAGGGCTTCAAAAAATATTATATGGTCCTGTTAACACGAAACTTCATAGAAGTACTCTAAAAAAATAAAATGTTTATACACGTGTTTTACAGCTTTCAATAAATCAACCACTAAGGGGGCGAAACGGGTGTTCAAAGTGTGTAATGCAGTAGTGTTATACGGCTCTATTACCTTGAAACTACGTAAAACTACAATATAAACAGATATTTTATAACTTCTTAGACATCAACCCCTAAGGGGATGAAATGAGGGTTCAAAGTTTGTAATCTAGCGACCGGATTCGAAAATTACATTCTAGGAGCGAATATTTTTGAGAAAACTATGGGATAACTGAGGTCCGGCCTAAAAGATGGTAAAAAAATTAAAGGGGGGGGGATAAAAAGGAGCGATTGGCAATTTCTTCTAAAAATATAAACTAATATGCCAGTTTCGGGATTATTAAGTTCAGAAAATCTAATTTTGTCCCACAGTTGTTAAAAAATATAACGGGAAAGGAGGAGGGATAAAAAGGAGCGGCTGGGAATTTCTCCAAAAATGTTAGATGGATCATTTTTGGGGTCATTGAGGTCGGAAAATCTAATTTTGTCTAACAAATGTTAAAAAAATTTAACGGGAGGCGGCATAGAAAGGGGGCGATTGACAATTTCTTCCAAAAATGTGAACTAATATGCCATTTTCGGGGTTACTATAGTCAGACAATATAATTTTGCGTAATAGATGTTAAGAAAATTAATGGGGAGGAGGGGAAGAAGCGACTGGCAATTTCATTACCTAATGGGTAATTTTAAGGGTTATTGATGTCCTAAAATCCAATTTTGTCTGACAGATGTAAAAATGTTATGGGGGGGGGGGGGGGGGGATAAAAGGGAACGGCTGAAAATTTCTGCAAAAGTGATAACGAATATGTAAGTTTCGGGGTTATTAAGGTCAGAAAATCTTATTTTGTCTACATGTGTTAAAAAATTAAGCGAGGGGGGAAATAAAAAGGAGCGGCTGGGAATTTTTCCTAAAATATTAAATGTGTCATCGTCGGGGTTATTGAGGTCAGAAAATATAATTTTGTCTAGCAGATTAACAGATGGTAAAGCAAAATTAAGGGGGGAAGGAGTGATTGGCAAGTTTTCGAAATTGTTTGGGTTTTGGGGTGATTCAGGTGAAAAAATATGATTTTGTGCAATAGATGTTAAGAAAATTAAGGGAGGGGGGAGCGACTAGCAATTTCTCCAACAATGTTATGAAATGTAACATTCTCGGGACTATTGAGGTCGGAAAAGCGAATTTTGTGTAATGGATGTTATGGCAATTAATGGCGAGGGGTGGGATAAAAGGGTCGGGTGAGACTTGATTCTAAAATGATAACTAATACTCGTATGTTATTTCTGGGGTTATTGAGATCAAAAAATCTAATATAATATGGACATTACAAATTTAAAGAGAGAGAGTTATTGGGAAAGAGAGGGGGAGTATAGGTGCACTAAAAAGAATAAAAAATATTTTCTCAACAAACAAAGTTAAGTTGACCATTAACCGCTGTAACAAATACGGAATAATATTATTTCATAATTTCCAGTGCTTTCCCTTTTTTGAAGTTGATCCATTTAAAAGAAAAGGAATATTTTTTAGGAGCAATAATTCATAAATACAACGTAAAAAAATTAATATTAATTTCATTTCATTTACCTTTCCTATCAGTTACCTGTGTCCTACCCCGATTTTTGCGTCATGTAATATTGAAATCCGGTCACTAGACCTACCTAACCTACCTAACATAATTCATATTTCATATATTCATAATTGTGACATCAAAACTACACTATTACCTATACCACGCGCATGAACTCGTCGGCGAAAGCTAGTTACATTTATAATGGAAGTAACCCGATCATAAGTTAGTAATTTGTTATCTCTAATACACAGATGTTAAGGAAAAAAGGGAGTCCCTTTTTTACCTTACTTTATCTCCCTACGCATCCACTGCTACAGACAGTTACTAAAAAATATGGCTCCTATGTGATACACAACAGACAGCTATTAAAATTTCTTGATAAAATAATACGAGTTTACATCTGAAGCATATGGTATTTATTTATTAAAAATACAAAATCGACGTTTATTTTCATTTATTAAAAACATTTCCTGACATTGACAACTTTACAAACAAAATCGTTCTTTTACGAAGCCTACTTCACTGCATCCGTTCGTGAACAACACGTGCCCTTGACGTGTGTTAGGCGACCGTGTTTTGGAGCACGTTTTCAGAAGATTATAAAATTACCAAGAGAATATGTATGTCGTGTCGGCTGTCACAGAAAATAAAGAATAAATGAAATTATAGTCACTGCTTTTTATTTTCAGTTTTTATTATTTTTCCTTTGGTGTTTATTTCGGAAAATATGAATTTAATATTTTAATTCTATTCTGTTGTCATATCGTGTGTGATACATTTAATTATTTTCAATTGGAAATATGAAACTATAAGAATAATACAGTTTGCTAAGATACTTGATTGATTATTATTAGTCTCCAACGAGTTAGTGCTACGCCTTTATGCATACGGGATTATTTTCTCCTATTCAATGCATAATCAGCTCAAAGGTTTCTCTTCATCCTGCGATGAAATCATTGTGTGCAACAAGAGCCTAACCAGACGATCGAGCATGCTATCAAGCAAGCAAACTGGAAAATTTGCTTCTTATATTGAAATTAAATGGAATTTGATGGGCTATACAAATAATGCTCTAGGGGCTTCACAGATTTTCACATATGAGTGGAAAACATGTTGACATGGATTTGTGGTTTACAAAATAGTTCACAACTAGTTATTGGCCAACGCGCAATATGTTCGAAGTTCTGTTGATGAGCAAAACTTGACAAGTCCGTGTTACACATACTCGGTTGCATAGCATCAATAATATTTTAAATTTACATAAATTATAGGAACTCTTGCTTCTTCGGGTTAAGCCGGACTAAATCGATTGGAAAATTTATTTTACTGGTGGATAGCTTAAACTACAGACAAGTTAATAGTTACTTTGATCATGTGGAACACGGAGGAAATGAGGAAAATTCAGCTAATACAACGCCTGCTACAAAATATTTCATTGTAATTCGCGAGCTGACTTTCGAACTTGCCTGAAAGCAGCTCAATCATCTGGATGGTCCCAAACGATATTACAAACGTCAGTTGGTTGTTTAGAGTTAAGACTTCTTTAGTTTAGTGATGGCACTAGGAAAAAGCTTCTGTAATGAAGATGTCTAAGTTCGATTGACCTAGTCTAACTACCATGCAACAGAGTTCTCGATTTTCCAAATACAGGCTGTGGAAACGTAACTGCAACTTCACTTCTTGCCGATGTTGATGATTTAACAGTATGAGTAGACGAATTGGAACTACTCGATTTGGAACAGCATAGTACCAATAAATCGAGGTTACTATTGCTAATGCATAATCGATTTAGCTTTTGACAGCTTGCAAAAAGATACACTGCCTTGGCTAGGTGACCTTTTGGATACAGTTTTCTCTTCTAGCATTCGGTGATGAGGTGTCGTTGGTGTTTCGCATCAAACGACGTCACTGCGCACCCACCTTGAATGTAGTGAATGCTGGAAGTATCTATCATTTTTGCATGGTATTTCGTCTATATCACTTCAGTAGAGTAATCTGTCAATTACCTCAGAAGAACATTTTTTATTGGATCAAACTGACGTAAGAGAATTAAGAATGTATGTACATGACGTCAAAAAAATAACGATATAACTACTACGTGTCTTGTCAACCTATTTGAAACAGTAATTTTTAACAATTTATCAAATCAGCTTTATCATGTGAAATATATTGCCCTTTAAGTCTTACAGTCACATATGACAAATCTATACACGTTTAAACTTAAAATTTTTCCGACGTGTTTAATTTAGCAAAAACGCCTTTTTAAAATTCCCAGAATGATTGCCGCTGCAATAAATCAGATTTACGTATAAATGTTTTATTGTAACACACAGAAATTCGGGCTACAGTGACGAATATCAAACAAGACAAGGAAAAATAGGTGCATTTCTAATGCATCGCCGCTTTATCAATCCATCTTTAGAATGTTAAGGTAAGCGCTGATGTCATGTTGCCAGCGAATTTTTATTTTGGTTTGCAAGTTGTCGCATAAAGCTTCTATCATTAGAAGATAAATCTTGCTACTTTCTTATATGGATGTTAATATATTCGCTCTGGAGCGAGGTCCTTGAAGTTAAATTAAGTCTGTTCAAGAAATGCTGTACTATTATAAAATACCTTATCTTGCCTGAAAAACTAATTTTGTAACTTTATCTCTTCATGAAATATTAATACCAACTAACATGTGCCAAGGGACAATAACTTTAGTTCGTAAAGTTATATCTATGCAACGAAAATTTTTATAGAGTGACTCTTTACCTTTAGGAATATGATATTAATATTACCATTTTTCCCTAATTTGACATTATATGAAAGCCGCCTTAACGTTGTCACAACTTTTTTATATATGACATACAATTACCTTCTACGCTAAATCAGTTTTGTTAAGAATTGTTATGATTTTCCTATGTTATCACTAGCACTAGCAGTCATACAAGAAAAAATCATTCTGACTAAAGCTCATATTTACGAATTTTTTAAACTTATTTTTATTATAGTGTGGCTTGCAATATTGCACTTAGTTTATTTATACCACATTACCAAACTGTTCATACGTTTCATTTAAAACTAGCATGAAGAGCATTCGGTAGAAACTCAATCATATTCAAATCTAGAATGCCACTCTACCCAAAGAAGTGAACGTTTGATCAATATATACTACCAGTCATGACATGCGGATGTGAAACCTGGATACTAAAAACAGACATAGCAAGAAAACTCCAGGTAGTACAAAGAGGTATGGAACGATATATGCTAGGAATACCTAGGAGGGATCACAAAAGAATAGAGCAGCTAAAACAGAAAACTCAGGTGATAGACGTCATCCACAGGATCAAGTCCCTAAAATTGCAATGGGCAGGACACTTGGCGAAAAGAACTGACAATAGATGGACCACGAAAATTACACAATGGTACCCCAGAGGCATGAAAAGACCAGGAAGACGCCCAAATCTGAGATGGGACCATGATATAAGAAATTATTAGGACTACCTGGGCCCGCATAGCCAACAATGAACAACAATGGGCCGCAATGAAAAATGAATATGTAAGGGAGGATACACCATAATTGGAAATTGTTGAAACAGCTGAAAATGATGATGATTGTTGACCCTAGTACTGAACAAGGTGTAAGCTATAGGTCAATAATCTTGGGCTTGAGTTTATAACCGACCAAAATGACGTGTTTCCAAGTTGGAAACTGATCAAATTTAGGCAGTCATGTATCAACACTTAAATGTCTACATGCTGCCCATGTCTCCTTTGTTACAGATACGGCAAAAGGCGTAATTTTTAATGTAGATTTAATTTATCTATAACCTTTGTCCACAGCATTGTGCCAAATTAATTCTATTTTTGAAACCAATCCAGAAACAAGTTATCTCATGTTATTTCCACCCTTTTGAAAGGGATATACACGAAGTACTGCTGGGGTGTCTTTCCAAGTAACAAAGTATCCTTTTTCTCAAAAAGCAGCAGGCTAGCTAAAATTTCTTTTTAAGACCTTTGTTTATTTGACTACAGATATTTAGATCTTGCAAGCTGGGATGCATTGCAGTATGTGATGTGTTGCAGGTTTGAAGCTCGACGTTGTCTTTAATGTATTAAAATCATGGACGCTTTAGACAGTTAAAATGTTACAATCTCCATAGCTCGTGGTTGATCTACTTAAAGCTTGGATGTACCGTTAAAAGTTTATTGTTGTGACTTGTGTGATATTCAATAAAATGTTATAATATTAACTTTTTGCTATGTACTTGATGTACTAACAGAAAACAACCATTTGCACTCGAAGTGCAAAACATGAAATAGTGAGGCTAATTATAAAGTTAGCCATAAGGTATATAAGATTACATTTGGCAACTATGTTTTATAAATTTATATACTGATTTTCTGGATTGGGCATAAATGTCATGGTTTCCGCAACTTAGGAGCTGATTTCGCGGAACAGACGGTAGCATGGTACGGGCAAACACTGCGGCGGCAACTTGAGGTGTCCAACAAATTACTCAACTCTGTAAATGTATGTTGACAGTTGTTGGCTTGCAGTCAGTTAATGTAATACTGCATTGAATGCATAATGGACTGAAGGCACTTGTTAAATAATGCTTGAATAATGAGACTAAAACTTTGAAATATTGTAGAGAATTTGTACAAATGCCAAATAATAAATTAAAATTTTAAATAGCTGAAAAGAAACCTCGCCAAGACAAATTTATAATCTCATTTATCGTTTGTAATATTTGAAATTTCAGTATGTCGGAAGGACACATTACTAAATAACAAGCTACTTTAGTAACGTTATCATTAATAATAAAATAATTCAAGGTAGTGGAATAAAATATAGATTTTTAAACTCAGTAAACCTTTGGAGCCTTAAATTTTCTAGTGCGAGATACCTTTATTTTCTTACTATTTTTCTAAAATTTTTAACATAAATAATATTTGAGTATAAACGTTTGTTCTTTTTATTACTAAGTTCATGTGAGAAGAAACAAGTCGCAGGGACAATAAAATTAAATATATTTTGAATAAAAGAAACAAACAAACATGGCCAAGAATCGTCAAAATAAATTGGTTAACTAAAAGTGCTAGTTAAGAAACTCATGAATTAAGATTCCGTTCATCAGGTATAAACTGTTAAAACTCTTCTTATTGTATGTGCAGTGTGTTTCAATAAAAGTTCTCTACAAATGGAAAACTTTTTAATTATTAAGTATAAGGTAAGTATTAAGTAAGCGGAAGGTGGTAGAGGATTCGTTCCTCGACCGAGGTGGTACCACCCCTCACATCCTCTTAAAGGGCTGGTGAAGTCACTACGAATGTTTCCAGCCCTGGATGTGTGAGTCGGATTACTCGGAGTACTTAGACTTCGGTCTTCGTGGGCTGACAGAATATAAAAAAAATAGGAAAAAATGATACTTTTTAAAAAAACTTCTGTGTTCTAAAAAATAATACCAACATATTAAAAATTAAAGTAACATGTACAGACTGGCCAAAGAGTGGAAAAAAAAATCATGGCTTTCTATTAGAAAAAAAAAACATTTTCTACCCTGAAAAATCGTTTTGCCTCTTTTTCACACAAATTTTAGTAAAGTCTTTGTAGAGCAAATTTACTTGAATTATTGTATTATTACTAACAATTTTTATACATTTTCATACTCTTGGGTAAATGGGTTTTAGACGTTTTTGGGAACAAATTGTAAGAAAAAGGTACACAATTGTAGTGAAATGTCCTACAATGTTTTCTCAGTGATAATATTTCTAAAAACAATATTTTTGAAATAAGTTAAAACTTTTATTTAACTGACAGTTAAAGAGAATGAGTAGTTGCATAACTAAATGTAGTTTTTACATATTTAAACTAGAATTATAAGTGTAATACACTGTAAAAAAAAATGATTAAATTTTAAATCAAATTTAACCCAATTTTGACTAAATCCAGGTCCACGCCAGATTGATTGAAAAAATTAACACTGCATATTGATTAAATCGAAGGATCTGTGATTAAATTTTCTTATTCAAAATTGATTAACCTAACAATTAATTCTGATTACATCTAAATCAATTTTTATTAAAATTTTCTTCCATAATGATTAAATTTCCATAATACTCTAATCATTTTTTATTAAATCTTAAATCCAATGTGATTGATATGCAATCATCAGTAGCACCGCCCTTCCCCTCTCCGCCCTATAAAGTACCTGATTAGGGCGTCGATTTTATTTATTAAATGACAATACTATAATACATAAGAAAAGGGAACACATTAAAGAACAAACAGATGAAATTATATAAAAGATAGGTAATGCAAATTCCCAAAGCATGGGAATTGTTTGTCCCATATCATAAACAAAAATCTGGGGAGGTGAGGCGTGGACCTGGATTTAGTCAAAATTGGGTTGAATTTGATCTAAAATTTAATAATTTTTTTTTACAGTGTAAAAGTTGAAAATAATTATATGAAGTAAAAGCACGAAAATTATTTACTCATCTGTAAATAAATACATAAAACACTAATGAAGACCTGGCATGACAAATCTTTTCTTTGAAAATACATGGAAAATAACTTACATTGGTGCATGAGTTCCTCCAAGGGATTGGATTCAAGATCTGAGATTTTTGCGTATTTCTTTTGTTTTTGAAACATAATTTCACCAACATGATGTAACAACAAAGTTTTTAAAAGAATATTCGTAAAATTTTAGAACAGGTTGACCACTTCATTCGTTATAACCTCACATTGCACATTGCACTACCACAGAAACCGCCATACCTACTGCCGATTAAATGGAATTTTTGCAGATTGCAGCGGGGTGGATGGATATCGGTACTCCCTTGTGATTACAAGGTTGCGTACTGCGCATGTGTTGGCGGCTTGGTTTAGAAGTTTGAGTATTTTTTAGTCAGTAGGTGATTGATACTGATTATTGTGATTATTTTAACAAGGAAATATGATTTAAAATGTTTTTATTTTTTATGCATTTGATCAGTATCGATTTAAAGTAATCGAGAATGAGTAATTTGTTTGAATCATAACGAAGATTATGAAACTGATTTAGAAAATAATTACAAATTAAATCAAAAAATTTAATCCGGCCAATAAAATCAGACATCCCTTGTGGTTAATCAACTGGATTTTTTACTGTGTACGATCTTTTTCTTTAACTTTTTTTTAAATGCGGATTAAAAATGCTCAAAGGCTGATGGACCCCCATCTCTTAACTGTCCGGTTTGAACAAAAAAAAATACAGACTATACGCCCCAAGACAGGGGGCACTTCATATGTCTTACGACCCTTACGATAATAGCAAGACCCTTAGGCCAGAGTACGAAACTCAGCTCGATTGTCTAGTTGACAATATTTCTTTATTTAATACATGAGGTTAAAAAAAGCATGATAGAACTCAATAATGGAATTGAGTTTCATATTCCGGCAGCTGAAGTTTATTCATCCATAATTTTTTAATCAGGAAATAAAAACCTATGAAAATTCAATTGAATTTAAAAATTCTAGAGAATGACTGATATCTTCGTGTGCGATAGGTATTTTATGACTTTGTGGGTTGAATTGTCACGGGACTCTGCATTTAAAGGCATTACTTTTAATGATGTTACCGCATATAAGAAGTTCAGTAAGGTAATAATATTTTAAGCCCTTTAGAGTATTGTGAAAAATAAATTTACATAAATAAAGGAAATGAATACAAACACAAACTGTTTGAGTTATCACCAGTGTAAGGAGTATCTACGTTGGAAAGGAACAAAACATATCCGTTATGTATTAAATCGTAATTTGAAGAACTTGTCTATAAATCTAAATTTTAAAAGTGGTGGCAAACGGTTTAGTTTTTATTAAAATACATGGATAAATGTTAAAATATAATCAATTTAATTGCTTAGTCTGCATTAAACTGGAAAACCGATTAAGCAACTAAAGCCGTTTAACGTCTTGCGCGTTTAAAAAAACAACATTTCTGCATAGTTTTAGTTGTAAGTTAAAAGTAGGATATATCTTAGCGATACCTTTATTTGTTCTTTTAATTTCTAAAAAAATACTTAACAGCATTAAAGTGCAAGAACGTCGAGAACTCTATTGTTTTTGCTCTATAGAAAGGTACCAAAATTAAAAGTTAGTAAAATAGTCAATAAGTCTTCCTGCTGAATTATGATAAAGTTAAAATTGAAAAATAATTGCTGGAGTTTTTAATTTTCGGGATCTAAAATCGGGATTTTTTCTGCAAATAAAAAATCGTTCTCTTTAATTTTTCTACTCCCTTGTTAGTCGTATGTTGTGTCCATATTTTAGAAAACAAAAGAATAATCCAACAACATTTCTTTTTCAAAAGTTCCATTACGTATAGCAGACCCTTTGCAAACGAAATGGCAATCGACAAGCACTGAAATAAACAACAATTCCAACAAATGTCTTCTGGCATCGTCTTATCTCTAATTTATACGAGACATGTCCTTTTTCAGAGACTTATCTTGACTTACTCTTGACACCTGATCATTTGTATCGTCAAGACGTAGCATTTTTCTCAGTCAGTATACCCACCTGTTTAACAGATTTTGTTCCAAAGATTTACGAGTTCTGTTTACTTCCATATTTATTTATTTATAACTTGCTATATTATGTCAGATTCGGAATCTTAATAAAAGAGACTGAATAACAAGTGTCCGTTTTTTTGTAAAATATGTATCCAGGAACACACCCAGGTATTGTTTAGAAAATATTATAGTAAACGTTAATATAGCTAAAAATTCAGGTTATATTTTGATCGGGATATGACACTACATATTGCCTAAGACATAATCGTTCAGATTCACTAGGAAAGTTTAAGATTTAATACTTCTTCAAATTATGATCTTGCAGTTAATCAGTTATGTTTTGACAGGTTTTGTCCTGTCATACACTTTGCGAAATAATGCGTAAGTACCAAATGTGTGAAAGAATGGATTCTTTTCATCCTGAACTGTCTTTTCAGAGGTTTGTTTGGTGGAATACAGAAATGACATTACGGTGGTGCGCCGACACGCAATTTATAGCGGTTGGTCTATCCTACTTACGCACAACGTATGAAGCAAACACAACAAAACACAAAAAGACTAAAACTTGTATTTCCTTTTTTCCGTTTGAATACAAATGTTGTATAAACCTTAGGCTATTGGGGGAGGTGGTAACCCCAAAACTCCCCCAGAATACGGCACTGAGTCGTACTAACTTCTAAGTTTATAACTTTTGTTTACAAATTGCGTAAAGTAGAACACAATTTGGTTCAGTGAAAAAAAATTGTATAGAGTGAATATTGGGCAATGCAAATTTCAATTTCAAAGGTTGGTTGTAACATTAGAAATAATGACGCTTGTTCTTAATTCGATATTAATATAGATTACAAAACATACAATAACTGAGGGTGTATTTAAATCATTTTTAGCCTAAAATATAGCACAGTAATTAAAATAATTAAAGGCCTCGGTAACTTTTAGAGTGTGAAGTTGGTAATTACTTGCAGGGTTTAACGGAGCTTTAGAGCTATGTTGCCAACTTTAGTAGTTATTCGAAGTTTTAAGTGGAATAATTTCAGTTTAGGTTTTACCAGGTTGTGTATGGAGAGAAACTAACGTTATTAACTATAGATTTTCTATGGGATGCAGCAAAAAATAAAAGTGGTGACAATTAAATAAGTTTTTTCAAAATAATGTTTTTAGATTTTTCACACATAGATTTAAATATCAACAATGATAACATATTTATTTCAGTATACTTTCAGTATAACTTAAAATGTTCTTACGTCTGTCTAAAGGTTCGTATGGTAATATCCAAAATTTTTTAATTTAGGCCGTTGGTTTGGAATTGAACAATTTTATTTTAGTAGGACTTGCGTATTTGCATCTCCATGAGGAGAAAAATGTATAGATTAAATTCTGCTTTAGAGACCCCGGTAGTGTGTTTAAATCAGGATTTCTTATTGTTATTGCTATCCCCTACTCTAAATTAATTGCAAATTACTTTTTGCGATTTTTGTAACTAAAAATGTGCTTAAGTACATTTTTTATAGCCTGTCTTTCAAGAAACCAAAAAACAAAACAGTAATAATGATAAAAATACAAATGATGTTATAGTAATATTATTAATAATAACATTTGTTTAAAATTGTGCTACAGTACATGATAGACGATGCTTCATGCAAAAGAAAAATATACATATACAATATCTGATTACACTTCACATGTTTAAAGCCTATTAACTAAAAAGTCATTAATAGAATACGGTTCCAATTGAACAAGCAATTTCCTTATTTTGCTTGTATATACTTTTTGACTCGTAATGTTTTTTAAAATGTTTGGTAGCTGATTAAATAACTTTAGATACATGTAATAAAAAATCTTCCCAGTTAGTGTCAAACGGTGGATGGGAGAGTTAATATTTACGTTCAGATTCAGTAACAAGGTTTAAATACTGGTTTAAATTAAGAGCTTATATTGATCAGATGTGTTTTGACAGGTTTTTGTCCTGTTATTGTTAATAAGTCATTTAAAACTTATGAATTATTATGAATTTTCAGCGATTTGCTTGGTTTCCAAATGATTTTCATCTTGGAACGAGTTGCTGTAATAAATTTAGTTCTGTTATTGTCAAAAGTAGGTACGTACTAAAATTGTCCTTTTCTTTATAAATTTGTGCAGAGTCGATTTTTTGAAAAAATTGTTGAATAACCCCTTAGACAGAAAATACAAAAATAGATCCTAAAATAAAAAAAAAACAGTTAGAACCACCGACCGTGATATGTTATAGTAGCAGATGAGAGCTAGTAATATATGTGTTGTTTTTGGTTGTGCTCTGATAAATCGGTGGATAGGATAAGTAACAAAAAACTGGTGTATGTTTACCGAGAAAAGCTACAGCTTTAAATTGAGCATAACTTTTAAACTGAGGGTGGAGCAATTGAGGTATATTCAACCCGATTTTTTAAATGCACTCTTATTGTTTAACTACGTCGCATGTTGCATATTTTTTCACGTTGCTCCCTTAACTAAATCTCCTAATAAAAAATTTTCTTGGGTAAAAAATAGGGATGATTCTTACAATTAACATTAACTATTTAAAATTTTTGAGTTTTTATTCTAGTGTCAGACTTTCACAGGGTCTCGTGGGTGCTATTAAAGTTTAAGAATTTGCATAACTTTCTCACACAAATATATTATGTTCAAAGATATCTTTTTCTCATATCTTGCGCATTTTCTGTTGGCCACTGTAAATAGTTATGTAATGTTCAATATTTTGTTGGCAAAATTATATTCATAAAAATTTCATTCACCGTTCTATCAATAAAAACACTAAAAATCTAAATATTATATATTCTCCTATCTATTCATTTTGTGAAAATATAAAATAATGCAAAACAAATACACCACAAGAATTATGAATTTTATTAAAAGTATTTGTTATGCTAAAACACTATATGAAAAAGGTCAAAAAATGTAAATATCCTGACAGGCAGACACGCATGTTATGAAATTATCAAGTAAAAAAAGCTTTTTATTTTTAATTAGCGCTCTTTAAAAATATGTTTATTACATATCCCGTGTGTTAGAAAATATAACGCTGCCAACATCAAAGGCAAAAAATTCATTGACAACATTAAACGAAAAAGCGCCGTTACAGCAAAAGCCAATTAAATTTGTTCGCGGAGTTTAAAAATTGTAGCACTTGCACTTACAGGGTTAACTTTTATTTTGAAATTCCCACAAAAAAATAGCTTTTTGAAACAATGTTTTTAAATATTTGAAAAAAATCCTTTTAGCGCATATATAATTTTTTTTTCAATTGTTTTAAAACTTCTGAAAATGCACCGTAGAAAAAGAAATTGCCTTAAACAGAGAAATTTTATCAGCATGTTATTTTTAATAACATAAGATAAAAACCGTCCTCAACTATGCCGCAGAATCTATCAAAGAATGTCTCGAATTAATACTCTTGAAAGGTAACATAGGTAAAAGGCATAATGGGAACTGTAAATAGAACTGTCAAATTAGAAATGGTAGAAGGGTTGATGACCAGTGGGTTTATTTAACACGGGACCACATTCAGGATTTTCAAACAGAATTTCCACACATAGTCATGGATCTCGACCAGTTTCGTCAAGTTTTGACTAGATCTGTAGCTTTGTTTAGAGAAAGATGAATTGCGAATAGAAAGAAAGGCAGTGGGAGACCCAAAGTTTGCAGTGCACAAAAAATAGAAGAATTGAGGTAAATTGTAAATGAACACCCACAAACCCCATATTCGGCCTTTAAGCCAGCAAGTAAAGGTATCCTACGGAACCTGCAATACAATCCTGAAATATGACCTGAATATTCACCCTTATCGTATAAGCTCAGTCCAAGAATTGTTACCAAACGACAAACCGCAGTGAATGCAATTTTCAGTGTGGTTTATGAGTAATTAGCTCAATAATAGTGAAAACGTATTTGACAAAACTTTTACTGATGAGGCATGCATGGTTTTACCTCTCTGGTTATGCAAATTCTCAACAAATAAGAATGTGGATGTGAAAATCCACATTTCTTTGTAGGGAAGCCTCTGCATTCACAGAAATTTGACGTGTGGGCGGCCATATCGAAAAGAAGATAATTGGACCGATTTTCGGCGCGATACCGTAATGATATTTTAGAAAATTTTGTGAACGCATTTGCCGATGAAGACATGCGACAAGGCTACTTCCAACAGGATGGCACACTAATTCACGTAACCCTTGATAATTTAAATTTTTTGGAAGAATCTTTCGAAGACCGAATTATTAGTCGTAATATACCAGTTAGGTGCCACAAAGGTCCTACGATCTAACGCTGTGCGACTTTTTTTATGGCCATATATCAAAAACTCGGTTTTCAAAACCCATTGTGAAAATTTAGAAGACCTACGGGCCAGAACTACAAATAAATTTCAGGAGATTAACAACTCCACCCAAGTGCTCACCAATGTTTTTGATGCTATAAAAAGACGAATGAGAACATGTTCGGACGTAGACGGTTGGCAATTTAAACGTTCAGATTCGTTAATAAGGTTCAAGATTTACTACTGGTTTAAATTAAGATCTTATGGTGTATCTGTAATGTTTTGACAGGTTTTTGTCCTGTCATTGTTTATAGGTCGTCATTAAAAATTTAGGAATTTTTCTGATATTTCAGCGATTTGCTTGGTTTCCAATTGATTTTCATCTTGGAACGAGTTGCTGTAATGATTTTAGTTCTATCATTGTCGAAAGTACGTACTAAAATTACCATTTTCTTTTTGAATTTGCGAAAAACTCAGAAATTGTTATCTCCATAAATAAAGCCGCTAGTATTTGGGTCAATATAATATACGGAACGACCCTGTACACGTACGTAGTTTCTTACGTAGATTCGAATTTTTTAATCAAAAGTACATCATCCCAATTAAACTTCCAAAGTTACTCCCCCCTCCCCCTCAAAATAGAGAAAGGGGATAAATGTCAAAAATATGTTTAAATATGTCACCCCACCTCCCTATTAACTCACCAAAATTTCATGAAAATATTTTGAACCGTTTGCGAGATGCCTTGTAACACTTTAAAAAACGCACTCTGTATAAGACTGTTCTTTGGTTTTATGAAGCTCCTTTATAAGCATTTCGGAAAAAAAATATTCTTATAATATTTGCTTTAACAATATCTTTGCTTTTAATAAGTTTCTGGAACGTTAGTGGGGTCATTAAGTACTAACCTTAACTAAAAACCAAATAACTGCGAAACAAGTAGTTATTGTTGTCTCTCAGTCTTTTCCGCAAGTATTTGTCACCCCTCTCTTGTAAATTACCACTTAACTTCGCTGAAAGTTTGAAAAGATAGGGAGTGATAATATTAAGAGTGATATACCTAGGTGTATAGCTTGCGCCATTAGCCAACTTGCTTATTTAATTTAGAAAGTTAAGTAAGTGGCGATAAGGGGAAGCTGAAAATGTGTGCTTAAGACAGAAATAATTAGTTTCGCTGTAAGTTTGTGTATTTATTTAAAATGGAATAATATTAGACTAAGCGTTAAGTTTACAAACATTAATGGAAATGGATGTAATTGTGTATTAATGTACGTGCTAAATTATAAACTGCTAAACCAAACTCAAAAAAGAAGGTATACGAAAATTTTTCAAAAGCATTAATTCGAAATGATTGTCACGTATACGCCGAAAGATTGATCATATTTTCCACTAACAGTTATAGAAATATTTAATAAACTTTAAAATACCTTATTTTAAACTATACAACAATATAATAATAAAATAAAAGTGAAACATTTACTTAGTAAAATCTGCAGAAAAAAATAGTAATATCTACAATTAACAAGTATATTTTATACATCAGAAATATGTTTATTAAATGTTTTTTTATAAAAGTTATGATTTCTAATATAGCAATTTTACAAAATAATTCGTTACTGCTTGCTATATATTTTTACATTTTATAATATTTTCTATATGGAGTTATAGGCATATTTCATACAAATTGCAGTACCAATTTATAAACTGTAAAAAACATATAAAACGGTTAAAATTGACTTTCTAAACTTTACAAAAAAAAAATCTAAAATTATTAAAGTACATTTTATCCAATACGATGAGTGTTTTTATTATATATTTTAATAATGATTATTATCTTACATATCTAAACATTATATAGCTTTCCTATTAACCAAAATAATGTCATAAAAATTACCAGAACTTATTGTAAAGGTTATTAAAATGTATTAAAAATCTCTTATAATAAAAATATAGAAAATATTATAAAACAGCTTTGCTGTCCCATACGGTATAATAAAATTTTGTAAGGGATATAATATTTATTATATTCCTTATAAAAAAAATTCCGTGAACCTGCCCCTGTGACAACCAGCCCCGGTGCCCACTACTTAATAAACCACATAAAATAATTTTGTTTTGCATTATCAACAGTCATAATTATAACATCACGACACAACCCTGTTTTGTGGATTTCTCCAAGCGTAACTCCACGTTGACAAGAGGTTTTGTTTGTCTCGGCAAATTTTATTTCAAATGGATGCTTAGATCGTTGGTAAATCATGAGAACAAATAATAAGACTATACCACAATGTCATTCTAGAGGGGTTTTAACTGCTGCTTGTTGGTATAATTTTTTTTTCAAACAGCAACCCAGGTGTATATTTTCATATCGGCATAATGCGGAAGACAATTTGTGTCGTGATTTTAATCAAATTTGGTTGTTGGGAATTAATGAATCAAATTGGACACCCGAGCCACTGCAGATGTCCCAATTTGAGGAGCATTTTACTTTTTCCGCATAAATAGGCATACTTAAGAAATTTTACTATCTCTCCTTCAATTTTAGAAGAGTTAAGCTTATACAGTCAAATTTTGCTATATGGCCCGTCAAAGGCTTTTAAAAAATCAGTAAATCATACTTCGAATTGACAACCTTCTTCAAAGGCTTCAGCCACTAAGTTAGTCTCTCTTATTTTTTTCTTGAAAGCTTGTTGTCCTAGTAAATATACTGAAAAGTTATTGCTTACAAATATCTACATATTTTAGAAAGTTATTGATGACACCAACTGGAAAATATTTTTATCTCCTTTTTATAAACTTAAATTATTTTAAATTTTCTTTCCAAGTTCTTAGAAATTCGTAAGGTGTCTGATCAATATTTTACAATAGATATTTAAACCAGCTTATTAAGCAATAAAAAGAAGTATATTTAAGTACTGCCTCTGAAAGTACTACCTATATATTAGTAAATAATAAATATTTTATTTCTTTTTGTTATATCTCTACTTCAAATAGAAACAAGAAATCCAGATGACACAAAGCAACCAATACATCCACACAAAAATTGACTTTTACAACTTTTTTCTTTCTTACATCTAGCTAATTGCGCCATCACATTAAACATGCGTAATAAACCACATGAAGTAATTTTAGTTTCCAATATCAACATTTTTTATAATTAAAACAGAACGTCAGAATCCTGTTTTGTGGATTTCATCGAGTGTAATGTGAACAAACCATATTTCTAATGAATGCTTAGATGGTTGGTAATTGAGGAGAACAAATAATAGGGCTACACCGCAATATCGTTCTAGGGCGCTTTTACCTGTTCCCTGCTAATTATTGAAATAATTTTACCTTTGAACAGCAACCCAGTTGTAGGGGAAGGTTGGGTACATACTGGATTATTCTCTAAATTTGACCATCATTGTATTAACTAATGAGGCTCAGTAGGTTGTGTACCCGGGACCTCTACAAACTAAGCGGTAATTAATTACTAATGGATAAGTCATAGATTCTTGGACGCTTTATATATTTTCAATGGGCGTAAATTAGTTGGACTAAAAAAACTACCAGGTTGCAAACTTGTTGACAAAGAGATAGTATGTCAAGAGGAATGCCTAATGTTAAGGTTGGTGTTAATTATAACCTCCAAATCGATGGGTAAAACTGGGCCTGCGACTGCATCCCTAAATTTGTTTGTTTAGCGAGACCTTCCAAGACGGGAGTGGGATGACCAGATTTTTTAGACAGCATTAATTGACTTGTAGCCAAAACAAAGGATTCGTTCGGTAACTAGATAATTTGAAAATCAGGGCCGAAGAAGAGCACATTTCCCTTTGATATACAGAACGCTCCAAGTTACGAGTCGGCCGACAATTATTTGTTTTAAGTGCTTACAATCAACTTCTTCAGCACAGCAATATTTCTGTTTAACTGGATCTGTATTTTATGCAGTGACTACCCAAGCTATTACAATTACCTTCTCTGGAGACCTTCACAGTACGTTAGTACTTAGGCTTACTCATACTCATACTCTCATACTCAGTATACTTTATTGTGCAAGAAAAACAAATTTCGTATTGACAAAGCATCCTACTCATTAGTATAAGTAATGGATATAAAAGAAAATATTTACAAATAGGCTAATATATAAAAAGCAAACAACACCAAGTTAATTTAAATTCAAATAACAAAAACAAAATAAGAAAAATTTTAATATAATAAAAATTTAAGTAACAAACAGTGTGTAGCAAAAATTAATGCCAAACAATGCCAGAATTATAATTAATTAAACGAAAGTATATAAAAGGATGAGTAGTAATAATTTAAAAGTATTTACAATTAAAATCAATTTAAAATTAATAAAAATAAAACCATCACAACCTATCACCACAAAATTCTTCCAAGCTGCAACACGCCTTTTGTAATAGGACACGTTTAACACTTCTTAAAAAATCTTTACAGTTTATAATAGATTTTAAGTTATTACTTAAACGATTAAAGATTTTTTTTACTTTCATAAAAAATAGACTGTCTTGCAAAAAAGGTCTTTGGTATAGGTAAACGTAGATTTCTATTCATAGTTAGTATTCAATATTTGTTCTTTTTCAAACAAAGACCGACTTTGCTCACGATATGCGACTTTACACAAATATCTAACTGCTTTTTCCTGCAGAACAAAAAGTGAGTTTAGTAATTGTCTGCTTGTGAATATAGCAAAAAATGGAAAATTTCTTCGGTCTATAGCTAATATATTAATATGTTACCTGGAGCCCGAACAGATGAACAAATTTCCCATTTTTTACTGTTGTCGTACAATGGTGCACTTGTACTGTCGAAGAAGATCGACAAATACCTACGTATTGGTTGGTTTTAGCAGCCAAAAATTTTTGGATCAACACTGGGTGAACTACCCATCCTATTCGAACCGATGGATGGGGGTTGATTAGAATTAAAAAATATATCCAAGTTTAACTCCATTGCTCTTTATTAAAAAATAAATTTAAAAATGTTAATTCTTAATGGAACCACCAATGTCTTGCCACCCTTTCCCACCTAGATACCAGCAAACTTTCCTTATTAGTCGATAATTAATAAGTGATTAATAATTATCAACTATTTTTTAGTTATTTAAAAAAGAATTAACATATTTAAATTTTTAATATTATTTTTAATAAAAAACATAGAATTTAAACTTTTATAATTTTTAATTCTAAGTAATATTTTCTAATTTCATTTTGCTCTAAAATAAAAATTAAGGGTACTTCTCTCTAGGGTCAATTATAAGGTTTTTCCATTTTCTGGTCACTCTGTACATGCTATTTCAAGTTTTAATATCCTAATATATATAATTTTTTTAATAAGCAGAACTTTTTATGAAGAGTAACTTTTTTTGATAAAATTAATAATAAAAAAGTTTTCCACATGTAGAGAACTTAAGTAGCGCAACTGACTTCGTTAGAAACTATTCTAATAGCAAAACAGCTGACAGCTAACTTTTTACTTAAGATCTTTAGATGCTCTTCAAACTTTAGTTTATTATCTACTGTGAGTCCTAAAAATTTGGTAGCAGATTTATTTTCTATAATTTGGTTTTATACAAGTAAGTCATCAAAGCCAAATCTAAATGTCATAATATTTGTTTTATTGAAGTCAAAATACAGCATATAGGCGTCACATCACAGTTTAACTTTGTATAAATAATTGTCGACAGTCTGCTTTAATTCATCTTTATTTTTTCCATGCCACAAAAGACTCGTGTCATCCACAAAGAATGTAAACTCACCCTGAATGTCAACAGATGCCAAATCATTTAACTATAATGAAAACAAGACCGGTCTCAATACTGATCCTTGAGGTAGGCCCTTTGTATTAAGTAAACCCATGAAGCATTGCGCCCCCACTCTAACCGCTTGGATCCTATTCTTGAGGCACGAAGAAAACCATTCAAGTTCAAGCTCTCCAGAACCATGCCGGGATAGCTTCTGTAGCAAGATCCTGTGATCAACACAATCGATAGCTTTCGAAAAATCACAGAATATTGCCGCAACCGCTTCACCTTAATTTATATTTAGATAAACATCATGCAGCAAGGAGAAAATGAATCCATACGTATTTTTTTCTGAACGAAATCTAAACTGATCAGAACTCTGGACGTTGTTATAACCTAAAAATGTCATAATTCTTTTTTTAAGACCTTTCAATCACCTTAGATAGCAGCTAGCAACCGTCAACTCTACGTCGACTATCCTAGAATGAGCTTTCATTTACAATTTTTTTTTACAAATTAATAAAAAATATTGCTTTTTTAATTTTAAAATGCTAGTCTAAATTGATGTTTTCAAACTAGATACACATAAAAATTATGCTTATATATTTATTCTGACAAATAAAATATTTTTAAAAGTAAATACTTAGTTGAAATAATATGTTAAAAAAAATTAAGCTTTCAATCACAATGCAATTTACTGAAAAGGGTCTGAACAACATATAGAATGAAAGACAACAGCGGAAAACGATAAAATTCGAAATAATTCATTGATTCCTGGATTGATATCAGACCCGTTTATTTGTCTTTAATAACGCCATAAAAATGTAATATGTTTTTGTCGGTCTCGGTAAAAGATATAAAGTAAGATATTATTGGATATTTTATCTCTTTCTGGGAAAGGCGTGCTTGCTATATATTGGTTGTAGGTATAACTTTAATCATCTTTTATTTCCTTCGATCGTCTGAGGTTTTCTAATTTCTCTTGGGTTATTAGTTTTTATGCACAGTTGCCTCAAGGGGTGTTTTGGAAGGAATTATGGGGAATATTAGGCGAGAAATTGAGACTATTGTTCTTTTTTATTAATTGAAAATTTTATTTCATTTTTTCTATTAATATATTCGTTTCAAATTGGTCAACTTCTGAACTATTGATTACTGCAAGTTGATAGAAAATACCATGAGCTATGGTGTTGCACCATCCCTTCAGATCGACTTGTTTTTACATTTTTACTGAAATAAACCTTTTTTTTTTTCTTTATAGAGGATTGGGAAATCCATATCTGGACACCCGAGTTGATCGTCATCCTGGCCCGGATAGTGTCTGCCTCGTTGGACTAAAACCTCCCCTCTCTGATTTTCTGCCCTGGAAACCGCCTTTCGGCATTACTTCAGGGGTCTCTTCTGTCCATAAGATTTCACCTCAGCGGTCTTCTCTTTCTTTTGTCTCAATTATATTTCTTATTGTTTTATATGCTAATTTCCATGTCTCTTCAGAATGTACTAGGCTTTCCATCATGTTTGTCGGATTAAAGACTCTTCCCATCGCTCGTGTGTATAATTGTCTACTTTCCTCCCATCTAGGGCATCGGAACAAAGTATGTTCGGCATCGTCAGCCTCTGGACAGTACTTACACTGTTCTGAATCTGCTCTGTTTCGGTTAAACAAATACTGGCGGAAACAGCCATGTCCCGATAGGGCTTGCGTGAGAAAATAGTCAACTTCGCCGTAGGGTCGGGATATCCAAGTGCGTATATCTGGAATAAGATTCCATGTCCATCTTCCTTTTCTGCTAGTGTCCCACTTTTCTTCTGAAATAAACCTAGGCAAACCTGAACTGACCTATCTACCGACTACACTGGTCAACAAAATATTAACTTTTGTTTATCCATGAAGCGATTTATATAATTTTTGAGAGTATCAGTAAACATGTATTTTGGTGATAATCTCATGTCCGACTTAGCTCTAGTTTGTTGTGGATCTAGATGACAAGATTCTAGGACCTAACTTCTCATTCTTCCCTTTTGTGCTAAAATTACTCCGAAAGTAACAAAAATTGTTCGAATCGCTTTTACTAGCACGAGACATTATAATATTTGGAATGCCACAATTTAAATTCAAAATTTATAAAAAGTAGATTAATGAAAGATATTGCGTCTGATATTGGTAAAGAAACTACTAGTGTACTTTTCAAATTGCTAGCTCTGTACAATGTACATACATATTGTAACGGGTAAACTTCCCCGTTACATAGATTTTTAAATAATTTAGTGAATTCCACCTTTTGGCACTCCCGATATCTTACAGAACGAACTGAATTGGACCTATATTTGCAGTGTCTTTTAAGCTTTGCTCGTTCTATTAAAAATAATTATGGACTATAGTAGTGTGCCCTAGAATAGATTCTGTAAATTTGGTTTATTATTGAGGCGATTTTGTATGTTTTTTTTTAAATATATATGACGGTATTGAATATTTAGACTTAAGGAAAACCCTTTATATTTCTGTGTTAAGTTATTGTATTGTAACAAGATAGTAGTTCGGAGGAAGTAGAGGCGGAGTAAGAAATGGATATACTTCCGTGACTGTGTACGTTTTGCAGAGCTTGTATGAGATACGAGATACTCCAGACAGGAGGTGATATGTAGGGATTGGAACTAATTAATAAATATATACAGGTATATGATTTCGATGTTCTGATTGTAAAAATTTTAAAAGTAAAGTTCTGGAGTGTCTGGAGTTAGTGATGTTTCCCGTAAGGGGAAAATTAGTAACAGTTTCATGTAGTGGTATCTATGATGGACAGGAAGTGTATCGTTTAGTTGACTAAGCTGCAGAGAAGAAATATATAAGCTGGAAAAAAGGCATGAGGCTTCCTTGGAGCTGGGCGTTTAAGCAAGCAGGGTCGTCGTAGGTGGTGTGTAGTTGTCACACCCTAACATATTGGAATTAGGCAGAATTCCAGTAATACATTGTTGTAAACCTGGTAACTAAAGAGCTGCATAAGTAAGATTTCCAAGTTAGTACCAAAGTGATTAGTATAATCTGTGAGACAGTCTTGTAGTATGGGCTCAGTGAGAGTCTACAAAGCTTTTAGTGACTGCAAGTCTGTTTATTTTGGAGTGTGCGCAGGACAGTATCTTTCCCTGGTACATAAAAGTACTGCAGGATAGTCAAGCCAGTCTGCTAGATGGCAGGTTGACTTATTTATGGTATTTATTATACCAGTATATAGTTTCCTAGTACATTGTCTGTACTTTAGGAGTACTAGGTAATCAATAAGATTGCAATGTTTTTAGAGTTTGTATATGATACATATTTAGGGTATTTATTATACCAGTATACAGGGTGATTCACGGTGGATGGTCGGTTAGACGTATCTGGACTAACCGACATTATTCTACACAATTTTCCTATTTAGTGGTTTTTCTTGAGTTTATTTTATCCGTTAATTATGTAAGAATACCGCCCACTAATTTAGATAATCTTAATCTTAAGTTTTAAATAAAGAGGTTCATTTCCGTCGGGGACATGCAAAATTCCAAACTCTTAATTTTTCCAACTTTCGACCATTGCCATGAAAATAAGGAATTGCAGTTTATTTACGTCGAAATTGTTAGAATATGATGTGTCAAAATTTAGCAAAAATGTCAATTTTTGTTGCAAGATTGGAAGATTTCTGGAGCAATTTCAGCTTGAAATATACATGAATAAGATTTTAGGAACCTCCTACTTTAAGTGCAAGGATATTTCAGTGGATGAGTTGCGCATTAAATGGCATTTTGAATTGATTTTTCAATACCCTACAATACTGGAATTCGCCATGTACTTAATATAACACTTTTAACGTCACAGCCGTCATCACGTTTTACAAGTTTCAAAATTCGCGCGAAAATTTTCAGTACAAAATCATTTTTTTGTTAATAAAGACCCAAATAAATTGATAAAAACAATCACCACAAATACTTAATCCATGTAAGCAGGGGCTTACCGCTGGGGGTTTTGGGGTTAACCCCCCCCCCCCCCATTGATCTCATATTGTAGTTATTATAAACATTATACAGCACGGTAGTATATACATATTTATATAAAAAAATAGTTTTGTCTACCAACCCCCCCCAAACCAAAAGTCACGGTCCGCCCCTGCATGTCAGGAATATAAAAAAAACTTTATTTGAGATTTATCTGGGTTTTATGCATATTCCATATTCCTACGCATAATTAACCACAGAAACAGCAGAAGAAAATAAACTACAAACTAAAAAACTTGTTTGTCTTGAATCAAGACAAATGACAGGCACTTGGATCTGAATAAGTATAATACCTAAAATTTTGGCAAATGTAAAGTCAATGATATAAAGCAGAACTAGATCAGCAAGTTCATATTAATTAACAACTCAAATAATCATTTTACAATCATCCATCAACAAATCCTGTGCTCGCTTGGGCGTAAAATATAAATTATATGTACAAAGAGAAAACTGGTTGTTAATACAGCTATTGGACATTTTAGCGTCTGATATCTTAATAGTTATCAAATGTTTATATATCACTTTTGCACAACAAAATATGCCGTCACGTTGTTGTTAAAATTACATACACTGTAAAAAAAAATGATTAAATTTTAAATCAAATTCAACCCAATTTTGACTAAATCCAGGTCCACGCCAGATTGATTGAAAAAATTAACACTGCATATTGATTAAATCGAAGGATCTGTGATTAAATTTTCTTATTCAAAATTGATTAACCTAACAATTAATTCTGATTACATCTAAATCAATTTTTATTAAAATTTTCTTCCATAATGATTAAATTTCCATAATACTCTAATCATTTTTTATTAAATCTTAAATCCAATGTGATTGATATGCAATCATCAGTAGCACCGCCCTTCCCCTCTCCGCCCTATAAAGTACCTGATTAGGGCCTCGATTTTATTTATTAAATGACAATACTATAATACATAAGAAAAGGGAACACATTAAAGAACAAACAGATGAAATTATATAAAAGATAGGTAATGCAAATTCCCAAAGCATGGGAATTGTCTGTCCCATATCATAAACAAAAATCCGGGGAGGTGAGGCGTGGACCTGGATTTAGTCAAAATTGGGTTGAATTTGATTTAAAATTTAATAATTTTTTTTTACAGTGTAAAAGTTGAAAATAATTATATGAAGTAAAAACACGAAAATTATTTACTCATCTGTAAATAAATACATAAAACACTAATGAAGACCTGGCATGACAAATCTTTTCTTTGAAAATACATGGAAAATAACTTACATTGGTGCATGAGTTCCTCCAAGGGATTGGATTCAAGATCTGAGATTTTTGCGTATTTCTTTTGTTTTTGAAACATAATTTCACCAACATGATGTAACAACAAAGTTTTTAAAAGAATATTCGTAAAATTTTAGAACAGGTTGACCACTTCATTCGTTATAACCTCACATTGCACATTGCACTACCACAGAAACCGCCATACCTACTGCCGATTAAATGGAATTTTTGCAGATAGCAGCGGGGTGGATGGATATCGGTACTCCCTTGTGATTAAAAGGTTGCGTACTGCGCATGTGTTGGCGGCTTGGTTTAGAAGTTTGAGTATTTTTTAGTCAGTAGGTGATTGATACTGATTATTGGGATTATTTTAACAAGGAAATATGATTTAAAATGTTTGTCTTTTTTATGCATTTGATCAGTATCGATTTAAAGTAATCGAGAATGAGTAATTTGTTTGAATCATAACGAAGATTATGAAACTGATTTAGAAAATAATTACAAATTGAATCAAAAAATTTAATCCGGCCAATAAAATCAGATATCTCTTGTGGTTAATCAACCGGATTTTTTACTGTGTAGTACAGAATGATAGCGTTTATTTTTACCCACACTATTACACATGGTGAAACCACGGCAAAAGGTTTTGCAAATTCATGTATCTAGTATATTAATGCAAAATAAAGTGGTGAGTATGAAAATAAAATATATGCTGGAACCCAATGATCTACCATCTATAGATGGTACACATCATTCATAAATGCTATAAAAATGGGTTGACAACATCCTCTGTTGGAGAGACGTGGTGAGGAGCTGGGTGGGGCCGGGAGTGAGAATTGCGCTGCCTTCCCATTTGGATGTGACCATGGTACCATAAGATAAGCACATGGTTTCTCATCAGTGACGTCTCGTTTCAGGGTTCAAGATAAAATATATTTTTATACGAATAAAACATTTAAATTTGCCAATTTAAGTAGGTAAACCAAAATTTAATGTGAAGACTAATTTTTTAAAACGTTTTGACTTGAAAAAAAGGGTCCATAGAGCAGTAAAGTTCAATGGATGTTGATTACTGTTCCTAATAGATTCCTATAATTATTGTATGGGAAAATTAAAGTTTGGTAGCTAGAAAAATTAAATTGCGCTGTCAAACAACACTGATGATATATCAGTGTTTGTTTTACAGCGTTTTTCTGATAAGGCTGCCCACCGTGAGTGCCGCTGCAGTAGCATTACATCGCGAGGAACTCGGCCATAGCAGCAATTCAGTCTTACTGAGGAAAATGAATGAAGGAACGTCATGCGGACAGGCCTCGAAAATGGCCGATCTGGGCGGATCCCTTACTGCTGCGTTGCCATAATGCAGATTTTTACAAGGTTTTAGACTCGGTTTTAGACAATGGTTTAAATTTCCCACACCATGGTAATACCATTAATAGCGCAAGTTTGGCAAACCAAGTGAAGGGGTGCAATTTGCATGTTTATTATTTGTTATTGTTGTATCTAGTGGTTGGTAGATCATTGCTGTAACCTGTGATTCTAATCAGCATATAAGGAGGGGAATCTGGTTTTGACTAGCGCTTAGTCGGGCTAGGGCTATGTGCTAGTATTCTCGCTCTGCCATCGACAGTTTCAAATCCAGATACAGTTTTTATGACCGAACCAACATACTACGTAATGTTACGTAGGGATTAACACAGTCTTCAAAAGAAACAACTGATGGCAGGCTTCGATCTGTAGGCGTAATAGGCTTACCAAACGGTATGTTGCTGAGAGAGTACCGTAAACTAAATTAAAAAAGGATCAGACTACCCACGAATAGGCGCATCTCTGATCCTGAGTTCTATAGACTGAGGAAAAGATTAAACTAAATTACAAATTCAAAATTCAGTGTATCCGACCACGTCAACGACTGCGTCTCATGTAGAGATACGTCTAATATATATCTGGCTGGCATTGGGGTCTCTGGCATCAACATGCTTCGCTCCACAATGTAATGAACATAGACGAACATGCGGCGGTATCCTGGTTTGCTTGGGTTGGAGTCCACGATACACTATTGGTCCCATCTGCCTGACATCGTGGAGATGTTGAACACGGAGTTGGCGAAAAGGGTTTATTAACCTATTTGTCTAAGGCTAAACCTTCCTTCCTCTACCACCACCGGTGAACTTAACATAATCTCTATCCTCATTATCGGATTGGTGAATATTGAGCCTATATTGACCCACATTTGTGCATTCTCTCGAGTCGATTCAAGCGATGACAGTATCAGAAGTGGCATTCCAAATATTTGCCTGCCAACTCAGCTGTACTCTGTAGTACTTTAACCTATTTCTAGATAGTTCTGTATATTTAAACATTTTATTTCGATATCTCATTGAACAGGTACTAAGAGTAAACAAACCGCTAATGAAATATTTTTATTTTGCTGGACTTTACGTGAATATGGCACATTTCAATTAACTAGAACACACACAACACATTAAAATTTTGTTTGCTTTCTAGATGTGTCTATTTACATTAAAATTTATATACTCTACTACGACTGGTTTGTGTCATGCAATTTATTTTTATTTTTATTTTATTCTATTCTATTCATTATGAAGGTGCTCTTTTGATACTTTTCATATGACATTGTTTTATGCAAAATAAAAAATATATTACGGGCACAAAATAATCCGAACATGGTAATTTAGAATACAATTTTTGGTTACAATTTTATGTAAGGAATGGTGGTTCTAAAAACAAAAAATGATAAATATCTGATCAATTGAAAAAGGTGTCTGATTTGATTTTTTTGTTAAGGACAGAGCGATATATAGTTTTTATCAGTGTATTTTTATCCAGATTTAGCCTAAGGCGAACACTATGATTGTCTTAAGTACGAAGACGATTTACAATTATGTAAATCTGATAGTGGTAGAATTACCGCGTCGGCATCCGTGTAATTGCCACTCGTATCAATCTCAACAGTAGTGGTAGACATGAATTTGAGAAGAAAGAGGATGTAGAGCTAGATAATACGGACGACCAAGAGCTACCACTGAGCGTCAGGACCGCCGTCTTCGATTGTTAGCTATACGGGATATATTTTCATCTACACAGGCATTTAAAATGTTGGTAGTCTCATCTCATATACATGCGCTCTGTGTACTACTGCATAAGGCCTTTTACACTTAGGTATTATCGTTCATATCTCGCTTAATCTTTGACAGCCAATCGCAAGCATTAAAGACAAGAATGGTGCAGAGAACATGGGATGCTGAATGCGCGATGCGATAAATCCCGATTTCTTTTTATCTAAGACATCCCATGTAGATCTCAAGCCTTAATACTAACGTACCGTGGGCCTCTGAAGAGAAAGAAAATGTAGTCTATTGACCCGGGATTTAAAGGATTGGATGTTGGGACTGAAAGGGAAACATCTGCAGGCAATTTGTTCCATAATCTGAAGACCCTAAGTATGAATGAGCGAGAGAAGTGGCCTGCTCTAGGCTTTTGTAGTTGGACAGTAAAGAGATGCATACGTAACGCGCCTCTTGGTGTTCTGTTAGTAACAGTCAAGGGGGGAATAGTACCGACTAGTTCTTTAAAGCAAAATCCGTGGGTCTCCGGTGGCCGAGTTAGTACGGCGCCAGCTTTGCAATCGTGAGGCGCGGGTTCGAATCTCGCTTCGACCATGGATATTTTGTGATTGTCATTGGAAGGTGGTAGAGGAATTCTTCCTCGACCGGGGTGGTACCACCCCATACACATCCTCTTAAAGGACTGGTGAAATCCCAAGGGATGTTTCCAGCTCTGGATGTGTGAGTCGATCCCCCAGTACATCCACGGTACATAGTACTTAGACTTCGGTCTTCGTGGGCTGTCAGAAGATAAAAAAAGTACCGGTAGAAAAGGGATAAATCGCCAACAGCCCGGCAATGAGCTAGAGAAGGGCGTTTTCTTGTGAGGACTGGTTTATTGATGAGTTGAATGGCTTGCTTGTGGATAGAATCAAGAATGTTAAGTGTCGAAGATGATGTCGCTCCCCAGATGTGGGAGCAGTATTTTAGGTTAGGTCTTATTTGGGAAACATAGAGCGTGTGGAGGGGAAGAAGTAGTTTCTGGCTAGAAATAGAAAACCAAGCTTTTTAGCTGCCGATGTAGCTACTGAACTAATGTGTTTGTGCAAGCTGGGATTATGTTCGAAAGCTATGCCAACAAGATCGAACGTTTCATTGTTCTGTAGGGCTTGGACATTCATCTGGATGGGGTAAGCGTTTGTTTGGTGCTGCAAAATGTTGGACATATGGAGACGAGGAGAAAGACATAACTCTCAATTTTCGATACAGAGGCATGTACACAATGCTGTCGAAAAAAAGGTATGGCGCGGTATTGCTATATGTAGCAGATTTCTCATGGTTATTGTTACTACTATTATACTATGTTGATTCACCACTACATTCATTCAATAAGTGAGCTAGCTGAACTCTATGAGCTTGGAGGGGTGACATTTTTATTTCAGATATTTATCATTTAAGAGTAAACTGGTAGATTATAGAAATTTTTAAAATCTACCTAGGTGTTTGGATTCTTTTTGCACTAGAATAGTTAGGAATTTATTTTTGGTTATTAATTTTAGGTTTGGTACCATGGACACAAATCCAATAATAACGTGGCATTCCTATCTACTATCAACCCGTTAAAAGTGAAGCGTGTTTATCTTCACAGATTGGTTCTTAAGATAAAGAGAGGCTACAGTCTAGCAACGTTCTCGAGTGAGTGTTCGCTCCAGCTCAATAATCCGAACCGTAAGCTGGTTGTGTCTTAGCCGAACAGCGTTTGTGTCTTAGCTAAATAGCTAAGCGGCACAGAGAGGACAAAATTTGTTTACAAATAAACCTAGAGAGGGTCATTTGGGTTTTGTCTGGACTTCAAAGAATGTAAGCTGATCCCGTATCCTGTTATTACTTTTTTGTCCATGTTAGATTCACTTGAGACGTGAGTAATAACAGATTTGTCAATACTTGCTGTAGAGCAACCTGTATTTCTGTCCATTATATCCCACCTTGAACAACATTAATATTTTTGATGCAAATTTTGGCTGAAATACAACTTGTTTGTATTAAAATCCTTACCTCTAATAGCTAATGTGCTACGACATGGGTAGTCGAGGACGATCTCGACAGTAGTTTGCAGAGTTGTTAGTGTAAAGTTGAGATGCTTTGAAGCTAAAGGTTTAGCACTAGGGTGGGCCGAAAAAAGTGAATTTTCAAGTATCGAATTAAGGCATAAACGTTGCGAAGTTTGATAAAAATTGATGTTTTTACAGTTCTGCAAACTTACGCACTGTTTATTAAAAATATATTCATGGTCATTTTTATTGACAAATTTTTTCCTATGAGTAATTTCATATTGTCCCGGGATCTTTATTAAAACATTGGTTTCATCATTAATTGCTGCAGCATTTATTTCTAGGTTAAATTGAATATTTAAATTTTATGCAATTTACAAGTACCCAAAAGAGTCCTACCTCTTAACTCCTAATTCACCGCCGCGACGAGGAAAGTGGTTCTGGGACGTGCTCTGGCTTCGCAGCGGTCTCGCTTGGCTCGAGAACTCGACTAACCTTTTCTGCCGTTGTCCCCTCCCAAGTCGACCCCTTCCGCCCCACCACCGGCTTGATCTGCCGACGCGCGTCGAACGACGCTTACTACGCAGGTGTGGGTGCAGGAAGGGTGACCAGTTAGGGGTGACGGAAAAATGACTTGGTGACAATATTATTATTCAACTTTGATCCGAAAACATCAACTTGCAGCTCTTCGCCCATTTCGCAAAAATATTTTTGCTGAAATGACCCAGAACTGACCACGTGGATTTGGATGCAATTCAAGTTCCACCCTCGTCCTACCCAACCATTCAGGACGTGGTAAATTATGTGGGTTCACCACTATCAGTCAAGGGCGATATTTTGAAATTGGATTTTTGGTCGAATTTTGGTACTGAATATCTATATTGAAAATAAAAACAAACATTTAAAAAAGAAAATATTAAACACCTTGTATCTCGAAAAAGAAGCGTTTGAGGATTCATGTTTATATAAACTTATTTACACATTTTTAGATGTAGAATCTGCCTTTAAAATTTCTTAACATCTTTTTGTAACACCCTATATTATATTATATAAATATAAATATTTGTAACACCCTGTATTAATTATAATATATTTCATATTGAATATAACCTAAATTTAATATCAATTTAAAAATAAAATACCTGCATCATATCCAATTATTAATAAACTGTTAGTAAGTTAGGAAAAGCTATTCGTATTATAAATATTGGACATGAAATTTGCTCACAGATTATAAACGCTATGCAGAACTTCCTTAGTGTGTCATTTTCTGTTAGGTTTTTGTTGCATAAGTAATTAAATTTAAAAAAAAAACCGGACGCGTTCCCAGATAAGCCGCATATTTGAATAACCAAATTACGCCTAAGAACGTTTTTTAAACCAGCAGCCTGTAAAAAACAAATTGATGTCACGAAAGATTAATGGAAGGTGTCGAGCGCATAATTTTTATTATTTAAAAAATGGTGTGCCGAAAAAAATGAGCGATGAGGATGTGTCGATGGCTGGGATCACAGATTGTTATTGAGGAGATATTTTTTCGGTTAAAAAGAGATTAATGTTGGTAAAATATGTAAACTTTGGGCTGATAACAAGATATGTGGGAATCGGCGTTAGTTCGTGTAAGAAGAACTACCAATTTGTAGCTCGCTATTACTTAAATTTTTAAAGCAATCTTTTATTTAACAAAAAATATTACATTTTATTTCTCCGTTATTGTTGTAAAAGCATTGGTGGACCGGCATCGGTACTTCCTCAGTAGTAAATCAAATCTAGTATTTAACTAGCTGCAACTATTTAACATTTTTAAATTAAAATTCAATTGTTATTTTCATTTAAGTATGTAAATATTACGAAAAATTATTACTCACCTAAAAACAAAATTAAGCGTTACAAGAAACGTGAATTTTGAAAATCGCTTTAACAGGACTTTTAATTTTTTTTTAAGATATGGGACCATGAATTTATATTTGAGCATAACTCTTAATTCTAAATAACTTTTTATAATTACACTTTGCAATCTTTTTAAAAATAAAAGTAAACAATTTTGCAAGTTTTTGTTTTCCTTCTGTATGCTATTTCCCTTTTCACGATTCTGGCAACGGTGAATTTTGTCTTTAGTTATGCATTATTTCTGGTAGTACATTTCGATAAACTCATTAATTAAACAATTTCATATTTACTGCTAACTTCTTAGACCAACCTGTAGATGTGCAATGGCGCTCACCAGCCAAACTCTTATAGTATTGGCTGGGAATGGTTGTACAAAACAAAGATACTCGAAATCCTTTCCTGACAAAATGTAAATGTTGACGTTGTTATCTCTAACTCCCACTTGCATGAGCAATTTAATCAAGAATTAAACTATAGTTCGTACAAATTAAAAACCGATGCACGCCATCAAACACGTGTTTAGGTTTTGGAGGACACTGTTGCCAGATTGTTATAAATTTATCGAATATTGAGAAATAACTTACCTAGCACATGGATGGATTTTTTTTCAATTATTTACTCATTTATTTTTTGTTAAATGACGTATCTTTTAACATTAAAAAGATGTAGAATAATTTAAAAAGTTTATATCGTTGTAAAAGACATTGATTAGTGTATAAAAGCACAAAAAAGAGTACGAAAAATGATATGTAAAACTGGTCACAGACGCAAGGACATGTAGGCGTGCATCAATGCACGTTCATCAATGCCCGTGTGTAAGTATGAAATGACAAACTTTTTTTGTCGTGCGTGCCACATTCATACCATACACGGGCGTTGATGCAAGCGCTTTAATGCACTCATACATCTCTCTGTGTCTATGGCCAGTTTAAGTAAAGATATCTTTTAATGGGAGAAAAAAATGGTAGGAAAAAGTACACTGAATTTTATTAATTTTTTAAAATATATTAAAGAATAAAAAACTTTTTCACAAGCACCCTTCAGTTTTTTTTATGTTCTGACAAGACCGAAGTCTAAGTACTATGTACCGTGGGTGTACTGGGGAAATCCCACTCACACATCCAGAGGTGGAAACATCCGTACGGACTTCACCAGCCCTTTAAGAGGATGTGTGGGGTGGTACCACCTCGGTCGAGGAAAGTCTTGTTTTTGTAACGTCATGTCTCTGAGCCCCCTAAATCTAACTATGCACATGCATTGTATTAGGGCTAAAACTTTCTTAGTTCTATGGTCGTAACAAGAGCCGCTACATAAGGTACTTTCCTAAAGTAAATATTTCAACCTAAAAATGCAATGGTATGGGTAGAGACGTAAAACTCAGTGTCCCTATTGTTCTGCTAAGTTATTTACTAAATATCTTCGTGCTGGTTTATTTCTAAAAAAATATCTAGTTAGCAAATATGTTAACATAATAAATTGTATGTGATACTTACTGCGCTACAGTTCTTAAAAGCTCGCTTTTAAGCATCGGGGCTGCAAATTCTATGTTATTATTTGTTAACCAGTCTTGAATGGCAGCTTTGGTCCATGAGCCGTTTGGTATTTTGGTTAATAACATGCTATGATAAGGGGCATTGTCAATAATAATTAAAGACGGTTCAGTCAATTTCTTCATTGCCAGCATAAAGTACGATGTATCTAAAATAATTCTGATTAAAAACATTTTCATACTACACTACATTTTCACTACTACTATACTATATTTTCATCTATGACTTGTGAGAACACTATTTTTGTGTATTGACATAAATAAAGATATTGAAATATTGAAATACATTTGCGTAACTAACCTTTTACCATCAACTTTAGTAGTTGTTACACTTTCTTATTAATATTTTGCCATGAATGATCTATGGTACCATTGTGAAAAATCCAGGTTTCATCTAAGAAAACAAATTTGTACACAGCTTCTTCTTTTTCTTTGATATGAGATCAGTAGAAACATTCACGCAAACAGGACTCTGACAACTATAACACTATGATTGTTCTAAAAGAACAGTTTTTAAACGCAAGATAAAAGTTTAAAGCTCCAAAAAGACACAAAACAGAAAAAATCAATGTGAAGCTCGGATAAACTGTCAACCACAGCTGTCAACAAACTAGAAATGTCAAGAAATTAAACGGAACAACTCGGCAACGTCGCATATGCTGCCAACTGCCTAACAACGAATATCAGGCGCGAAATTTAAAATTCAATAAAACACTCCATTACAGTTTTCGTTTTATAATAATTATGCGGTGGTATGACTGCGTTCATTTAATAGCGTCATCGGTGACGTGCATCGGTTTTTATTTTGTATGAACTTTAATTGGATACTACCTGTAATATGACAGATGTTAATGTCATTTCCACAGTAGTGACACTCAACGTTAACTAAAATTATTACTTAGTCTAATAAAATTATATATTATTTGCTTCAAAAGAAACCTATCTTTTAAAGTTGTACCCCACTTTTAATATTCGTATATCCACAAAACCCTATTTAAAGGATAAAAATCTATTCCATATTTTGACCTCTCAAAGACCCGGCCTACCGGAAATAATATTATATTAAGTTTTAGATTGCTTTTTTCGTTTTATTTACTGTGTTTTACGGGCCAGCGACCTGGCGTTATCAACTTAATGTGATTTAATTAATTTTTCAGGGTCTGGGAGACCAGAAATCGTTTTAAAATTGATTTTAATTTCTGCGTCTGTATTTAATTTAAACGCTAGAGCCTCGGGATGAAATTTTCAATTAATGAAATCTTTATTGAGAGTCAAATAATAGGTATATTTCTGAAGGCCTTTAAACAAAACTTGATTAGTAAAAACTGTATGAGAAAAGTTTTATATTTAGTTTCATAAAAAATCGTGCGTCAGTGTGATTACAGTATTGAAAATACCACCTTCTTGTCTCCATATTTTTCCAACTTTTCGTACGTCGACGTTCCTGATTAATCGTCACCACAAAGCCTGGGCCTATGTTTCTTCTCCTGTTACGTCCTTTTCCCTTTAATCATTCTGGACGTCATCTACCCATCGCTACGTTGGCCTTCATTTACATCGTCATTTATAAAATGTCCTTCCCGTTATGTTTCCGCAGGCCATTATCTCTTTCCACGTGATGACTGTACCACTCTATCTTTATAGAAATTCCATAATCTTGCTCGTTTTCCCATATCCTTCCACTCTCAACCTTGCATCCCTTTGTTACTTCACGTTATTCTCGTTTTAGTCATATCTAATTTTCTTTGAGGCAATTTCTTGATTCGCCATGTTTCAACTCCGTACATTATGGCAGGTCTGACAGCTGTTTTATAAGTCACTCCTCTCTTTGGCACACTTATGATGTAGTCACATAGTACAGCTTCATATACTGGGTTGCCCCCCTGGTGATTTCTAGGCCCTTATCTTCTAGAAATCTCCTCCAGCACTTTCCCTGTAATGTCTTCCCTGCTGATACTACATAAAAAAATATTGCTCGTGCACATAATGCACCAAAACGCTTTATCTCCAAGTGTCTGTGTCATGTCAGCGAGGACAAGGTTGACGAGGTAGACACGTGCTTCATCCCATTAAATTAAAATTTTGCACACAAACTAAGTCTAGCGGGCTCTATAATCTTGATGTAAAAGTACTTTATTATTTGCCGCTAGAGCGCACTTATACTAAAACTCAAAATTTAAAAATTTTAACTTAGGATTATAGAGTCCACTAAACTCAATTTAATACGAGAAAGTCCAGTTTGACAAAAGAAGAATTTAAAAAATTAAACTTTGCACATCTGGAACTCGGAATATATTTCCAAATTTCTTTTATACAACTACTACTACTACTACTACTACTTATTTTTCCATGTAGAATCACCTTTCCAAGATTCCAAATGTATTTTCCGAACACTCTGTATATAAAAATGGAACCCTAGTAATAACATTTGTGTTTAACCGCATATGGCAAAATAAAATGTTATAGAAAAATCAAGAGAAAACTATTCTGGTTTAATGCAAAATGCGTTTTATATTGAGGTCGGCGTTCTTTCATATAAACATATTTGCTGAATATATTCATGAAGGGGACAATCTATATGAATATATAAAGTATGGAATTGGATTGGAGAATATGATTTTTCTCTTATTCTTTAGAGGTTATTGCCTTATGGATTCTTCTTATTTTCCTTTTATAGTAAATTGCTTAAAGTTTGTTCCTTTTATAGATCAAACCTTAATTAATAAATGATAGGAGACTCGGTGAGTATGTATGCACCTCAATCAAATATTTAGTATTGTAAAGTTCTAACTTTTCATTCCATAGTTTTATAGTCGAGTAATACTACCTGAATCTAAAATTTGAATTGTCAGACACTTGGTCAGATCACCTATGGATTGGAATTGCGATTGACAGATGTAATAACAAGTCACCCAAAGTACGAGTACGAGTATATCTTAACAGCAATTTGGTCCTTCTAAAGGTTTTGTCGTAAAACCTGGAGACCAAAGTTAAAATGATGTATTGTTCTTCTAACCGTCTTAGAGTCTTTAACTGTCCTGCTGCCTGGTGTAATTCACAGTAAAAATTCAATTGATGAACCTCAAACGATGAATGTTTATATTTGTTTAATTAAGTCTGAATCAATTTTTAATCGGCCAGTACATCACTTTTATAATTTATTTTTATTTATTCAAAATACACATTTTTTATTATTGTTAATCGATTCTGATTAATAAGGCTAGAATTCGGTGAAAAGAACCATGCCCGGGTGAATGAAAAGGAGGCACCCCTGTCTTACGATTAGTGAACGTCGATGATGACAAACCTGATCACGCGACACATCGGCCAGTCCGCGTTGTGCTAATTGCAATGTCTCCACGCCCAGCGAAGCATCTTTGTCTTCTCTATAGGATTTATTTCACGTAGCCCAAAAACAAGTTTGAATGATTCATTGCGGAAAAGAGCGTGACAAAATATATTAAAAGAAGGTTATTGTTATGAAGTTTGAGAAAACCCAATTATCCCGATCGATCCACCTTCTCGTTCAACCCTCGATTGAAAAACTAACCCATTCGAACTACCTCTCGAGACGACCAGTTGAAGACTGCTTTTATAAAACTAGAAAGTACTGCCTAGTTATCCTTAGTATATTACAGGGAGGATAAATACCGAATTTTATAATAAGACGAAATTAAATTGCTATCTGTTAAATAGATTAATCTATCAAATATATATCTATACGAAGGTTAAACATAACTATACTAACTTATACTAAGGCCTGCTTGAACCCGTGATGGAAAAAACTCTATTTCACTTTCTAAAACGATAAAAATCAAGTCCAAAAGCCAATAACAAAATATTAGATTTCCACATTTGAAATCTCCGCAGATATCCGCGCACTTCATTCTATTTTTTTATCAGTAAAGAAAAATATTCGTTATATTCCGCCAAATACAGAATTAGTAAATAGATACAACTCTGGTATCCAATTCCTCAACCAAATAACTCGTAAATAAGGTTAGTAGGTACCATATTCTTTCTTTCTCGCGTAATCTGATACTGTCTAGAAAAATATATTTCAGTTCCCAAGTTTAGATAGCCGTACCTTTTGAAAATTTATGAATTCTCGAAATGTAAAACAAGTTAAAAAAATTCGCGAGGACAAGATTATAGCTAACTATGTTAATCTCCAACATGATTTGAAATAAAAATATGCCGTCATGAACAATCATTCTGTTACAATACAACATTTTTATCTTTTGGGTATTTTGAATTTTGTCGATGTCTTAAACTGTTTTATTAATTGACAAAAAAAGATCTAATCACAGGCTAAATTTTTATTATCTTGTTAATGGCCAAAAAATCACCTGTAAAATTTTATCTTTAGAGTTTTGCAACACCCTGTATTGTTCTGGTTGGACGCTCCAATGTGCAAAATTCATCCACAGCAGAAATAACAGAACAAAACAAAAGTTTATAATTGTTCTTACTAATAAAGAATGATAATTAAAATTGCTCTTTAACCTTAATAATTAAGTGCAACTTTTATCAATCTAAATATTATTTCTAAAATAAAAGATGGTAAAAAGGAACTTGGAGGGTAAAACCTCCATTATAATTTCAAAACGATAATTATAAAGATAAATATATTTATCCAAAAGCCAGCCGATCCCATATAATTTTTCCGTAACAAAAACCTCAAGTAACAAAGAACTCCTGTCACACCCATTTTTCTTGCAAAGTAACACCGTTTTGAACTCGACGCTGCATTATTGTGTTACATATACGCGCCTAATCGGTCAATGTCAGACATAATAAGGGTTCGTGGCGCTAAAATTCGACAGATGATAACTTATTTTAACGTCACGATATGTAATTTTCATTCGCTGGACACACTCTTTGTTTAAAGTGAGAAAATGCTCTTTTGATATACAGGTTTGTAAGGAAATTACGCAGGGTGAAAGAAAATACTGGACCGAACACAAATGTAAAGCAATTATGGATGATTTTTTTAGACTGGACAAATTAGATAAATTGTCAGTATCATCGGCACTGACTGCAGGGTGGTTCGGGGGCTAGAGCCCCCCAAGGAAAATATAGTGCGGGTTTAGAACATCCTAGCGAAACATAAAAGTTGCAATAATATATATGTTACGGTTAATTTGGATACTTCGCTAGTTTACAAACTAACCAGCTAGTTTGCAAACTAACTAAAGACACTGTTATTTTGAAGGAATCAGCCATTTCCCACAAAATAGCAGATGGTTTATAAACTAGCTGGTTAGTAAGCAAACTATCGATTTGCTTCAGTTAAGATGAGGATTTTATTGAGGTTACCTTAACCTAAAAATTATGTTTTGTTTGTTGTCCAGAAAATCTAGCGAACGGTGGATCGGAGGGCACCCTAAGGTCGGAACAGGGTTAGCACCTGGTTAGGGGCCCTGACCAGTCTCTTTCCTCGCAGGCGAAGAGGGATCGGTGCAAAAAAATCCACTATTGTTCCTTCCTCTGCGCATGCGCAAGCCCGGGATAAAAAGTAGTACCCATCCCCTAGCCCTAGACTCTTGTGTCAAAAATACGATACGGTAAGGTGCAAACGTACGGTAGGGGTAGTGTTCAAATTAGCCAGTAAACTAGCTATTTTAGGCAACTAGGATAGTTGTAGTAATCGTATTAACTAAAGACAATTGGATAGTATACAAACTATATAAAATATCTAGTTAATATAAAAGCAATAATGAAAAATCTGTACGTAAGGAACAATAGTGGATTTTTTCGCACCGATCCCTCTTCGCCTGCGAGGAAAGAGACTGGTCAGGGCCCCTTACCAGGTGCTAACCCTGTTCCGACCTTAGGGCGCCCTCCGATCCACCGTTCGCTAGATTTTCTGGACAACAAACAAAACATAATTTTTAGGTTAAGGTAACCTCAATAAAATCCTCATCTTAACTGAAGCAAATCAATAGTTTGCATACTAACCAGCTAGTTTATAAACTATCTGCTATTTTGTGGGAAATGGCTGATTCCTTCAAAATAACAGTGTCTTTAGTTAGTTTGCAAACTAGCTGGTTAGTTTGTAAACTAGCGAAGTATCCAAATTAACCGTAACATATACACATACAACGCACAGTGTAATATCGTCTAAATAAGCATAAGTGTCTTTAACCCTTCTTCTTTGATTATATTATTTAGTGTTCTTTGAAAACAAGCAACTCCATTGGTAACACCAAATGGAATTCTTCGAAATTGATATAGGCCTCAACAATACTTAAGAGAACAACTCTAATCATGACGCGGTGTCGAATAATCACTGTCACTCTCACATTGGTTATTGAAAATTAACATTGTCTCAACAAATCATTATTGAAATAATAAACAAAAACATATTTCTTTAAATATGGACTTATTATTCGAGTTCAAAATCATTCCTATTTTTTTTTGAAAACTATATAATCATTTTTTTAATGACCAAAATATTATTGGAAACCAATAAATTTCTATTATATCTTGGAATGTAGAATTGTTAGAGCCAAAAAGTTAAATTATTTGATTCAAATTACAATATATTTTGTTAAACGAACAAGAACTACAGTTTGAACAGAGAATCTAAAAATTAAGTCAATAATCCTTATATCATGTTAATTCAAATAAAAACTCCAATAAAAGATATAAGGTATTAGAGAAATAATAACAAATATTAATTCAATGGGTTCTGTTGTTGGCGAGGTTAAAATTGTTCTGTTGGTATTTGTTCGTTATAGAGTCGTTCAAGCATACAGCCTGTTTGTTTATTGCGTTAAAGGTACGCCAAAAATAATAGATCTTTTGCAATTCTTGGGACTGCTGTAACTCGCAATAATAATAATTATTTCGATTAAATAAGATGTATATACTTACAAATAAACGTTTACTGAAACCAATAATATATTTTGTATTGAATTTACAGTAGCGTATTACTGCATCGAATAATTGTTATATGAGACGACTTATTAAAAACCAATGAAACCTTATATTTGAAGCAATCTTGTAACCTAATGGGTAACAATGATAAACTTATCATTGAAAGAAACCGAATTTGTATTGTGCAATATGGAATAGAGTGTGTCATTGAGTAAACTGGTATCTAATTCAATGTACGATAGTGTTTTTTCTGTGTATTGTTTAAAGTCATTGTTCCACATAAAAATTATTGAACGTCGAATGTTATTATTTATACAATTTATAATAATAACAAAGCCAACTCTGGACCACCAAAAAAAGTTCGCCAGAAGGTAATTTAATTGCGGATTCAATTGGCATATTGTCCGTGAAGTGTCGACACCCCCTAAGTGACTTTGTTAGTTGTTCGTCGCAGTGGGAACTGACGCTGCATCGTTTCACAAATTCCCGCTTCTAAAAACCAAAAAACCAATGGAAAATGTTACAACAAATTACATGTTAACATGAAGTTTGGCTCTTTAGACGGTAGATACCCAATAAAACAACATCATTGACATATTAGACGCATATCATCAATCACTGATATATTAGATGCACACACAATGCACATACAATTTCCAATTTAGTAAATGATAACAAAAATTCTTTGATTAATAAATGTAGATTACAAGTCAAATTTAAATATCAAAGTCTAAAAAGAAAAAAATCTGACGTTTTTTTTATAGAAGATGGAAAATATTGTATCCATAACAAGACCCCTTTATTATCAAAGTTAAGAACAAGAGGGGATGACCTTTATTATCCAAAACTAATTTCTACAAGACAACAGTGATTTACACTAATATCCCAACAACACCGGGGGCAGCTGTGGTACACAACCCGTCGCTACTACAATTATCCTTTAATAAGGAAAACCGCGTACTGGACGATGTGTTCGCTAATTTTGTGATACGTTGTCATTGCTAGTATTATAGAAATACGAGTAGCTAAAGAAAGCGTTATTATTAAGCTTGCCAAAAATGAATACTTTTAGCAGGCGGAGCAAGTGGGGCAATTACGGTGATCGCCTTATTAAAAATGTAAAAAATAATTGTAATTGCTTTTTTTTAATTTTTCCCCTTTTTTTCTTGTAGAAATAATACTGATATGTAAAAATTTGCTATCATTTTAAAAAATATTTCTTACTTATCAGGTATTTTTCTAAATACCCTTGGCAAATAGAGATAATATGGCATGTAGGTAATTCAAAAATAAAGAAAACTTAGCGACTGAACAATATCTGCTCTTTAAAGTAGCAACAAAGATTTACACGATCTTTTTATTTTTATTGAAAAGTCATCGGTATTCAACACCAAATAATTCTGGATTGACTACATTACTTCTGAACGAATTAAATATTAAGTAGGTTTTACGGGTTAAAGTAAATGACTTTGTAGCCACGCGAATACTAGCGGTGTTTGTCGTAGGAGGCCCAGGTTCAAATCAAATTTGGGTACGTGATTTTTAAAATTTGTTAAAATAAAGGTAACCGAAACACGGAATTAAAAGCCAAACATTTTAAGTAGGTATTTTGTACAGTAGAGGAATGACTTTTAAAACGCCAAGCCATATAGAGTTCAAAATGAATTAAAAAAACACTGTTGTATTCTGCCTAAAAGCTATATAGTTGCCTAGGTTGTTAAAAACATGTTCTTTAAAATTTTATTTTACTCGCCGTTCAAGTTTGCTCAGGTTTCACCCCCTCGATTTTTTTTGCATAATTTTGTTGCGTTGTTATAAAATGTTTACCTAGTACCGCCATGCGAAATTTCATGTCACTAGTCCTTATGATTTGAGATTTCTTATTAGTGCAGGTTTATTGTGGTTAGCTTATTCCCTGAGTAGAAGGGCAATCGCGAAGGTTCTGAATCACCATTTTGGGGTAAAACCCTAAAAATTCACTATTCGAGCCTTTAAAATAGTCAAAATTTCGACCTATATTTTTTAATATAAATTTCTCTAAGAAAGTTGCGCAATATTACCATTTTTCTAATAGGGTTATATAAACTTGAATCGTATTTCAAAAGGGGTTTTCACCGGTAGCCTCTCTGACGTGGGTTGACCGCCTGTCCGTACTATAATTATTCCGTAATGAGGTAAACCGCGAACTGGACGGGATGCCCGCTAACGCTAATATTGTTTTAACCCTGGCCTCTGTTCAGGCATTAGCATTAATTTAAGAGTTAAGGGTAAATGGTAATGTACCTGAATTAATTATCCAACTTTAAAGTATCAATTTCTAAGAAATAATACTAACAATAAAAATAGGTTGGTTTACAGTCCTACTTTTAAAATATCGAAAAGTAATAAAATTTATACAAAACAAAATTAAGGAGAGGTGAGGTTTCCGGGACAGCTGCATTAAATAAGTTATTAGTTTATAAGTAGGTCACACAGGCGATATATTGAAATTTTCTTATATGTATTTGTCCTTGGAAATTCCAAATAAAAAAACACTTCTTTCTAATATTTGCCTGTGTCACTGAACACGGAACAGTACTATTTCTGGGGCTATTTTTTAAAACTTTGTACAGTGTAAGAAAGGATATTTTTATTGGCCACTTTTTAAGTAATAATCTTTTAAATTAATTATTTGATAAAATCCGATTACCAAAACCTCCTTCAGGATGACAACCAAATTTTTTTAAGAAACGCACAGGATGTTTCAAAAAGCATGTACCATCGCTTAAAGGGAGATTCTGTGAAAGAAACTGAGGCGAAACGTTCATACAAAGATGGGTCCGCAGATGCTTTGTTTCAAAGATACAGCGTGTTAAATTTTTCAAATGCTCTTTACTTCTTAAAACTGATTTGCAAATATCTGTTTGGAAAAACTAAACTATTAGGGTGTGTAATAGGATTGCATTTATCTCCTTAAAGAAGTAAAAATTTAAAAATATGAAGAGGTAAGTTTTGTTAGGAATTTTACGCACTATTTGACTAAGATGTGAAATGTGAAAAAATTAGTAACGTCAAAGTTTTTATTAAAAACATATTTTACCATCTTCTCATATGCACATAGCAGATTGCATATCCAAAACTCAGTCTTGCTCCCAGTGCAGCCCAAAAAATGTTTACATTTCCTAGCGTCACGTACCCTCTCCGATTTATATTTTCCTCTTCGCAACACATCAGCCAATCAGACGAGAAATTTAACTTCGGCAACAAAGGTGTGCGTTTTGACGAGTATAGCATGTGGAGAGCCGCCTTATTTGCCCAGGCAGCCATTAGTGTTCTGTAGGGGTTATGTTTTTTTTATTAGAGTGTAATTTCTTTTTATTAAATAATGGCATCTATCAAAAAACTCCTATTTAAATATTTTATGGTGCCAATGTGCAAAAATATCACTGCAAGTGTCCTGAGAATCTCATTTTTCACGTGCTCATAACAGCCGATGTTGGAAAAAAGTACATACCAAGTGCAAAAATCAAAAATTTTCCAAAAAAAGGTAACCATATGACTGTACGTTTATTTTTATGATAGAATAAGTAATAAGTATTTGTAACGAAATTTTAAAGACAAATAAGCGGTCATCCATTATACACGCATCAACTTTCAGGAAATTATCTGATCGTTCTTGCACCAATTTTGTTCCGGGCATTGTTAAACTTTCCTTTTATTCAAATGTAAGGCTTCTTATCCTCGAAATCTCCTAAACTCTGGGAAATAATCAAGAAGATAAATTAACATTGAAATTCACGATGTGTTAGCAATTATAACCCTTTTATTTACATGACATGTGACGTCACAACCAATAGTTTTGCAAGTTTCCAATTTTGTATAAAAATGTGTAGTAAAAAATCTTTTTTTTTTTCTTGTTAATAAGGACAAAAATAAATGGATAAAACAGCCACCATGAATATTTCATTTATGTGAGAATAGCAGGCGCGGCCCGTGAAATTTTAAAGTTGTATATCTCTGTTGCTACTTATGGGATCCATGCCAAGTTCAGGTTTTTTAATGGTGAGCATACTAGGAATGTTTCGGTAAAAATAAAAAAAAATATTTTGTAATTTGCGAAAAAAAGCTGAATTTTTTAATTGACCCACCATGGTAAGAAATTAACACGCTTAGGTATTCTATTTATTATTTTTTCTAAACACATTTTACATCATTTTGACGACAATTCCTAAATTTTAAGAGAAAAAAATGAGTTGGTAGAAAGTTATAGTCATTTGAATTTTTTTAAAATTATATATTATCATGTTTAAAAAAATTCAAATGACTGTAACTTCCTACTAACACATTTTTTTCTCTTACAATTTAAGAATTGTCGACAAAATGATGTAAAATTTATTTAGAAAAAATATCAAATAAAATACCTAAGCGTGTTAATATTTTACCCTGGTGGGTCAATTCAAAAATTCAACTTTTTTCGCAACTTACAAAATATTTTTTTTCCAAAATATTCCTAGTAGGCTCACTATTAAAAAACTTGAACTTGGCATGGGTCCCATAAGTAGCAACAGAGATATACAACTTTAAAATTTCACGGGCCGCGCCGGAGAATAGAAAAAAAAAATATATTTCAGGATTAATTGGATTATATGCATGTTGCATATTGTTGCTATTTCATACCCTTAGCGTAAAATTATATTTAGATTTCGTCAATACATACATATTCAAAAAGCATGAGTCCCCTTTCTTGTAAACGCTATAAATCGTAACACCTCCTGCCGTGGCCGTGACTATTTAGATACTTGTCAACGTTGACATGTTAATAGACTTATTATACTTTTGACGTTGATAACCATTGTAATAACCGGGTTTGGGTTGTTTAAAAAAGTATTTAAACGAGTATATAATGCATATGCTTGGGTTAAAATGGTTTGCATGTTAAATTTGTTTGTCACGTGACCATCTGTTCTAGTTTACTGCTGGCAAATTTATGGGTTTTAACAAAAGTTTAAAAGTTTTAGATGTTTTAGTTCGATAGCGCTGATAACTTTATAATATGAATTGTAGCTGAACCAGCTAACTCCTTTTATTTATTCTGTATTTAATATGTACGACAGTCATTTATTAAGTTAAGTCGCCCACATAAGACTAAAAATAAAACAAAAGTCAATACTTTTGTTATTTTTCATTTTCGTCATATTCTAACGGTTTTTATTGTCTCAAGCTAAAAAGATTACTTACAAAAATTTCTTCCTTCCTTCCTCTTTGTTTCATCACAATTTGCGCGTCTAGCTCACTATTTCATTTTATCAGTTTTAATATAAAGTGTGTCCCAGTTTCATTGTACACACAGGCCCTTAAGTTTCCGTGATTAGAAAACCAATTTGGAGGATGAAGTTAAGATTTTTACTGAGACTGCCTTATTTATTCATTTCTTTTATACAGGGTGGCCTATCAAAAATGAAACAGCTTTACTTTAGCACACTTAATGTCATTATATTGAAAATCGCTCGGACCCGTAAATTTTATTTTTATGGGTGACATTAATTCGCTATTTTGAACTGTGTTACTTCAAGCCCCTGTAGGGTTACATCAACCCCTGAAATCTTAATGTGTTATTACTACCACCAGATTTTCGTCTCCTGAAACAAAAGAACTCATCGAAAGAAAGATACAATTATTATTGAAAGTAGGTCAACCTACGGTTTTGTCCACATATAATTATTATATCAAAGAAGGAAGTATTTCGTTTATAACACCAAACAGTCGAAAATTATATTAGAAAATTTTATTATATTACAAACAATAATATTAAAACAACTTGTCTGCTCGCTTCGTACCTATATACCTGATACCTTAGACAGTTTTCTTTGTAGCGTTCGTTCATAAAGTAAATAATAAACAGTCCATCAGCGATTGCTTACATTAAAAATTTATAATCCAAACCTTTAACTCAGACATGTTTCGAAAGCATTAAGTAAATCATAGTACAAGTGAAATTAAACATTTTATGTAAGCTCGAGTTTGATTTAAAAGGTTTAAAAACACGTTTTTCTATAGCAAGCAAATACTAGAAAATCCTTAGAGCTAAGTGGATTGCTTGAATACACAGCAAAAGAAATAAAATAGCTAAAACTTTATTTGATTAAAGTTGATATACAGGATGTTCTGCAAAAATATCAAAAAACTTGAAAATTACTTATCGTTTTACGGGTATGGAACTGTATATGAAAGGAAAGCTAAATTTGAAATAAATTAAAAACACCTTCAATTTTACTAAATATCCAAATTTCTGTATAGCTTTAGCCTGCTTTACGACTACGTAATGTTAGAAAAAAAAACATTAAATTTAACTAATAAGTTAAGTATGGCATGCCGCACTTCTCATCAAACTACCTTTTTATGATCTTCCTCCCAAGCTATGTGCCTGGATCAGTAGCATCTTCTCTAATCAGCGCATATCTGTCGTGATGGCAACTTCCAACTTATTAATGCTGGCGTACCTACTCCAAGGTTCAGTTCTGGCACTAACTTTATTTCTTCTTCACATTAATCACCTGCTCTTTTCAACTACCAATCCCTTTAACTAACCAATCCCTCTTAACTGGCACAAGCACATTACTTCAGTAGTCACATCGGCAGCTAAAAAGCTTGGTTTTCTCTTTCGAGCCAGAAAATACTTCTCTCCTTCCAACTTACACACCCTCTATGTTTCCCAAATAAGACCTAACCTGGAATACTGCTCCCACATCTGGGGAGCGGTATTACACCCGATACTTAAACACCCTTGATTCTATCCAAAAGACAGCTATTGCAGATGTTTTCCCTTCCCCTCCCAACCTCTAATCTTTTAGATCCTGTCTCAGATAAAAAATCTTCTGTTATCACTAATCAGTACAGAAACACCCACATTAGTGTTTAAAGTGTAAAGCGTAATCCATTTTATAAAATCGTGTTATAATACATAGTATAGTATTTCGACATCCATTGAAGTATTGAGGTATCACTAGTGCGTTAAAAAAATTACAATACTTTTTCGCAAGCATTCATTGTAGACAAAACTATGAAATTCATTTACATATTTATCGGCTGTAAATGCTAATTACATAATACTAAATTGTAGAAATATTTGATCCCTATGAATTTGGGCAAACTCTCAGTTTCCACTGTCGTCATTGGAATAGTACATAAAATCTCTAATAATTTTACGCTTTCCGAAAACGTTTCACTGAGGCTCATTTCTAACAAGAGCTGTAAAATGGCAACAGCACCCACACTATTATAAAAATCTTTACGACTAAATAAAACTTGCAATTCTGATTTAAGCTTGGACACGTTTATCATTTCATAATAATTATCATTTAAATGTTTTATGTCAGTAATACCAGTTTTAGTCCATAACAAATCATCGGTACAAAAAAAAACACACGGAAAACAAAGCAATACATTTTTTACGTTGCATCCGCAAATCCAGTCAGAAATATTGTACATACTTGGCTTAAAATACCTGCTGATTTCTTTCCCTCTGTCTTTCGTGGTCTCTTTTGGATCCAGAAGAGGTTCGGGAAATCCTTTTTCTTTAATTTCTAAATGTTTTTCAAATGTTAATGCGCTACTTATTTTTACACTGCAGTATTTCTTGCACTATTAAAGCCGTAGTTAACATAAGTACTCCGGTACTAGTACTAGACTACTACTAGACTACTACACAAAGGACATAACACAAATATCAAATAATTTTCTAACAAAACACAACAAAATTATCTCTAAGGACGAAACACTTCTTCGACTTACCAAATGCCGGCGAGTCCGGCGATTAATAATGATGAACGACGAACAAGAGCTTGGCGGTAGCATGGATACAATTCTGAAATATTAATGAGTTGAGTGCTGCATTGTCAAGTTATTGTCAAAGTCGTAATCACTGTAGGTTTTAATCTTTTATAGGCACAATTACAATTATTATTATGAAAAATTACATAAATATTTAAAATAAAATTAGGCAAGCTATTATTAAATATATAAAAGTATCGCGAATACTGTTCTAATAATAAATTGGTCAGATTTAAATTAGTGAGCCAGAATTTGCGACAACCCGACAACCAGCGCGGCAGCGTTGACGGCCACGTGCTCCCCGAAAGCGATATTATTGGTGGACCGTCGACAAGTTTTGTCTCTTTTTAACTTCCTAAAGCGCGTATGTTTGTTTCTCCTTTAACTTTAATGCATTTTATATAGTCCACATACATCTATGAGGTCAATTTAAAATACGGCGAGTCCGGAGCAAGCTTGGGTTGATTCTTTCTTGGGGAGTTTTCGCAAGGAATTAGTACTTTTTTGAAAGAAAAGATTATTTTTTGGTTTTAAAAAATAAAATATTAGGTAGATCATTGAAAATAAATTTAGGTGGCTGATTGATCAAATGACCTTATGGACGAGCCGCACCTACTGTTGGGGATCTGTCTGCTACCAATGCCCACGGTACGTTAGTACTTAGGTCTGAATTCTACATGGGCTGTTTCAGATAAAAAACAAAAATATTCACAGCAAAGAAAACGCATTATAAAAACTCAGAAGCATCGGTTCTTTTTAAAAAGTAAGGATTGGTTTTTGTTTTGTCTTTAACCAGATATGGTTGTCCGTCAACCTTGTGAAATTTAGAAAAGGGATATGGATCACTTCGGCCTACCCTTATAAAACCATTTGATTATGCGTAAATGTGTACCAAGCAAATATCTCTTTGCCTGCCTGTGTCTACACGAACGGATTCAAATGATAATTACCCCACATGTAAGGATAGAATACTAAATAATAATTAATTGCGACGCTGGTGTTACCAACATGACAGCTAAATATGTTAAATTTGGCTCCCTCGCTATAAAATTAGAGTGAATATATATGTATGGTCGCAACATCGCTACAGTTTCAACCGAAGGACTCATAATTTTATATTTGGTTTAAACAATAAAATTTATTACGTTTAGATTCACTAACAACTTTCAAGATTTAGTTCTGCTTTAAATTAAGGTCGTCTAGTCGACCAGTTAGGTTTTGACAAGTTCTTGTTCTGTCATTGGTAATAAGTTGCCATCAAAAACTTTTGAGATATTCTAATATTTCAGCGATTTGCTTGGTTTTCAAATGACTTTCGTCTTGGAACGGGTTGCTAGAATGAATTTAGTTCTGTTATTGTAGAAAGTACGTAGTAAAATTATCCATTTCTTTATAAGTTTGCAAAAAAATCATAGTATAAAACTTAGTCTCATCCTTACACCTGTCAGTTTAAAACTTTTGGTTATCAAATTAGACCAGTCTAGCATTGGAGAATCTGGGCATTAATTTATACATGTGAAGAAAATGAAAACATTTTAAAGTGTAACCACACGAACCATCCATCCCAAAATTGGAAAATTCAAATACAGGTCACAGTCCAGGAGTTAGAGGCATCCAACCAGTACCGAGAAGCTAGCGACATGAGCCCTTTTTGCATTGACTCTTAGCATTTGCTTAACAGGGAAGGACATGGCTGTCGGCCGGTTTTTGCCCGAAATGTTAATAAAAATAGGCACTTCTGGTTATTTTGCTGTAAACAAATTTTTCCTTTAAGCCAGTGACATGAAAATTTGCATGCAGATAGGGAGCGATAGATGGTGAAGAAAAAGACGTTTCTGGCGACCTTAATCCGCCCGGAAGTGGTGGCAGAAAGCGGATTAACTTACTCTATTTTTCGACAATCGCTATTCCCATGACCAAACATCTTGAAATCTTTCATGCAAGTAAGTTAATATTTTTTGTCTGACAGCAGTCTTCCGCCCGAAAGGCCATTCTGCCGGCAACTATTTTACCGCCGCGAGCAGCCGATTTTTGCGGCGCCAGGTTCGAACCAGATAGTTTCTTGTATTTACCAGCTCTTGCTGAGACTTCGAGGTGTAGAAGAAATAACTTTTTATTCCGGCACTTGTGAGAGGCAAAGCAAGAATCAGCAAATGACATACATGTTTAGTTATGCCTTAAAACGGTGTCCAAACATTAAGGTAATAAACCATAAATTTCTGGTAAGCGGACACACACACACGGAGTGTGATACCGATCATGCGGTTATTGACGAAGAAGAAAAAAGAACAGGCATTAGGATTAACCATCCACATGATTGGTACCAACTAGTAAGATCCTCCAGAAGAAAGAATCCATTTACAGTAGTAGTCATGAAAAACATAATTTCTTCGACTTTGGTAGTCTCTGAAAAGGAGTTATGGTCAACAAAAAAATAAATACAGGAGAAAAGTTCTTTGGGCATTCGGTCCAATAGTTTCAATATACCAGTGACATTGGAATAGTTAAATACAAACATGTATCAGATACTTTAGAGTTATTCAAGACGACAAATTTTCGAAGATGTAGTAAAGATACAGTGCCTAGTACGTTTCTTTTAGTAACGGATCAAGCAGTGCCTACTAGCAGCCCAAAAAAGCAAGATTTACTACAATTACTGCCCCTTGACGAAGCATTTCATGACTTTTATAGAAATCTGCCAACTACTGAAATGGAAACTATAGACCCAGATTTAGTAGAAGTGGACCGATGCCGAGTAATTTGGAAATATAATAAATATTTCAATAAGAATTTATTTTTGTATTTGGCAATAAAGTGATAATAACTAAAGTTGTGTTTTAGTCAATAATTTTAAAAATGTTAAAATTTAAAAATGCAGGTCATGTTTATCTTTTGTTTAAGTGGGAATAAGTAGCTAATAAATCAATAATACATACAATCAGGGTGAATAAATAGATAAGTCATCATTATATCATAAAGTAATATGTCTAATATTAGTACAATTTATTTATTGTTCAAACCCCAATTTTGTTTACCCGATTTTGGAAACTACCCCGAATATTAAAATTACCTTACTGAAAAGTGCTATTTTTAGACTTATCCACCTATTCACGGATGGTACAGATATTATTATTGGATAACAGTTTTGCGCTTCCACTTCGTTATTAATTAACATATTAGAAATTATTTTCATAAGATCAGCAAAACCTGAATTCCTAATTATGTCGTTATTATTAAAAGTGAATCACAATCTCGAGTAGCTATGTTAACCATTTGGAGCAGCAATGGTTTAGGGCAATTAGTCTGTTACCTATTGCATCGTCTATTTATTATTTTTTTAAAATTTTGTAATGTAATAAATCTTCTCTATTTTTATCCCCCATTACAAAACAAGACATGTAATCCAATAAAGGAAAATTATGTATTTGGCTTCCTTTGTAAAATAATTATTAATACTTAGAGATAAAAACCCTTTTAAACGGAGCTTTATATCTGAAAAACTAAAGTAGCATCTGCCATAAATAAAAGTGGAAATACGTGTCCTACATTTTTATAGCTTCATTTCTCCGTGCTACGAAATTTCTGGGTAATTCAATATGAAAGAGACTTAATATGTTATGTTGTTGTAATTATAACTGTAAGCTTTATTAGAATTCTGCCTCTGTTTTCACTAGACATCAAAAAATGTATTATATTTTGCTTTTATTTGGAAAAGGCAGAACCATATGGTTTATAAAGTTGAATTAAGTAAAAAATAATTTAATATTTTGACATTCATTTTCAGAATTTACTCTAAAAAAATAGACGAAAACGTTATTAAACATAAAAATTGTACGTCAGTTCACTGTTCGGCTACAGGAGCCCACAACATCTTATTTCTTCTGTTTCTAGAATCGTACAGTGAAAAGTGTCCGAATTAAAAGATCCCACCGACTAAGGCAAATTCGGTGACGCAGCCGCTGCGGGATTTTATTGTCAATATCAGGCAGCAATTTCGCGTTATTCTGTGGGATCCTTAAGGTGTATATTTGCTAGAACTGCGGGCAACTCAAGAACGTCGCGTCATCTTTAGTTGATTTGCTAACTACTATCAAAGGGAATGTTTTCGTTGTGTCTTTGTCTTCATTACCATCTTATTTGGCATCTTTGTTAATTTTGTCGTCAATTGAGCCCTTCTTCCCCGTTAAAAATCAGCTGGTTACAGCTGGCTTTCTTAACTTGAATCGCCATTAACGTTTGTAATTAATTTCCATCTTTTTTAAAAGCTAACTGACTGCTTCTACTCAGCCTCTCAAAGATCAGTAGACTTCATGGTTGTACAGCTTGCATATTATGTTTAATATTAACTATTATTTGGGCCATTCCATAGCGACAGGCGGGACATTGTAACTTATTTTATCCCAAAGATTTTCTTGTTACATCTTTACCAGGTAATCTAGGTGTTCTGACGTGGGCACGACAGCTCTTAATTAGCAACTTTTGGCATTCAGGGGGGGAGAGGGAATGTATTTTTGCATGTTATTTCTCGCTGCTTATCCTCCATGTAGTGTCGGCAGGAAATCCAAGAACTTTGATTAGCACCAGACTCTGAGAAAGTAGGGTAAACTACCCAATGATTGGCACTTTAAGGAGGATTTTCACTTTATTTTAGTTTATCTCCCATTTCATAAAAAGTAAAATCAATCTGTGAATTTGTATGGGGAACTTGTTTTGTGTACTTTCAAAATCAATTGGCGTTTTAATTAAATTTTAAATTTTTAATTAGCTAAATTTATTTAAACTGTCAAATTGTACATTTCCCAATGATTGGCAGTTCAGTATCCTATTGCTGGCATTCGATCACCTTATTATTGGCACCCACTAAAATTACCGAGCCACCAAGTTTAAAATAGGTAGGTAGGTACCATTTTTTGTTTAGGATTTAAAAAAAATATGGGATAGCTAGTATATGGCTGTAAAATACATAATATATGTGCTAAAATATTTTAATTTTGGTTTTTTGTAATTTTCCTTAGATTTTAAGACCTCAAATTTTTAAATTTTAAAAAATGACCTTGTAGGCCAAAGGCACCCACATAAATGTTATTAACCTTTTAAAAAATATACAAAAAAGAAGTACATACGTATTTTTATATTTATGTGGAAAAAAACATAGAACAGAATATAACAAAGTGTTTTTTCAAAAGAACATTGTGGTAACCTAAATTGTCTGAGACAGGTACCTAGCTACAGGTATTTTAAATTGGTTTTTGAGTTATAGGAACACTAGAGACTACAAACTAAAAAACAAACGATACTTCAGTTGTGTTTTTATACTTCTAGTTTTAATTTTAATATTTAATATCTATTAATTTTAAACTATCTAGGTAGGTATACTGAAAAATAATCGGAAATGAAGTGTTGATCTAGGAACCTCAAATTTTTTTAGATGCTGCTTTTTTTGACAATTCTCAGCTTTGTATTGCTTCTAAAGCTTTCTGGACATCTTCTTCCTTATAAGCATTATGAGCTTTTATTTTTCCTAACTTTCAGGTTTGAAGTTTTAAAAAACACAAAATTATTTCCTTTAAAATTTAAATAAAATAGGGTGACAATAAACCGATTAATATTTTTTGCAACCAATTCCTATTATTGCCAATCGTAGGAAAATCTTTCAAAAAGCATTCCTAAAATTGATACTACTAAAATTTTAGTGATATATCAAATTACAAATATTTTAGACAAATTTATTATTAAAATGCTAACTTGCGGATACAACCAATGAACATAATAATATTATTCATTATACAAAGGTAATTTCTCTAAAAATCGCCCTTTTAATATAAAAGAAATATCGTCAAATGCTGTATTTTTGTAGTTTGCCGTGTTAGGTATATAGTTGTTAAATAATGTGTTTTTGTTACTTATTAGGTGCTTTTTTAATTCTCTGCAAGCATTCTGCCGCGAAAATTGAAATGTTATTGCAAAATAGCTAAAAAGCACATAAATAATGAAAATAAGCAAGTGCCAATAATTAGACTCACAAATCTCCCGCCTCTTCCTAATATTGACATCAGGTGCCAACATTAGGAATACCAGTACAATACGTATTTCTAACGTTGGCACTGGCAAAATTGTAGCAATATGAGCTAGATAAACGATGACAACAAATATTTTGCTAATCTACAACCCTAAGGAACCAAGTACTTACCTCACAATCCAAAATAAAACCTTTTTACCCCAAAAAAACAGCACCTAAAAGTTGCTTCTTTCTTAAAAAATTGGCTGTCCATGTACTGTTTTCAGGAACTTGCGACACTTACCGAGTGATATTTCGGTTATAACTGAGATTTTATTTCCCGCGTAGGAATTAAATGAAAGGGTAGTGTTTCCAGATTTAAAAGAAAAGTATTATATATAATGACAGGGAGAATTATTCGCAAGAGAGGCAAAATTAGCAATAAGGTGCCAATCATTAGCACAGTGCCAACATTTGGGTGGTTTACCCTAGATCAAAGTTTCGAGTTTAGTTCACAGTCAAACCGTTTCCTTCCTCCCATTCAAAATCAAACACTAAATATTCTACCTACACACATTTACTTAGAAAACGAAAAATAATACAAAAGCTGACCATATACTGTGTTGACCAATCTTACATTTTCTAGGCCGCACACTAACTGTTCAAGGGGCCGAACCCACTAGCTGTCGAATTTAATCCCCCTGAAACCCGCTAAGCTCTTGAGCAACGAACTCGGAATATTTGTAGTCATATTAATCGTAATACCATTCATCGTGTAACCAGAGCTGTCGAAAAAAAAAATGTCAGCGATGCATTGAAAAAAATGGTCGACATTTTGAACTTTAGTATTAGTTTCTTGTTAATTATATCATTTTCACCTAAACTGAAAATAGTATAAACAGATATTGATATTTAATTAACGTTATTCGTAAGTAAAATGATTATCCGATATGTCGGTGTTGCCAAATAATGTTCGAATATTCCCTAAAAATGTTTTATTTTTAGTTTTTTTGAGGTTCTAAATTTTTATTTTGTATTAATGTTTAGTATCATATTATAGGAAAAATTAAGTACTTTTCAATAAGTAAAAAATCCAATATGCCTGTCGGAAGAAAAAAAAGTTGATGGTTCTAGGAAATCAAAATGTAACTAATATATGACTAAGTAGGCATATTCTATGTAAAAAGTGACGATGAAAATGTATTTAAAGCAGTGGCGCACCCAGGTTCCAAAAGAACCATAATCGATCCGTAAGAACTAAAAAACTACTAGCATAATTGCCTAAAACTTTCCCCTTTTAACCGTCTTTCTATCTCTTATAGTTTCCGAGATCGCAACACTGTCATAATTTCGGGTACCCTGTATTAACGGTACCGTTAATACAGGGTTGTTGGTCGGGGAAGGGGGCTGCAGCCCCCCTGGGGGCGCCACTGCTTTAAATACATTTTCATCGCCACTTTTTACATAGGATATGCCTACTTTGTCATATTTTAGTTGCAATATTTTGGTTTCCTAGGACCATCATCAACTTTTTTTTTCTTACGACCGCCATATTGGATTTTTCTTAACAATTCCTTTGTTCACTCCTGTTTTTGCCTTTTTTCTCACAGGAAATAATAATTCTTTGATGAATGAGCCATGCTAGAATTAATACGTTTTTTTTTATCTTCTGACAGCCCACGAAGACCGAAGTCTAAGTACTATGTACCGTGGGTGTATTGGGGAATCGACACACATCCAGAGCTGGAAACATCCGTAGGGATTTCATCAGCCCTTTAAGAGGATGTGTGGGGTGGTACCACCGCGGTCGAGGAAGAATTCCTCTACCACCTTCCAACAACAATATCAAAATATCCATGGTCAATGCGGGATTCGAACCTGCGCCTCTCGGTTGCAAAGCTGGCACCGTACCAACTCGGCCACCGGAGATCCGTTGAGAAGGGTAGTTCAAAGCAACTGTGACTGAGGAGAGTGAGGAGTGATAAATTTATTTATTCTTGTGATAAAATGTTGGTCTGTTGTCTGGTCGCAGTCGCGAGTTTGGCCCGAGTTCGCCCAGTTAATGGCACACTTTAAACTGATATACGAAAAACGGATGCCCATAGTACATTAGATTTTCCCAGATAAAAATATTTTGGCCAAAAATGACTTGGAATTTAAGTACCGATGCCAAAATATAAGTAATAAAAAATATTACCATAATATAACAGAGTTATATTAAATATCATTCTTAATTAAAACAGCCCTGTACTGAAAGATACTGATTTCAAATTGAAACTGAATTTTATTCATTGAAGTTTCTGGTTTTCTTAAAATATTAATTAAATAGGTATGATTTAGACACAAATTAATAATGACACAGCAATAAAATCATGGAAGCACAAGAGTTACTAATTAATCGTCACAAGGCACCGCGAGACAAAAACTAATTTCAATTAAACTTGGAAAAAGTAATTATTCATCTGAGAGGCGCGCTATAGCCAAAGCCCTAAAATCCAGGTTCTTATTAACTTTCTTGATTTATGTTGCTTCTTATTTTTAATTTTTATTAGGGTGTAGAACAAAAATAGGTCATTTTGCCTCGTAAGATTTGGAAATTAAAATATTTGTTGTCATAAATGAGGACGTTAATTATCGAAATATTTTATATAAGGTAAACTCGTTTTTTTCCCAATTTAATTTGTTTTTGTAAGTTTCGTGCAGCCTGTTTCCTTAGTAAAAAAATTAATTGGTAAAGCGAGACTAACTTTCGGATACCGTACCCTCGTACATCGTCAGTACGGATAAAGGACACCTCTTTGCAGGGTGATTATCTCTATTCGGGTTTTTCTTATTTATTTTACATTTTTAAAGAAAGTTCACTGTAATTTCGCACACACAATACGTTTTTGGAGTACCTACAAAAAAACCTGATAACAATCGGGAATAATCTAGAGTTAGAGTAATGGAAGTCACTATCGAATAGATCAAACTTGATCTACTGGATCGTGATCACGTTTGTTAAAGGGGGTGTGACCCAAAAAGCAACTTTATTGCAAAACCAAGGAGAAAAGTCTAGAACTCTCATGAAAACCGCACTTTTCTATTCAAGATACTAACGAAGATAATGCCTGGGAAAAATGGTGCAGTTCAAACTGTGACGTCACACCGGCTAATCGGCAAGACATGTGCATAGTTCACGTTTTATGCAGTCGTTGACCCGTCTTCCATCGTGTCACAGGTTATAGTCACAATGCATCATAAACTAGTAAATTGAAAATCTTAAGTCGAAATGAATATGCATAAGTTCATTAGGCTGACAAGCAATCGGTACAGAACACTTTCTTCCTTCCGATTGATTGGATTTTTATCATTGCAGGCTACAAAATGCCTAGCAGCTTTTTGATTTGTATGAAGACATATGATATCCTTTACTTCTGCTGTCAAAAACAGATTAAAGATTTCTGTAATGCTGTTGGAATTTGCACTGTATGGTGTAATACCAGGACGAACATTTACAAAATTTCTTTGAAGTTTTCTGGACCTAGTGAAAGGCTGTCTTCGCCACTCCAAACCAGATTTTGCAATGTAAGTAGTACTTCGAAGTTTATTAGTATCCTCAACCTCTGTAGGATCCACATCCACATGCGACTCTTCCTGGCTTTGAATTTCAAGATTGTCTTTCCCAAACATTTTCCATTATAAAACTGATATCGTCTCCTTCATTAGCTGAAGCTTCAGTATCATCATCCTCTGAATCTAAGTCCAACTTTTCGGAAATTTATTCGAGTTGTTTTTGAGTTAACGGATTGCTTGGGTTGAATTGGCCCATTTTTAATAAAAATTACAAAAATAAACACGATTACCAAAACAAATATGTATTTTGTAGCGCCAATGCCCAACCGGGGTCTTGGAGGGACCCACTTACCTTATCACTCTTTCTCATTAATTTGATTAAACGACTCGGAAACCTCACAGCACACTGAAGTTATGCCAACCCGATGTTAACCGACAAATACTTGACGGCAGTGTTGCCAATATGTAGAAAACAAAGATATTTGCAATATTGTACCACTGGGGTCGTTAAAGGATCCCACTCTGGCATTTAAGGGTTAAATAATTAATTAAATACTATTTATAACAACCTGAAACAAATATTCTAAAACCGCCCCTGTTCACCATCTAGATATTTTTTTATTTATGTCGGTTGTCCTAAAATTAATTAAACGCGCCCTCTCCCTGAATATTGTCATAAGCAGCTCTTTCAAATCTGATAACAATAATTGTCACTTTATTTTTGAGTCTCCACTGTCGAGATTTTCTCATAAATTTTTATGATTCCATTTAGATATCGGACCAGACAAGTTTTAAAGGCGCACTTCTGTTTTTTGGTTTTGTTTTTTCGAAGCAGGAAAGTTTTATACAATTGGAAGTTATCTCGAAGGGTTGAATAATTTTAAACGAAAGCGTTGTGAAGTTTTCCTTATAAAGTTTTGGAATTTATTTTTTTAATTTGCTGTACTTTATTGAAATTTAAATTAAAAAGCTATCCAATTAGTTGAAAGAATTGTTGCAGTTGTTAGATCATCACTGATGGAAAAAATGGGAATAAATTAATATTTAATTAAGATCTTGAACTCTAAGTGACGCTTTAATTAATTAATTATAAAATGTCAGACCTGTAGTAAAATGTGTTTAATAAAATCTTGATTCACCAATGATATTTTTCTTGGATATTTTGGTGATTACTAGAAGTTACAACAATATAAAATAAGGCAAAAACAAAAAAAAATATTTTCGAAATGGTTGGCGGCTTCGCTCACTGAAAGCAGGCTTCAAACTACAGAAAGTTCAAAAGACCAACATGGGTCATGTCATAAACTTTAAAAAAACTAAAGACAAAGTTATTTACTATTCAAAGCAATCAGACATTGAATTTGCACTAAAGACTGGTGAACTGTATTGTCTGGGCAACTGCAGATGGTTGCCAAAGTGTACAAAATATCCTGATTGATGCCATCCAAGCAATAGAGGATTACACGACATTTATTTGACTATATCTTCATCTAATAAAATTAGCATACGTAAGTATTGAGTAATACAAAAAGTAATAGTTACAGCTTGTTCTATTTTATGCATCATAGCCGAATTAATTTTTATTCCTTTCTCACTGTGATAAATTATTAAGCAAAAGTGACAACGCTATTTGACGGTTTCCTACGAGTTTTACTATGAATTGAAGAGTGACACAAGCCTAACCATAAATTTTTGTCTAAGACACAAGCGGCCATTCATAGCGGACGTGCTGGTGGTGAAGCAATTAGAGCGGACATTTATATTAGGTAGTGTTTGCCAAAACTTCGTCAGTTTATCACTGCTACTAATCCCAGTGACGAAATTATCTTCTGGCCAGATCTGAGTTTGTGTCATTATGCAAGACAAAACAAGTGGCTGACTGTCAATAACATCAATTTCGTCCCAAAGGTTGACAACCCACAAAACGTGCTTCAAGCGAGACCTATAAAAAAATTGTGTGTCCTACTAGCTAGAAAAGTTTACGACATTGGTGCCGTCCAAGGGCTAATGACGCAAATTAGGGTTAAGTTGCGTGCTATTGAAGAACATGGCCCCTTATCCGCAGTTTAAACTTATTGTTTTAATAACAATAAATGAAGAAATGACAACTTATAATTTAATATAATAAAAAATTAAATGAATACAAAACATGAGTAGGTAATAATATTTTTCTCAAAGCTTAGGGGACATACGTTAGTAGAGGGCCGACTGTTTAAAATTAATTTAATTCTTAAAAGACACGTGTGGACATACTTGTAACTCTGCCAAGATAGTAGAGTAGAGTACTTTAGTCCGCTTAGTAAACTAATATGCTCTACCGCTAACTTTACCAATGTGAACTAGATTTTATGGTTTTCATGGACCAACAGAATTTCCTATAATATATTCAGTAAAACTCATGGCAGGAGACTAAGAAAACGATAAAAAACCATAAGTACATCTTCCTTCTAGATCAATGTTATAACTTGATATAATAACAATGCAATAAGTATAAGAAAGTTGTGGACCTCTTGGGTTGAAACCTTCACTTAATTTGTTGTTACTATTTTTTAATTCTTATTTTCCATGTATCTATCTCATACTCTTATACATACAATAAATATTTTTCAAAAGGCTGTTTCTCTTATTACCTTTACATTCCTGTTTTTCATATCGTAAGTAGATAGGAATTTTTAAAAACTTGTTGCTAACAAAGAACACCTAAAAAGTCTTTTATCGAAAACGGTAATATCGCCAACATTTCTTGTTTCAATCATTGTTGTCTGTATATCAATATTCGAAAATTCCTATAATAAATTTGTGTTTTGCTACCAATCAAAGACCGTCGGTGTTACTACATCGAAATTAATTTGACTCCATTTCTATTATTTATATCGAGTATATTTGCCCTTCTGACTTGTGTGCTGGGTGGAAGCTAAATTTAATCGAAGTAGTATTGGAAATAATATTTGCACTTACTCTCACCCAAATTGGATTGCATTGTGTGGAGAAATGGTGACGCTTAGCGGTTGGTCTTTGTTTGTTCAATTGGAATATGTTTTGTGTTAACAAGTTCACAAACTCGTAACTGATTGGTTTGGGAGTTTGACTTTATGAAAAGTTTTATTAAAATATCTAAGATATGAAACAAAACTCGAAACTGTAGGTGAATATCGGCGCAAACTACTAATCTAAAACTTTTTTAATTTAAGGGTTTATTTGCTGCCGGTACACAGGATCAGATGAAATAAAGTTCTTAGATAAATTTTTATAGTTTGAAATTTTTAGCGATAGAGGAAAGTGGAATAAAAGAATCCTAAAATATTATTTTACTTTACGATTTCTTGTCTGTATGCCTATATCTTTTTATTTCTTTTTTGTTCTTAGGAAAAGCATTTGCTAAAATGTTGGTTTCATGAAGAAAAACTCATTCTGAGAGAAAAGTGCTGTCAATATTTTCCTTAAATTTAAAAAATAACAATTTTTGACTCAACGTTATAAAATATCTAAAATGGTGTCGCTTTCTTAAAATTAGTAGTCCCTATTTCCTCCATGGGTATCAATACAAGCCTGCAAATACCTTGGCACGCTGTCGATTACGTGATTGAGTTGAGTCAGTGGAATTCTTTCTCATACTTCGCTAGCAGCAATTTTTAATTCTTGTAGAGTTATTAGGGGTTGTTCCTCTTTTTTATACGTGATTTTCGAAATTCTGCTGATTTTAAATTAACGTGGCAAATAGTTCTATAAACTCATTCACACAGCAAAGAAGTATGATATACGGTTTTATTTTTCCCACTATTTTGAAATAAGGTTATAAAGTCTAAACTGCTTATACTTTACTCTGGACACGTTTCATCGTTATATTACTAAACTTTCATAGGATGCATTTGTAATATAGCACATAATAAGTAACAGACTCGGTGTTCAATGCTTTGCAAGTTGTATAATCCAAAAAGAACGTGTACATTTTCTTGTTTATCGTGAGGCACGTATTTACAATATGGCGAACTTTGAAAATACATATCAAAGATATACTACCGTATCACCAACGGCAATACGTGTTACACAGTAAAAGTCAGATTCTGTGTCTATAAATTTTAAAGGAATATATTTTATTGGGCTTTATATGCATGGCTTGCATGTTTGCTGAAAAATCCCGATTTAAGCATGTGTACGTGGGCCAAAGTTACTTAAAAATAGTTTCAGTAAAATATGTAATACATTTTGCTAGTTTTTGTTGACTGGCCCAGAAGAATATTAATTTTTGGTGTTTAATGCTAATAACTAAGTTTCGTGGAACAAAATAATGCAGCAAAGAGCGTACTACATGAAGGAAATAGAAAAAAAATGTAGATAGATACCCAACTTTGTTATTTCAGGATATAGAAAAATTTCTGAATTAGAAAATTTGTAGACTTGTACAAGATTCATCAGGAAACATAACTGAAAAAACAATTGAACATCAAATAAGCGAGTTTTGAACTTGTCTTAAGTTTTTTCAGGTGGCTCGCCATATTTTTTTTTTTGTTTTTAAATTCTATTCGCTAAGAGTCCTATTTTTTATTTTATGTTAATACCGATACACAGAATTTCTAAACCATACAGAAGCGACAGAGTGTGTCGGTTCCTTTGATCTCAAGGGGGCCGTTTTCAGTGCCCTTGTATCATGTTCAGTGACAGTATTGTCACTTACTACACAGAGAAAATCGAACAAAAATTAACGTATTTATTTATACCTTTAATAAACTGACAAAACATACATTTACATGCTGCAAGACGTGCAAGCATGTATTCGATATACATAGTAGCAATATCAAAATTACGTCAGGTTATACGAGAAGTGCCGAAAATACGATATTGTACTCAACTTTTGGAAATAACAAAATTTAAAAGTTATTAATTAAAACTCAATACAAATATCTAACACTGCAGTTACAATCGAACTAACTATAATAGCCAGTCGCTGGCTACATTGACCATGTGCTTCTGACGTTCTGACTAATTTGTCACGTAAAAGATGGCCGTTTTGGACATGCGCCCTCAAAATCGGGTCGTGTCAAAATCCGCTTTCGTCGCTTCTGTGTAGATCAAAATTTTGTGACCGATGATCGACTCTTTGCTTTTAATTTATAGGTCAGTCATCAGGTATATTTTTGGTGCAAAAGGTTGAGGATTTTTGAAACTTGGCAGGATTGTAGACTTAGTGGCACTAAGTATTACCCTAAGTTTTCGATCTCGAGCGACCGCCGCTCGCGCCGCCATCTTGAAAAAATGGCTCTCAAAACAGTCTTTGGCATGTATCCCCATTCCTGTAGGTTTTAGAGAAAAGTTCGACTTATTAAAAGTTACAGAAGATAAAATTTGCTACAAAATCGCGTTAATACATTTTTTTGTTGGGCTTTGGTTTTGTCAAGCAACGATTCGTTTTTATCCTGAAGACTGAGGAACTTCAATTTCACTTGGTTAAAAAGCGCAGATGTGGTGCCACAACCACTGATGGAATGTAAAAACAAAATGTTCTTCTCAAAAGTTTCGTTATATTTCAGGCTCCGCGTCGAATAAAGCGCAACTTTTCCCGTCACCAGTTTTAGCAAAAAAATATTTGCATGATCTCTCGCCTTTGTAGTTAGAAGAACCAACAAATCTATATCTTTGCGCGTCCCCACCACCCACAAGAGATGCGGCTAGGCAGCATTGTCTATGAGCATATCATCAAGTCGCGATGTGGTATGGTACAGAAAAAGATCCTAAGTATGGGCTCGATGCTATTCGCGCTACGTCAGAAGCAGCCCCTGACACTATTTTAAAATCGGTATCCTGCAAATGTGAAAAAGGCTGTGCAGGAGCGTGCGGATGTCGGAAAACGGGCTTAAAGTGCGTGGTGCTCTGTCTCTATTGTAGCGGGACATTATGTGAAAACATTCCCGATTTGGTAGCAGATTCCTACCCCGAAGACCCATACGAGGCTTCTGACGTCCTTGATTTGTTGGAGTGGGTATTGGAGGAGATGGGAGACGAACAATATTCTAGCGATAATGAACATAGTAAACCAGGAACATCGCATAGTGCAGAACGACAGGAAACGCGTATGTTAGTTTGGAGTGTGGGTTTGGCCTACGGAGGATCCCACGCGAGAAAAAACGTGCCGCTCAACTCTACCTCGTGGGTGGTATGGAAATGAGGGAGGAACCAGTGGTTTTTATTACTTACTTAGACGAAACTACTTTAGTTACGCTAATTAGCAGATAACTGGTAGAAAGTAGCGTACAAATGCCGCTTTACTGAGAAACTGTTAGTCTGACAAAAAATGTACCGATGTGATTTTGTAGCAATTTTTATTCTCTACAACTTCCAATCCGAAACTTTTTCTTTAAAACCTACAAGAATGGAGTTACATGCCAAGAACTATTTTTGAGCGCACTGTGATCAATTTTCTATAATTACGAAGACAAAATTCAAAACCAATCTTGTTATAGGGAACAAATAATAGCTTACGGTGTAAGCTAATGAAACAGTAACTGACAAGTGACAAAAGTAACTTGGCTAGACTCAACACATTTGATGCGATTAAGGTCATAAATATACCAATATTACCGTAAAGTGCCTAATTATAGTCTGTACACCGAACGTACGGAGTAACAAAACTACCTGATATTCAGGTTCAGGTAAAATCAGGTCAAATTTTCGGAATTTAAGCGGTCCTCTTTACACGCTACAATATTCAATTGGTGCGGGTGTTTCATTTATATTCTGAGTTCTGTGGCGTACGGTCTATAATTTTGTTTGTTGGTTGAGTGCTTTTTAAAAATATTGTGTTGCTTCTTTTTTCTGTGTGCTTTCTTTAAGATCGGGATATCTGGCAGCTCTATTTGAATAAGTAACATTCACTATGAATATCGTATTGAATGAGCCTCAATTACCACCAAAGAAACGGATAAAACGATCTTTGTCCGTTTATGAAAAAGGGAAGGGAAAGGGAAGGTATGAAGATATATTACCTAGACGAGACTTGGGTCAATGCGGGACACACTGTTAGTAAAGTATGGGTGGATGCTTCAATAGAGCATCCCAGGCAAGCCTTTCTGGAAGATCTTTCGACAGGATTAAAAAATCCTTCAGGTAAAGGGAAGCGCCTGATTATTTTACATATCGGATCCGATGGCGGCTTCGTAGGAGGCGGCTCATTAGTTTTTGAGTCAAAGCAGATGGGTGACTACCACGCAGACATGAATGCTGATTTATTTGAAAATTGGTTCAAAAATATTCTAAGCCATCTAGAAGAGAACCCTGTCATTGTTATGGATAATGCTTCGTACCACAGTAGGCGTATTGATAAAGCTCCGAACACCGGAACAAGAAAGGCCGAAATACAAGAATGGCTAAGAAGAAGGCATATTATTTCATTCGAGGAAGATATGGCCAAGGCAGAATTAGTAACTCTTGTTAAAGAAAATAAAGGTGCTGACAAATATGTCATTGATGAATTGGCCAAATCCACCAATCGCAGAATTTTACGCCTGCCGCCGCACCATTGTGAATTTAATCCTATCGAGTTAATCTGGCATCGTGGCACAACAAAAGTCCACAACACAAAGAAAATCATTTCAATTATTCAGCCTGCTTAGTTTAGTAGTAAAGTCACTATTATAATATTAACCATTATATTGTGGCAAACCTTCCAAAATAAATTAATATATTTTCATTAATTTACCTATATACTACGCCACTGATGATTTTCGCATTATCACTTCTGCAAGTACTTGTGCAGTGTAAACCGGGCCGCCTGGCACCGCCTTGTCTGCTCGTGATTACTCCGTACGTTCAGTGGATAGACTATAGTTCGTGAACTGTTCTGCCGATAGCCAGACTTGTGTGTGTACCAGGTTAATTTTGTTGTTCTGTATTATCGGTTTATGCTTTCAGCTATAAATTAGACATAGTCCGGTACCTAGAGAATGCCCCACAGTTACGTAATACCTAAATTTTAATCACTTTTTCCGAGAGCGCATAGCAAGTAATAAAAATGATTTATTTACGATACAGGATCACACAAAAAAAATGTCTAAATAAAATTATTCGATTTAGGGCAGATAAGATTTAGTTTTGCTCCCTTCCCTTGTAGATTTCGTAGATTCGGCGCTAATTATGTACGATATCAGTTAATAAAATACTACTACTACGCCAGAAACAAATTACAAGCTTCTACTAATAGAAGCCAAAGCGTTCATCTTCCGCCATTAATCGGATTACTATCAATACGAAATAGGTGAAACAAGAAACGATCGTTATTACTGTGCTCATTAGGGCCCATTATATAGACCCCGCAAAGCCACTTCAGGCGTAGAAACAATAGAAACCGACTTTATTTTGTTTCGTGGAAATAAATATTTGGCTTTTATACCAGTGAACAACCTTTAGGCGAGCTTAAAATACTTCACCGACTTTTATGAGTAAGTAGTATGCTATTAAATTTTAAAGTTAAAGCTTGTTAAGCTTCTTTTTGAATGATAAGGTAAAAGACGAAGAACAAGTACACTGCACAGCTTAATTTTTCTTTTATCTGTGACCACCCACGTACTAACGTACCGTGGGGGCCTGAAGAGAAGGGAAATGTAATCTGTTGACAAGGGATTTAAAGGATTGGAGGTTGGAAGGAGAAGAGAAAACTTCTGCGGGCAATTTGTTCCATAATCTGGAGACCCTAGGTATGAATGATCGAGTGGATTGTTGTTCTCTTGGGAACAGTCAAGGGGGGAACTATAGCAGCTAGTTCTTCAGAGCAGAATCCATGGAAGTGTCGGCATAAAAGTGATAAATCCCCAACAACGCGGCGATGGGCGAGAGAAGGGAGTTTTCTTGTAAGGACTGGTCCATTGATGAGTCGAATGACTCTCCTTTGGATAAAAACAAGGATGTTAAGGAGTGTCGAAGGAGATGCCGCTCCCCAGATCTGGGAACAATACGCTAGGTTAGGTCTTATTGGAGAAACTTAAAGAGTATGTACATTGGAAGGGGAGAAACATTTTCTGGCTCGAAAGAGAAAACCAAGCTTTTTAACTGCTGATGTGGCTATTAAAGCAATGAGTTTGTGCCAGCTGAGATCATGTTAGAAAGCGATACCAATAAGATAGAACGTTTCATTATTCTGTAGGGCGTTGCCATTTATGTGGATTTGTGCACCACTAAAAATTTATACGATTTCTGGTTTCGATGGTCTTCTAAAACATCAATTCTATTAAAAAAAATTGTTAGAAGTTGATTTATTACGAAAACAACATTGATATTGTTTAAATAAATTAATTTTAAAGAATTTTCTGGTATATAGTTTAGTATTGTGCTAGTGCTGGTCCATTCTAGCGCAGGCTTAATAAAAACATACGACAGGTTAATACAGTGATCCAGAAGAAACACAAAAATGGCTAACAACAATTATTCTGAAAATCATGATTAAAATCATTCGAAGTCGCTAATGTTTCCAATGAATTATCAAGTTTTTGGGTTAGTGTTATTACTCTTTGGTTTACCCAAGTTATGTCAGTATGTAAGGCAAGAAAGATTTTAACTGAAAACTGCATTATGTTGCTCTTGCTCTTGACACCGAAATTGCTTTGAAAACAAAATATTTAATTTTGCCACCTTTGGGTAAAAATCCATACAAAAAGCTTAAAGGAGAGGTTATTAGAAGAAATTTCATGCCAAAACTTGAAATAGTTGATCGTCTTCTTGTTTCGATTTTTACAAGGAATTCTATCTACTAATGTTAGCATGATTTTAATGTTTAATATTATTTCTATAGAAGCAAGACGTATTTTGGAAGTCTCTCAAAGTTCGCCTAATAAGCTGAGATTAGGAAAATTTAATCTCACCTTCATGATTTCACCATTTCTTTTTAAGATTTGTCATCCAAATTCCTACAAAGAAGTAGCAATGGCCCAAAGCATCACGCATGCAGCAGTATACACATGAATGGCCCCTAACTACAGAACATTAAAACGTTCGATCTTATTGGCATCACTTTCGAACATGATCTGAGCTGTCAGGAACACATTGATTCAATAGCCACATCAGCAGCTAAGGAGCTTGGTTTTCTGTTTCGAGCCAGAAAATACTGCTTCCCTTCCAATTTACACATTCTCTGCGTTTCCAAATAAGACCTATCCTATTCTACTGTTCTCACATCTGGGGAGCTGTATCACATTTGACACTGAACATCCTCGTTTCTATCCAATCAGTGACCCAGTCCTCACAAGAAACTCCCTTCTCCCGCTCATCGCCGCGCTATTGGGGATTTATCCCCTTTCTACCGGTACTTTCACGAATTTTACTCTGAAGAATTAGCCGGTATTATTCTCCCCTTGACTATTCGTAACTGAACAACAAGAGGCGCGTTACATATGCATCCCTTTACTGTCTAGCTACAAAAGCCTAGAACAGACCACTTCTCTCGCTCATTATTCATACCTAGGGTTTCCAGATTATGAAAAAAAATGCCTTCAGATGATTTCCCTTCCCGTCCCAACCTCCAGTCCTTTAAATCCCGTGTCAATAGACTACATTTCCCTTCTCTTCAGACGCCCACGGTACGTTAGTACTTAGGCTTGAAGCCTAAATGGGATGTCTTAGATAAAAAAATAATTTAAGTTTTTCTACCATGTTTTGAGAGTGTGTTTTGGTTTAATACGTTTTTAAAGATCAACCTACCCTTGTGCTTATTGAAAAAAGAAGGAAACATTCCAGTTATTGGTCGTGTTACAAAAAATAGCATGTAATATCATTCCAAGAGTAAATAAACTAACGATTTTTTATATCTATGATATGCCTATTAGTTAAGAACTATATTTGGTCTTAACAGTTATTTAAAATAATCTCCACTGACAATCTGGCCTCTATCATGATAATAATTTTCTGAATCATGACTCATTTTATTTAATAGATTATTTATCTCTAATGCATTCCGTCAGCAATACTGCCCGGTCCATTTTGGCAATACTGCCCGGTCCATTTTAATAAGCCTTTTCCTTTAAGTAGCCTCATAAAATAAGTCCAGTGTAATTAGATCTGGAGACTAGTGAAGACCTAGGAGACCACTCTATTATTGTATCTCCTCGTATGATCCACCCAGCTGGGGAAATACCATTTAAATATTTAAAAACAGAAAGCTCAAACCTAAAAAGGTGTGGTACCGTCATAACAATAATTCTGAACGTCTATTTAATACAAATGTCGTACTGCAGATTTAAAGTAAATGGATAATTTTTTTCACCCCCTGTATAACAATGATGATACCTTCGAACAGAGTTTTTCCTGTCCTGTACATAAGCATCCACATAGGGTAGGTTAATATTTAAAAACATATTCAAACGTAAACTTATAAAACCAAACGGCAAAGTTAACATGGGAAAAATTTTAAATTAATTACGATATTCCAGCGTTCTCCCGAAATTTATTTTATTTGAGAGATATTCCATTCTTTAAAAAAAAAATTATCGATATATACCACGATATGAATCATTATATTTATTTCCAAATACATATCCAATTTGTTGATATAATGAGATACTTAAATACATCGCCGTAATTGTTTCAAAATTGTAAAGAAATAATTTCTAAAAATATTTACAGAATTATTAACAATACCAGTATAACAACCAGGTGTACCTTGGTTTTATCTTGCTATTACCACTATTGACGAAGCATTAAGAAGAAACAATGGATTTTTAAAATACCGCAAACAATGCCATAATAAGTTTGTACAATCCTTAAAAATTTATAAATAGGTAATTCAGATTCGGAATTTTTTTTTTTAATGGTGTAAAGTTAAATGACATAAAAATTTCATTAACATTTCAAATATTATAAAAATTTAAAAGAAAAATGGTATCAAAATAATTTCGTAGAAATTGTCGATCTATTGTATTTTATTATATAGTTATAATATCCATAAAAAATACACATACAGTCAGACATATTTCATACTTTACATTCCATATTATTAATAAACAATTTCAATAAAAAAGCCTTCTGCAATAAAAGATCATAAGTATCTTTCCCACCCCCGTCTTGATTTAAGTTTCAGATGCACCCCCGTTAACAAACTTTTCTTAAGTGGGCCTTATTTGGCGCACTTAAATTATAATAAATTTAGAAAATATGGTGTGCTAAAGTGAAATAAGAAAAAATAACTAAAACTTTGCATGTTTTAATCTAAATAAAACGTTTGAGGTTTCCATTATGTTAACATGAGATATGTTAATATCACTATTTGTCCGCTGATAAGAAAGATTTGTTGACTGCAACTTTGACCACCTGCTGAGGAACATTACGCAAAATTCGTGTTTAAAAGACATTTACTAAATAGTTGGTATACAATGTTTATTAAGGTAATGTGGTGTAAGCATTTGTATTTAATTCATGTGGTGTATGCAAGAGTCATTTGTTATATGAAATTTAATTGTATTTATCTCCAGCTTTACACTGCGTGATAAAATGTGGGGAACTTTTCAATTAAATTTTTTTTTCGAAAGTTCTCTATATCCTTAAATTAAAATATCACCTGTAACAGAACGAAGGTGGTAGGGGATTTCTTCCTCGACCGAGGTGGTACCACCCCACACATCCTCTTAAAGGGCTGGTGGAAGCCCCTACGGATTTCCTCAGTACACCCACGGTACATAGTACTTAGACTTCGGTCTTCGTGGGCTGTCAGAACATAAAAAACTAGTTATTTCTTTAAATATTATTGTTTATTTTAATCTTGACTTAACATGAAATTTCATTTAAAAGTTAGTCCTCGCTAATCCAGGTCCTCAATACTACAGGAATTTGTAAAAGTCATAAAACTTTAAAATATTATTTATTGCTTTGGGATCTAATATCTAAACCAAGGCGCTTGAGAATTTTAAAATCTTTGTCCCTTTTCTTGAAAGGGATTTATTCACGTGGTAGTAAAAGAAAGGTTTCTTCCCTTGTTTACGATGGTTCAGGATAAGAAATGATAATTCAGAGTCTATAAGACCACACAAAGAGATGCATTTTTTATATATAATTTGTTTAAGCAGGCCTTAGCGTAAGTTATTTTGTTTTATTTATTATTATAAAAAAAACATAACTTTCAAATTGGCCGAGTACATCAATTTTCTTTTTTACATAACATAAAGCTGTTCAGCTAGATCCCTCTAAGGTCAGATCTTAAGACTAAGGGTTTTTACGCACAACCGTAGGCGTGACTGAAAGACAGATTTGCAGAGGTACTATCAGGGTGTTTTCAAATTTACTTTCCATCTTATAAAGTTCAAATGAGAAGTACCAATCTGCATTCTGTAGTTGGACGAGGTTAAACGTATCGAGGACAGCTGAGGTGCATCGTGAGAGTTATGTCTTAAACTGTGTAGCCTCGTTAAAATAGGGACAACCTTAAGGGCACGATATTTTGAAGCTAAGAACACTACTAACTTTATTCAGCATTTTTTGAATAAAACCCGAAAGATCATATGAACATTTGGTATCCCTACAGAGATAAAAATTTACTACATCCAGAAGTTCTAGAAGAAGTTCAGAAAGAACGCCTATTGTGTAGATTGTTTCACTATCAGATTACCAGCTGTTTATTTTTGCATTACAGAGCTATTAGCAATTTAGTTTGACTACTCCTCATCAGGGCGGGTAGCGATATTCGGTTTATATTTTTACAATCCACAATCCAGAAATCCGATGACTTACCAAAAATGTGTGTTTATTCAATGATTCACGAAAGACAATATCGCCGTCGAGTCATATTGCAATAATTGCAAGACTATCGATCTCCAAACTATCTCGCGACCCAAGAAAGACGGATAGAGTGACATACAATCTCCTACTAGATGGGACTTTACGAGCGGTGGAGCCCGAGACGCCCAACAACAATGACGGCCTGGAGATATATTCCAATACTATTCAAAACGCAATTACAGAAACATATAAAAAATCCTGGCCCCTAAGGCGAGTCCAACTTGATTAAAAATCCACCTCATGATGGTGTCCAGAGCTCGAACAACTTAGGAATATGGCAAGGATATCTTTTAACAAAGCCAAATACACTAAACTCGAAGAGGACTGGAATCTATACAGATCTCACTTCAGAGAGTACAAGAAAGTCGTCAGACAAAAACAGAGAGAGACTTGCCGTGTCTACTGCGTAGAACTAGAAGGTCTATCACAGGCGGTAAGACTCCAGAAGGCTCTCACAAAAGACCCACACCGAAGCATCGGTAGACTAACCAAGGAGGACGGCACACCGACTGCAGACCTCCAAGAAAGTATCATACTCTTAATGAGTACGCTTTTCCCCGACTCCATTACTACGGAGAAGGTTGTTTGGATGGAGTAAATACAAATTACTTCTGCAGACGACTCACAAACAGCGAAATATATCGTCGACGAAGACAAAGTATGGTGGGCTTGTCTACATTTAAATCACCAGGACTTGCCGGTTTCTATCCAACTCTGCTTCAATGGGGCCTGGACATACTCATGGCGCACCTGGTAGGGATGTTCGGATCCTCCCTGGCTTTGAATTACATCCCCAGAAACTGGAGAGAGTTTAAGGTTGTCTTCATACCCAAACCTGGCAGGATGGATTATTCTATTCCTAAAGCTTACATGCCAATAAGTCTCACATCGTTTTGCTTAAAAACCTTAGAAAGGCTTTGCGAAAGATACATTAGGGTGCTTATCAACAAACAACTGCATCCCAGTCTGCATGCGTACACACCAGGCAGATCTACGGATACTGATCTCCACACAGTCGCGGGCCGTATTGAGCGATCCCTGGATATTAAAGAATCCAACCTGGGAGTATTCATAGACATAAAAGGTGCCTTCGACAAAACTACCTTTCCCAAAATATCCAATTCTCTTTCCACTAGGAATGTTCCCAAGACGGTGAGTGAATGAATATTCAACATGCTCTCAAAAGAGCAATAAAAATCAGTGTGGACGGTGTCACGGTACATGGCACGGTCATGAAAGGGTGTCCACAGGGAGGAGTGCTATCGCCCCTACTGTGGAATATGGTTCTTGACACCCTGATTAGCCGCCTAAACAATGACAATCTACACCCTTGCTTACGCAGATGACTTAGTCATTGTGCTAACAGGTAGATTTGAAAACACACTCTGCGAAAGGATGCTGGTTGCCCTTAAAATCGTAGAAAAGTGGTGCAACGATCACTCCTTGTCTATCAATCCCAGAAAGACGGAGACGGTCCTCTTCACAAAGAAAAGGAAGTTAACGGACCTAACTGCACCAGAACTTCTGAAAACTAAACTAAGCTTCTCTACAGAGGTGAAATACCTTGGAGTCATCTTTGATAGCAGGCTAACATGGAACTCTCACTTGCAAAACGTAAAGAAACTATACATATCTTACGAAGAATGCCGTCGGACCGTGGGCCGAACCTGGGGTTTATTCCCATGGACATGGAGCAGGGACGCCATTGCACCGAGATTCGTCTTCAACAAACCTTACAGAGAAATTACTAAATACCAACAAGATACCGCAACGGCAGGTGCCATACACATCTACTCTGACGGGTCCAAAACCAAAAAGACCTCAGGATGTGGAATATACTCCAGAGTCCTGAGCCTGAACATATAATGGGCTGTATAACAGAACTAACCGGTATCTGTATAGCAGCAAGAGAAATAACCAGTAAGAATAGCACCGGACAAAATGTGCACATCCTCACGGACAGCAGGCAAGCACTTCTGGCCCTGGACAGACCACGTATCATATCAGGCACAGTATTAGAATATCACCCCTATCAGCCCTAGCAAAAGCTTCCAATCATAATGTGGTCACTCTGAGGTGGAGGAAAGGGCACTGCACATCAAAAGGAAATCGCATTGCAGACTCCTTAGCTAGGGGGCGGCCGCCCTAAATATGCTCGGGCCTGGCTGCTCCACTGACTTAGCGATGTCGTTTGTAGCGAACCTAATTAAAAAATACTCCCATGAACTTTTCAAAAAAGTATGGGATGAAACTGGAGGCTGCAAACTTGCCAAGGAGTTACTTAGTTACCGTGACAGCGAAATAGCTAAAAAGTACTTGATGATGACAACGCAGAACCTGCGTCTTAAAACGGGTATGCTGACAGGACACTGTCAACTGCGTAAGCACCTTCACAGAATGGGTAAAGCTGACCCATCCCTCTGCAGAGGATGTAATCAAGAAGACGAGACTGTCAAGCATATCCTTTGTGACTGCGCGACATTTTCATCCTTAAGGAAATCCGTGTTTGGCGGGTATTGGATCACCTTAACCAACATCAGAGAGGCATCTCCCGGTGACGTCAGCAACTACTTTAAATCAGTAGGCTGGTTGACCCGCTGTACCTTTCTCCTCTAAGAGAACCGTCAATTATGAATGGGCCGATTAATTTACTGTCTAGCATGCCGCACCATACGTTGATGCTACGATGTGAAGGTTATTTATGCCACCACGAGTGAACTGTGCTTCATCAGTGAACAAAATACAGTCTTCGATTTTCATTTATCCAATTGCAAAGTTGCATCCTTAACAGGCACCTTCTCGCAAAAATTGAACTTTTTGTAAATGAAATGGATCCAATAAATTACTATTCAAAGTCCTCCAACTAGTAAATTGTGTAATTTGAAAAGTTTCTGCAATCCGCATTGTACTTGTGCTTGGTACATTTTCGAATATGTCAAGAATGGCTTCTTCTTGTTCATTATCAAGTCCTGTTTGCCATTCTGAAACAGCTATCGTACTTGGAAACATACCAGTTTCTGCGGTACTACCAGAAACTATTTGAAAAACACTTTTGGCACTCTTTGATTAGGATAGTGACGCCGGTATTCAGCAACTGCAAGATTTGCACTTCCATTACAAAAGCCGTAAACAAATATTATATCAGCATATTCGCGATCACTAAATATCGCAGGCATTATTAAAGCAAATACTATTTACTAAACCAAATTTGACATTGACAAAAGTGATTTTTACTCTTTTACTAATATCTGACTTCTTAAATTCACCATTGCTTAGTGATAATATTAAAATTAAATCATTTTATGCCTTACGTTCTAAAATAATGTTACACCCTGTATCTCTGTAACGGTTAAGAATAGAACCAATATTTATAGGAACTTTTATGTTTAATTTGAGTCCTTGCATACGCACGTTAAATATTGGAACTTCCTCCTGAATCACCCTGTATACAATTTTTCATAGAAATCAATTTACATTATAAAAATCTGCGCGTTCGAAAATAAATAGTCGCATCGAATCTTTATAAATGGATTACCAGCCGAAAGAAGCTAAAGAAAAATAAGATTTAGATTTAAAATTGGGCAAAAAAGCATAAATTACGTTAATCAATAAAATTAGGTACAACGACGAATATTTCAACGTAAAGGAACTTAAATATATATACGTATGATTTCATTATAAATTACTGTTTATGATACAGTTTTGCGGTGGTTCATTATTGTATTAGTAGAATAGGGAACTTGCGTAGTGGGAGAGATTGCTGTTGAAGTATGCCAGGACACTCTCTTCAGAAGTTTTCTTGATTTTCTTATTTATACATCCTTCTCGACAAGCAACAGAAATTTCTTTATATGTATAAATGGCTGGATTTGGGAAGTAGGAAGGCATCCTTTCGAGTATTTGCAATAATTTTAAAGTCCTTGGAAATTTCTTTGTCGAAGCTACTTTTAACTTCCATTTTGTTCCAACTTGACATTTATGTTTAACAATAAAAAAAGCGCTTCGGGAGCTAAGGGCAACGAAATTCAAAGCAATCTCTCATCTATCTATCTTGAAATTACTGAACAATCGCGAAAAACCAGTATAGTATAAAATCGTGTATAAAATCTTGTATGCCACACGTACACAATAGGACTTTAATGGATCCGTCCTTATAAACAGACTTGTCCAATAAAGCCTTATATTATATATTAGCATAGACTAAATAATATCTAGACGAACACTGCCGTGCAACGAAAAGCGGGTCTCCCTTGAGATATTTGGTGGGTTTGTCTACGCTGATATAAATACGTATACTATGTATCTACATGTATATGTAATGGTGGACAAACAAACTTTTAGTAGTGACATAAATAATTGAAAATAGGAACTAATTAAAAATGCCCTTAAATAAATAACATAACTTTCTTGAATGAAGACACCGGTAGCCTTAAAGTTAGTGATTTTTCTCAATAAGTTTGTATAAGGTCACACATTAAAATAATGGAATTATGTTGTTAGAAGGTTGTCATAATTTAATAATCCAAGAACTTAACTAAATACACTTGCCTAACGAAATAAATCTGTGGTAAAAATAAAGCAAAATAATATTAAATTATTAACAATTAAAACACAAACTACACACAAATCATTATTTTTCTCTAATTTACATTCCCGAGTTAAAGCAACAATATAAACTTCATTTTGAAGTTGTTTTGCGAGTCAAAAACATGTACAAAATTTCGTTAACAGTAACATTCTAAACAACAAACAATGCAAAATTAATAATTTTTCGTCGAATTTCTAGAAAAATTTCTGTATCGATGTTTTCATTTTTGACACGAAATTTTTGCAGCCTGTAAATTGTTAACAAATTGTAAAAAAATTGCATGAAAATATCGTTTTTCCCGTAGTTTATCGTAGACAGGTTGCAATAATTTCATGTAAATATTGCATCGTGTCTACTGGACCTTAGAGTAAAAATAGACAAAATTTAATATCAAAAATAACGTAAGATAAAAAAAGTCCTCAAAGTATGACTGGGAATCAATCACGCATGTTTTAATTGATTACTCTTGGAAGGTAACATAGGTAAAAGGAATAGACGAATGAAAAATAAAACTGTCAAGTTCTGAAATTTTTATTTTTAAGAAAATTACAATATTGTCATTGTCATTGCATAATACAAAATTAAAAAAAAAACATATACAGTAGTGCTTCAACATCAATGTTTAAAACGTATCCAAAACTATGCAGCAACTTTTCAATTAACGGAGAAAAGAAATTGATTTTCCAATGTAAATTAGGTAATTTAAATTAATGAAATCGGGACGACAGTAAACAGGTAGGCGTATCGAAGGCACACGTCTCTATAAATTGATTACCAGGATAAGGAAGCTAAAGGAAAATTAAATATTTAAATTCAGAAATGAACCCTTGGTTATTAAATATGAATAAAGATCAGAATTGTAATGGATTTTAGGAAAGAAATAAACAGAGTCATAACTAAGAATCTAAGCTCGGAGCGCTTTCTCATATTAATGCCTGAAAGGCATAATAAGCAACAATTTATAAAATTTTCAGTGGTATCTATTGTAGCAATCTAGTTGAAAATGGTTTATTTTTTGGAATAAATGTAGAGTACCTCTTTTTTTAGATAATTTTTCAATGTATCTAATAAAACGGGTTTTAGCTCTAAAAAGTGACATCTGCTAAAATTTTGGGCCCACGAGTGTGATGGCAAGTCCGTTCCTGACTTCCTTGGTAATGTGAAAGGTTGGTTATAGTCTGGAGTTGTAGGTCTTTATCGGATATACAACATGCCAAAATATTGTTAAAACATACGTGTCTGGTCAAAAGTTACAGCCCAAAAGTTAAATCACTAGGTACCCCGTTTGGGCCCTATATCTCTGTTATGGAACACCTTAGGAAAAAAATTATATTGCACACTAGGGTTATTTTGACGTCTCCTGGACACTGCCGAGACTTTGACATATACTCACCGGACACCTTGTATCTAAATTGCAATATTTTTCTGAAATAACTAACATAACTAACTAAGTAAAATTTAAAGCACATGTTAAGAGAGATAGTACTCGTAGTTATAACTTGACGTAGGATTTTTTTGATATTGTGGTTTGTTTGCAAAATATTAATAAAAGGAATAACAAATTTAGAAAATAAAATTTCGAAACAGTTTAAAAAATTTATTTATTAAATACCAAGTCAGGTATTTAAAAAGTGGTACGTCATATCATGGAAAGTGGTACGTCATATCATGGAAAATATCCTATAATATTTTGTTTTTTCGTTTGAGACAACAAGGTGCGCGGAATCGTGTACACCGTTTGACACTTTGCGTTCCAGGCGAGAGTCCTGAACTTCCAAATAATAAATATTGTCTTATGAAAATTTGACTTTATCTTAATCAAAATATGTATTAATAATTTTATAAAAATAAATCAACCTTAAATACCCGAGCGGGGTCCTTTAACGACTCCAACAGTACATTATTGCAAATATCTTTCTTTTTATACACATTGGCAACACCGCCGTTAAGCCTTGGTTTCCTCAAAAGTGGCACCGGCAAATAGCGACCGCAATAATGAGGTGAATGACGTCATAGAAAATTGTTCTATGCACATCAGTACAAGTGGTATTTAAGGTAGCGTTGGTAGACACCGCAATGCAATGTGACGATATACTGAATTTTTCGTCGCCCTCTGACGTCAATCGCCGCATTATTGCGGTCGCTATTTGCCGGTGCCGCTCTCGAGGAAACCAAGGCTTTAGGTATTTGTCGGTTAACATCGGGTTGACATCACTTCAGCGTGCTGTGAGGTTTCGAAGTTGTTGTATCAAATTATTGAGTGATAAGGTAAGTGGGTCCTTCCAAGATCCCGGTTGGGCATTGGCGCTGCAAAATATTTGTTTTGCTCGTAGTGTTTTTTTGTAATTTTTATTAGAAATGGACAATTCAACCCAAATAAGGCGTTAACTCAAAATCAACTCGAAGAAATTGCCGAAAAGTTGGACTTAGATTCAGAAGATGACGATAATAAAGTTTCAGATAATGAAAGAGACGATATCAGTTTTGTCATAGAGAATGTTTCGGAAACGGAAGATAATCTCGAAATTTAAAGCGAAGAAGAATCGGATATGGAACCGACAGAGGTTAAGAATACTAATGAACTTCGAGGTCCTACTTACATTGCAAAATCTGGTTTGGAGTGATGAAATCAGACTATTACTAGGCCTAGAAGACTTCAAAGAAATTTTGTCAATGTTCGTCCTGGTATTACACCATACAGTGCAAATTCCAACACTATAATATTAGAAATTTTTAAAAATTTTTAACAGCAGAAGTAAAGGATATTTATATGTCTTTATATAAATCAAGAAGTTGCTAGGTATTTTGAAGCCTGAAATGATAAAAAGCCATCCAATCGAAAGTGATGGATTACGACCGTGATGAAATAGATTATTTCTTAGGAGTTCTTATAAAAGCAGGTGCACTAACATGCAGCAAGGAATCTGTGCGAGAAATGTGAAATACCTCCATATGCCGATCGTTTTTTAGAGTTGGTTTGTCTCGAGATATATTTGAAGGAACTAAACAGCCATCCTACTTAGATCATTAACACTAACTTGTCAACATCAATGGGGTCCTTTAAGGACCCCATTGATTTTAACAAGCCAACACTGCATGATTTTGACAGAGTCCACACTATACGACAGCCTCTTAGTCCTATTAAAATTTAGTTGTTTACAAAAAAATGTGGCTTTGGAAAATAATTTGTTGGCCTTAAAGTGATTTTATGTAATTAGGTCGAAATGTCAATAAACCAGTTCTTTTAAAATTCAATTTTAACCGGCTATTCGTTTATCAAGAAAATGCCATAACAAATAACTTACTTGTTTTTCCCTCGACTAAAATGCTATTTATTATTTAAAAAAGCAGAAGCGCTTGGCGTGAATCTTTTCTTCCTTAAACTTTTGATGCTGTTGCGGTAGAGAACATTTTTTATTTAAAGACGTAAAATCGATCAGTGAACATAAATTATATTAAATTATATTTGACTGACAGCAAAAGTTGGTGTAGCAACCGTGAGTAGCTTTATATGCCGAGAAACAGATAAAAGAATAAAGAATAGAATTAAAAATCAGGTTTAAAAATATATAAAAAAAAACATAAATAAATCTTCTATAAACTTTAAGATATTGTTACGGACTTCGCAGATGTTTATAAACTTTTAAGTTTAAGTTGATGTTCGTGCGTTTAGATATTTTAGGATTATTTTATATTTTAATTTCTAATTTAATACTCTGGTTAATTTTCAGATCCAGCTGACTATCAAAAAAGGTCTGAATCTTTGAACCATATTTAATTTTGTTCTGGAACTCTCACGATAGAACGCCTAAAATTTACCACAGTCTTCTATTTTCTTCTTTTAGAGCATCCTGTATCCTTCTACATTATTTCAGAATTCTCCAGAATCAGAAAAAAAGTTATATAAAGGCTCCAGACTGGCTTTCGTTGTTGATTTTTAGTTTGATCTTAGGTACGCGATAATTTGTTGTCAGTAAAGTGATTTTTGTTACATTGACTATAAGAAAAAAGAGTTACTGTCAGTGAATATAGATTGAAAAACCGGAAGATTGTTTGGTATTTCGGCTGTCTCCTGTTCAAGCACTATCCCTTGTCTATTCACTTTTTTATGTAGTACAGAAATGTCCACTTCACATAAACCTTAGGATGGTTGAAGCAACATTGTCAAATATTTTGAATAAATGCCCAGTTTCTGGGATCCGGACCCCACTGTGTGTCGACCAAAGTAGGTGTAGCAACCATTTTATAAACAGACTATCATCAATAAAAAAATTGTAATGTTAGGAATTTAATTTAAAAATTTATCGCAGTAAATTCCAAGTAATATTCATAGCGGATTTACCGAAGTATGTAAATCAATTTTAAATAGCGTCTTGTATACGTATACAATTTTGAGATAAATGTATGTATGACTTTTACAAAGGTTACAACAAATTCACCGATCGCATAACTTACCAAATAATAAAATAAAACAAGACTTGCTTCGTTGTTTCTCAAAACAAATAATGGTTATGGCGGTAGGCTAAAAGTAAGTTTGCCAAAAATAGTTTGTTGCTTCCATCTACATTCATACCGGTCGCAAAACAAAAGTTTATTCGAAGATAAACAAAAAAAATTATCAACAACAAAGCGTCTTGGGTACCTAAACTCTGAAAAATTAGCAAACTCACTTTTACAAACAGACTAAATATAAAACATGTTTTTTGTCATAACGAAAGACAGAAAGCCATAATTCTAGAAAATGAATTTTTTGTCATGGATGACATTTTTACAGAGTTAAACATTTTCTTTACGATGATATAAACAGTTCTATTAAGTCCCAACCAGAACTTATCCAATATAACAAAGATTGGCATATAGTAGCAAAAACTTATCCAATGAATGAAAATCAAATTGTGAAAATCTTTCTTTATATTCCGATAAAATATTTTGTTATTAGCTATATCGACATACGTCCTAATGAAAACTGATGGCTCTCTTTATGGAGAACTGTTGATTTATATCTAAAGATTGATGGTTTAGGGCTATGTTGCTTTCTATATCGATTAAAAAATAAACTAAACCTTTTTCATTTCTGTTTTGACGTGACCCACTTGCTAGTTTCTAAAATGGTACCTACTAGAAGAAGAAATTGTTTTTAATAGATTTTTAAATCGGATAATTGTCTTAAATACGATTATTATTTTATTAATATTAGAAATAATCATAATAGCTAAAATTTAAAGATAAAATACATTATTTGTGAAAAAGTACATAATATGGTTGGGTGTGAGGAAAACTATAATTTTCTAGCTACCTGAAAATGCTGTATGTATACTGTTCCTCATGTACAATCCGATTTTTAAATTTTGATAAGCTTATCTCTAAATATTGAGTCCAAATAGAGTTTATTGTTTGATTCTTATCGACACGAAGGCCTTACGAAGGTATATTATCTCGCCTGTTTGGATTTTTTTTTCGCTCGTTCCCACCAGAGGCAGAGGGGAGAAAGAATATGGAAGCTTGGCTTAACATGTTTTTGAAAAATAACGCTTTTTGATTCGTAAATTTAGTTTCTGTTTCATATTCTGAAATAACAGTCAAAAAATTTTTAATCGACTTTCGTTTTGAATTTCTAAATTTTCAGAAATCCAAAAGAAGGATCCTACAATAATAAACAATTTGTTCGATTTCCGATTGTGTTTAACAAAGCCTCATCGGTTTTTGTCGTTGAATGGTTCCACCTTCCATCTGGAAGACTGGATGTTTCTTCCGCCCAGAAAGAATTATTCCGAGAAGGGACCAAGAAATTTTAGGAATTCCTCTTAAGATGATTGTATTGACTCTGATTGTATACTTTTGGATAACTACATTAACTTTGTTAATAAAGGCAAACTTGCCTACCTTCATAAAAAGTAAATCTATAAACTTTCGTTATTAAACTCTTTAAGCAGTACGAAATATACAGCGTCATCTCTTAGCAGCAGTCCGTACGCAATATCACGAATAAATCAACTGCTAGGAGATGCTACATATATAATGTAAATGTATAAATGTATAATGTAAATATATAATGGTATAAATAAATAAGTGAGAAACTCTAATTCCCTAACAATTTTAACAAATAATGCTAAAACACTGAAGTCCAGTTGTAGAAACTATTTATCAAGAATTAAACTAATTGAACAGTTGTACCGGACAGCACTTTTAATAATGTCACTGCCAAAGATGATGACTAAACATCACTTCTTTTATTACTTTATTAAAAGTTTTGAGTAACAAGTAACTGAGTAAATTCTAAATCCACAATGTTAAGCAGTTTGGGCAGTATGAAATATTCTTAGTAGCTTCTATTAATTCGCGCAGAATATTACCGTAGAGTAATATGAAGAGTGTTACTTGTCGGATGGTCCGTTTAAATATGTATGGGAAACTTATAATTTTTTAACCTCTTAACGATGTCTTATACAATACACATACAGGGTGTTTACTATTTGTTATGAGAAAAACGCTCGGACACGATTTTGTTCTCGAGGGTGAAACTTTTTGAGCACATACTCAAACCCCTACCTGCAACCCCTTGGGCAGGGTGAGCTTCACCCCAAAAATCTTTAGTGGAAAAGGGGTCGAGCTGCACTTCGTTTAAAAGCCCTTTCGATTCTCTTTATCACCATACCCAGTTTATGCCCTTTTACTTCAGTGGTTTTCAAATAATTTAATTTAAAATTCCTAAAATTAAATTTTTATATCATTTAATAAATATGTGCTTTTACATAAAATTGCCAAAAAATGGGTAGAGATTAGTTGCAATAATAGAGCAACAAATTTTTTAACTCGTATTTTTAATAAAAAATCCCTACAGGGGATAGTCTTACCCCTTATTTAAGCTTAATTAATTTTATTAATAAATAAAAATAATTTTTGACGTAAAAAAGTTAGTGAACAAAATCACTACCACTATACAATTAGTATAAAAAATATTGAAAATTACCACCATTGACTACATGCAATGATAAAGGTTCTGTTCAAATCGTTCCGGAGCATTTCAGGAGTTATTTGATGATCCCAAGGAAAAAAATCTAAAGATGAAACAAACCTGTGCAAACCCAACCAGCCTCATTGGAAGAACTGCGTGAACGAATTACATTTGAATACAATCAAATAACTTCAATTAATTGTAATTCAAATGTATTCAAATGTAATTCGTTCACGCAGTTCTTCCAAAGGGGCTGGCAGGCGCGGCCCGTGAAATTTCAAAGTTGCATATCTCTGTTGCTACTTATGGGACCCATACGAAATTCAGGTTTTTTAATAGTGAGCCTACTAGGAATGTTTTGGTACAGAAAAAAAATATTTTGCAATTTGCGAAAAAAAGTTGATTTTTTGAATTGACCCACCTGGGTAAAAAATTAACACGCTTAGATATTTTATTTATTATTTTTTCCAAACAAATTTTACATCATTTTGTCGACAATTCTTAAATTTTAAGAGAAAAAAATTTGTTAGTAGAAAGTTATAGTCATTTGAATTTTTTCAACCGACAAATAATTTAAATTTTCGGTTGCAAAAAATTCAAATGACTATAACTTTCTACTAACACATTTTTTTCTCTTAAAATTTAAGAATTGTCTACAAAATGATGTAAAATTTGTTTAGAAAAAATAATAAATAAAATATCTAAGCGTGTTAACTTTTTACCTAGGTGGGTCAATTCAAAAAATCAACTTTTTTTCGCAAATTGCAAAATATTTTTTTCTTTACCAAAACATTCCTAGTAGGCTCACTATTAAAAAACCTGAATTTGGTATGGGTCCCATAAGTAGCAACAGAGATATGCAACTTTGAAATTTCACGGGCCGCACCTGGGGGCTGGTTGGGTTTGCACAGGTTTGTTTCACCTTTAGATTTTTTTCCTTGGCTCCTATTAAAGTAAAATCTATGCCAATGCAATCAAATAACTCCTGAAATCCTCCGGACCGATTTGAAAAGAACCTTTAACATTGCGTGGAAGTCGATGGCGGGCATTTTCAACGTTTGTTATAGGAACTAATTGTGTAGTGGTAGTGATTTGGTTTACTAACTTTTTTACGTTGAAAATTATTTTTATTTTAATAAATGATTAAGCTTAAACAAGTGTCAAGTCTATTCCTTGTAGGGATTTTTATTAAAAATACGAGTTAAAAAATGCATTGCTCTATTACTACAATTAATCTCTACCCTTTTTTGTCAATTTTATGTAAGAAACAAGTATTTATTAAATGATAAAAAAATTAATTTTAGAAAATTTAAATTAAATAATTTGAAAATCGCTAAAGTAAAAGGGAATAAACTAGGTATGGTGATGAAGAGAATCGAAAGACCTTTCAATCGAGGTGCAACTCGACCCCCCTTTCAATTTAAGATTTTAGGGGTGAAGCCCACCCAGCCCACGGGGTTGAAGGTAGGGGTTTGAGTATGTGCTCAAAAAGTTTCCCCCTCGAAAACAAAATCGACGTATAGTAAATACGACGATAGTAAATATCCAAAAAGGCCGACGATTCGTTTTCGTTTAGCCACCCTGTATCTTATAAAATACACAAAAAAGAAATTATAAATCACATCAAAATAGTTGAGGTTTAAGGTTTAATTCCATCAAATTCTGGGGTTTAATAGAAACAAGAACACAATCCGGTTGAATCGATCTAGTAAAATCTTCCGTGCGTTGATATGGTAAAATCCTAAAATCAGCCTTATAGTTAATTAATTTAAACTGACCGAATTGGACAATTTATACATATGCATAATAAAGTATAAAATGCTACAGTAATATTACCTTAAATTAACTTTACCATGGATGAAAAATGTGCCAATTATATAAAAATATAAGTAAGAAAAAAGTGCTTATTTCTACTTTGAGAACTCCATCCTTTTTAAAACTTTGGAAAAAACTTTTTGGTAATTTGTATTTAATTCCTTCCAATATATCGTTATCAAACTAATAACATGATTTATGATTATGAATGTCACGGTCACTTGATAAAATATTATTGACCTAATCCACGAATGATATCTTAAGACGCGTCATTATTACAGGAAGCTTTATATTATATTTTAAACTGCAATATTATAATGGAGTCACCACGACTACATGTGACGATAGAGAACCATGTCGAATAATTGCACCCACTTGAACTACGTCCACTTATAAATAGCATTCAGCATTGCCCCAATGAAAAATCTATTCTAATTTTTTTCTTTTTAGTGCATCTAAATATCAAAGGATCGTTTTTAAAAAGTATTTTTTAGATACGATTGTGTTTTTAATTTTTAGTTACGTCTTAACCTACTGATCTTAACCATATACGTATTACTACTATATTGTTAGCATCCAATCTACCTGTTGTTAAAATTTGAAGCAAAGATAAATCTTTTGTTTTGTACCACGTGATGTCTCAGTCACTGTCAGTTCTGACTGCAATTTAAAATGTGAGCTTTTACCTTTCAAAACTAAATATACCGGGGAAAATCACGTGGTTGTTTAGGAGGGATGTTCAATACGTCATGTGACTGGTTAGCAATTGTTTCCGAAGGCTACGTCTTTTTTTCCTCGTTCGCTGCAACCCCCCCCCCCCCCAAGGGTATGTCAGTAGTCACGTGATGAGTGGTTAGCAATTGTTTCCAAAGGCTACGTCTTTGCTTCAACATTTTTTCGTCGTTCGCTATATAGTAGTAATACGTATATGATCCTAACTAACCTATAACCTATCTGATAATGCATCATTATTAAAAGGCATTTTACCTGTTATCGTATTCTACTCGTTAAGCCCTTTCAATTGACACATATCAAGGGGATTGTGAAGAAAAAGGTAATCCGCCATCTTGTGGCGTCCATAGAGTGACGTCACATAGCTTATCGTATTCTACTCGTCAAACCCTTTCATTTGATACCCACGTCCAGGGGACTGTGAACAAAAAAGGTAATCCGCCATCTTAAGGCGTCCGCCATATTGGATTTAAAACAATATTAGATACACTAATACATCGCATTATCAGTGGACTTACACACGTGTGCAGAATTTCAAAGTTCTAGCTTAATTAGAACTAGTCGAAATTTTGATAGCAATATTTGACCCAAACATACATACATACAAGCAAACTAACAGGTGAAGTTAAATAAAAAAGCCTGTAAAAACAACTAATGAAACATGGGCTCATATATTCATCCCTGACCAAAAATTAGCTATAATTTAAATTAAAATAGTAATCGCGCCCATAAGAATCGATGTATTTGAAATAGCACTTGGTACACATGCGCCGCTTGTGGAGAAATCGTAAAGCAATGCAAATTTGAGACCGCGGCCAACGTATTGCGATCGGTTTCGGTTATAAACAACTTTCTTTTATAAAAATTTTGAATAAAATAATAAATAATGGTACTTCCCTCTTGAATCACTTTCATATTTTACTAATTTATTAACACCCTGTATAGTTGATCTAAAGTTTTTATATGGTAAACTTAGTTTTTGGACAAGAAGAACTTTTTATAAAGAAAGTCTTTTTTTCGTAAAATCGATAATAAAGTTTTGTTTCCTCTATTCATCTCTAGTAAATAGTAAATCAGAGTCGGCCAAAATAGGCGTATTATCAGTATTATAAAACCAATTATAGTTAACAAAAAATTTAGGTAAAATTAAGAATTCAATTTTACTTAAATACTTAAAACTTCAACAAACTCCAAGTAATAGTCATTCATACCGGATTTATCACAGTTATGCAAAAAAAATTAGGTGTGCTTGTATGCTATTTTGAGGTAACTGTGCGATTTTTATTTTAATAAAAACAAATCCAAATTGACAGATTAGCTTTCATTGCCGTAATAATTAAAACTTACCCAATATTAAAATTCCAAAACTCACAAGAGATTCGTTGTCTTTCAAAATGAACGAGGGGATGGCGGACTAAATGAAAGTTTGCTAAAAATAGCTTATTGCCTCCGTCTATATTTAAAACGTTCTTAAAAAAAACAAAAAAAAAGAATTACCAGCAATGTACGAAGGTCAACATTTAAAATAAATTAACTAACTTGCTTGTTTATGGAAAATAAAAATGTAACATATATTTTCTATAGTAACAAAACATAGAAAGCAATAATTCTAGAGAATTAGCGCGTTCGGCAATGCAATCTTTTCCATCGTTTTGCTCGGAATTTTTGACGGACCTATTATTGTAAACAGTACGACCGATCACGTGCCTGTCAATAATTCCGAGCAAAAATATGGAAAAGATTGCATTGCCGAACGCGCTAAATGACTATTTTTTGATATAGAGTTAATAATTTCTTTATCGTGATATAAACAGCTCTATTGAGTTCTAACCAAAACTTATCCAACATAACAAAAATTGACGTTGCGTATAATAGCAAAAACTTTTCCAAAGACGAGAAATTAAATTGCGAAAAGCTTCCTTTATATTCCGATAGAAATTATTAGCCATATCGAAATAAGTCCTAATGAAAACTGATGGCTCTTTTGATAGAGGACTGTTGATTTATGTCTAAAGATTGATGATTTAGAGCTATGTTGCTTTATGTCCATTAAAAATTAACTAAGCCTTTTTCGTTTCTGTTTCGACGAGACGTCTTATCAGTTTCTAGGTACATTACCACTCTGTGACATACTATGAGAATAAACTTTTTTTTAAGGATTTTTAATAATACTTCATAATTGATAAAATTTCATCCATTACTCGTGAAACGGTATATATATATATATATATATATATATATATATATATATATATATATATATATATATATATATATATATATATATATATATATATATATATATATATATATATATATATAGATATATAAAAAAGTGTAGAAAATATCGGGGAAGCTGTCTGTAAGGTAGCGCTAGACACGTGTTTCGCGCTTATTAGCTCTCATTGCCCAGAAAACCCTGGGTCTCCTGACAAAAAAACGCAAATGTGCTAGCAGGTCCCTGGTCTGTGATCTCTTTGTGTTTTTTTTTTTCAAACTTCCAAGTTTCCCATCTAATAACTTGGTTATATGCTACTGGTGAGTGCTAATAAGCACGAAACACGTGTCTAGCACTACCTTGCAGATAGCTTCCCCGATATTTTCTTCACTTTTGTTTATAAATTTTCCTGTCGCTATTTCTTTACCTTGTCTTATTTCTTGGGGTTAGAGGTTTCACGCAGGTGCTATTTGCAGCCTCCGTGGTAATGTTGGTTGTTGCCCGGAAAACCCTGGGTCTCCTGACAAAAAACCGCAAATGTGCTAGCAGGTCCCTGGTATGTGAATTCTTTGTGTTTTTTTTTTCAACTTCCAAGTTTCCCAACTAATAACTTGGTTATATACTACTGATGAGTGCTAATAAGCACGAAACACGTGTCTAGCACTACCTTACAGACAGCTTCCCCGATAGTTTCTTCACTTTTTTTTTATAAATTTTCCTGTCGTTATTTCTTTACCTTGTCTTATTCTTTGGGGTTAGAGGTTTCACGCAGGTGCTATTTGCAGCCTCCATGGTGATGTTGGTTGTTACCCGGAAAACCTTGGGTCTCCTGACAAAAAACCGCAAATGTGCTAGCAGGTCCCTGGTCTGTGAACTCTTTGTTTTTTTTTTTTCAAGTTTCCCGTCTAATAACTTGATTATGTCCTACTGATGAGTGCTAATAAGCACGAAACACGTGTCTAGCACTACCTTACAGACAGCTTCCCCGATATTTTCTTCACTTTTTTTTATAAATTTTCCTGTCTTTATTTCTTTACCTTTATATATATATATATATAATAATTTCTTTATCGTGATATAAACGGCTCTATTGAGTTCTAACCAAAACTTATCCAACATAACAAAAATTGACGTTGCGTATAATAGCAAAAACTTTTCCAAAGACGAGAAATTAAATTGCGAAAAGCTTCCTTTATATTCCGATAGAAATTATTAGCCATATCGAAATAAGTCCTAATGAAAACTGATGGCTCTTTTGATAGAGGACTGTTGATTTATGTCTAAAGATTGATGATTTAGAGCTATGTTGCTTTATGTCCATTAAAAATTAACTAAGCCTTTTTCGTTTCTGTTTCGACGAGACGTCTTATCAGTTTCTAGGTACATTACCACTCTGTGACATACTATGAGAATAAACTTTTTTTTAAGGATTTTTAATAATACTTCATAATTGATAAAATTTCATCCATTACTCGTGAAACGGTATATATATATATATATATATATATATATATATATAGATATATAAAAAAGTGTAGAAAATATCGGGGAAGCTGTCTGTAAGGTAGCGCTAGACACGTGTTTCGCGCTTATTAGCTCTCATTGCCCAGAAAACCCTGGGTCTCCTGACAAAAAAACGCAAATGTGCTAGCAGGTCCCTGGTCTGTGATCTCTTTGTGTTTTTTTTTTCAAACTTCCAAGTTTCCCATCTAATAACTTGGTTATATGCTACTGGTGAGTGCTAATAAGCACGAAACACGTGTCTAGCACTACCTTGCAGATAGCTTCCCCGATATTTTCTTCACTTTTGTTTATAAATTTTCCTGTCGCTATTTCTTTACCTTGTCTTATTTCTTGGGGTTAGAGGTTTCACGCAGGTGCTATTTGCAGCCTCCGTGGTAATGTTGGTTGTTGCCCGGAAAACCCTGGGTCTCCTGAAAAAAAACCGCAAATGTGCTAGCAGGTCCCTGGTATGTGAATTCTTTGTGTTTTTTTTTCAAGTTTCCCGTCTAATAACTTGATTATGTCCTACTGATGAGTGCTAATAAGCACGAAGCACGTGTCTAGCACTACCTTACAGACAGCTTCCCCGATATTTTCTTCACTTTTTTTTATAAATTTTCCTGTCTTTATTTCTTTACCTTTATATATATATATATATATATATATATATATATATATATATATATATATATATATATATATATATATATATATATATATATATATATATATATATATACAGAGTGTTACCAAAAGATGTTAAGAAATTTTAAGGGCAGATTAGCAGTATAAGAAAAACATATTACGCCCCGTCCCGCTTATAAATTGTTTGTTATAATAAAAATAAAACATCCAAATTAGTATCGATACCAATAGGCTCGATCAAACCTTAAGTCCCTACCAAAACCGTCGCGCGCAACAATATCGCCAGAACCATCACGAGCGATCTCTCAGCGGACCCGTAAACGTAAACATCTATCCATTAGAAAACTACCGAGAATAAAAGTACTCTTGGTCGCGGGAACCAAAGATGGCTCCACTTATGTCAAAATTATAAATCAGGTAATAAAAATATTATCCTAAAGACAACAACCGACTGTGACAATGGTAAAAATTGGCCAGTACCCAAAAACAAACATGAACTAGAATTTTTCTGGGCCTCTGGACTTACTACAGAAGATTCATTAAGAGTTTCGCTGAAATTACAAGACCACTACATCGCGTTTGACTTTAAACACCAGAACTTATGAATGGCCTAAAGATTTTGACACCGCCTTTAAAGAATTCAAGAAGGCATTTTGTAATCCTCCAGCGTTGTCATATCCTGAAAGTGCCCAGGCGTTCATTGTGGACACCGATGCTAGTAACACTTACATTGGTGGAATTTTATCACAGCTACAGACTGTTGAAGAGAAAGTGATTGCTTATTTTAGCAAAGTACTCTCCAAGCCTGAGCGCAACTACTGCATAACTAGAAAAGAATTACTGGCCATTGTCAAGACCCTGGAACATTTTCGTCAATACCTATATGGTCGAAAATTCCTCCTCAGAACGGATGGTACATCTTTGAAGTGGTTAATGCAGTTTAAAAGCCCTGAAGGTCAAATAGAACGTCTGCAAGAGTAAGGTATAAAAACAGAACATCGAAAAGGCATAAATTACAAAAATGCAGACGCTTTGTCGAGAAGACCTTGCCCAGAAGAATGCCGATATTGCAACAGGCAGGAAGAACGAGAAAATCTTGATGATTTTCACTACCGAAGGACACAGCTTCAGTGGTCTTTAGATTGGGATCCTAAAGTCTTATCCAAAGACAAGCAAGAAGACCCACATCTCAGTATTATCATAACATTAAAAAAGGATAAAACGGACCGACCCACATTCCAAGAAACTTCCTCAAAATCTGAAAAAGTTCTTTCTGGACATTATGGAATTTTTAGTAATGCAAAATGGTCTGTTGAAAATAGTTTGGGAAAGCTCTGATGGCAGGGATCACAAATATCAGACTATATTACCAACCAAAAGGCTTCCAGTAGTACTGCAAGACCTACACAATAGTGTAGGCCACTTAGGGGTAATGAAAACTCTTGAAAAAGTTCGAAAGAGGTTCTATTGGTTGGGAAGCCACGCAAATGTTAAATAATGGTGCAAAACTTGTACCGACTGTGCTGACAACAAAAGACTAAAGATCCGCAGTCGTGGCAAGATGAAGCTGTGCCATGTAGGAACACCTTTGAGAGAATTGCTATATATATAGCAGGACCATTTCTTGTTAGCGAATCCGGGAATCGCTATGTTTTAGTAGTGATGGATTACTTTAACAAATGGCCATAATTCTACACAATGCCGAATCAAGAAGCTACCACTGTTGCCGTCATACTATTTGAAGAATGGATCTGTTAACACTGAGTACCAAAAGAAATACACTCGGATCAAGGCAGGAACTTCGAGTCTACAGTATTTGCGAGCCTATGTAAACTTGTAGGAATTCACACAACAAGGACTGCATCATCAGTCCGATGAGATGGTAAAACGATTTAACAGAACTTTGAATGATTACATTAGAATCCAAGTCAACGAAACACAAAGTAACTGGGACAAATGTATTCTGCCTTTCCCACTCGCTTATCGCTCTGCAGTTCACGAAACAACTGGGAAAACTTCTGTTAGTATAATTTACGGAGAAGAATTACGCCTTCCTATCGATCTACTCATTGGACGTCCACCTGTTGTTGCAGAAGCATCAGAAACTCCCGCAAGTCAGCTTAGCTAGAAACTTCAGGTTCTACACGAAGAAGTCCGCCAAAAGCTACAAATACAAAGTGATAGAATGAAGATCCGATATGACTTAAAGGTCAATACTTCTGGATTTATGGCTGGTGAGAAAGTATGGTTAAACAATCCGAAAAGAACCAAAGGGCACTCACTAAAACTCCGAAAGTCTTTGGGAGGGCCGCGTACAATATAGTCACCCGGCTTAATGATCTAGTGTACCGAATTTAGAAAAGCCCTCATGCGAAGATGAAAGCCGTGCGTCTTGACAGGCTGGCCGGTTACCAACTGAAACTTGATCGGAACGATCAAGCCTTGAAAGGAGAGCAATGTTACGGACTTCGCAGAAGTTGACAGGTTCTCTAGCTTTGCTCGTATGTTTGGAGATTTTTAGGTTTACTTTTTATTAGTTTTTAATATATACCCTAGTTAATTTTCACATGTTTAGGTCTGGATCTTTGCAGAATATTCGATTCTATTATTTTCTTTATGTTACGCCCTTGATAGAGCGCCTAGAATGTAAAACATTCTTCTAATTTCTTCTTTTAATGCTCCTTACATCCTTCTAAAATGTTTCAGAATTCTCCAGAACCAGCAAAAGGGTATATAAAGGGTCCAGATCGGCTTTCGTTCTTGATTTTTAGTTTGATCTTGGAAAAGCATTTATTTGTTGTCAGCAGAGTGATAGTTGTGACAGTGACAGTAAGAAAGAAGGTTACTGTAGTGAATACAGTTTGAAAAACCGAAAGTTTATGTAGTATTTCGGCCGTCCGGTATAATATTAGGAAAACAGCCAATATCTACAAAACATCTAAAACAAACAGGCTAAAAAAAAACTTTCGAAGGCGAGCATTGTCCAGCTACTAGACTTTGGAGTGGTGCCAAATTTATTCAAATTTACTGAAAATAACTAAAAATGTCTTGCACACAGCCAAATAAATGTAGCTGAATGCAGTACAGGGAAAAACGGTCTGACTTTATTTAGGCAAAATATCGAAAGCGATAAACGAAACTTTTTAATCGTTGCATCGCCCCTGATGATGCTTGGGAGATTAGCGAAACACGCGTTAATATATGCCAAAAAAGTTTCAGGTGCAAAAATCGTTAATTTGATGATTCCCACGAAAAATAATGTGAATAATTAAAACCAAAAATTTAGGTAAATAAAATATTTAAATTTAAATTTAAAAATTACAAGACTTATCATTGTTTTGTTGAGTGTGGCACGTCAATTCTGAGAAGACGGTTCGATTTGTTCGATATTACATTTTCCACTATAAAAATTTCCAAAATCAACATGCTACTGTTTTTTAGCATCAAACGTGTAAGAGATTAATTTTTGAAAAAAATCCGTTACACTTACTTCCACAGATTTTCTTCGCATTAGAACACAGGCACATCCTTAAATGAACTTTTCTATACAATTTCGAATACTGACAATGATGAAAACTTAAATTTTTTCCTATTTAGTCAATATCTACTTTTTAAGAGCCTTACTAAAAAGAAAAATCAATAAAGTTACACGAATAATCATTAGAGAAGCGGTATATTATTGATTTGTAAAAGTGAAATATTCAAAGCAACTGAAAAAATTGGTCATGGCATAAATAAAGGGTAGTTTACACTCCAAAAAAATATTTTGCCCTAAGTTCTGCGGATTTTCAATGCGGAGTTATGTAGCAGTAACATAAATGTTAAAAGTTTGGTAGAATTGCTCATGTCTATTACAAAATATAGGTACTAACATGGATGAGTAGTTATGGGCTCAGGAAACGATCTCTTAACTCGTCTCGTACTTTGTGTGTATTTCTTAAAATAAAAAATAATAATGTATCTATGTACGTAAATCGCATATAAAAAATTGGTACATTGCTGTGCTGTATGCACGTACCTAAATATCCAGATATATAAATAAAAAAATTTTTGGGACGCACCGACTTTCCCATTACAAAATATTTTTGTAAACAAGACAAGTAACAATCCTTACAATTTAATAAAAATGCTTGATATCATAGCCACAACAAAAAATTCTTATTATTTTTAATGAATAATAATAAAATTGTTTTTAGATAAAACTAATCCTGTTATCTTTCCAAGCAAAATTTTGTTTAAAAAGAACTGCTTTCGCGAGTTGGTTCTAACTGTGTTTGGTGTGAGCGAACGATTTATAAGGCAAGTATTTTCTCTTTTTGTTTAATTAATACTAATCAATATTTTGTTTTAAAAAATAATGGTAATTTTGAAATAACAAATTTGGAACCTTTAAAATCAAGTAAGTGAGACAACTGTAGAATTTTTTATTCGGTTTTAAGCAGCCCAAGCAAATATTTATGTGACTTGGCATGATATAAAAAGAGTGATATGTGTTTTTGTGTTTCTCATAAACTCCAACCCCAAAAAAAGAAGAAAATGGAAATGCAATATATATCTAAAAATTTTAGTTGGTAATGGCTGTACATACATACCTACTACCCTGTAAACTTTTTACTATATCAAAATGAATCTGCAAAATAATAACTCCGCAGCTGCAAGGGGACACGCTTTTTAAAGATTTAACAATCTATTTTTATGATTTATTTTAAGTTCCTGACATTTCTGACATTTCCCAAATTTTGAAAATATAGGTACATTACAAATACTGTAGGAGCCTTTGAGCTAAATGTATCCTGGATTTCGAATTGGTTAATTTTAAAAACTGAAACCAAAAAAACAATATGTCCTCCAAGAATTATTTTAATTATGCCTGGTTAAAAATAGTATTAATTAAAAACTTATTTCCCCGTAAAACAACCCACTGATATTAAACAGACTTTATTAAAAAGAACATCATTTTTTTTTTAATTTCTAAAGCGTGTGTAACTGAGTATTTTATCTTATGCTTTAAATATTAATTACACTGCTATATAAAATTAAAGTTTGTAAAAGTTATTTGTATTCTTAGACCTGATTTAGTTGGTTATGATATAGTGTTGATTACAAGAATGACATGTAATTATAGGTGTCACGTAAGAATTTTATTACAAAGTTAAATAGATAAATAAAAATTTTGAGAAAATTATGGTTTATAGCATGAACCAAACCTGAACACATATAAAACAGTATTCGACAAGCATCTACAGCCCTTGAAAATTTATTCTTTCTGGTCCACATGAAAATTATCAATGGTACAGATACCGTAGGATACGAAAAACGTCCTCAAAGTATGCCGTGTCACGCATGTCTTGAATTATTACTCTTAAAATGTAACATAGGTAAAAGGTATAGGTGAATGAAAAATAAAACTGTTAAGTTCTGAAGTTTCTATTTGTAACAAAATTAAATGTAAATCACTCAACAACTAAAAGCTTTTATGATCGAAATTTACTTTAGAAATGGTAGAAGGGTTGATGGCCAGTGGATTGGGTGGAACAATGGGACAACATTCAGGATTCTCAAACAGAATTTCCACACATGGTCATGGATTTTGACCAGTTTCGCCAAGTTTTGACTAGATCTGTGAACTTGTTTAGAGAAAGACGAAAGAGGAACTGTGAATAGAAGGGAAGGGTGTGGGAGACCCAAAGTTTGCACTGCACTAAAAGTAGAAGAATTGGGGCAAATTGTGAATGACCACTCACAAACCCCTATGCGGCATTTAAGCCGGCAAGTAAATGTATCCTATGGAACCTGCAATACAATCCTGAAATGCATATGCACGCTTATCGTCTAAGCTCAGTCCAAGAGTTGTTACCAAACGACAAGTCGCAGCGAATGCAATTTTCAGAGTGGTTTATGGGTAATTTGCATAATAATGAAAACGTATTTAAAAAAGCCTTTTTAATGACGAGGCAAGGTTTTACCTCCCTGGTTATGTAAATTCTCAACAAATGAGAATGCGGAGTACTGAAAATCCACATTTCTTTATAGAGAAGCCTCTGCACTCACAGGAAGTTGGCGTGAGGGCAGCCATATCGAGAAGAAGGTTAATTGGACTGATTTTTTAAGGAACTCTCAATTCAGCGCTATACCGTAATGAAATTTTAGAAAATTTTGTAAACGCATTAGGCGGTAAAGAGATTCGACAACGCTACTTCCAGCACGATGGCGCACCAATTCACGTAACTGTTGATAATAATTTTCATTGGAATTTTTCGAAGACCGAATCATTAGTCGTAATATGCCAGTTAGGTGGCCACAACGCTCCTGCGATCTCACGCCGTGCGCCTTTTTTATAGCCACACATTGAAAACTCTGTTTCCAAACCTCCTTCTTCCTTCGTTCTTCCTCCTCCTGAAAATTTAGAAGACATACTGGCTAGAATTACAAATAAATTTCAGGAGATTAACAACCAATCCCAAGTGCTCACCAATGTTTTTGAGTCTGTAAAAAAAATGAGAACATTTTTAGAAGCTTGACAGTTTTATTTTTCATTCGCCTATACCTTTTACCCATGCTACCTTTCAAGAGTAATAATTATTCAAGACATGCGTGAATGATCCCATGGCATGCTTTGAGGACGTTTTTTTTTATCTTTCGTTATATCGTCGTTGCCGTATATGAAAATTAGTTATTAGTTCATTACTAGACAAAATATACAAAAATCATCCAATGCGGGTATACCTAAAATTTAAAACAGAATAGGCAACTACAATTTTATTATTGTTGTTAAACCGAACCTTTTTTGTTTGTCCTGAAAAATTTCGCTCTTACCGCATACGAGATAAATTTTCCAAGTCAAGATTGTTGCAATCAACATAACTAAATTAGGTAAGAGAATCAAGTCACCTTTTACGAACTTTAATTTGGTATATATTTAATATTAAATCAACTATTTATTTTCCTTTTTGTAGAAGGCAAATTAACAATGATCTGGGTGATAATAGCAGGGGCATTAGCAACCCTAATATGGTACCGATGTATAAAACCATTGAGTTATTGGAAAGACAGGGGGGTGAAGCAGACTAAACCATGGCCAATTTTGGGTGATATGTGGATTATTGTGCTCGGAAGAATCAGCTTCATTGACCTCGAACAGAAATTATACAATATGTATCCAAACGAACGGTGAGTATATCATACATCATAGCTTTAAACAATTCTGGGTAAATTTTTTGTGAGCTGGAAAAGTTTATTTACATTTTTTTAGATATTTGGGTTTCTATCAATTTACCAATCAAACGTTAGTTCTTAGAGATCCAGAGCTAATTAAACAGTTAACTGTAAAGGATTTTGATCATTTCACAGACCACAAAGTGGTTATTGATCCTGAAGTTAATCCGTTAGTAAGTGGGATGTTATTTCTTTTAAAAGGTAAGTCAAAGTAAATTATTATGAATTTTTAATGTTACTTGCTATTGGCAACAGTTTCACCTGGAGTAATAGGGAACTTGCATGAAAATTAAATTTGAAAAATAGTTCGCCTAAGCGTAAGCTAATATCTTCAAAAGACCCATAGTTCACAAAAAAGATTATTTTTTAATTCCCTGGATTAAATACAAACTATTAATTTCCATAATGTGTGCATTGGTTGGGTTTGATTCGGTTTGATTGGGTTTGCTTAGGTTTGCTTAGGTTTGCTTAGGTTTGCAAACCTAAGCAAACCTAAGCAAACCTAAGCAAACCTAAGCAAACCTAAGCAAACCTAAGCAAACCTAAGCAAACCGTTCGTCGATAGGTGAGTAAACAATTAACTTTGCACTTTTAATAATATTCATACAATACCTATATATTTTTATTTGTTACAATCCAAAATAAAAGTCGTATGCAGCATTTGTATTACGTATTTTTCTTAGTATCTTCCATTATTGGGGCTTTTTAAAACCCACAATAAACACAAACGTAAACAGACCCAGCCAATACAATTTTTCACCTCGATGTCAGTTTGACGTTCCCTGGCCGACACACGGCATGACGCCACACTGTAACCTACTTTTCCCAAAGGGTCCTCTCATTACATCTTTTACCAGGTAATCTCGATGTTCTGACCTGGGCGCCGCAGCTCATTTAGTCACCCTTAGCACAAGTGTGATTCAAGCGGGTCCCCATTTGCATGTTAGTCCTTGTTTGTCACCTTCCACACAGTGTCAGCAGTATCGAAGGAAATCCAGGAACCTTGATCCATTAAAAGATGTTACTGGGACGCCGGACTGTGACAAATTTGATCAAGTGGATTAAAATCCCTAGATTGGCCCACAGTCAAGCTGTTTCCTTCTCAGTTCATCGCATTGGAAATCAGACCACTTGTTTACCCACGCATAGACATATATTGAAAATATAAAAAAAAAAAAAAACAATAAAAATTACAAACACTCAAATTGTATGGGGGGCTGAACCCACCAGCTATCGTTTGTCGACACCGTCTTTAGTCTATTCACCCTGTCCTGAGTACTGTCAGCGCACTCATAACTACACTGTCCACCAGACACCACATAAACTACGCTGTCCTTTAGGGTCGCTTCAAATATAAATCGACCGGTGGTCACTAATTAAAGTCAATCTGCAATCTAGCAGAGTGGCCCGATACAAACTAAAATTATCCTATAGGGACACTTCAAATATAAACTGACCTGCAGTCACTAAAAGTCACTCTGCAATCTAGCAGACTGGCTCGATACAAACTAAAATTGTCCTATGGACACCCTAACTCAAACTGACTTGATGTCACTATACTTTCTAGGCAACTAACGCATCTAGATAAATAAATAAATAAATACATAATAGATGGAAATTTACCTAGAATGTTTTTGAGCCCCTAGCTTACAAATTTATCTAAAATCTGCTAGGGCGGTTAGAGCATTTTCTAGTGAGTACAAAGCTACCCCTTAGAGTAGAGGTCTCAAGATCAAAGGGAACCACGCCCTCTAATTTACGAATTATATTTTTTGTTTCACCATAAGAACGTCAGCCAATCAGAAGAGTACGACCTACACCAAAATCACACCTGTTTTTCTAATAAAGGAAACCCCACGGCACTATAAATATTTCACGAGTCTGTTGCTTTTTCCACAATTAAAATTCAAAACAAACCCTGACCTTCCTCATTAAAATTAGTGATTTTTTGAATTTCTGATTAGTCACCATTCTGACGTATCTAAAACTCTGTCAACCGTCCTCCTTTACGCGAGCGTCTACCGGTTTTACTCCGAAATATCTGGCAACAATACAAGAACATAATACAAAAATATAAAGGACGTCCTTTAACGTCCAAACGAGTATGACCTTACTATGTCTAAAAAAACATATAAAAGCTACATCAATAATAACCTAAATTTACAAAAAGAAATGTTCTAGAGTACATTACTCCAGAGCAGGCACAATGAAATGAAAAATAGACTGTAAATACTGGTCCGCAGATATAAGGCGCGTCGATAAACAAGCGGAAGGTGGAATTCACGACATTCCTCAAAACTCAATGTAACGGGAAATTAGCCCGTTACAACACGTTGTCTTGAATGTTAGGATGGGCGCGAGAACTTTAATTATTTATAAAAAATTAAGGAGTAATATTTAAGTAATATTTTGCATATGTTATTTTTTTATGTGACTGAACATTTTTATGCAATAAATAAAATAGGTGCAAGTTCCCTATTATCATAGACTAAAGAATAATAAAGACGAATCACTTACGGCGGCTCCTTTTATCTGCGTGTATCGCCTATCGTTTTTAAATACGAGGGAGTTTATACTAGCGTTTCTGTTAAAACCATATTAACTCGGGAATATTCGCATACCGCCACATACCAGCACTCAGGCGGGGAGAAGATCGCGTCGTTTACCGTCTGCAGCGGCGAGTGAGCCTTCTTGTCTTTGTTGATGTTCGGTGCTATTATAGTATTTTTGAAGTATTAACCACCGACCCATATTTGCAGCATAGCATGTAACTGACTTCCCTTGATAAAAGTAACTTTGTGTACTAAAAAAATTGACTCAGTTTAGCTGAAGTCAGGTTTTTAGATCCAAAAGAACATATCCTGCCAAGATGTAGAAAATGTATAGTTATCATTAGTAACGAAACAAATGTAAGAAGAAGAACACTATGACCTTCACAAAAAATTACTTTTAAAATTTTTGTTTCTAATTTATATGTTATATTATGTTATGTACTTTTCGTTGATATAATTATTACTTTCTCAAGGACTTTTGATACAATATATGTAGAAAACAAAGTGCAAAATAATAGGAATAAATAACTTCAAAACCAAAATTGCCAACTGTTTTAAGCTTGGTGAATTAGGTGGTATATTTTTTTAAGAACATTGATCCAAACTTCATGTTGGTAAGATACATCAAACCTTGTTCATCGTAATCTACAGACTTGTTATAATGAATTAATTTTATTCATTTTTTATCTAAACTACATATACGTATTCGATACTTAATATACCATTGTTTCTTTTACTGTTTATGCGCAGGAGAAAGATGGCGTCAAATGAGGGCCACAGTTAGTGGTGCCTTTACCAGTAGTAAAATGAAAAACATATTTCACACAATGGAGGAAACAGCGGAAGGCTTTGTTAATTTTTTTATGGATAAAAATGAAGACTATATTGAGGTTGAGATGAAAGATACTTATACAAGGTACATACTTATCTTGTGTAATTAAATACAGGAGAGTGACAGTGAAATGGACAATTCAAGTAAAATTCTCAGATAATTGTTTACACGTTGTAAAGATTATTATCATTCTCAGGTTTGACTATTTTTGTTCATATATATATATACGTATATATATATATATATATATATATATATATATATATATATATATATATATATATATATATATATATTTGTACAACTAATATATATATATATATATATATATATATATATATATATATATATATATATATATATATATATATATATATATTACAGTGACCGGCAAAAAGGTGGCAACATATGGGAAACAATTTTATTAGCGGAGCATCGAAAAACTTTTCCGGGGGATCGGTTCTGATGTCCGATAACCTAAAAATCGATTTTGACATACGTCACGTGACCACTGGTGTAGCGGCAGATAGAAAAATTTGTGAATTTACAAAAAATTAGGTTAGATAACGAGATATCAAAAAAAAATATTTGAAAAGGTTGCTTAGAATTAAATTCTAGGTTCACGCACAAATACAAATTTCATGATTTTATTTAAAAAGATTAAAAAACGCATTTTTTTTAGTTTTTTTGTATCAATTTACAAATTTCCAGTTTTTTTTCGTTTAGGCAGCTTGGCTAATGTAAAGCCCTTGTATTTAGATGAAAATAAACGAATGTAGTAGTTTTTTCTACAACTGACAGGACAAAGTCAAAAAATAGGTTCTCGCCGTACGCTTGCTGTTGCAATGGTTTGAATCAAGTAACTGTTTAAAAAAAGATTTGTGTGCTAAAATACCTACAAAAGGATTATTTTTCTTTTTAGAATCAATTTTCATCGATAATAGCGAATAAGTATTCTATTCGCACATAAATTTAACAACTAAGTCTATTGGGTTGTACTTAATTTGATTTCATCTAAACATAGTCTCAATATTACCTCGACATGTACATAAATTTCTAAAAATATTTGTTTGGAAATCTAAAAAAAAAAATTCATTATTTAAGGTCGAACTAAATCTCAAAATACCTAAGTATAATTTATTGTAATCATTAATTTTTATATTAGAATAATTGTTAGAATCAGAATCTTCTTAAATAATTAATTACCTACCTACGCAAAATCACTTTGTCTTTCTCAACTGACTGTCGGCATGCGAAACAAGATCTCATTTTCTATCTAAAATACTCTCTATTTCGATATTATGCTTTAAAGTATATAATAATGTATACTTACTGATTTTTCTGATATGTAATTATCAATTAAAATAAATATTCACAAAATGACGCTACGGCGAAATCGAAGGCTTGTCAGATTCAAATTTGAACTTTTGAATATGACAGGCGCGAGCGGCCATGTTGTCGTATTTGGTGTTTTGATTAGCCGACGGTAGTGACGGTACGTAGTATTGAGTTCAGTGGCTGGGAAAATCAAGTGGTTATTTATGAGGGATGTTCAGTACATCACGTGACTGGTTAGCAATTGTTTCCAAAGGCTACGTCCTTGCTTCAACATTTTTTCGTCGTTCGCTATATAGTAGTAATACTTATATGGTGCGGAATTTTCAACCTTAGAAAAGTGGGACCATTTTTCTTTAAAGACAATTTAAATTCAGAACGATATTTAGAATTTCTGCAAACTGACTTATCTGACTTTTTAGACAATTTGTCATTAGCCTAAAGAAGAAATTTATCAAGAATTTGGAAGCCAGTGAATAGGACGGTTTTCTGAAAATCCGTGGCCTACGAGATCACCGGATCTAACTCCATTAGATTTCTTTATGTAGGGATACCTAAAAAACTCTGTGTATAAACATCGACCCGTTTGGGAATACGCAATATTTAGAGAATGTCATTAGAAACTGTGTATTGCAAATGCAAATAAATCGTGAAATGCTCCGAAATGTCAATCGAGAGTTGCGCTCGAGAACAATAGTATCTATGGAGAGAAATGGTGGTCGTACTGAGTTTTAAATTTTGTGCATCCAAAGAAAGAAAAAAAAATATTTTTTTGTGTTGTTAGTACAGAGTTTTACTACTTTTAAGTTTTTCTTACATTAACCTGGTTTCTGTTTATGAAATCACGATTAAATGAAAATGTAATTTTTTGTCTATTATCTATTTTAATCCCCTTAATTTTACAAAGAGTCGAACTTATATTTAAGACGATTAAGCTTTTTTCATTGTCATCGCATAGAAATGTCTCTAACACCCTGGCATTGCTGCTAGATACAAATCATTGCAACAGCGAGCGTCTGGCGAAAACCCATTGTTTTTTTATTTTGTTCTATCAATTGTAGAAAAAACTACTACATTCGTTTATTTTCATCCAAATACATGCACCTTACATTAGCCAAGCTACCTAAAAGGAAAAACTGAAAATTTGTAAATTGATACAAAAATATTTAAAAAAAATCGCCTTTTCCAATTTTTTTAAATAAAATCTTGAAATTTTGCACATGAGATTATATATTTTTTTATGTTCTGACAGCCCACGGAGACCGAAGTCTAAGTACTATGTACCGTGGGTGTACTGGGGAAATTCGACTCACACATCCAGAGCTGGAAACACCTGTAGGGACTTCACCAGCCCTTTAAGAGGATATGTGGGGTGGTACCACCTCAGTCGAGGAAGAAATCCTCTACCACCTTCCAATAATTAACAATCACAAAATATCCATGGTCGAAGCGGGATTCGAACCCGCACCTCTCAGTTGTAAAGCTGGCGCCGTACCAACTCGGCCACCGGAGACCCAATTTAATTCTTACCAACTTTTTCAGATAATTTTCTTTGATATCTCGTCACTCGTCACACAACAAGTCAACACTTTTTGTAAATTCACAATTTTGTTTTAATCTGCCGCTATATCAGTGGTCACGTAACGTATGTCAAACTCAATTCTTAGGTTATTCGACATGCAGAACCGATCCCCCTGAAAACTTTCGTCGATACACTCTTAAAAATGAGTTGGCGTTCCTAACTTATTTTCATTTGTTGCAATACTTATCATAACAGTCTCATTAAAAGATCTCTAATAAGCAGTGCAATTCAAAAATTTGTTACTGCCCAATAAATCGGACGTCAATCGGTTTAATATATGTTTTTTTTATAAGAACGCTTTTATTGTTTTTCTCCTAATTAACAATTCTTTAACGAATAGTCAAACATGAATCTGAAAGTGTGCCTCATTTGCTTTTTTTTATTGGTCGTTAAGTTGTTGGAAATAAGTATTTTTAGTTAAAATAGCAAAAATGTTGGTTTTATAAGTTTTCCTTACATTTAAAAACAGCCACTACAACACAAGAAAATAAGTTGCATGATATTAGTTGGGACAAAACATTTATTTTGTTACTTGAGATTTAATTTTATTATCAACTTATTAAATAGTTATAACACCTTCGCTTATATTTCCATTAGGTAAATAAAAAAAAACATTCGTGATTACCTATGCGAAAAATTAGGGACGCTAAAACGATTTAGTTGTCACAGCAAGCTTCTTATCAGTATTGACTAATAATTTAACTTGGCAGCAATGCCTTCTTAGTTGTGAGAACGGGCCGGGTGCTTCCCCATCCATACATACGTGAGTGGTGGGGTGGCAGCATCAGTAAGTCAATTAGCGGGTTGAGCCGACATTTTTATTTTTGGCTGCTGCGATATTGCGCCGTGTTTTCCACTAAACGTTGCAAGTACGGGCTTTAATGTTGTTTTTATTGATATTCGAGCTTAAAGGTAAGTAGTTATTTTTTCAACCCCATTAAAAACTATAACTTATTCATTTTATTGTATTATATTTTGTAAAAGTTTGCTTATGGCGCCCAAATGAATGCTATACGATTAAGTAAAAGTTATAGCGGTTTAGGTAACCACACGACCTAACACAAAAATGTCGTAATAAGTATTAATAAAATTATATTTCTCATTTATTTATTAGCTTTTAATTGAACTGTAGCAAGTAAACAAAACAACTGATCAAATAAAAGATGGAGTGAAATACAGAACTACTCTAATTATAGGTAGGTACCTACCCACCTGTAAGAATGGGTAAACCTACAGCAAAGCCCTTTTGGGCCAAAATACCTAAATTGCCACCTTTTTGGTACCTAAATAACTTCTTTTATGGATTTTCTTTCTTTTTTAAATGTTATTTCTCAATATGTTGACTCAATATGTGACTATAACTTTTTACTAACACATTTTTTTCTCTTAAAATTTAAAAACTGTCGACAAAATGATGTAAAATTTGTTTAGAAAAGTAATAAATAAAATACCTACACGTGTTCATTTTTTTCTTAGGAGGGGCACACCAAAAATTCAACTTTTTTTCGCAAATTACAATTTTTTTGTTCTTTATCAAACATTTCCAGTGGGCTCACTATTAAAACCAATAAATTTGGTACGGGTCCTGTAACTAGGAACAGAGATATACATTTTGGAATCCTTCAAATTTCTTACATTGTTGTTTTTCACAGGTAAAACACTTGGCCTGTGCCGACGACAAAAGCATGGTGTTTCGAGGGCGAAACAATGGCCGGATGGCCGAATGTTAGGAACGAATTGCTCCAGCTCTACATCAGATGCCTATGGTCATAAATTGAAGGCATAGTGGTGACCTGTGAGCCAAGTGCGACGAATGTTTACTTTTGGGGGCCTATAAGGTTCAAGTGGAATTTAAGTTTAGTTCTGTATGAAAGCTCTTTTATGTAACATATATAATCTTTGAATATACTTTTATTTTAAAAGTACTGAGTTTTATTGGTCATACCTGACAAACCATTAGTTCATGCAACTAAAATTTAATGTTTCTTGAGTTAACATTTTTAGCAGTTTTAACTACATTTTTTAATTCTGCTTACTATAATAAAGTAGGTCATAACAACCTTCGTCTATGTTAGAAAAATTAATCTAAATTAGAGTGACAACATAAATCTTAGTAATATGCAAAAATTGAGAATAAATTCTCTAACCACCTGAAAATTCCTTATACAATAAGGATTTCAACAAATGATGGTAAAACAGCGCTCGGAGGGGCATATAGCCCGGAGAATAGCTGTTTTACCATCATTTGTTGAAATCCTTATTGTATAAGGAATTTTCAGGTGGTTAGAGAATTTATTCTCAATTTTTGCATATTTCTATGTACCCCTGACAAGTAGACTTTCATTCATACGTTTGATAATTTTACCTTACGGTAAACTCTACTCTGAATGCTTGAAACTGCTAATGGATGGCGCTGCCTATGTCTCACTGCTTATGCAGTACGACAGTTGTAGCTTTAAGGGATTACTTTTTCGGAAGGTTGGTATGTTCGTCTATCCTGTACTGATGAGAACCAACGAGTTCGAAACCGGTCTGCAGGTGACGACATTCTAACTAAAGAAAAAGCTTCCTTCTTCCTGGTAGTTTCTTGCATTTGAAACAGTATTTTCTTATCTAACTGTGTTAGAAGAAAATACGGCAAATTTTGGTATGTAATTCAGCGCTCGGAGGGGCATATAGCCCGGAGAATAGCTGTTTTACCATCATTAGTTGAAATCCTTATTGTATAAGGAATTTTCAGGTGGTTAGAGAATTTATTCTCAATTTTTGCATATTTCTATGTACCCCTGACAAGTAGACTTTCATTCATATGTTAAATCTTAGTATCAATAACATATATTTCAATTGGTTTGAACCCAACACCCATCCGTTAGTTGGTGCGACTAAAATTAAATGCTTTAGTTGACATATTTAGCTGTTTTAACTAGTACAACTGCAACAGTTTTGCATTAGTTACGATGACTTAGATTTCGGTTGAGTCCGTTTTCACAAAAAGAAAAGGCTGTATTGACTAAATTTTAGTTATGACTACCAACATATTTTTAAGAGTGTACTCTGCTAATAATTTTGTTTTCCTATATGTTGCGAACCTTTTAACTTCAGTGGTCGAGCAAGTGTTCGTTCGATCGTAGAAGTTAAACGACACCCGGCACGGTTATTACTTGGATGGGCAACCATCCGTGTCTCGCTCTAAACAGGAAAGGTGGTAGAGGAGCTCGTCCTCGTCCGAGGAGTACCACACCACATATCTACTTAAAAGGTTGGTGAAGTCCATACGGATGTTTCCATCTCTGAATGTGTGAGTCGGACACCCCTACTAGACCCACGGTACGTAGAATTTAGGTTTAGCACCTTCGTGAGCTGTCCAAAAATTAAAAATGGCGAAATGCGAGAAGGCGGTACTGTAGTATCGCGTTAGCAGTATCGGTAGCGCCAACCCTTCAGGCTGTATATGTTACCTCCGCTGAAAGCTGCCCCTATGCCGCCATACATACCTAGTGGCCATGTAAGTACGCATATTATAGCTGTTAAATATAACTGTTTTGGTAAATTTTACGATATTTTGTCAACCCCTATGACCCCCCATGTCATATATATGTGCCTTTTTGGTGGAGGCACCGAGCACATCTTTTGTAGGAATTCAAACAAAAAGAGCAATATTAAAAAATAAAGACGGTTTTAAAAAGGATATAGCTAAAAATTTGGTCTGAAAACTTACTGCCTAGGAAACTATCTGGGTAGTGCTAAATTCGGTAAAAAGTAACAGAAATATTGAAAAAAATCTATTTAGAGATATGAAAATGCAATGTAAAACAACAAATGAACAAGTAGCATGATAATAATATTGCAGTTGTTGAAAAGAAATGATGAGCTCCTTTGAGTCTACGTGTATTATGCGCCCACTTTTTCCAAACGGAATATTTCAACCAGTCCATGTTAATTGAACTATGCAGACATTGCAGATCCTTACAAACCGCAACTATCGTTTCAGTGCCTCACTGAATGTCCACTTTATTGCAATCGCCATATTTGTTTTAAAAGCCCATAACAGTTAAAATAAAAATTGATAAAAATAAAACGTTTTTACGTGACAAAAAATAAAATACAAATTTATAATAACTTAGCTCAGAGATGGTTCAACATTTTCACAAATAATTTACTTTCTTAAATACAAAAAGTTATTCGTCGTTATATAGTTATCAGCAACCGAAAGAAACTGTTAATAAATTATTCAGCGTGATGTGAAGGACACCGATATTTCAAACATGTGATTTTAATAAATCTCAACTTAGACATCCCGAAACTATAGGGATTCTCCGTTTTATTGCCGCTATTCCGCACTTACGTGTGATGAGGTTTAATCATAGACAAAATATATTTAGACCATCACAACGTATTCGCGACACCAACTGAATCCGTCCAATGTATGGGCGAAAAAGTGCGTTTGTACGCATTGGGCGCCAGTCAGATTTTTAAAAGACGGTCCTCTCGAGGCATGCGCACTCGGGACGTCTAGCAAAAGTGGTTGTTGAACTCAATGACGCAACTCGGCGATCAGAACCGGACCCAGTTGTAATCACTGAAGGAAACACATGAAATACAGCTGTTGTAAATGCTGAAGTTGCTATTTCCATTTGCAAAAATACTTTTAAGTTTTGAGTTATTAAGATTAACTCTAACCAAATAAATTTTCTAACTTTTATCTTAAATGCACTCCGGTTTTGAAGTGAACACACACACGGAGAAGTAGAAATATTTTTCAGTGACGTATATTGAGTGTGGTCAAGGTGTCAGAAAGGCACTGATGGGGGGTGTGTGTATTAGGGGCATTGTATAAGGGGTAAGATGATGTAAGAAGGTCATATATAGTGTCAATGCCTCCTTCCTCTATATTGAATAAGGGTGAGTTAGTGTCGAAAAGGCATATTTGCGCTTTCGCCAAAGGGGCACTAAAAATACTAGTGGATTAGGGTAGAGGGGAGTATTTTAAAAGGGATGGCGAAAGAAAAAAGTGCTTTCGCCAAAGGATCGCTAAGATATCAGTGGATTAGATTGACATGGGGCCGTAAGTAAGTAGCGCTTTCACCAAAGTATCAAGTGCACACACTGTAAATAGGTGTAAAAATATTTACATCTTACCATAGAACTTGGTTTGTTCAATAATTATACAGGATGGGATGCCAATCCAATAAAATATACACATAGTTTTGGTAATTTTTTTATTTACTATTTTATTTCTTAAAACAGTTGCATATTTTATTTCCGTTTTTTAGAATACTATGTTTATATTTCATTTCAACTTTCAATTTTGTAAATGTAACGTTTAAAAAATTAAGAGGGGGAACATTAAAGAGACGCACTGTATATGTATAAACTGAGCTATTTTCGAGGAATTATCGACAGTTTTGTATAGCAAGAAAACTCAGATTTAAGTCAACAAACTATACAATTTTTGTTAAAATCTCACTAATGGTTACATTTTTATCATTAATAAAAAGAATAATTACAAGTAATATATTTAGCATTTATCACTCGATAAAAGATTCACGTCATGTGAAATAAATTTTGAAGTACGGTCCTGTCTATCACAAGGCAAACGTTCGACAAGGCGCAAGCCCGCAGAAGACCGTCTGTGTTTACGGATTCAGCTTGGTAAATTTGCCACATTCGCAAATGACATTATTTCTCTATTACATATTTTCTCTATGGGTTTAATGCTTCTTAATTGTACATCTGTAAGTGTACAAAAGTTTATATAAATAAATATACTGTTTAATTTTTTTAAGAATGTTTTAACATTACAGATTAAATATTGATCGTTTAGATTATTAAATAAGATTCCAGCTGCATACAAGCTTTTTATTGTGATTAAAATTTTTTAGGTACGCCAATGATGTAATTGCTACTGTAGCTTTTGGCCTTAAATGTGATTCCTTGTCTGAGCCAAACAATGAGTTTTATTTAATGGGAAAAAAAGCAACAGATTTCGGGAATCCTAAAATGATCTTTGTTGCCTTGGGACAGCTTATAGTACCAAAACTTTTGAAGGTGCGCAAGGAGAAAGCAGGTTATAGATCATTAATTGAGATATCATGGTTTTAAAAAACTTTAAATAATAAAGGTTTTATTAAATATGTATAAACAGTTATAGTTAATAAAGTGCTCGACTTTAGTTCTATGAAAATTATAGGCTTTTGTGACACGTACTTTTTATAGTCCCTAAGCAGACATCCACAAAAACGACACAGCTTCGAAAAGTTCGTTTATTAATATTTACTTAAATAGAAACAATTTAAATAAGATACTAGGTACAACCACAGGCAATATAACTCTTGTTATATTGCCTGTGGTACAAGCAATACAACTTAACTGGACTCAATAGTACATTTTGTAAGAAACTTTTGTAGAAAATAATACTTAACAGAAAGCTTGAACTCGTGTAATGCAAAACTTAAACAACACTGATTTTAGCTGATTTTATTAATTACGCAATTTACTGCTTTCTTTTAATACGGTCCCAAACCTTTTTCATTTAGTTCGAGGTTTTGTTGATTTTTTGGATATTTTCTTGGCGGATGAACAGAATCACATTCTAAAAGCGGACGATAGGGTTTCCATATCACATTTTCAACCTTGTGTTAGGCCCTGTTCTATCGGAGCAAAGGTAAAAAAAAAACAATAATACAAAGGGCATAATAATAAATATTTTTAACAATATAAAAAATGTCTTTGTTAAATACTGATTGTAGCTTTTCGGACATAATTGGAGATCAACATAATCTTAACACTACACAATTTACCTTTGTAAAGATTTATCTTTATACTTTTAGTAGATGATGGGATTAAAGGTTTAATATGAGACCCTATGGCCCGCTTTAAAAAAAATGCGCTTTAAAATAAAAAAATTTGCTAAACTATATAAAGTACGTCAAACGAATACCCTTTATCATAAATGGTCGAAAAATTGTTAAATCATGTGTTATAATCAATATTTTTAGCTATTAAATATAACCGCAATGGGATCAGAAACAATAAAGTTTTTCACGAGAGTAATAAGTGAAACTATAAAGCTCAGGGAAGTTGAAGGAGTAGTTCGTCCGGATATGATTAACTTACTTTTGGAAGCAAGAAAAGGGATAAACCAGGAAGAAATTAAAACTATAGAAACAGGATTTGCTACTGTCAAAGAATCAACATATAATGGTAAGACCTAGCGTAGGTAATATTCTTGCCAGCCATGGTTACAAAGAACTCACATCTAATTAACAGTCTTAATTTAGTATAGATCTAGTCAGTGGGTTGAAGCTAAAGTCCTGAGACCAAGACAGGCTTTATACCAAATCATTCCCATCTGGCATGTAAACAGACATGGTAGTATATATATATATATATATATATATATATATATATATATATATATATATATATATATATATATATATATATATATATATATATATATATATACATATATATATATATATATATATATATATATATATATATATATATATATATATATATATATATATATATATATATATAATTTTCTTTTTTTTTTAGCCATATATGTTATATTTGTTTTAGGAGTTTTCTTGGGTATAGGCTATTTTTTTAAAATCAAACATAAAATTTAAGATTCACAACGTTTCGCACATTTGTGTAATACTGTGCTTCTTCGGGCTTTTAGACACTTGGAAAGAGTGCATTTGCATGATCTAGAAATGCTTGGTGATCACACAAGCATTTTTTCGATTGCAGATCTTTTCGTTTTTGGCCTGGAACAATTTTTCGGCGAGCAGTAAAGGTTTTGTGTCAACTCTTGCAATGGTCGAACGAAGCTCTCTTGGTTACCTCGAGTTGTAGTCTTAGAGTTGGATAGGGTTCGGCTAGCCGCCTTCAGTTCACTGTCCACATCATCATACCAGTAACTTAAGGTTTCCTCATAACCAGGGTCGCTATAAACAACTTTTTTAGAAGAATCCGTCATGCCAAATAAAAAACACCACCGGCGTTGTGGTGCCAGACGGACCCCAAAAAAAATTATTGTCCGGTGGTCGGCGATATACCAAAGGCTGCTAAGCGCGCAGCTAATATTTAGTTACTAGTACCGAACTAGAAGGTAGAAGGCGCGACATGGCTGAATCTCGTTACATATTTTTTTATGTAGATGTAATAGTATATTGTACAACGAGCATGGAATGACATGCATTTCCTACGAGTATGACGTTTGCAGCACGATGCCGCAGGCGAGTGCTGCAAATCATACGAGTAGGAAATGGTCATTCCATGCGAGTTTTACACTATACTTTTTCTACGAATGTTACTGTTAATAAAATGGGATTAGTAATATTTTTCTTTTTAAGATGTCAAAAAATGTCAATGAAATTATAAAGATTTTGAACGCGGCACCGGTCAACGCCACCTTTGTAAAAAATACCCGTGCACAATGGGAACTTTGTAGTTCAATCACCATAGTGATTGAAGCACAATGAAAAGGTGTAAACCACAATGTACCATGTTCTGAAATTACTATTGAATATACAATACAGGTTTTTATTGACATGAGTAGAAAAAGATTATTGTGGGTCTGTTAGACCCCAGCACGCCAGTTAAGGGTTAATCAGGAAATTTAGCTTATTTGTCATTCCTATTCAATCTTTATTATTTTATGGTTAATTAGTAAAAACTGCTAACCCTTTAAATTACTACATAAAATGTTGTATGTAACACCGCGTAAACTGATGGCACAGCAATAAAAATCATTTATTTCCTTCGATAATAATTGATGTGTTTAATTTTTAATTTAAAAAAAACTACAATTTCTCAATGCTCATTGCTGATATATAGACTTACTTAATAGTTGAAATTACTGAAGTATACTACTACATTTCGGATAGGCCTCGGAAAATGCCCTCCATTAAATGGACATTGATGGAGGTCATTCTTTCGGAAAGAGAGGTGTAGTGGTTACAGGTTATACACCTTCGTATACCGAGCAGATATTTCAATATTAAACCTATTTAATGATGCATATATCAGCATTGGGTAATTACTAATTATTTACCAGTAACCCAATAAACATTGTTTATAATACAAACACATATTGCTTATGTAATCATTTTATATATGTGAAGAAATATAATGTACTGTAATAATTAATTTCAATCAATATAGTAGTAAAACGAACCAACTTGTTTCAATGTTTTACATTCTGCTACGAGCCATATTGACCGATACAGGAAAATTGGTCACTTCTTTTACTACATTTGCTATTTCAAATGAATTATTTGTTAAACAATTTATTAATTTCCTGTCTTGAACGTTAGTTAAGATTTTCTTTACGAATATTCCATACTGTGCGATTTTGTTCTTAGCCAATATTACTGCAATTTTTCTGCAATGTTCCTTAGAAGGACACCGTCCCTCAAACGATTATATTTGATGACTTTTTGCTCGGGGGTTAACGCAGGCATATCTTGGACAAGCGGAATTTCTTAACTCACGTCAATTATAAATTCAAATCACACTGATAACTGGTTGTCAGTTTCAAAGAAAATATTTTATAATTGTCTAGGAAATTATAATATTTTTCTCCTACTCCTGTTATAGAAAATCAACATTTTGGGGCATTGGTTTCTAGATCGAAACATCATCTTTTTCATCGTAGGTATGAAAATTTACTTTCGGTTCGAGGTATTTTCGGTTCGAGGTACTGTTGGTTTGAGGTGCTTTTGTATGAAGTATTTTAATATTATTTAAAAACAATCACGCTTCTACACATACATGAAAAGTTAGCTGAGCAGAACTTAAAAAAACTTTATTTAAGATAGATATTCTAGAAATTAGCGAAAATTGATACTGACAGTGCAACTTGTGCAATTTGTTATAAGCACTGAATTTAGGGAAAAAAGGGTGATTAAAAAATTTATTGTGTTTTTAGTCTACGGTTGTAGAACAAATAGTGTGTACACCACGTTTCGAAAGCACTTTGCACCATCTCAGCTCTCGGCTGCGTCTCGAATGACGAACTTGGTGGTCGCATTGCAAAGCACTACTTTCGAAGCTGGGTATACAAATAACTTTGGTGATCCAGTTTTTTTTGCACGATGGTATTAGCCGTAAAATAGTTTTGAGTACCAAACCAAACACGAATTATCTTAACGTATATTTAAAATGTTATATTTTTACAGGTAAAGTAAGACGAATCACAAACCTTACCGATGAACTGATAACATCCCAAGCTTTTATTTTTTTCCTTGCTGGTTTTGACACAATTTCCACAGCGATGAGTTTTGGATCATATGAACTAGCTGTTAATAAAGACATTCAAGACAAACTAAGAAATGAGATTAAAGAAACATACGAAAAAAGTAACGGGAAAATTACTTACGAAGCATTATTAAGAATGAAGTATTTGGATATGGTTATTTCAGGTAAAAATATTTTATACTGATTTATTATGCAAATCATGTTATTACTAATAATGACACACTACTTGACTAGGAACAAAATTATAGTGTAAAACGAGTGTAAAAGATTCTTATAACTAGTATAAAAAAGAGCAGTAATTTAAAATGCGACTAACAAGCATAGCGGTGCTCAAAATTAAGCTTTTTACGCGTTAGTATCTCAAAATTCAAAAGTTTTTCCAGTAGATCAGATGACAAGTTTGGGTTAGATGATACTGATAACAGAATTATAAATTTTAGTTTAAAACATTCTTTAAATCAGTTTTCCAACAACAAGAATATATTTGTCCTTAAAGTGCGTTTTCAGGTGATCAGAGAATTTTTTTACCGATTAGCGTAAGTATTAAGGCGCAAAAACGCCGACAACTACAGTCAAAATGTTGAACAAATATTTATTATCTCCAAAACTAAGCACTTATTCTCCTATAAAGCTGAAAATCCTATTTCCAAGACTAGATTTTTTTTAAGAATTCCCAATCAGTAGCAAAAACGCACTATTAAGTTACGACTTTCAGTGGAATGACATTAGTCATGTCAAAATAAGTCATGACATTTAGTGTCGAGATTGTAATGCAAGAGAGACATCACAATTTGGTTATAAGAAACATTATTTTGTAATTAATAATACTTGTAAAAAGTTTTACAGTATCACTATACCAAGAGCAATAACTTTTAATGTGACGTAGAGAAACAAAAGACGAATAGCAGTACATGCTTTTTTAAAACGGTTGAAAGTTCTTGAGCGTTAGAAGGGCAAGTTTAATTCAGAAGCTCAATTCCAAAATTGAAAGATCAAACGCAACTTATTTGTAGCAACCTTTTATAATAAGACTTTTAACTCTTTCTTTTCAGAAATCTTAAGAAAGTGGCCAGCATCATTATTTGACAGAGTTTGCACCAAACCATACACCATTGAACCTGTCAATGAAGGCGAAGTACCTGTTCATCTTAAACCAGGCGATTCATTATTCGTTCCAATTTACGCCCTTCACAGGGATCCAGCCTATTATCCAGAGCCAGACAAGTTTGACCCAGAACGATTTTCAGATGAAAATAAGGATAGCATCATCCCATATACATACCTACCCTTCGGATCGGGCCCTAGAAATTGCATTGGGTCTAGATTTGCTCTTCTGGAAATGAAAACACTATTTTTCAATTTGTTGTTATATTTTGAAATAGTACCTACCAAGAAGACACAAATTCCCATTGTAATAGCAAAGAAGTCACGAGTTTGTATCGCTGAAGGAGGATTTTGGTTTGCATTTAAGCGTATCAGAAAGTAAAATATGATGATTAATATTTGTTATTAATGCAGTCTTTTTCATTTTTAGGCGTAAAATATATTTTTAAATAAAGTGTGAGCTGTAAGATTAAATTTAGAAATTGTTTCATTTTTACTGCGCTGAGAAAAAGAAGTTGAAAATTATTTCAAATATTTTTAACATTTTTACCAGAATTAAAACAATACCTTATATCCGTCGGTTCGTCAAGGATGGGTAAATAGTGGTTCGCGCCAACTAGTTCAACCAGTGTTGCTCCAATATTTGTTTTGTGTTAGCAGCCAAAATATTGGAGCAACACTTGGTGAACTAGTTGGTGCGAGCCACTATATCTTAATTCTGGTGAAACCTAGCAACAATCTTAAACACCGACGATACTATCCATGCCTTGAAATAAAAAAAGTACGCAACAAGAAAACAAATGGGACTTTCCAAGAATTGAAGAAGTCGCAGGCTCGCAGAAACATAAAACCCAAAAGGAAAATATCTGACAGTTCAGAAGAAGATAATGAATACCTTATGCATATGGAAGATGAAGAAGAGTTAATTTTTTAAAGTTGTTTAAAAATTATTAGAATATGCCTACTTTCCAAACATATTTTTAGGTCAGCGACGAAGATTACGAAGTTTGTGTTGGTTGTGAGTGGCCTTACATGATTATATGAGGACTGCACCAACTTCTTGAATATTGGTCAGCCCTGTGGCCATTTCGCTGCTAAGAAAAAATGAATTAGCCTCACAACTCTGTTTAACCAACTGACACCTACTCCTGTCACCATTTAACCCATATCTAGGGTAAGATGGTGATGATATAAATTTTTTAAGTAGGGTTGTCTTTATTATATTTAAAAATTTGTCGTTTAGACCACCTAGCATAGCTTGTTTATGTTCACACAAATATATGTGTTTTTTGCATAGGTAAATAAATTCGGGTTAAACATTTATAAGCATTTAAAACTTTTATCGCCATCTATCCCTGGTTTACCCTATATCTTCAACTGATCAACGTATCATATAAAAAATTCACAACGCAAGTTTAGACCTATCAACCGATACAAGAAAAGACAGGAGCCATTGAAAACGCAACAAAAATCGGCTCGGTCTGGGCTGAACCAAACATTAAAGAACGAACAAATAGTCACTTCGGATGAAGAAAACAATACGAAGTTGAATTAACTAACTGAAATTAACCAATTAATATGATTTACATACAAGAGTTTATTATATATAGAAAATAAAAATATTTCTTCAGTCTATATTAAAATTTGTAGGTAATAATATACCATTAAAATAAATACAAAAGCTTAATTTATTCGCTAGTTCAAGCATAATAAGATCGTAAAATGAAAAATAAAATTAAAATAAGGACAATTTTTTGATTCTGGTCTGGGTGCCCTCCTGCTATATATATATATATATATATATATATATATATATATATATATATATATATATATATATATATATATATATATATATATATATATATATATATATATATAGTTACAATAAAGTATAAAATGCTACAGTAATATTGCCTTCAATTAACTTACCATGGATAAAAAATGTGACATTGGGTAAAAGATTTTTCATATTCGAGCAATACAAACTGGATAACTTCATGACGGTTTCCGAATGCAACTCGATATGAATTTCGGAAGTTATATGTGTGTCAATACTCGTCTGTGAATAAAGTGGTTTTACGAAAACCGCAGTCGTGTAAACTTAGAAACAAAAAGTGTAAAGCACAAATTGACTTTAAGTTTAAAAAAAATTAATAAAAACACAATAAAAAATTATATATTACTAAAGAAAGGAATTAATGTAGTAATAAAAATAAAATTCCCATAGAGTAAATGTAGCCGAAGTCTTTGGATATTTACGTGTAAACAAGACAGTACAATAGATTGTTGAGTTATACTTTGCTTCAGGAATGTCTGCGTCAGCTGCTCCATTTTATGAAATGAAAATAATAATTGAATCTGAAGACATACAGGAACAACCAAATTTAAGTACAGCATACCTTCTAGCTAATGCTACAAAAAACCCCACTGAGAGGCAAATAAAGTATTTTTATAATAAAACTATTTAATAGTAACATCAAACGTGTTTAAATCTTCACTTAATTTAGTGAAGATGGCCAACCATGGCACTACCTTATATTTCAGTAAAAATGTATTTTTTAACTTCATGTATTAAAATATATTTTTTTATACTTTATGCATTTCTTACATTTTTTTTTTCATAAATTGTAAGTCCGGCAACAGTGCACAATTCATCGTCGGCTATCCATGCCTGAAGCCCCACGAGCTAATAAACCCGAAACCCCCGATTGCTCTCGGACAACGCTGTGGCGTTTATTATTTGGCGCAAATAAAAAGACAGAGATTTTACCGGGATCGTGTTTGAGCGACAAAGATGAAACTTAAGTTTCCAATTTTACACATGCTAAATGGTAAAATCTAAGGAAAATTTGTGCCAGGCTCTGTGTCTGAGGATCTCTTTGTTTGGAGATTTCGCGCTTTTTTTATGATTCGTTACGTTAGCAAAAACAAAGTTAGTAGACACGTTGTGAATGTTTCTCGGCGAATTTTTAATAAATAAATAATTGATTTGTTTCATATCTAGTTGACTTTTGGGATGTCGTCGTAAACGTATGTTAGTTGTTAGTGTCCATGAATAAGATTTTTGTGGTTTTTCACTAGAAGAAAAACTTTAAATTAGGACGGCCAACACCCGATTTAAAAATTGAAAAAAAATGGAAGTGGACAAAAATCTCGCTGTCGTAATAAAACTATTTATGATAAAAATAATTGGTTGTGTGGTTGTGAAGAAACTAATAAACTGTTTTGTTTTGTATGTGTTTTGTTAGGAGATGACAAAACTTGGTCAAAAAAAGGCACTGACGATCTTGTCCATGCGATAAAATAAGCATTTAGTCGCTTCTAATTTATTTATGTCAGAGAATTTTTCTGCTTATAAACATCAGTTCCCCGAAGCATTTCTGAGTGAGACATGTTCACAATTTTCTTTTTTAAACAAAAACCAGCTAAAAATAGAATGGCAAGTAATATATCAGAGAGACGAATTAAGTACTACCACTGGAGTTATCTTGTTGTCGATTTTGCTCAAAGAGTACGGTTTAAATTGTATGATTCAAGAAACTCTTAAACTTTTAATTATTTTAATAATCACACCGATCTCAACCTCTGAAGCCGAGCGCTGTTTTTCGATACTTAAACGTATTAAAACATTCCCCAGGAATACAATGCAGGAAGAAAGACTTAGTGCGTTAGGTATGCTATCAGCGGAAAAATATTTTGTTAACGGAAATAAAATGTTAATAATAAAGTAGTCGAAAACTTCGCAAACTAACGAACTTCATTTACCGCAAACTTTAAAATTAGCTTAAAAAAATTTCTTCGTGTGTGCAAATAATTTTTTTAACTTTTCTCGTAAATAGACATAAAGATACCTATATTATGTTAGCAGCAAATTGCTAGTACTGCAAGCAGGTAATTACTGAAGGTAAATTATCTCCCATAATTTTATATTGATTTACTTAATATTTTGGCACTACCTGCCTGAATTGGCACGAACCGCCACTGAAAGAAACATATGAAAAGAGTAACAGAAAACTAACTTAAGAGCATTTATCATCAGCTCATGCATACTAATTTGTTTCAAAGAATAGCACCAAAACTAAAGGTTTAATTAAAAATTCGGTCTCAGCATAAATTATAGAGAAAATGGTGAACAATGAGTCGAGTCGAGTCTTTAAAAAAAATAAATATTACAAAGTAACAATAACTTAAAAAATAATTTTTTGTTTTTTCTTTTTAAATGACTTTCCCTCATTCTTCTATCAAATTAGAATATATTTCCAAAATTTCGTATCATTTCGTTAGTTAGTTTTGGTGCTATTCTTTGAAACAAATTAGTATGTATCAGCTGATGATGAATGCTCTTAAGAAGTATTTGGATATGGTTGTTTAAGGGCACCCACAGACGAGCGATTTTTTTAGTTCGACAGTTTTGTCGCTGAAAATGGAATTCATTATTTTAAATAGAGTCGCGCATATAGCCGCCATCAACTACTGGCGTCGACGACTGCCGCCCTGTATCTAAATCACAGGCTTAAACAAGTCACGCAGATGGGCGAGAATATTGTGGTAAGTGCGATAAAATTTTTATTTATTTGTATGTTGTTATTACATACATCTGGAAGGATGGTGGAATATCTGAAAAATTTGATTAGGATGAAGTCTCAAATCTGGATAAATTGTATGAATTGTCCTTTTAGTAACCGTTGGCTTACTATGGGATGGATCCATTAGAGCCTTTGTTTTCTTCGACGTCGCACGAGGACAATGGGAATACCTGCTAACTCTACCAAATGGATTCCTATACTGGCAAATTTTAGTAATTTCGTACTATAAAAATGTGGTTCGTCTGCACACAACAACTACAATTAGTACCAGTCGTCGCGTCTAGGCATCACAATTATTGTCGCGCTATAAAAGTCCCCCGTCCGTGGGTGCTCTTAGGTAAAAATATTATAAATTTTTTTTTGTAAAAAATAAATCTTGTTTCTAAGATAACAGTTGATAAACTCGTTACTAATAATGATAATTACTTGATTTGACTCAAAATTATAAAGCGGTTGTAACAAATTTCTAAAACTAGTTCAGATAAAAAAAAGAGTAATATTTTAAAATGCGACTTACACATTTTTTTATAGAGTTCTAAAATTAAGTTCCTTTTTGCATTCTGGTTTTAAAAACCCAAAACTCCTTTAGTAGATTAAGTGGCAGGTTTGGTTTTGATGACTGTGATACCAGAAAGAGAAGAATTATAAGTTCCAATTTGGAACGTTCTTAAAGGCAGTTTCAAAAACAATTTTTTTTTCCTTAAAGTGCGTTTTACGTAAAATTAAAGAATTACGATAAGATAAAATTCAAGACGCCAAAGTTTTGATAATTACATGCAAGCTATTATACAAATATTTATTTTATTTAAGAATAATTACTTTCATCACAATTTGATTATAAATGTGACATTATTTTGTAATTGCTCAATATATTAAAAGTAGTACAGCGTAACGACATCAAAATCCATGTATTTCAATGTTAAATAAATACGTTAAGGCCAACAGTAGTACATGCGTTTATTAGAACCATTTAAAACACTTAAGTACAGGAAGTACAATCGTACAATCGTTTAAGGAAGTCACTACAAACCCAAAAAAATATTTTGAAGAAAATTACTAGGATAATTTAGCTACAAAAAATGCTTACTTTTCGGTATAATTTACTACAATTTAATATGCAGCCATTTGTCCTCAGTAAATAGTATCGTCAGGAGATCAGGAAAAGTATGTGTCAATCTATAGTGCTTCCACTGGAAAGTGAAACCGCAAAAAAAAGTAACGCAGCCGACACCTTTGATGCAACAGTGCCGATAAGGTCTAGCCATAGGCGTCCCAAAATATTCTAACCAATTTAAGATGGGACACAATAAAAAGTTTTAACGTTTTAACCACATATTATTTATGAGTATATCAAAATCTCACTGAATCTGCAAAAACGATGTGTAACCATAGAAATAATTGTATTCATGGGCGTACCGTCGACCGATAATTAAGACTTTAAATTAATGGCATAAATACGTTGTCATTTTTATGATCGTTTTGTAGTAAGTGTAACTATATTATATTTACACCGTCGTCCGCTCCCCATGCGCGCACATATGGGCGTACCTTTACGACGCGCGGTTTGTCATGATCGAGATCAGCTATTCAACTGAGAACCAAGGACACACAATGGCTCGGATGCGTTACGCAAGTCACTTTCTTGTTGTTATTAGCCAGGGCTACGCCCCTTGACTATAATTATTTTTCCTAAGTTTTTCCTGGAATTATAACTTAGACCACTACCTGTCTAAGAAACCATTTTTACCGTTTCCTGAATACCGTTCTGGTCCCTTTAGTCGGTGCAAGACTCCCTTGACCAAGAACGTTGATTTATCCCAAATTAACTAGTACCAAGTATAGACTTCCTACATCTGAGTACAAGAGCTTGCGTCTAATTTCGAGACGCGGAGTGTATGTCTTTCATGGGTTTCACTCAATCGTAACGACAGCCGCGGATACCGCCACACTGAATTTAATTACTAAGGCGGAAGACTTTCGTCCTCTTTCCTGTATATAGACTATATTCATGGATTGTCCTGCCAGGCATTCATAGCAAAAAACCCGTCGCTCGGCCTAATTCGCTTAATTGTCCGATTAAAGTTGTCCATTCCTCAGCAGCATTTTGGAATAATTTTCCTCCTTCAAACCATCTTCCGCAAGACATGTATCCAGGTCGAATCTCCTTTCGCGTTACAGCTAGCAAGGTAAAGTCATTCGGCCTGTCCCGTTACTAATGTCGGAGGGATCAAGTGCGTCCCGTCCCAAGACGTGAATTTTATAAACAAAGGGCATCTTCTTACCTGCCACGTCTTTTTTCAAAATTTAGTTAGCGGGGTGACGCTCCTCACTAAGGATGTTGAGTTATTATAACTAATAACTGATTAAAGACAGTTGCTTAGTCCTTAACTGCCACGAACTTTTCGTGAATCCCACTCACAACCTTTCATTTCAAAGTTGTAATTTTTTGACGGAGTTTAGATTTCCTGTAGACAAAAACCGCGGCACCGCTGGACGTAAGTGTCGTTGCTAAGGCGGGAGGATGATGGTCGTCCGCTCCCAAGATGCGCGTAGCAAGGACCAGTCGCTCGGCCAAATCGCTGAGTTGTGCGACGAAGTTAATCTATTCCAATTACAAGTTGAATTTTATTTTGCAAGGTCCGTATAGGTCCTTTAACTGCAATATTTATTTTTTGTTAGCTTTCCATGTCCCGAATGGTCTCTGGGAGTACATGGTTTGTCAATGTATCGCGCAAGAATCCCGTTCTTAGTGAACACACGAAATTTATCTTGTCAACGGATTTGACCGAATTGTTGCGCAAAGAATTTTTTGACAACGATTTTTTATAGAACAAGAATTTTCTAATCCCACCTCAACCGACACACCGCCTCCAGTTCGAGGACAATGCTGCTTTGGTATTGGGTGAACTATGGCTATTTTGGCTAGCAATCCTTACCTAGCCTTCCGCAACCCGGGCTGGCGGCTTTAAGAGCGTTTTGGGTGCGTAGCCTAGCCTGAAACGCGACCGAGAATTTATCTCTTCTTGTTTCTTTGTTTTTTCTTTTTTCTGTTTTTCACTCGACATTTACAGAGTCGAGGCTAGCTGCACACTTGACCGGTACCCTGGATAATCGGCAGCCCATCTCTCTCCATTTTTTGTGACATCTTTAAATTCTACAGGAAATTCTGTAGCATTCCTCATACCTAATCTCTACTGCTTTCGAAATAATTACGTACTTACAAATTTTAAAAAAAGTATTTTTGTTAAATTTTAAATTTTATAATTAAAATTAAGACACAAAATAAAGTTATTTAAGTAAATGCTCGAAATGCCACCCATGGACTTCCTGACAATCAGCATTCTATTTACAAATTCATTTAAAACATTTTGAATGACAGAAATTCTTCTAATCTCGAACTTAATTCTATTTTTAAATCGTCTAAATTATACGGCCTTGTAACCTAGACCTTTGGTTCAAATATCCCCATAAAAAATAATCCCGTGGTGTTAAATCCGGGAATCTGGCAGGCCATTCTATTGAACCCCTTCTGGCAATTCATCGCTGTGGAAAAACAGTTTCTAAATATTCTCTAACGGGTCGTGCGAAATGCGGCGGAACACCGTCTGGCTGAAACCATATGTCACCGTTAGGTCAAAGGCCCGTTTTCATTAGGAAACATTACAAGAGCAGGAACTAGCTCGTATTGAAGGAATTCCAAATAACTTTCTCCATTAAGATTTTCTTCGAAGAAAAATGGTCCTATCACTCTATAATTAATTATTCTCACTCAGACATTTAGTTTTTGTGAATGTTGTGTATGGGCTTCTAACATCCAATGCGGGTTACTTCTACTCCAATACCTACAATTTTGTCGACTGACGGTGCCATTTAGATAAAATGTAGCATCATCCGTGAATAGAATTTGGCACGGAAATATTTACTTATTGTGGCATTGGTTCATAAGGGTTTTGAAAATTTCTATCAGATGGTCTGGACCATCTTCGTTAAGTTCATGTAGCAGTTTAATTTTGTATGGGTAATATTTTTCTTTTTTTAATAAATGTAATGATTGCCGCTGACTAACTTCATTTTATTTGGTAATATATCTAGAATTACATTGTGGGACTTCTTTAACTTCCAAAAAAAATGTTTATTTTTGTATCATCGTCAACTTCAGGGCGATCGGTTTTTTCGCAGCTCTTTAACATGCCCAGTCTCTCTAAACTTCCGCTAAATCCTGCTTATAGTGGATTAATTCGCAGGATAATCAGAATCCTTTATGTTAAACAAATCACATACCTCTTGTTAAGTTCTGGTTTTGTCACCACAAGTAATAAAAATTAGAATTCCTATTCTTTGACTTTCCGTTAAGTGGACCATCGTGAGAATTTTTCACTGCTCTGATTGTGAATAGCTTAATGTTATTACCAGTGATCGATACTCACTTGTTGACAAAACTAATTTCGACATTGACATTTGCTCGTCAATGCTTCTTACACGATTAATTGTAGTAACTTTCAAGTGAAGACGTTGTTGTTGACAAAATTTTGTTATTTTAAAATTTATACGTAATTTATTTCGAAAACAAAAGAGTTTAGGTATGGGATATGCTACATGAAATATGCTCAGAATTTTCTGTAGAATTTAAAGGTGCCATAAAAAATGGAGTGTTTCATTTTAAAAAACCGTCGATGACGTCTTATCTTATCTAATTTAATGTTAAAAAATGAAAAATTCGAAATAAAAGTTTACGTGTCCGGGCGTTTTTCCGAAAAGGATTTCCTTCAATTGTTATCGAATTTATGCAGTGCATTTGCCGCTCACTGTAAATAAAATAACACGTCCTGACTGATTCATCATCGCCGAGCCGAGACTCACTAAGAAGGGATTTTTCAAAATTTAACTCCCTTTAATAAGGGGGTTGAAAGTTTGTATGGAGGAAAAATATTACTTGGTCCTATTAACTTGAAACTTCATAGAAGTACTCCAAAAATAAATGAATAAACACGTGTTTTACAGTTTTTAATAAATCAACCCCTATGGGGGTAAAATGGGGGTTCAAATTTTGGAATAGAGTAAAATTGTTATTATCGCTGAAGAAGTCGCGGGCGAGCCGAAACGGCTGAAGCTATACATATGAAATTTGGTCACTACTTTTATTTTATAATGTAGAGGCTCACTAAGAAGGAATTTTTCAAAATTCAACCCCTATGGAGATCATAATGGGGTTGAAAATTTGTATGGAGAAGAAATATTAGATGGTCCTTTTAACTTAAAACTTTATAGAAGCACTTCAAAAATAAATACTTAACCACGTGTCTTACAGTTTTTAATAAATCAACTCCTAAGGGGGTAAAATGGGGGTTAAAGTTTGTTATGTAGAAAAATTGTTATATCGCGGACGAAGTCGCGGGCGAGCCAAAACAGCTGAAGCTATAAATATGAAATTTGATCAGTACATAGTTTTATTTGATAATGTAGATACTCACTAAAAACGGATTATTTAAACTATTGGTGTAGTAATACAGGTTAACAACTACAGCAATCCCAGAACTGCTAGAATGTCATTTATAAAAAGTATGAATTAATAATATTACCAATACAATTCTGTCTTATGCCGTCCAGTCCTAATACAACTTTCATATAAGGGTAAGAATTTCATTTCTTACTACTACACGTTAATACGTATAATACAACGCTTTATTACCTTCGCAAAATTGTCATGCAACTGTAAAAAACCTTTTTGTATCTGTTATTATTTAAAAACCTAGAAGTGGGCGGGATTACCATTTCTGCACAATATCATTGCCCATCGGCGGTTTATCGTTTTAGTATCGTTCTAGGGGAAGACCAGGCATGAGCTTTTTGCGTTTCGGTGTGAACCTATTTCATTTTTTCAAAATGGAAGCCATTTTGGCGGATTGGGGATTTCATGATGTGTGTGTTTTCTTAGTGGGTTTGTGTTTTTTGTTGTTGTTTTTGTCTTAGTTGTTTGTTCAAACCACTGGAACAAGAGAAATCTTTTTATACCAAAGACTTAATTATCAGTGTACCTTATTTTAAAAATACTCTCAATTATACAAGGTCTATGAAAAAATGAAAATTAATTTTGTGAACAATGTCTTATATTTAAATTAATTTTGATTATAGCTCGAGATCAGAAAACGGATCGAGTTATCGGAAAACGAATTGCACTTTCCCAACTCAATACTACTAGTATTAAGTTCTTTTCTTTTTGTGGTACTATCTAGAGTCAGTACTAGAACGATGCAGTACTAAATTACAGTATTAAATCTGAGAGGGAAGTAATTCACCTCGTAATTCACCTTCTGATATCTCAAACCGTTTTTGAAACTTCAAAGCTGAAAACGGACTAATTGTTAACTACTGAATTTTGAAAACAAGTGACCTTAAGTATTGGACACTGCACAAAATTAATTCGAAATTTTAAGAGGAAACCAAAAATTTAATAATATAAGGGATTTTTCATTCAAAAAAGTAAGTTGTGAATTGTCACGTTTTTTTGATAGATCCTATAAAGTTAAGAGTATTTCTAAACTATGCTATATTAATAATTATAAGAACTTTTTGCATAAAAAGGTTTTTTCAATAATTTGCACGTTACAGAAACCCACTAATAACACCCTGTATAGTCTATGAGAAAATGTTGCTGAAACAGTTTTATAATTGCAATTCGAAATATTAAAGAACCGCGGCAATAAGACAATCCGTCCTAATATAACTGAATGTTGAGGGTAACAGTCTAAAATTTTACAGACAATAAGATAGGCGCATAATGCATATATAGGGTGTCTAAAATAGGTGATACCACTATTGCTATCTCCGAAATGGTAAAAGATACGAGGTCGGTTAAATTAGAGAAAATGTGCCACTTCTAGTTCCTATTCATATTCCGTTGCCAAATTCTCTATAGTTTCTTATCTACAGGGGATTTTTTAAAAATAGTCAAAAATTTAATTCTTAAATATCTCGAAAACTATTATAGTTAGAAAAAAGGTGTTTTTACAAAAATCACACTATTTTTTACTTTCTCTAAAGTAACGTTACTGTTTTGTTTATACCATTTGTTTTTACTGAGTTACTGATACTAACTTGTTTTTTTTTTAAATACGGACCTGGACTTTTGCTGCATATTTTGAAAGAATACTTCATACCCTTTACAACTATGTATCACTTGATTATGGTTTTCGACGTTTTGATCTGGAATAACAACATCATCAGGATTTTCTATCGATACGGACCTGGGATTTTCCATGTTAAGGCACAATTTCACAACCTATGGCTGTGGTTTAAATTATTCAACTGATTAATTTTAAACTATGTTCATGATTACTAACCCGAACCCTTTGGTCCTTAAAGTTTGTCAAATTGCACTTAAGCCAATGAGTTATTGAAAGCAAAAGTTTAGCAGACTCAGATCAGATATAATTAGCGGCCGTTATTAACAGCACCCAACTAGTGGTTAAGTTTACTACATATTGTAAAAGGCAACCTTGATGATACGTCTTCATTATTTACGTTTTTAATATTTTCGTATCCAAAAATCACCTTTCAGTTCAAAAGATAATAATAAATAATCCTATTTTACCTAATGGTTTCATTTCTGCTGCAACTCATTCTGCTGGTATAGTTGAAGTACTATTTACTTACTTTGAAAACAAACCATATTATCTCAAATTAAAGACCTTTAATTATATTCTAGCATCAAACCATTGCCATATTTACTGGGTTCGGATTATAGGGAATTTGAACCTAAAATCCGTTTTCTGCTTTATTTTTTGACGTTGCGTTGAATTATAACATATGGACGGGCGGACGAACAGGTTGATGAACGCGATTGGAGTGACCACACGAAGCCAATCACGCCTCTAATAATTAATTATTAGGATTTGTTATAATTAAAACTAAGCTTATGCTTTTTTCAGGCGTTGAACCAATTTTACAAACTTGAGGGTCCTGGTTAGTAATCATGATTATAATTAAAATTTACCAGTTAAAACAATTTAATCCATAGTTACTGATTCTGACCTAATTGTCGCCATAATAAGTCGTGAAATGACGCATTAACTTGAAAAATGCCAGGTCCGTACTGGCAGAATATACTGATGATGATACTATTCTTCACCAAAACGTCGAAAAACATAATCAAGTGATACACAGTTGTAGAGGGTATGAAGTATGCTTTCAAAAAATGCAGCAAAAAATCCAGGTCCGTATTTGAAAAAACAAGTTAGTATCAGTAACTCAGTAAAAACAAATGGTATAAACAAAACAATAACGCTACTTTAGAGAAAGTAACAAATCGTGTGATTTTTGTAAAAACAACTTTTTTCTAATTATAGTAGTTTTCGAGATATTTAAGAATTAAATTATTGACTATTTTTAAAGAATCCCCTGTAGCTAAGAAACTATAGAGAATTTGGCAACTCCGTAAACGGAATATGAATAGGAACTAGAAATGGCAGATTTTCTCTAATTTAACCGACCTCGTATCTTTTACCATTTCGGAGATAGCAATAGTGGTATCACCTATTTTAGACAACCTGTATAGCTTACGACACTGTTTCATTAGCCCAAAAAAACTGGGTTAAACAAGCTGCTATTTCGTATTATAACGACTATACAGCGGAATTTCAGTGGCTATTTTACTGGGTAATAACGGTACGAAAAAAAGTTTATTATGGTTGTTGTCCAGTTTTATTACAGCTGTAAGTTATATTATTAATATAGATATAAAACTGCATAATAGTCCCAATATTACTGGTTGGTTACTATAAATGTCTAGGGGATTAATGCCTATTAGAAATCTGTCTTTTAGTTATGATTTCAATTTTTTACCGGTTAAGTCACCGTACTGCTACACTGCTACCACAGTAAGACGATCTAGCAATTTTTGTTGTATTGAAGTAGCAAAGCGCGTTGCTGTCCCATATTAGTATTAAACAGTTGCATAAGGAGTTTAAGAATTCTTATAAGGAATAAATAGCTTTTTTCTCAATGTATAAGCAGACATCCATAAAAACGACACAGCTTGGAAAAGTTCTTTTATTAATATTTACTGAAATAAAAACAATTAAAATAAGATACAAGGTACAATCACAGGCAATATAACCGTTGTTATTGTTGTGGTACAATCAATACAATTTTACTGGGCTCAAGAGTACACTTTTGTGAGAAATTTCTGTAGAAAATAATTCTTAAAAGAAAGCTTGTACTCGTGTAACGCAAAACTTAAACAATGCTGATTTTAGCCAATTTTGTTAATTAAATAATTTACTGCCTTTTTAATACGGTCCCAAAAGTGTTTCATTTAGTTCGAGGTTTTGTTGATTTTTCGGTTATTTTCTTGGTGGTAAACAGAATCGTCTTCAACTTATTTTTTAAAAGTGGACTATGAAGTTTCACATATCAAATGTTCAACCTTGTATAAGGCCTTGTTCTGTAAGAGAAAAGGTAAAACACAACAATACAAGGGGTATAAAAATAAATATCTTTAAAAATATAAAAAATGTTTTTGTTAAATACTGATTGTAGCTTTTTGAACATAATTGGAGATCAACATAATCTTAACACTACAAAATTTACCTGTGTAAAGATTTACCTTTATACTATTAGTAGATGATGGGGTTAAAGATTTAATACGAAACCCTATAGCCCGCTTTAAAAAATGCGCTGTATATATGAAGGTGTAAAGGCAAGAAGCATATAATTTAAAATAAAAAATATTGCTTAACTATATAAAGAACATCAAACGGATACCCTTTATCATAAATTGTCGAAAAATTGTTAAATCTTCTGTTATCTTCAACATTTTTAGCTATTTAAAATATCCGCAATGGGATCAGAAACAATAAAGTTTTTCACGAGAGTAATAAGTGAAACTATAAAAATCAGGGAGGTTGAAGGAGTAGTTCGTCCGGATATGATTAACTTACTTTTGGAAGCAAGAAAAGGGATAAAGCATGAAGAAAAGAAAACTGTAGAAACAGGATTTGCTACTGTCAAAGAATCAACATATAATGGTAAGACATAGCGTAGGTAATATTTTTGTCAGCCGTGGTTACAAAGAACTTACATCTAATTAACAGTACTTATTAATTTAATATATCTTGACTTGATGGTCCTTTCTAAATCTAGTCAGTGGGTTGAAGCTAAAGTCTTGAGACCAAGATACAGGCTTTAGGCAAAATCATTCTCAACATATATATATATATATATATATATATATATATATATATATATATATATATATATATATATATATATATATATATATATATATATATATATATATATATATATATATATATGGATTACCCCCGGATGGCGTAGTGGGTTAAGGCGCCAGACTTGTAAACTTGAAAACCATTGTCACCCAACAAGGCGCAAGTGCGATCCCCACTTCAGGCATGGGATTTTTTCATTAATAAAAAAGTCCATAAAAATCCGGGGGGACGTGATACGATGCTAAATGGAAAAAGGCAGCGGACGACAACCTTTGCCCCTTATCAACCCGCATTAAGGCAGCGTGGTAAGGTATGCCTTACAACTCTAAGCATGAACAGGAAACCTTGGCCGCGGCCCTCATTGTCCGTAAGCCCAAATGGCCCCAGGGCGGGTAGCCACCGGAAATCAGCCAGGCGGGCAGAGGGTGCTAAGAATCTGCGGAGTCTAAATCACTACGCACCCAAAACAACATCGCTATTTATAGCAACTTACAACTGCCGAACACTCTCAAACCAGAGCAGAATCGTGCAGCTGGAAAAAGAGGCAGAAGGTATTAAGTGGAACATCGAGCGAAGTAGACATCAGCGAAGTAAGGCGCAAAGAGGAATAGCTAATATAACTTGAATCGAGCAATATCTTCTACTGCCGAGGAACACCAACTGGCAAAACGAGCAGCGTGGGATTTCTAATCAATGAAACTTGGCAAGACAGAATAGTAGATGTTACAACTATCTCTGACCGGGTAACCAGTTTAACTCTACGGCTATCAAAGAGATACACCTTACAGATTGTCCAAGCGTACGACCCAACGGCCAGCTACTTAGACGAAGTAGTGGAAGAATTCTACACTGAAATTACTCAAGCACTAAACAGTAACAAAAGCGAATTCAAGTACCTGATAGGCGACTTCAGTGCAAAAATAAGAAAACAAAAGGACCAAGCACAACAAGTAGGAAACATTGGATATGGTGAAAGAAACGAACGAGGAGAAAGGCTTGTACAATACGCACATTATCAGGAATTAGTCCATAGCAAACACGTTGTTCAAAAAAAACCCTAATAGAAAATCGACAGGGCAAGGCCCAAATGCAACTATCAAGAACGAAATAGACTTCATCCTAACCAACAAGATGAACACGATAAAAGATGTCAGCGTCCTCAACAAATTTCGGATAGGTAGCGACCACAGGCTAATCAGAGCAAGAGTTATACTGAACACAAAACTCGAAAGACTGACACTGGTCAGACAGCCAATGGCAACAGGAGTAGACACAAATAAACTCATAGAAAACTCGGATCAATACCAGACACTCCCCAACAACAGACTACAAGACCAGACACGACTAAAAATGTTTTTCATGTGAAAATTTATAACCTCTTCCCATCAATCATTTAAATTTAAATATTCATAGGCATATTTAACTCTCCTTTGCTTGAATACACAGCAAATATTTTATAATAATATAAATTAATTAAAATAATAATAATAATATCTTTCTCCTACTCCTGTTAAGGAAAATCAACATTCGGATCACTGGTTTCTAGATCGAAACATCATCTTTTTCCTTGTAGGTTATATTGTTCAAGCGTTTCCATGAGAATTTACTTTCGGTTAGAGGTACTTTCGATTCGAGGTACTTTTGGTTTGAGGTGCTTTTGTATGAATTGTTTTAATATTATGTAAAAGCAATCACGCTCCTACACATACATAAAAAGAGTTGGATAAAAAGAACTTAAAAAAAAACTTTATTTAAAATAGATATTCTAAAAATTAGTGAAAATTGGTACTGACAGTGCAACTTGTGCAATTTGTTATAAGCACTGAATTTAGGAAAAAACGGGCAATTAGAAAAAACTATTGCGTCTTTAGTCTACAGTTGTAGAATAGTGTGTACACCACGTTTCGAAGGTGCTTTACAAACACTCGCACCATCGCAACTCTCGGCTGCGTCTCCAATGGCGAACTAAGTGGTCGCATTGCAAAGCACTACTTTCGAAGCTAGGTATAAAAATAACTCTTGGTGTTCCAGTTTTTTTTTGCACGATAGTACTAGCCGTAAAACAATTTTGAGTACCAAACCAAACACAAATTATCTTAAAGCGTATTTAAAATTATATATTTTTACAGGTAAAGTAAGACGAATCACAAACCTTACCGATGAACTGATAACGTCCCAAGCTTTAATTTTTTTCCTTGCTGGTTTTGACACAATTTCTACAGCGATGAGTTTTGGATCATATGAACTAGCTGTTAATAAAGACGTTCAAGACAAACTAAGAAATGAGATTAAAGAAACATACGAAAAAAGTAACGGGAAAATTACTTACGAAGCATTATTAAGAATGAAGTATTTGGATATGGTTATTTCAGGTAAAAATATTTTAAACTGGCTTATTATGCAAATCATGCTACTACTAATAGCGACACACTACTTAACTAGGAATAAAACTATAGTTTAGAACGAGTGTAAAAGATTCTTATAACTGGTATTAACAAGAGCAGTAATTTAAAATGCGTCTAACAAGCATAGCGGCGCTTAAAATTAAGTTTTTTTTGGGCGTTAGTATCTCAAAATTCGAAACTTTTTTCAATAGATTAGATGACAAGTTTTGGTTTAGATGATAGTGATAACAGAATTATAAGATTTTAGTTTAAAACATTCTTTAAAACAGTTTCACAACAACAAGAATATATTCGTCTTTAAAGTACGTTTTCAAGTGATCAGAAATTTTTTTACCGATTAGCGTATTAAGGCGCAAAAGCTTCGACAACTACAGGCGAAATGTTGTACAAATATTTGTTATCTCCAAAACTAGGCACTTATTCTCCTGTAAAGCTGAAAATCCTATTTTCAAACTAGATTTTTTTTTAAGAATTCCCAATCAGTAGCAAAAACGCACTATTAAGTTACGACTTTCGGTGGCATGACATTAGTCATGTCAAAATAAAAATCATGACATTTAGCGTCGAGACTGTAATGCAACAAAAAAAATATTTACGTCCAGATTCACTAAGAAAGTATAAGATTTAGTACTGGTTTAAATTAAGATCTTATAGTTGATTAGTTATGTTTTGACAGGTTTTTGTCCTGTCCTTGTCATTAAAATATATAATATATTTCAGCGATTTACTTGGTTTCCAAATGATTTTCATCTTGGAACGAGTTGCTGTAATGAATTTAGTTCTATTATTGTTGAAAGTACGTACTAAAATTGTCCTTTTCTTGATAAATTTGCGAAAAAGCTCAGAAATAAGTTCATAGAATAAAACTTAGTTGTCTTATTTTTACACTTGTCAGTTTAAAACTTTTGATTGTGAAATTAGACCAGACTAGCAGTGGAGAATCTGGCTGTTAGATTTTAAAAAGACATATTCTCACGTCTCGCTAAGTGCTTATCAAGAGAGACATTACAATTTGATTATATGGAACATTATTACATTACTCAAGGTATAAATCTGCGTGAAAATACTTGTAACAAGTTTTACAGTTTCACTCTATCAAAAGCAGTAACTTTTAATGTATCGTAAATAAAAAAAAGACGAATAGCAGTACATGCTTTTTAAAAAGTTCTTGAAGAAGGGCAAGTTTAATTCAGAAGCTCATTTCCAAAATTGAAAGATCAAACGCATTTTATTTGTAGCAACCCTTTATAATAATATTTTTAACTCTTTTCTTTCAGAAATCCTAAGAAAGTGGCCACCATCATCAGTTGACAGAGTTTGCACCAAACCATACACCATTGAACCTGTCAATGAAGGTGAAGTACCTGTTCATCTTAAACCAGGCGATTCGTTATTCCTTCCAATTTACGCCATTCACAGGGATCCAGCCTATTATCCAGAGCCAGACAAGTTTGACCCAGAACGATTTTCAGAAGAAAATAAGGATAGCATCATCCCATATACATACCTACCCTTCGGATCGGGTCCTAGAAGTTGCATTGGGTCTAGATTTGCTCTTCTGGAAATGAAAGCACTATTTTTCAATTTGTTATTACATTTTGAGATAGTACCTACCAAAAAGACACAAATTCCCATTGTAATAGCAAAAATGACACGATTTTGTGTCGCTGAAGGAGGATTTTGGTTTGCATTTAAGCGTATCAAAAATTAAAATATGATGATTAATGTTTTTTGTTAATATAGTCTATTTCATTTTTAGATATAAAATGTATTTTTAAATAAAGTGTGAGCTGAACCATGCTGTCCATAGGACAGTGTATGACCTTTTATTTAGTGACAGGCTGCAAGCTTAAACGACTATTCAACGAACAAATACCAGCAGCGCAATTTTAGCCTCCCCAATGTCCGCGAGCAATAGAAGTAATATTTTAGCCAACAATAGAACACATTGAATTAATATTTTTCATTATTTCTTTAATAACTTATATGCTTTATTGGAGTGTTTATTTTAATTAACATGACATAAGGATTATTGACTTAATTTTTAGATTTTTATTTAAACTGTAGATCTTGTTCGTTCAAAAAAATAGATTGTAATTTATGTCACACCGCTCACAGCATTCCCATTAAATAGTTTAATTTTTGGGCTCTAACAATTCTATACTCTAAGGAATAATACAAATTTATTGGTTTTGAATAATATTTTGGTCATTGAAAAGATGGTAATATAGTTTTCGAAGAAGTAGGAATATTTTTGAACTCCAATAATAAGTCTACATTTAAAGAAATATATCTTTTTGGATTATTTCAACAATGTTTTGTTGAGACAATATTAACTTGAATATAACTAATGTGACAGTGGTCAAAAATACTACTATTATTGAAAATAGCATAACAGGTTTTTCTGTGCAGCATTCATAGGGCCCAAAATGGCAATGCCTAGAGCCTAGCTTGATCCGGTCCTAATTTTTATTATTGATTTTATAAAATTGTTTTTTGTGAATTACTAACCTACTTTAATTTCAATGCGATCAGATAATTTATGTAAATACTAATAATGTAAAAATTATAAAGTATAGCATTAAACAATCATTCTAAATGCGTTTTAGTAAAAGTGTCGGTGATCAACCTGACATTTACTTATTTAATAAATTTTGTTCATAATCATAGAGTACATCTAGAAAAACAATGTAAAATCCTATTGACAGATTTCGAACCAATATTTCTACTATTTATGTGAATAGAAATTTGTTATCCACTACTTTAAGCTGGTTTTTTAATCTTATTTTTTCCAGCGATCCTTAATATTAATTATTGTAAATACCTAAATAGCTAATTTGTAAATATCAAATAATTTTCAAACCCGGTGTAAATCTAACCCCCATGACTCTGCAAGCCTAGCGGAAAGAGTCGCCCCCCCCCCCCCCCCCTGCACCACCGCTACACCTGGCAACCAAGAGTTAAGACCAGCCCCGGCCGCACTCCGGCTGCATTGCCGAGTTGGACCTCCCCAGCTGGGGGTAAATATTAGGTTAAGTTGTCATTGTAGATTGTAGATGTAAATATATGTGAACTGAATAAATATGTTTGAAAGTGTTATCCATTAGTCATTGTTAGATATAATTAGTCATTATCGTGCTCGGGTAGTTGGTGAACTCATTAGCGCAATGAGTGAGAAGTTAGAGATTAATTTTAAAGCCAGAATATAATAAAATAGCAAGCTCATAAATAATTTATTGGTACTTTTTAAAAGCCATTATGACACATTAAAATAAACTTACTTTTGGCAATTAGCAGTAAAAACTTCTCACGAAATCGAATTCGTTCAGTTAATAATACGAAAAATTTGCACACTTTGGGTATGCCATTTGTCGACAGAGGAACAACGCGCAAAACGAATAAATGGGTTCAGAAAGATTATCAAAAACTATTAATGCGGCCATCACACATCATCATAATGTGTCCCATTTATTACTAGTGACTAGCTATACCATTGTCCCCTTAGCATTTCTGCATGACAATGCTTCGGTACATTAAATCTTGCGCTACTGTTAATTTAGACTAGTAAATCAGCGTACCTAGAGAGTCTAGATTTGGTATTCTGTGATTTTGGATTCTTTCCCTTGGCTGAATCAAGTACGAAAGCGCCGAAGTTTGCTTCTGGAGGTTGAAGCGTGAAAAAAATATGAAATTCTGTAGACAAAGAACAACGGCGGCATTGGTTGGAGTGATTTTGTGCATGTGAACAAGTATATTGATGTGATAAAAAGTACTTTGACAAACAGTGACACATAAATTCATAAGACAAAACTTTAGGAGTGACTTACATACGTAGATAAATGCTTATGGGGTCAGAAAGCCATCGCATGGAAATCACAGGAAAAATTTGAGCGGTCACTATATTTTTTACTATATTTGTTGTAAATCGATCGTTTGGTTGACGCCAACTTGATACTGACCATGTTTAATGCAAGCCGGGCTTGCACCTGTGGTGTATTGACAGATTTGGTATGTCGTTATGCCCGTTTCTGAATATCCGCATATATAATATAGATAAAATATGACGGTAAAGTGTGACGGCGCTGACTTTTTCGTTACAAAATATTTTTTAAACAAACCAAACAACAACTCCTTATAACGAAAATATCACCATATCATTCATAACCATAACAATGAATTAGTAATATTTTGATTCAATAATTGTTTACAGATAAAAATAGTCTTATCTTTTCAAACAGGAAGTAGATTTTTCACGAGTTGACTCTGTGTGATGCGAACAAATGATTTACAAAGATTGTAAATCAAGTGTTTTCTTTTTACAAGCTTTTATTAACTTCACCTATTAGTTTGTTTGTATGTATGTATGTGGTAGCTGGTGGAGGAGCTTTTTTCTCGACAGAGGAGGTACCACCCCACGCACACTTAAAGAACCTGTGAAATCTTAGCGGATGTGTCCAACCTTGGGTGCGTGAGTCGGTTTTTCCTTTCCTCTTCAGACTGCCATTCTTTTTTTTCTCTGTCAATTCTAATTCTACTCTCTTCTAACTATCCACCTATTAAAAAAAACAAATTTGAAAATGATGATGGCCCTCCCTGGGGTAAAAAATTCCGGAGGTAAACTACCCCTCCATTCGAATCTCCGGGCGAATGATGCTCAGGGGGGCCCACCATCGAAGAATTCCAAAATAATAATAACTTTTGCCAACATCTGCGGACTCAATTCTAATTTGGACTCTGTCCACCACTACCTTCAATCATGCAAACCCCACATTCTTTTTCTGATCGATACCCAAATCAGTCTCAAATCCTCAATCAATCATTTCCGTTTTCCAGGCTATAAACTTCTGTCATCCAGCATCCTTTCGTCTTCATGGTGGGGTATGCACCTACGCTCGCAGCCGTCTTTCTTGCACCAGACTCCCGAATCTGGAATCAGGCAACACCGATATTCTCTGGCTAAAACTTATCCTTAGATTTCTACTGTTGCATCCACCTCTCCCCATCAGAAAACTCTTTCTTGTAATGAGCTCTTTGACTTTCTCTCGGCAAAATTTGACTAACTTAACTCTGAGATTCCCTCCGCCGAAGTTATCGTCCTAGGCGACTTGAACGTCCATAGCAAGGAATGGCTAGGATCCACAAAAACCAACCAAGAAGGCAGAGCGGCAGAAAACTTCACAACCCGCAATTGGCTGACGCAATTTAATCAGAGAGCCAACATACTTTCCTCGCGTTTCTACCAATAATCCAAATCCACTAGATCTTTTTCTTACCAGCCATCCTGAGCCATATTTAACATCTTTATCCGCTCCCCTTCATCTATCTTGTCCCATCCATCCCGAGTTCAATGAAATCATGCCAGAACGCACGATCTGGCACAACAATTCTGCCGACTGGGATGAACTCGGAAACTTCTTCTCTGTTTTCCCTTGGAACCCTGTCTGTTTCTCCAGTCCCGATCCCTCCGAAATTTGCTCTCATATCACACATGTAATTCAAGCAGGTATTGAAAGTTTCATTCCACATACCCCCAAGAAACCTAAACTCCACCTTCAAAAGCCGTTGTTCTCCAAGGCCTGCAATAAAGCCAAGCTCAAAAAGTCCAAGCTCACAAAAGGTATGTTCAAAATCCTACACCCGAAAATCGTCAAACTTTCACCGAGGCTAGAAATCAATACAACCAAACTAACTTAGAGTCCAAAAATGCTCTTAACAATCGCATAAAAGATAAAGTGCTTTCCTGTCCAAAAGGCGGCAAATCTTTCTGGTGACTTGCCAAAAATATTAGTCAAAACTTCTGCAGAAGCACTCCCCTCCTGATCTCTGACAACAAAATTAGCTCCACCTCTAAAGGGAGGGTGAACTATTTGCTAAAAAATTCGCTGCCAATTCCACCCTAATCCATCGCGCCAATTTCGCCCTTCCAACCGCTACCAAAATGCCTGACATAATACCTAAGGTCAAACAAGTTCAGAAAATTCTTCTATCCCTTGACACCAAAAAGTCCTCCGGTCAGGATGGCATACAGAAAATGTTCTAAAAAATGTGCTCCAAAACTTGCACCCATCTTAACTCGTTATTTTCAGATCTCTTATGACAATGGTATCTTCCCAGATAGCTGAAAGACTGCTCGTGTGCAGAGGCTCCAAGTCAATTCCATCTAATTATAGACCTATGTCTCTTATCTCTGTTGCCAGCAAAGTTATGGAGAAAGGAAGCTTTGTCACACATAACTGAAACAAGTCTCTTGAATTTCATGGCGAATCTCAGTTTGTTCCTCTTGAAATTTCCAAGGCCTTTGACCAAGTATGGCATGCCGCACTCCTCAACAAACTACCTTCTTACGATCTTCCTACCATACTTTGTAGCTGGATCGGTACCTTCCTCTCTAATTGGCGCATATCTGTCGTGGTTGATGGTCACTAATCTAACTTCCATCCTATCAATGCTGGCGTCTCCCAAGGTTCAGTAATGGCGCCAACCCTATTTCTTCCTCACCTTAATGACCTGCTCTCATCAATTATCAATCAATATCCTTATTTCGTCACCGTTTTATCAAATGTTTACGAATTATAATGCTATAGAAAACAGTGTAGATATATTTTGTTGTAACGTTGCTCAAATTAAAAGGATATTTGTCTAACTTTTCTTCATATTATAAGTATATATGACCGTTGTTATGATTATGTTTTTTTTAAGTTATGTTAATTTTATGTCTTCTCTTTCCTTATCCTATAATTGGTAAACCTGTTGGATATTGTAACTAAATAAATAAATAAATAAATAAATAAATAAATACCAATTCCATCCACAGTAATGCTGACGACAGTATTCTTCACTCCAACATTCATTTTTCCAGACAAGTCTTGACTCAGGAGTTGGATAATAGACGCAGATCTATGCACTTATCCCTTTCCCAAGATCTACAATTAATCTTAGACACGGGTGCCAAGAACCTTATTCAGTTCAACGCCTCCAAAACCCAGTCATGCTCCCTGTCACGCAAAAAATCTGGCAACGCTTACCCCATTCACATGAATGGCCAAGCCCTACAGAACAATGAAACGTTCAATCTTGTTGGCACTGCTTTCGAATATGATCTCAGCTGGCACAAACACATTACTCCAGTATCCACATCGGCAGCTAAAAAGCTTGGTTTTCTCTTTCGGGCCAGAAAATACCTCTTCCCTGCCAACTTATTCAGTCTCTATGTTTCCCAAATAAGACCTAACCTAAGTACTGCTCCTACATCTGGGGAAGGGCATCACTGATTGACATCTTTGATTTTATCCAAAAGAGAGTCATTAGACTCATCAGTGACCCAGTCCTAACAAGCAAACGCCTTTCTCTTGCTCATCGCCGCGCTGTTGGAGATTTATCCCTTTCCTATAGGTACTTCCACGGGTTTTGCTCCGAACAACTAGCCGGTATTATTCCCCCCTAACTGTTCCTAACAGAACAACAAGAGGCGCGTTACGTATGCATCCGTTTACTGTCCAGCTACAAAAGCCTAGAACAGACCACTTCTCTCGATCGATACCTAGGGTCTCCTGATTATGGAACAAACTGCATGAAGATGTTTTCCCGTCCCAACCTCCAATCTTTTAAATCGCATGTCAATAGACTACAATTCCCTTCTCTTCAGATACTCACGGTACGTTAGTACTTAGGCTTGAAGTCTACGTGGGATGTCTTAGATAAAAAAATATTTGCATCAGAATTTCGACTAGTTCTAATTAAGCTAGTGCTTTGAAATTTTGCACACGTGTATAAGTGATGAATCGATATGGGTGACTGTTGATGAAACAACCTATCAAAGAAATAATCTAGTGGGAAATGCTTTAGTCCGCGTTTTAAATTTTGCGAAACAAACCGAGTCCTATTTAATTGCTAGCAAGACACTCCAAAATACAACTGCTGCAGTCATAGAACTCGTAACGCATGCTTTACAAAACTTTCGGGTGCAGGGACAGAATGTACTTATGTTGCTGGCAGACAGAGCAGTCAATATGGTTAAATTAGGCGCATCCCTAAAAACAAATAGCCCAAGTTACTACATATCACTTGTCTGCTACGTACCTTGCATCTCGTAGCTGAAACACTCCGTAAAAGCTATCCAGATATAGTTAATTTAATAGCATTAAAAGAAAGTTTTTCTAAAATCAGGAAAACGCGTGAAAGCATATCGCACAGCAAGCCCGAAAATTCCTGAACCACCTCAACCGGTTATAATCCGATGAGGAACCTGGCTCAAAGCTGCTTTTTATTACGCCAATTATTTCGAAAAAGTCAAGTATCCCCAGTGAAATGTTTGGAAATTTGGTTTTAGATACAACTTAACACATGGCCGCCATGTTTGTTTTTTTCTAGAAAACGTATAGATATATCTTTAAAATTTACAATGCCTTCATCACAACCTTTACTTTGGGAGGTATCCAAATTTCAATGTGAGGAAAAACTTTACTTTTTCTGTACAACACAATGGCTGCTGTTGGCCGCCATATTTGCTTTTTCTTACACTTCACCAATCTTATGTCACTCTTGGGATGAAGATAATTTACCGACGACTTATTTTGTGAAATTGGTCCGTCCATCCCACATAATATATATACATTATTGTAGTACCTACACCTTATCTACATAGCGCGTATATTATGTATTACATAGATATGCGCGAAAAACATACGTCTACCTTTACTCACGCAGGTAGGTAAAAATACAATAAAGAGTAGGTAAGTATTTTCTTTGTACTTCATTTTGTCCATGTGATGCGGCAGATACATATTGGTAACGCCACGGGATGGGCTAAAAGGAACCAACTCTACTGATCACCTTTTTAGCATTAGTAGTTTTGCCTGGGCGTTGATGAATGAATGAGTCAGTGAGTCAATTTTCTCTTTTATATATTAGTATGGATATAGATAATCGCTGAACTATTATAACAATTAATATTATATCTCTTATAGGTCATTTAGTCATTAAATACACACAATTAGTTGATGGGAGACGACTTATTAGGTGTACTATCAAACGCCTACCTTGGCAGTGGTAGTGGCAATGGGTTTAAAAATAATTACAAAATTAATATATGTATGTATCAAAATGGCTAAGTAGTTATGGGATCGGGAAACGATCTATAACCCGATTCGTACTGTCTGCGTTTTTCTTAAAACAAAAATAAATAATAAAGTATTTATGTATGAAAATCGAATAATACAGCAAAAATTTATACATTGTTGTGCACATAGGTAAACAAATATCCAGATATGTACATAAATAAAATAAACTTGAGATGAACTGACTCCGCCATTGCAATATACTGCCCTCCTTAGTTAGAACGTCCTAACTACATTTTTTCCATTTTCGGCTTTTAAGCATATATATAATATATTGGTTGTCTAATACCATATTCATCTATTCTCCCTAACTTAGAACTTCCAATTTAGCATTTATATTACAAATAGTCCTAATTTGCTCAAAATTTACAGTTAGGACAGTTTAATATGGTATCGGATAACGCATAAGCCGAAAATTGAAAAAATGTAGTTAGGACGTTTTATCTAAGGAGGGCAGTATATTGTTGTTAACAAAACTCCTTATCAGATAACAAAATTCTTGATATAACCATAACAATGATTTAGTTATATTTTCAATAAAAATTGTTTCTAGATAAAACTGATGTTATTATCTTTCAAGCAAAATTTTCTTTAAAAAGCACTGCTTTCGCGAGTTGGTTCTAACTGTGTTTAGTGTGAGCGAACGCTTTAAAAAGTTTCCAAAGGCAAGTATTTTCTCTTGTTTTATTTATATATTATAACTTTACAACTAATTCTATTCTAATCTTATTGTTTTAATAAATAAAAAATAGTGGTTATTCTGAAATAACAAATTTTGAACCTAGTAACCAAGAAACCAAGTAATTGAGACAACTCTAGAATGTTTCTGTTAATTTTCAAATATCCCAAACAAATATCTGTCTTTGCATGGAATGAAAATGGTGATATGCATTTTTGCATTTCCCATAAATTACATGTTCAGGCGTTGACAATGAAAGAAAAAACAAATGGAAAGGTGCATATCTGAAAATTTTAGTTAGAACTGGCTGTACATACCTACTACATTGTAAACTTTTTACTATATCAAAATGAATCTGCAAAATATATATCAACTCCGGAGCTGCAACGGGATACGTTTTTTAGAGGTTTAATAGCCTATTTTTATACAAGCGTCTACGGATAGCTCGTCACTTTTATTCCGTCACAGGTTGAAGGTGGATCGGAGGGCACCCAAGGTCGATAAAAGTGACCGATCCCTCTTCGAATGCGAGGAAAGAGACTGGTCAGGGCCCCTAACCAGGTGCTAACCCTGTTCCGACGTTAGGGTGCCCTCCGATCCACCACGGAATAAAAGTGACGAGCTTAAGTAGACGCTTTTCTACGGATAGCTCGTCACTTTTATTCCGTGGTGGATCGGAGGGCACCCTAAGGTCGGAACAGGGTTAGCACCTGGTTAGGGGCCCTGACCAGTCTTTTTTCTCGCAGGCGAAGAGGGATCGGTCACTTTTATCGACCTTAGGTTGCCCTCCGATCCACCGTTCAACCTGTGACGGAATAAAAGTGACGAGCTATCCGTAGACGCTTGTGCTTTACATAGTTTATTTTAAATTTCTGACGTTTCTGACATTTCCAAAATTTCGAAGATGTAGGTAGGTACGTTTTAAATACTTTAGGAGGAAAGTCCTTGAGTTAAATTTATGTCGGATTTCGGATTGGATAATTTTAAACATTAAAACCAAAAAAAAAAAAACAATATGTCTGAACCCTCTTCTCCAAGAATTATTTTAATTATACGGTAACTGGTTAAAAATAATATTAATTTAAAACTTCTTCCCCCTTAAAACAACTTAATGATATTGAACAGAATTTAATAAAAGTTCACCATTATTTTTTTTAATTACTAAACCACATGTTATTGTGTATTTTATCTCACCATACTTTAAATATTAATTAGACAGCTCCTTGAAATTGTAGTTTGTAAAAAATATTTTTATAGTTAGGCCTAATTTAGGTAGTTATGTTACTGTGCTGATTACAAGAATGACATGTATTTGTGGGTGAGACCAAAGAAAATAGTGCGTAGCTATTATTTTCTTTGGTGAGACGTAAGAATTTTATTGTAAAGGTAAATAGATAAATAAAAATTTAGAAAAAGGTATGGCTTACTAAACCTAAGCATGAACCAAACACAATACGTGAAAGACCGGATTCGACAAGCAGCACAGTTACAGTCACTGACAATAATTCATACTTTCCGGTCGGCATGGAAATGTAATGCACATCTGAAAGTTTGAGTTGTCAATGGCTGTATATTAGCAACTCTGGTTGGGTTGGGTTGGGTTGGGTTGTGGTTTTATTTCTTAAAAAATTCGTAACTATGCAGCCTCTTGAGTAAATGCAACCATTTTCTTCGTATGTAAGTAGTTTTTGACGGAGAATAGAATTTTGGATAAAAAATATACCTTTTCGTTTGACATTTCAAGCTTGTCACCTACCCTTCAAAATCAGTATATTAGGATATCTCATTGTAACACTTTAAAATCCTCACCCTGTATTTAAGTATAAGATAATTTATTTTACTACATTAACAAAAAACTATAGAACTTATAAACGTATTTGCAAATTCCCCTTTGCTATTTGGTTAACTTTTCAGGAGCAAATAAAAACATTTTACCTATCAAACAAGTTATTTCCTCCCATTATTTTATTTTGGTGGAAGTGTAAAACCTACATTTTTTCAAAAGTGTCCTGACCGCTTTTTTAAAGATGCTTTTTAGAGAACGGATTTATGAAATATTTTGAAATTATTTTCTCCAAAAACCCGTATATCGAAAGTAAGTTTTTTAAAAAATGTCGCCAAACAAGTAATTTTTACAAGTGCATTTTTCGAATATATATTTTTTTGAAAACAGTATTTATAAAATTAAATTATAAATTCTAGCAGCATGGAAAAAGTTAATGAAAAATGATCCTGAATAAACGCAAACGAACCTTTTTTGGGTTTGATCAGGTTTCCTTAGGTTTGGTACATTATTTTCTCATACAATACTTTATCAAAAAGCCGTTTCTTGTAAAAATTATTACTATCCGAAAAAAATTAATGTCGACAAAGATGTTCTCTGAAAAAAATGTATTTTTGAAAAGTGCTTTAGAAAAACTTGAAAAATTGGTTTTAGACAAATTGTACTTTCGGAACAATTATTAACAAATGAGCAGAAGGCATAAATAAAAAAAAATTAGTTTTATTATTTACACTTCCATATTAATCAAAACAATTTGTCCTGTCGAGTGTAAGCTAAGATGATCGACCCTTTTAGCTCTTTCTTTTATCAACAAATATATTTTTTGATGCTAAATTAAATAAATTTTTTCGAAAAACAGCTTCTTCGAAAATATGTTTTTTTAAAAAGAGCCTTAAAAATATATTTTCCGGAAATTTATATTTTTTAGAAAACATAGTTTTCCAAATTTAAATTATGAATGCATGAATGAATGAAATGTCAATGAAAAAATGACAAAAATTTCCTTGTGTTTTTTCAAAAAACTGTTGTGTTTTAATATGAATATTCGAAGTCTTTTTCGAAGCAATGTTTCAAAAATGTAATTTCTAAAAACATGTTTTCTTGAAAAAATTTAGTTTCAAAAAGTGGTTAAAAAAATTCGAAATTGGTTTCAGAAAAAAAAAATTGAAAACGTCCCTAGTTTTCGAATATCTGTATTATTGAAAAAGTTGTTTTCGAAAAAATGTATTTTCGAAAAAATGTAATTTCGAAAATGTTTCAGTCCAAATGGACAGAAGATATATGTAATTAAAAAAATGCTAGCATATTGATAAGTTAGGATGACAAACCGTTCTGTTTTCGCAAGAACAGGTTTAGATATTTCGTCCATTATGAAATAGTATAGGGTAGACCGGGGTCGGTTGTAACATTCTGACTTTAGTATTTAATTATGAAAAAACTATTAGAACTGGAAATAATATTTGTATGGCTATAGTTAAGGTAATTAGTTACCTACCTGTATTATGTAAGTGGTATTTTACGGCTGAACAAAGTAAAATCCTCACAGGTAACTAAAAATTAAAGTGATGTAATTTGTTACAACCGCCCCGACCCAGTGTCGTTTGTAACACTAAGGGGGGTCGGTTGTAACACCACATTTATGATAGGACTATGCTTAAAATTGGGAATATAATAAAATACTTATATAGGACAATCATGGACACTGGTAAATTTTCATTGGGGGCTTCCAGTTTCTTCTTGTATCTTGTCAATGACACGTGGCATAATTCATATTGTCTTGCTGATGATCTAATAGAGAGATTCTCATTAGTAACTTCGTTATATGCTGGTTCGTAAAAGTTTATATCTTTCGTACCACGGTATGTCTTCCTTTTCTTCGTACGGGGCATTCTTAAAAAAATCAATAAAAAACTATATTATCTGTATTACAACGGGGTCGGTTGTAACGTTACAACCGTCCCCGGGTTGCCTTGTTACAACCGTCCCCGACTGTACTTGCAAATTTGTATTACAATTTTTAAGCAAACAACACAACAACACGGTACAAAATTATGCTTATACAATAACAAAATACCTAAAAAAACTGTCTAGCACGATAAATTGTACTTACATGGCTTTTTATGCACTTTATCACAATAAAAACGAACTCGAATAAAGTTACTTTTTGATATAAAAAATTTAAATGGCTCTATACGCACAACTGTGTTTCATGGAGCCGGTAATGGTACTAATGGGAGTTTAGCAACTGAATAGGCGGAATCTTCGACAAATTAGCGCATGCATATCTATTACGTTTATGAAGATATTTGAGATGTTACTTTCGACCCCGGTCTACCCTACATTTCTTAAAACCTTAAACAATAAAAAAGTAATGTCTCACTCGAGCTTGCCCGTTTTTTTTTTTTTGGTCTGTTCTTTTATGTAGCTCGAGGTGACGTTGCCCCCTCCCCCCCTAGACGAAATTCTAAATCCGCCCCTGTCCAAATCACACATTTAAAATACAGCTTCCACCACTTCTTATTTATTTAAAACTTTATAAGATCATCTTACGTGCTAGATACAAATATATCATCGTTACCGTAGAAAAAGCACGCGTATGTTTGTGCAAGTTTTTATGAAAATAAGTTATTATTAGACACAAAAACAGAAATCATCCAACGCTGTTATTCTTAAAATTTGAAACCGAGTTGGCGGCAGTTGTTAACCGACCCTTTTGGTTCATTCTGAAAAATTTATCTTTTACCGCATAGAAAATAAACTGGTCAACAAAAAAATCGGCAAAAACGATTTTTACCCGACTTTTCAAACTGCTATAATTTTTTAAAAACTTAACTTTTTTGAGAGCGGTTTTCGGATATTGATAGCTCGTCTTTCCCAAATTAAGCATCAAGAAGTGATTTTGCAATGGAAGTGACATTTTCATGCTATACAGGGTAATTAATAAGGTAATGTAAAACTACTAAACGTTTAGGTGTGTGCCATATTGCCAATAATTTTTTTTGGTCGTTCCGACATAGCACGTTGGTAAGCTGGTATCAATATCTCCAGATGTGTTCGCCGGAATTTCAATTAATGGTCTCTGGCGAAAAATACAGGAGAAAACAAAAAAAGCATACAAATTTTGGTAGTGTCATTTTTAAAACGCTGTAGCTGGAAAATGGATTAATACACTTTGTCAGGCTTTTTGGGAATTGAAAGCCCTTTTTGTGTAGAGTTTTACCTAATAAACTGTTTTTTGTTCAATGTCAAAATGTTTGCGTTGTATAGGGGTGAACTAAAAAATAAATGAAAAGTGTTGTTAAAAATAAGTTTTCTTTTAATTTGTGCAAACTGAGCAGTAAGCGTTTTTTTTTCTTCCAGAACTACGGCGTTTTGCTCAAATTTCGATTAGTTATACAGCGTGTCCAGAAACCATCTAAACAAATGCGAAACGTTTTTTATTTTTGACTTTACAAAAAAGGTAATCCCTCATAAAAAGTTCTACATGGTGAGAAAATAGAATAGCCATTCGAAAATTTGATCTAAGACATACAGGGTGACTCAGAAATGTAAAAGTCCTAATCCATGTGAAGCTGAAAAGACACAAAATCGTTATTTAAGGGTAAACTGCCACTGCAAATGTACTAGTGTTAACTTTTTATGTTAGTGAATTAGGTTTGGAATATAAGTACAGGAGGTCCCAAAAATAAAAATAATTTTTTATTATCAACTTTACAAAAAAGTACCTATACAGTTTATCTTTAAATAAAGATTTGGTGTCTCTTTAACTTTACGTAAATTGAGTCTTTCAGCTTTTTAAGCCACTCTGTATTGTCCTATATCATGTTTTTGAATAATTATGCTCTTTTTCACAATGTTGGCTTTGTATGAAGATACCTTTTTTGTAAAGTCAATAATTAAAAATTTATTTTATTTTTGGGACCTCTTGTATGTTCCAAACCTAATTTACTAACATAAAAGTTACCTCTACTATATTTACAGTGGCAGTTTACCTTTAAATAACGATTTGTGTCTTTTTAGCTTCACGTGGATTAGGACTTTTACATTTTTGAGCCACCCTGTATGTCTTAAATCAAATTTTTGAATCGCAATGTGATTTTCTCTCGATGCAGAACTTTTTATAAAGAATAACTTTTTTCTGTAAAGGCAAAAATAAAATGTTTCCGATTTGTTAAGATTGTTTCTGGACACGCTGTATAACTAACCGGGAGGTGGACAAAACGCCCTCATTTTGGAAGAAAACAAACACATACTGCTCAATTTTCACAAATAAAAAAAAAATCATTTTTTACAATGGTTTTCATTTATTTTTAGTTCGCCCCTATACAACGCAAACATTTTGACCTTGAAAAAAATGTCTTTTAGATAAAACACTACACGAAAGGGCTTTCAATACCTAAAAAGCCCGACAAAGTCTATCAATCCGTTTTCCAGCTACAGCGTTTTAAAAATGACACTACCAAAATTTGTATGCTTTTTTTGTTTTCTCCTGTATTTTTCGCCAGAGACCATTAATTGAAATTCCGGCGAACACATCTGGAGATATTGATACCAGCTTACCAACGTGCTATGTCGGAACGACCAAAAAAAATTATTGGCAATATGGCACACACCTAAACGTTTAGTAGTTTTACATTACCTTATTAATTACCCTGTATAGCATGAAAATGTCACTTCCATTGCAAAATCACTTCTTGACACTTAATCTGGGCAAAGACGAGCTATCAATATCCGAAAACCGCTCTCAAACAAGTTAAGTTTTTAAAAAGTTATAGCAGTTCGAAAAGTCGAGTTAAAATCGCTTTTGCCGATTTTTTTGTTGACCAGTTTATTTCTACGCCAAATATGTTATATTATTTTTGCAATCAGCAGTACAACTAAATTAGGTAATATAATCAAACAATTTTTTACGAACTCTAATTTGGTAGACCTGGGTTATTTGATATATTTACCTATTATGACAACTAATTTTTTTTTCTTCCTTTTTGTAGAAGGCAAATTAACAATGATCTGGGTATTAATAGCCGGGGCATTAGCAGCCCTAATATGGTACCAATATATAAAACCCTTGAGTTACTGGAAAGACAAGGGGGTGAAGCAAACTAAACCATGGCCAATTTTGGGTGATACGTGGAGTACTCTGCTCAGAAGAATTAGCTTTATTGACTTCATACAGAAAATATATAATACACATCCAAACGAACGGTGAGTATATCATAGCTTTATCTAATTCTGGGTGAATTTGTCGTTTGCTGGATAAGTATATTTATATATTTTTTAGATATTTGGGTTTCTATCAATTTACCAATCCAACGTTGGTTCTTAGAGATCCAGAGCTAATTAAACAGTTAACAGTAAAAGATTTTGATCATTTTACAGACCACCGAGTGTTTGTTGATCCTAAATCTAATCCATTAGTAAGTGGAATGTTATTTGCTTTAAAAGGTAAATCAAAGTAAATTAATATGAATCTATAATGTTACTCGATATTGCCAGCAATTTCGCTTGGTGTAATTAGAGTATTTTTGAAGTATTAACCAACGACCCAATGTGCAGCATACCATGTAACTGACTTTCCTTGATGACAATAATTTTGTGTAGTAAACAAATTAAGTCAGTTCAGCTGAAGTTTTTAGATCCAACAGAATATATCCTGCAGAGGTGTAGGAAATGTAATGTTATCGTTAGTAACGGAACAAGTCTAACGTCCTGTTGCACAAACAGTTTAATCACGAATTGAACTAATTGGACATTTGTAATGTGACAGCACTCACGTTGATGTCATTGACAAAGATGATTCTAAGTGTCAAACAAATTTACTACTTGATTAAAAGTTTTGTGCAACCGGCTTTAAGAATAAGACAACTATGGCCACAAAAATTAAATTTGAAAAAAAATGTAATTCTAAAATTTAATTAAATTAAATTTATAGAGATGTTATGTACTCTTCCTTACAATTCGTTGAATACATTTCATGTGGAAAACAAATTTTAATAATAATAAGAAATAATTTCAATACCAAAAATTACCAACTGCTTTGGGTTTAGTGAGTTAGAAACATTGGCCAAGACCTCGTGTTGGTAAGATACATCAAACCTTGTTCATTGTAAATTCAAAGCAATATATTTCAGAATCCTAAGAAATACAAAGATTTTATATTGGATTCATTATTACATTAAAATTGGAATTATTCTTTGATATTTTCTTTTATATTTTACTATGATAAACTTATTATTTAATTTAAAATTAAAATTCATTAACCTAAATACAGATCAGAAGATGTGAAGTCGTTCGTGTAATCCTTCTAAATATTTTTTTAAGTAATTTACAGAAAAATTAGCAAATATTGTTTGTTAATAGTATTTATCTAGAAATGTTGATTTAGTATAAAGTATTGATATTTTATATAAGGTCCCTAGAATGAGGTAAGCTAAAGCAGTTTTTAAACTTATCAGAATTTCTACGTTTAAATTCTATTTAATTATGGATGATAGTTTACCTTTTGTTAAATATCTATAAAAATAATCATCGCTACGAAGAATAGAAAATATATTTAAAATAAAAATTATATTATATTGTACTATAGACTAAATAATACCTAGACGAACACTGCCGTGCAACGAAAAGCGGGTCTCCCTTGGGACATTTGGTGGGTTTACTGGTTTATGGTTTAAAAGTTTGTTGTCTACCATTATATAAATATGTATACTATGTATCTAGGTACATGTATATATAATGGTGGACAAACAAACTTTTAAATCATAGACCAGTAAACCCACCACATCTCTCAAGGGAGACCGGCTGTTCGGTGTATTCGAGTGTCTGCCTATATTATTTACAGTCTCTGATTGTACAGATTTATTATGTTTTCAAATGGATCAATCTAATTGCTCTATTTGATTCAATATTTCTTTCTTAATTTTTTTTATCTAAACTACATACTACGTATCCAATGCTTAATATAAAATTATCGACTTTACTCTTTATGTGCAGGAGAAAGATGGCGTGAATTGAGGGCAACACTTAGTGGCGCTTTTACTAGTAGTAAAATGAAAAACATATTTCAAATAATGGAGGAAGCAGCGGAAGGCTTTGTTAATTTTTTCCTGGATAAAAATGAAGACTGTATTGAAGTTGAGATGAAAGATACTTATACAAGGTATATACTTATCTTGTGTAATTAACTAGGGGAGAGTGACAATGAAATGGACAATTCAAGTCAAATGCTCAGATAATTGTGTGTACGCTGTAAATATTTTCATTCTTAGGTTTCACTATTTTTGTTTATGAAGCGCAATTGAAAATGCAAATTTTCTCCGTTTCATACTACCTATGCGATGCGTTATGTCATATTTTCGTATGTCTTCCAAATCTCCATACAATTTATTATATTATTTATTCTATATTTCGGAAACTATATGCAACAACTGCATATCGCTAGCCTCCGATTAGTTTGTAAACCCTGACCAGTTTTTGCCATTTGTATAGACTGTTCTCTTAAGGGTTTCATACACATAGCGTTTAACTTGGGTGGTCGAGTCAGTTCTCGTACGATCTGGAAATGCCGTGTCTCGCCCTAAACAAGGAAGGTGGTACAGGAGCCCGTAGTGGTCCGAGGAGGCACCACCCAACACATCTATTTAAAGTGCTGGTGGAATCCATACGGATGTTTCCAGCTCTGAATGTGTGAGTCGGATACCCCTAGTACACCCACGGTAAATAGTACTTAGGTTTAGGGTCTTCGTGGCCTGTTCAAAGATAAAAAAAAAACAGCGAAATGCGAGGAAACGGTACTGTCGCGTCGCGACAGGAAGCGGTACTGTGGTGTCGCGTTAGCAGTACCGGTAGCGCCAACCCTTCTGACCGAGTAAGTTATCTGCGCTGAAAGCTGCCCCTACGCCAATATATATACCTAGTTGCCATGTGAGTGCGCATATTGTACCTGTTAACACAAATGCTTTGGTAAATTTTACGATATTTTATTAACCCTACGACCCCCCACGTGACATTTGGCAAAAGCGCCGTGTCTTTAAGCGTTTACGTGACATTTTGGTGGAGGCGCCGAGGTGGCACCACCCCACACATTCTCTTAAAGAGCTGGTGAAATCCCTACGGATGTTTCCAGCTCTGGATATGTGAGTCGATTCCCCAGTACAACCACGGTACATAGTACTTAGACTTCGGTCTTCGTGGGCTGTCAGAATATAAAAAAAAACATGTGAGAGTTTCAACATACACATTCCGAAACTATAAGGATGTTTTGTTTCATTGCCACTCTCACCCACTTACGTGATCATGTTTAAAGTTTCTTAATTGTACAACATCTGTAACTTTACACAAGTTTACACAAATAAAAATATTGTTTAATTTTTTTGCCGCTATTTTAACATGACAGATTAAACATTGATCGTTTAGGTATTAAATAAGAGTTCAGCTGAATAAATATAGAAGCGATTTATTGTCATTAAAATTTTTCAGGTACACCAATGATGTAATTGCTACTGCAGCTTTTGGCATTAAATGTGATTCCTTGTCCGAACCAAATAATGAATTTTACTTAATGGGAAAAAAAGTAACAGATTTCGCGAGCCCTAGAAGGATATTTATTAGTTTGGGACAGGTTATGGTACCAAAACTTTTACAGGTACTCAAGCAGAAATCAGGTTATATTAATTAAGATACCATAGTCATAAAAAAACTCTAAATAATAAAGGTTTTATTAAATATGTAGGTAGGCAGGTATAGTTAATAAAGTGCTTGACTTTAATTATAAATTATAATCTTTTCTAAGTAGACATCCATAAGAACGACACAATTAAATCAATAGGGAATATAAAACCCAAATAAATCTGATTTTTTTATATTCTCTACATAAATTAAATGTTTATGGCGATTGCTGTTATCCATTTATTTTGGTTTTTATTAACAAGAAAAAAGAATTTCTACTGGACATTTTCGCGCGAATTTCTAAACTTGTAAAACGTGATCCCATTGGCTGTGTCGTCAAAAGTGTTTTTATGACTCATAATAAATAAGTACATCGCGAATTTCAGTGTTGTAGGGTCATCAGAAAATCAATAAAAATGGGATTTAATGCGTAACTCATCCAATGAAATATTCCTGCACTTAAAGTAAAAAGTTTCTAAAATCATAATCGTGTATATTTCAAGCCCAAATCGGCACAGGAACTTTTAAATTTTGCAACAAAAACTATCATTTTTGCGAAATTTTAACACACATTATATCTTAATAATTTTAAGTAAATAAACTGCAATTCTTTGTTTTCATGGCAATTTTGCATGTCCCCGATGCAAATAAAGCTATTTATTTATAACTTTAATGAAAAAGTAAGCGATTTAAGTTAGCAGGAGGTATTCTTAGGTAATTAGCGGATAAAATAAACCCAAAAAGAATCACTAAATAAAGAAAAAGGTGTGGAATAATGTCCTGAAAAAATCAAGAAAATTCGGTTCCTACCCCTTAAATACGCTCCTGGATGACCCATTCGGTATTCATTTTAAAATGTGATTATCCATTTTTAAAGATAGTGTTGCAAGATTGGGAAAAAATTAGATAGGAAAAAATATATAGTGATACAAATGTACCGATGTCGAGGGCAAAAAAAGTCAAAAAATCGAAATTTAATCAGCGATTGCTCCCTTCGTATAAAGAATGAATGAACTAGAAAATATGGATACAACGTATTTCGACTAGCTCTTTCCGATTAGGTATATGGGATTTTAATTTAACCATTTTGACTGTACAAAAAATTAAAAACCGCGAAATATTTGGGTCAAAAATCGAAATTTTCAGTTTTCTCCAAATCTATTCATTTTCCAGTCATTTTAGGTTTAGGTAAAAGTATTTGAAAAAGAAAGTGTAAGATTTTAAAGTTCCACATGTAAATCCGTTTTTGGATCTGACGTTTTGTTTTCGAGTTATTAGGTTCCAAATGGCATTTCCCGACCTAAAAAAATTCAGAAGAATTACTTGCCATTTTTCGATCCTCACCAGTTTCAATAAAGTTCTGAAGCTCCGGGTTCTCTACAACTTCCGAGAATTTACATCGATTTAATTCACTTTTGCGACCTGTACCCGATTTCAATGGAAATTGCGGAAACTTCGAATTTGGCGTTTAATAGCTCCGAAACAAAACATCCTGTATAACTAAATTTTTTGCCGAAGCTAGTTGCACTATTCCTCTATCAACCCAAAAAGTCGAGTGCGCCCCTCTGATTGTTTCCGAGAAAAACAAACCTCTTCGACTTTAGGTTAAGCCTGACGTTAACATGTAGATTGACACTTATTTTTGGTGATCTGACGTCATTATGCACTTAGGTAAAGGCCGATTTTTAAATTGTAAAAATGTATTGTAAATGTATTTACAATGTAATTGTGATAAATTATACCGGAAAGTAAACATTTCTTGTAGCTAAATTATCCTACTAATTTTCTTCAAAATAATTTTTTTGGGTTTGAAATGACTATAAAAAGATATGTGCATATTCCTTATTAAAATAGAATACTAGGTACAACCAACAGAATTTTACTGGACTCAATAATGAATTAGAACTTTTGTGGAAAATAATACTTAAAAGAAAGCTTGTGGTTGTGTAATGCTTTAACATATTCTTGAGACTCCAAAATTTACCTATGTAGAGTTTTATCTCTACAGGCTGAGTTTTTAAAGTTTTACAAGGCCTCGCGTCACCTCGAAAAAGGTTTAAGATATTTCTATGAAATTTTGGTGAGTTATTAGGGAGATACTTAAATATATTTTTGATATTTACCCCCTCTCTCTATTTTGGGGGGTGGGGGTAACTTTGGAATTTTAAACTGAATGATGTACTTTTGTTTATAAAATTCGAATTTATGTAAAAAACTACATATTATGTGTACAAAATTTATTGTTATTTGCTCTTTCGGTTACGGAATTATGGTTAACTAAATTTTGATTGTATTTAAAAAATAATAGATTTTACCAATAAATCAACTTCACCTATTTCAGAATTATTATTCGTTTCCGTGAAAATGCGTTATTTTTACTTAAGTTAGTTCAGAATTTTGACGTTTTAATGATTATTTTTCAGTTTATTGCACAGTTAAACATGGAAGCGAATTCTAAAGGCGCGTATACACCTGAGCACGAACTGGTACGAGGCAAAAGCGAGCCGCCGCTCACGTACAGGTGTGTACGTATCACCGAGGAGAGGCAAACGGCATTCGGCCGAACGACGTTCGGAGCGAGGCCGTGCGATACCATTCGACGGGAGTCGGTACATCAAAGAGAATTTGGTTCAGATGTGGACGGTGTTTTGCCTCGTTGAGTTATCAAATTAAAAAGTCAGTGTAGTGTGGTGTACGTATTTATTATTTTTGTGGTTTAGGCAAAGTTTACAAAATTAATGTTGTAAACTTTGGTTTAGGTTTCAATTAAAAATGAGTTGGGATAATGAAAAGATATTGTAGGCTAATAAATGAATCACCAGTTGCCAAATATCTCAATGTGATAGCCAATCTCTCTTCCGGAGTAACAAATTTTCGTAAATATGTATCGTTTCTTGATATTGTTTCACGAATTGATTCCAACAAAAAAATGAAGTCGTTGGGAGACATTCTCGTGAAATTTCGAAAATGACCACTATCTTCCTCCACATACTATTTAAAAATAATTTTCCTCGCGTGATAAGTCTATTTTGGTATATTCTGGTTGTCCACCAGCGTCTTTTTTTCTAAAATATTTAACAAATAACAACAAAATTGTTTCAATCTTCACTAAATTTTTATTCATTAACATGACAATTGTTTCGACATCACAGTGTCTTCGTCGGATGGTTGGTATAAACTAACTGTTCTTATTATATTATGTATTAAATACTCAACAAATTTTTACCTAAAAATGTTTACCTAAAAAATTTGTTGAGTATTTAATACATATAAAGAAAATAGTTAGTTTATACCAACCATCCGACGAAGATACTGTGTTGTCGAAACAATTGTCATGTTTATGACTAAAAATTTAGTGCAGATTGAAACAATCTTGTTGTTATTTTTAAATATTTTAATAATGGATCTTCATCAAGTAAAGGCTACATCAATTCAATCTTTTTTTAATAAAAAAGCCGTCAATATAAACGCAGTACTAGCTACTACCACATCGTCGACGCTCTCCATACTCCGCAGCTGATCTGAACGAACTAACGAACGTACGGACGGAGGATGGGAACGGCGCCTCGTTCGGTGCCTCGGCGTTTGTTGTTCGCAATCAAAAAAAGTTACAGCGTTTGGCATCGCATGCCTCGTTCGCGTTCGTGCTCAGATGTATACGCGCCTTAATACGCAAGTTGATATGTTCTTAATTTTGAGGGAGTGCAGAAAAAACTACAGAGTAGAAAACAGGTGGATTGGACTAGCCGGTCCGGTCAACTGGCCTGCTAGGTCCCCGGATTTGACCCCCTTGACTTTTCTTGTGGGGTTTTATAAAGGACAAAGTAATGGCGACTGCACCTAAAACTTTAGATGATATGAAAGACCGAATCCGCTTTGCCTGCTTATTAGTAACACCTGAAATGTTACAGCGGTTACGAAATTCATTTAGAAAAAGAGTGACAAAGTGTTTGGAAGTTGAACGGGGACATTTCGAACAACTTCTCAAGCACGACAGACGATAAAGAAGTTGATGTTTTGTTTTAAAAAATGTACACAATAGTTATTTGTGTAACTAGTGCAAAAAGTATATATTTGTTGCACGATGCATGAAGTTTGCAGCTCGAGACGAAGTCGAGAGCTGCAATCATGCTGAGTGCAACAAACATACTTTTTGCACATGTTACACACAATATTTTTTCTACGATCGGTTTATTTTTTATTACAGTATTTTACAATTTAAGAAATATTTTACAATGCAAGGAATAATACTCGTATTCATTAGGGTATCAAAGTGTTTTTTGCACTAGTGCAAAAAATAAGTTACTTTTTGCACTAGTGCAAAAAATTAAGCTTTTGGCACAGTAAATAGTGCAAAAAGTACTAACTTTTTGCACGATCGTAGAAAAAAGTAGTTTTTTACGTAGATTCGAGTGTTATAAGCAAAAGTACATCATCCGATTTAGAATTCCAAAGTTACCCCCACCCCTCAAAATGGAGAGAGGAGGTAAATGTCAAAAATATGTTACCGCTTTCGAGACATCGCCATGTAACGCTTTAAAAAAGCGTGTATGGTTCAAGTAGAACATGGCCTAAGATGGGGTTAAAGATTTAATACAAAACCCTATGGCAAGCTTTAGAAAAATGCACTGTATACAGGGTGTTTCAAAAAACATGTGCCATCGCTTAAGAGGAGATTCCTTGTAAGAAACTAAGGCAAAAATTTATATAAACATGGGTCCGCAGATGCTTCGTTTTAAAGATACAGGGTGTTAAATTTCTTAATTTTTTTCAGTTTATCCAAAATATTTTCAAAATGGCTTCATCAATTTTGATGAAATTTACATTGTATTGTACTTGTACTTAAATTACGCATAATTCTGACCACGAAAAGACTTTGACAGGTCCTCCAGGGGGTACATATGAGAAGGCGGTACAATATTTTTCCAATAAAAACATGTACGCCACTGATTTTTTCACATTTTCGTATATTGGTCAAATAAACTGCTGGCCAATTCAAGCGGGACAAACTAAATTTTTGATAAAATTTAGAGTGGAATATTTTCGAAACGAAAAAAGATTTTGATTTAACTTTTTCAGTATGTAATTGAATAGTTCTTCTAGTTTTTATACTTCAAGGCACTATTGCTAGCAGTCGCTGCAACTCTATTTTACAGGGTGTTAAGTGAAACCCTGACTTTTTTGGAAAAGTTTTCCAGTTCCGAGAATCTAGGAAGAATTTTTTTTGAATTTTCTTTTCATACTAAAATGATCCATGGTCAAATACAAAAAAACAATTTCTCCGGATTTTCTCTATTTTCATTTGTTTTCCGTATACAGGGGTTAGTCGAAATTATCGACTTCTTCTTACAAAGGAACCCCTAATTTGGCCGTTTATTCACAAAAAGCGAAAGACCAAGTAAATTTGTAGTTTGAAGTAGTCCAGCTAACAAAATTAATACAAATTTTTGTACAGGGTGTAGCAAGTTTGGATCACGGGCTAGTAAATTATTATTTTTTAATTTCTACTACTTTTTCCTAAGTTAACTATTAATTATCACGTGCTACGTTAAAGGGTTAAAATTTGTTAGGTCCGATAACAGTACTGGATAGAAAGATCCTTTTTGCCCAAACGGGTTTTTCATTTTTTGTCTAGTCCCATTTTTAGTGATTAAACGGCTCGCATTTTGAACCTAACTTTTTGCAATTGCATCCATGAACGATTGAAGTGAGAGTGCTTTTTTGGTGGTACATAATTAATGTTTTATCCAAGCAAAAAACATGTAGTGGCCAAACAGCTAATGATGCTTATTCGAAGAATTTTTTAGCATTATACAGGGTTGCAAAAAATATACCACCTATACTTTGCAGGTGGATTTCTGTTAATTTAGCGGCGTTTCTATTTCTTAGTCAAAAGATCTAGTAGGCCAAAAAATAAAACATTTTCTTTGCTATTGACAGTTACCAAGGCAACAAAGTATTCTTCTTTGAATTGGTGCGTTATTATCCTTTATAATGGCTCGATTAAGTGCAAAAGAACAAGCTAATTGTTTGCGTTTACTACAAGATGGGGTAAAAATTAGTATTATTGCGGATATGTACGGGGTTGGGCGAAGTACAATATCTCGACTGCGTCAACGCTTCCACGAAACGGGAAGTGCAAACTATCGTTATGGGGGAGGTCGCCAAAAGAAAGTCGGCATTGCAGATGAAAGATGGTTGGTTAGAGAGGCTCGTCGAAGGCGAAAAATTTCATCAGAGAAAATTAACCAGGAGTTCAGAGCAAGAACACACATTCGTGTGAGCAATAGGACCATTAGAAGAACTTTAAACAATAATAACTTAAGGTGAGTTACTTCAAATGAGATCTTATTTTTTGTACCAATATTTTTAGTGTTTCATTTTAGTAAGTCGGCTATTATAATATCGACGTCAGCTGAGGCGTGAATCTTGGATTTTGCGCACCGATATTATAAATGTAAACTTGAACTAAGTTGTTCATAAATTAAAGTTTTGATAGGCGACCCTAAACACATTATTTGTGCTTGCAGCGTAATGTTCCTTAGTTCTTCCCTAGAACTAAGGTTATGAAAATTGACCTAATTTTGCATTTTAGTATAATAAAAGCTACTGTTGGCTTATTTATTGGTTCATTCCCTACACCTATACTACAGATTTTTAAGCCAAAATTTTAATTTTAGAGCTCGGCGACGTGCTAAATGTGTGCGACTTCTACCACAGCATAGGCGAAGACGTCTCCAGTGGGCATATGAACATCGCAATTGGCCATTAGATAACTGGGAAAACTGCATGTTTGTAGACGAGTCAAGATTTAATTTAATTCACTCGGACGGCAGAATATTAGTTTGGCGTGAACGTGGCGAACGGTATATGGAGGAGAATATGGCTCCTCAGGAACCTTTTGGTGGTGGAGGCGTTACTGTTTGGGGTGGTGTAATGTTTAATGGCAAAACGGAACTTTTTTTAACATTAGAGACCATTAACGGTCAGGTATATAGGGACGAAATTTTAAGCAATATCGTTCTACCATTTGCAAACAATTTTGGGAACGATTTTGTGCTAATTGACGATAACGCCAGACCTCATAGAGCACGCATTGTGCAAGAGTTTTTGGAAGCTAATAATATTACCAGGATGGTCTGGCCTGCAAAATCACCAGACATGAATATTATCGAACACGTCTGGTCTAAATTGAAATTATTGATAAGTTCTAGGGAAGATCCTCCTCAGACTCTAGAACAACTTGCAGACGCCATTGTTCAGGAGTGGGAAAATATTCAGCAAGAATTTGTCAATAATTTGGTAATAAGCATGCCTCGAAGATGCCAAGAGATAATAAATGTAAGGGGAGGTCCTACTAGGTATTAAGATTTGTTTTGTTTTCGTTAGTTGCAAGTTTTTATAATACCTTCAAGTAAAAAAAATGTTCTATAATTTAAAACGTTTTCTGTTTACCTATAAAAGTAACAACCAAAATTTACATTTTGGATCTCCTAAAGTAATGCCGGGAAAAATAACTACTAAATTTGAAAATTACGTATCTTTTCGAGTACTTTCAAAAGTAATTAAATCTTCTGAAATTTCTATACCTTCTAAAAACTACGCTATACAGAATTTTATAACTTGTTCAGTTGAATTCACTATCCATCTCCAATTTTTGACGAGAAAAATGTACTCCGTGACTATTAATTTAAGACACTTCTTATTAATTAAAATTTCTCAATGCCATGTACTGACTTTTTAGAGCAGTGGTAAAATATTTTTCTTTTATAATGAATAATCGAAGTTTACGAAAATCCAAAGATATCGAGAAACACGTGGCTTCTATTATAAGTAGTAACTTCTGCACAATCCTGTATAATGTGAAAAAGTTCCGAATGAATATTATTCTTTTTATCTGTATCGTTACTAGATTTTATTAATAATAAGTAGGACATTTTCTTTAATAATTATTAATATAGCAAAAAGGAACTTTATGAATACCTAAAGGACTCTAAAATCACATGATTTTCATATAAAATGTAGGTGATATGTTTTGGGCAAACGCGGACAAAAGCAGCGAATAAGCATCTTTAGCTCTATGGCCACGACACTTTTTTATTGGTTGGTTAAACCAATAAACGATGTCCACTTCAATAGTTCATGAATGCAATCGCAAAAAGTTAAGTTTTAAACGCAAGCCATTTGTATCACTAAAAATGGAACCAGACAAAAAAATTCAAAAACAGTTTCGGCAAAAAGTTCCAAGAAAATTGGGACTATATTCAATTAATTTGAAAATCACATGACTTCCATATAAAGTATAGGTGGTATATTTTTTGCAACCCTGTATAATGCTAAAAAATTCTTCGAATAAGCATCATTAGCTGTTTGGCCACTACATGTTTTTTGGTTGGATAAAACATTCATTATGTACCACCAAAAAAGCACTCTCACTTCAATCGTTCATGGATGCAATTGCAAAAAGTTAGGTTCAAAATGCGAGCCGTTTAATCACTAAAAATGGGACTAGACAAAAAATGAAAAACCCGTTTGGGCAAAAAGGATCTTTCTAACCAGAACTGTTATCGGACCTAACAAATTTTAACCCTTTAACGTAGCACGTGATAATTAATAGTTAACTTAGGAAAAAGTAGTAGAAATTAAAAAATAATAATTTACTAGCCCGTGATCCAAACTTGCTACACCCTGTACAAAAATTTGTATTAATTTTGTTAGCTGGACTACTTCAAACTACAAATTTACTTGGTCTTTCGCTTTTTGTGAATAAACGGCCAAATTAGGGGTTCCTTTGTAAGAAGAAGTCGATAATTTCGACTAACCCCTGTATACGGAAAACAAATGAAAATAGAGAAAATCCGGAGAAATTGTTTTTTTGTATTTGACCATGGATCATTTTAGTATGAAAAGAAAATTCAAAAAAAATTCTTCCTAGATTCTCGGAACTGGAAAACTTTTCCAAAAAAGTCAGGGTTTCACTTAACACCCTGTAAAATAGAGTTGCAGCGACTGCTAGCAATAGTGCCTTGAAGTATAAAAACTAGAAGAACTATTCAATTACATACTGAAAAAGTTAAATCAAAATCTTTTTTCGTTTCGAAAATATTCCACTCTAAATTTTATCAAAAATTTAGTTTGTCCCGCTTGAATTGGCCAGCAGTTTAGTATGTTAAATTCTTAAGTAAACTTATATCTTCATTTTCATTTCGGTTTAGTTTTCCCAACCATCGATTTTAACATGTAAAGACCATTTAAAAATTTAACGTCCTGTATCTTTGAAACAAAGCATCTGCGGACCCATGTTCATAAGAACTTTTTGCCTTAATTTCTTTCAAAGAATCTCCCTTTAAGCGATGGCATATGTTTTTTGAAACACCCTGTATATGAAGGTGTAAAGGCATACCGCAAGGAGCATATAATTTGAAATAAAGAATATTACTGAGCCATATCCAGTACGTCAAACGAGTCCCTTTATCACAAGTTGTCGAAAAATTGTTAAATGTTCTACCATCATCAATATTTTTAGCTATTAAAGGTACCCGTATTCGGATCAGCAGTACAAGAATTCTTCACAAGAGTCATAAGTGAAACTATAAGGATCAGAGAAGATAAAGGAATAGTTCGTCCGGATATGATTCACTTACTTTTAGAAGCAAGAAAAGGGATAAAACATGAAGAAACCGAAACTATAGAAACAGGATTTGCTACTGTCAAAGAATCAGCATATAATAGTAAGGCCTAGCGTGATAATATTCTTGTTAGCCGTGATTACAAAGAACTTACATCTAATTTACAGTCTGAATGTATCTTGACGGTCCTTTTAGGACCTAGTCAGAGGGTTTAAATCGAAGTTTTAAGACGAAGATACAGTCTTTAGGCAAAAGCATTTTCATCTGGCAAGCAAACGTACTTGCACAATACATATTTATGTCACTAAATATGCCCACAAAGGTCTTAAAGCTCACCTGGGCTTGTTACCGTCCCTCAAAAACACAAAGTAATTTAAGGGTTTCTTGCTAAAACCGGTAAGCTCCATTTCTAAAAATTTTATAATTAAAAAGGAAAACTATTTTGACATGTAAGTCTTACAAACCAACATGGAAGAAATAATTTAAAAATGTAGCAATTTATGCAATAAAACATTTATAGCAGATTCAAAATATTTTTTAAATAGTACTTTTTTGTTCAAAATTGATTTGTTCGTTTTGTGATCTTAATTAAAAAAAAATGCAGATTTGAAAAAATATGCGATAAATAAACAGAAACTCTATTAACAACTGAAGCCCCGTATTGCTATCACAAGGGTAGGTCTCCCTCTACTTCTTCTGATACCCAACGACATAATAAAGCCCACCCACCAGAAATATCTCAAAATCTCTTAGAATTTGAGAGTCTTTTCAAAAGATTTTTGTTTAATTAAAATGATGTTGTTCTCACCAGAACGGCCAATTTATAACAATAGAGTACAAAACACAGTAGAGTATTTGGGCTGTTACTTAGATGTGCGGTTTCTCTGTATCCGAGTGTACTTAGCCATAAAACATTGAGTACCTACCAAACCAAAATCAAATCATCTAAAAGTATATTTTAAATGTTATACTTTTACAGATAAAGTAAGACAAATCAAAAACCTCACCGATGAACTTATAACGTCCCAAGCTTTCATTTTCTTTATTGCTGGTTTTGAGACAATTTCCACAGCGATGTGTTTTGGCTCATATGAACTAGCTGTTAATAAAGACATTCAAGACAAACTTAGGAAGGAGATTAAAGAATCATATGAAAAAAGTAAAGGAAAAATTACTTATGAAGCATTATTAAAAATGAAGTATTTGGATATGGTTGTTTCAGGTAAATATATTTTACACTGATGTATTATGCAAAGCAAATCATGTTATTACTAATAATAACACAGTACTTGATTAGAAACGAAATTATAGTTTAACACGATTTTAAAAGATTCTTATAACTAGTAGGTATAGGTAACGAAAAGCAATAGTTTAAAATGCGACTAACAAGCACAGATGCTTTTAAAATTAAGTTGTTTTTTGCGCCTATTTTATTATTTAAAAACTGAAAACTTCTTCCAATAGATCAGATGTCAAGTTTGGTTTGGATGATTATTATGATAACAGACGGGAAATAATTTTAGATTTTAGTTTTTAAAACATTCTTCAAAACAGTTTTAAAACGACAAAAATCTCTTGATCCTTGAAGTGCGTTTCCACGTGATTAGCGCATTTTTTCTACCGATTCGCGTAGGTATTACGGCGCAAAACTTTCGACTACACGCAAAATGTTGTACAAATATTTACTATTTTCAAGAATAAACACTTACCCTCCAATAAAGCTGAAAATATTATTTTTAAGACCAGCCCGGATTGAGATTTTTGCGTTTTAAAAGCCTGTTTACATTACGTGCAATTTATAGCATACAAGTTATAGCAAGGCAATTAATTGCATTGCATAACCGTTATAAGGCGATTTTCATGCAAGTATCCTGCCAAGAAATGTCGCAAACTTTAAAAATATATCTAAATTAGCTGCTGAAAAAAGGGATTTTTATTGTGCCACAAGCTGCTTTTTGAGACATATATCTTCTTCGTTTTTTTATACAGATTAACATTAAAAAATATATTAAATTCGCAAAATAAACCACTCAAACGCCATTCAAAATAAAAGCGATATTATTTTTTCGAGGCTATGTTTACTTTTTTTTATACATATGGTTGATGCTTCGAAATACTACTAGAAAGTTACTAAAAATGCATGCTATTTGCAATTAAATTAGAACAAGTCCTAATTTCCTGCAATGGAAGTAAAATTGCAACAGCTGATTGAAAAGCCACCAACGCGCATGCTTGAATGCAATTTTTTCTTGCAGAGCACCAATTTGCACGTAATGTTAACAGGCCATCAGTAGCAAAAACGCATTATTAAGTCTCGACTTTCAGTGGCATAATACTACTCATGTCAAAAATAAAAGCAATTGGATTGCGTTTAGCGTCACGACTGTTGTAGTGAAAAACAAATTAAAACAGTTAGGCGGCTCTTATACTGAAGCAACAGACAACCAGCAATAGACAAGTAGCAATGCGCAATATGTATCGCACAATGAAAATGCACGGCATTTACTGTAGCGTCTCACAGTATGGCAACAGCAATATCGCCTTCGAAAATATTGCTAATTTTAGGCAATATATGTTCCCCAGTGTTGCGAGTTGTTTTGATTTAACAAGATGTCGCCGTATCATCGGAGTCGTCGGATGACATGATAGCTAGAGATTGCTGCGAATACTGTTGCTTGAGTGTGCGAGATGGTCAAAATAATATTGCTTGTTGCTTATTGACAGTTGATAGTTGCTTATTGCTCGTTGCTTCAATGTAAGAGCCGCCTTAGACGGCTCTTACCCTCAAGCAACAGGCAACAAGCAATAGGCAACTAGCAACGCGCAATACGTATCGCCTAATGAAAAAGCACGGCATTTAATATAAACGGTCACACTATGGCAACAGCGATATAGCCGAAAATATTGCTAATTTCAAGCAATATAGGTTGCCCAGTGATATCGTAAAGTGAATTGTGTTGCAAGTTGTTTTAATTTAACAAGATGTGGCCTTATCATCGGAGTCGTCCGATGACATGATAGCTAGAGATTGCTGCCAATACTGCTGCTTGACTGTGAGACGCGGTCAAAATTATATTGTGCGTTGCTTATTGACAGTTAATAGTTGCTTGTTGCTTGTTGCTTCAGTGTGAGAGCCGCCTTAGGTTTTAAAGCGAAATTTCTTATTCTCGCCTCGCAATGTACTTACCAAGACAGACATTACAATTTGATTATATGAAATGTTTTTGTAACTGTTTAAGATATTAATCTGTGTGAAAATAGTTGTAAAAAGTTTTACAGTGTCACGATATCAAGAGATATAAATCTTAATGTCACGCAAATCAACAAAAGGCTTTTTAAAACGGTTTGAAAGCACTTGAGTGCAGGGAGACAAGTTTAATTCAGAAACTCATTTCTAAAATTGAAAGATCAAACGCATCTCATTCGTAGCAACCATTTTTAACCAGATTTTTAACTGTTTGCTTTCAGAAATCCTAAGAAAGTGGCCACCAGTATCATCCATTGACAGAGTTTGCACCAAACCATACACCATTGAACCTGTCAATGAAGGTGAAGTGCCTGTTCATCTTAAACCAGGCGATTCATTACTGCTTCCAATTTACGCCCTTCACAGAGATCCAGACTATTATCCAGAGCCAGACAAGTTTGACCCAGAACGATTTTCAGAAGAAAATAAAGACAGCATCACCCCATATACTTATATACCTTTCGGATCGGGCCCTAGAAATTGCATTGGGTCTAGATTTGCTCTTCTGGAAGCTAAAGCACTATTTTTCAATTTGTTGTTAAATTTTGAGATTGTACCTTCCAAAAAGACACAAATTCCCATTGTAATAGGAAAGAAGTCACGATTTCCCATCGCTGAAGGGGGATTTTGGTTTACATATAAGCGTATCAAAAATTAAGATATGATGAATGACGTTTGTTGTTAATGTACTATTACATCCTTTTAGGCGTAAAAATATTTTTTTTAAATAAAGTGTGAGTTGTAATGTTAAATTTAGAAATTGTTTTATTTTTACTTCTTTTAGGAAGGGCTAAGTGGATTTGAAAATTATTTCAAACGGCATCGACAAATGATTATATGAAGAGATATTGTTGTTAACTTCTGCTACTGTTATATATATCGAGGGTTTCCTGCCAGAAGGGCGTATCAACATAAACATGACAGTACATATACATAATACCTAGCATGTTCAGGGTGATATTCGTTGTTCATACTTCTGAAACGCTCTGGGGGATGCGACTTTTTGGCACGGCAAACCTATAGCTAAGGGAATTAATTTTGGCCATAAAAGCAAAATAGCAATTTTTGTGGATACGCCCTTCTGGCAGGAAACCCTCGATAGATAAATATATTATACAGTATGGTCCGCTAAGTGTGCAACAAATGGGATTTTTATATTAGTGACATTACCTAAATATTATACATACCACCGAAAGCTGATGCATGCCTAAAAAACGTATTTGCTTCACTTGGAGTCGCTTAAACTCGAACAACATACAGGGTTGGCCAAAAAATATGAATATCATTCAAGAGTATAGTACCCTTATTTCAAAAAAATAGGGCAAAGTTGTATAAAGAAAAGTTGTTTAAAGTTAAAAATTATATCCAGGTTTAAAGTATCTCCTATCTGAAAAAAAATGTTTTAGTGAGGATTCGAAGTATTTTGGTTTTTTATTATTCACATAAGGCACATATCCAATTAGAGCAAAATAAATCACATATGCGTTAAATTTTAAAAATTTATTAAATCGGTGTTAATTTAATTGAACTTTATTTTTTTAAGGAACCCCAGACTCTACGGCTGTTGCAAGGATACTTTATCTAACTTTATAATTTAAAATATGATCTTTACTTAAAGCTAATTACTTTATTGTTGTAACGCAAATATCATAAAGCTTTTATTTAATGCCAAAAACAAAATAATATTAAATTATTTTATTTAAATATCAAGGACAATTTATAATTATTAATATTAATAAATATTAGTGGACCATTTTACAAATGTAGGTTAGGGACTGGCAAATGAAATTAAAGCCAGGAGTTATATGAGATTTTTGGTTAGGACATCCTTACAAAATTCTGTAATGCTCCTCCTAACAAATACTGACAGAGTCAAAAAAAGTAATTAATAGTTTCAAAAATAACAAGGCGCCTGGGTTAGATAATTTAAAGGGTGATGTTCTCAAATTAATAGTCAATGAAATTTCTCCACTCTTAGCACATATTTACTATATTTCTTCAAATAACGGACTGTATCCTGAGGCATTTAAAACAGCTTTAATAAAACCACTGTTTAAAGGTGGCGATAAGTCAAATATTAAGAATTAGCGATCGATATCTTTGATTTCAGCATGTGCAAAATTTTTTGAAAATCTATTAAAAATTAGAATATCCGATTACCTTAAGAAGTATAGAGTCTTGTCGGATAAACAATTTGGATTTAGGGAGTACTTTTTACAGCAGGAATTCTCCCATTGCTACCAGGTCTTATAAATAGCCAGAATACACAGAAGATTAGCAGAATACAATGTCGTGCCTCACAGGCCCGCAACAGGTCCACTCCTCACCGTAGATCATCGAAGGCGGAGGCTACAATTCGCTCGAAAATAACACATTGGAAAAGCCATTAGTGGGCCGATATATTGTTTATATAAGAGTCCCGATTTTGCCTATTTAGTAATGACCGCCGTATGAGGGTCTATCGACTTCCCGGAGAGCGATATGCTCAGTGAAATATAGGAATAGTTAACTACAGCTGTTATGATATAGGGGGCATAAAATAAGGCTCTTACGAAGTTAGTGATAGTTTAAGGAAGGCATCTCACATCTGCTATATACTTAACGGACATTTGAGAACCCCACGTTGTGCCATTTGCACCATTTATTGGAGAAAATTTCTTATTAGTGCACAATAGCGCAGGGCCACACATCTATCGAAAGTCGAAATTCAAACAATGGTGTTGCCTCCAAGAAGCCCAAACTTAAACCAGATCGTGCAATTGTGGGAAAACATGGGATGACATATTAGGGCTTTACAACCACCTCCAGCGAAATTGAAAGAGCTGTCGTTAAGAAATATTAAACCAAATTGAGCAAGACCAAATCCGAAACCTTATTTTATATGTGATGAAGATGTCAGGGCCGCGGACGGCTATTTGGGGGCTTGGGGCAACAAGTACTTCTGGGGCCCCAACTTATGTGAGATGGGGCCCCAGAGAAAGGCGGGGCCCGGGGAAGTTAGTCCCCCCCTCTCGGCGGTTTTGGAAGTCGGAATGTCATTATAGCAAGAGGTCGCAATACCCGTTATTAGAGACTTTTTGTGCATATTTTTGCACAACTTCAAGGTCAATCAAAAAAGTAAGTATATTTCTTCTGCTTTTCTTTTCGATATCTGCTTGTTTTGCAAGAAGATATAAAAAACTCTTAGAGAACTTCAAAGATAACATGAATGAATATTATTTAGTAAAACAAAATAAAAATATATGCGTTAGTTTTGCGGCGAAATGTATTATATATATTTGGACATAATTTTTAGTTTTACTCAATTTTTCCTAGTATCATTCCCTTGTATTTTTAAAGACAACAGTACCTCACTCTTACATGGAATTCAAGTTTTTAGTCCCACCCCGTATCCAATTACAATTACAATTTTTCTCTAACTTTAATACAAGCCTCTTTCCATGTAACATTTCTGAAACTCCACTATATTTGGATAATTTATATATTTATACATATATTTTATATGTTTATACATAGGTATATTTATTAAAATATTATATCTATAGTTTAAAATTAATTATTATGATATATAAAATATAGTGAGACAAAATGGATTAAACAATAAAACAAACGAAATATTATATTTAAATGTCAAAATATGATAGATGTTTAATAAAAATAATAACCAATATAAGAATATGTAATTTATTCGTACGGTGTTGCACAGCAAAAAAAGGAAATTTAAATGTGTTACATGTTACTAGAGTATTAGAGCATATTATATAAAAGTATGGTGATTGTACCAAAAAGGGTATTTATCTGAAAACTATATATATGTTTTTTTAATGTTTGCAGTCAGCGAAATATACCTTATTTTGTGACATAAGTACTCTTACATTTGTGACAAATTTTAATTCTTTTGGATATATAGGAGCCGGGAAAAAATAAAATTATTAGCGGCAAGATATTTTTTGTTTACTTTGTTAAAGCTAAAAGTGGTCTAAAACTTTTCATACGTCTAATAAGAAAGATGTGGGTAAAAATTTTAAAAATACTTGCAAAACAATACAAATTAGTACCTATTGGTTTTACCGTGGCTACGTAGTCTTAACTGTTTCTTTTTACAACTTTGTTATAAGAGATATTGTGCAATTGTGCATTACCGTCTTGTATAGGAAAAATAAGTCACTTCCAAAAAGTATTGTTTTAAAAGCGGGAAACCCGAACAATATTGTAATTAACTCAATTAAGTTACTTAAACACCCAGTTCGTAACTCGGTATATTCTTGTAAACTTTACATCTATATTTAAGATATACTTTTTGATAAATAACATAATTTTATTTTTATAGAAGCATTTTCGACCTGTAACTAAAATCACCAATACTTAACCTAAGTTTGTTTTGTAAAAACAAAAGCTTAATGGACCGTAGCCTGAAGTAGCAAAAAATCTCTGAAACTTCAATGTTTTATTATTTGAAAGTCTCCAAATCACTTTTCTTATTTCTTTTTATGCAAATCTAGATATTTTCAACGATACATAAGCTGTTTTAGAGTTTACAGAAAAACTTTTAAAAGAAAAAGAGACATACAAACTTGTAGAAAATATCTATGAAAATAATAGGTAATTACCTCTTTGATCAAGAGGAATTTTAATACAGGGTGTTATGAACTGCATATATTGAAGCCTGTAAATCTTGATATAATTTCAGATTGATTAAAAATATTCATAAATGGCGCTTCACGATAATAAAGTAGATATCGTCTCTCAAAAAATGTTTTTGTCACTACTTACCACTGGTAATAAGCACATGGCCATACTAACAACACTGAGCAACGTCAGTCATAGGAAAGTTTGTTTCGACGTCAGTTCTCGCTGTGACGTTGTCAAGTCTCTCTACAATATTCCTATGTAACAAGTCAAAAAAAATATTTTTGTTACCTTTAAAGAAAGACATCCTCTCTCTTTCAAAACACTCAGATTCAAAAAGTTAAAATACTTTAATACAAATAAAACAATCCAGAGAAAACTGTTCAAACCAAGAGAAAAATGATAATGAACAAAATTCAGCACGTACGTGGTTTTGTTATTACTTATAGCACTACTAAAGAGCTGGAAACTATTTTATTTTCAGTAAATAATAAAGTTAATATACTATTACTACAGAATATACAACAGCTGTTTCGGCCAACCTTATACGTCCAACAAAAAACACGAACAGCCAGATTCTCCAATACTAACCCGGTCTAATTTGACAATTAAAAGTTTTAAACTGACAAGTGTAAAAATAAGACAACTAAGTTTTATTCTATGAACTTATTTCTGAGCTTTTTCGCAAATTTATCAGGAAAAGGACAATTTTAGTACGTACTTTCAACAATAATAGAACTAAATTCATTACAGTAACTCGTTCCAAGATGAAAATCATTTGGAAACCAAGAAAATCGCTGAAATATCACAATAATTCATAAGTTTTTAATGACAAGGACAGGACAAAAACCTGTCAAACATAACTGATCAACTATAAGTTCTTAATTTCAACCAGTACTAAATCTTAAACTTTCTTAGGGAATCTGGACGGAAATCCTTTGTTTTCTTATAAATGGTCAACACTATAAGCGCGTACGGCATTTTGTTAATACTAATAGCACTATTAAAGGGCTGGAAACTATTTTCTTTTCACTAAATAATCAAGAGAACGACAAGTGACTTCTTCTTATGGGGTATAATAAAGGACATAGTGTATAGGTATATTTTTTAAAACTAAGTAAATCCAACATATCGAGCACTGTTCGATATTACGACCAAGGTGTTCGATATTATGGCACACATACTAATCAGAATATTGGATGTGCGGGAAAATGTCATTAGAAGAATTGACTTGTGTATTAAACAAGAAGGTCATCTATTCGAACATTTTTTAAGAAGAAACTGATTTTTTTTTGGGGGGTTAGTTAAAAAATAATGTGTTTATTACGTTTTAGTACAAATATAAAGATTTGTATGTTTGTATTTAGTTAGTTTTACTTACAGGTTTTTACTATCTATTGTATTCAAAATGTCAATCAAAATATTTCAAAAACTATTAGAGATAGGGATAGGATATTATTTACAAAATGTGAAGAGTTCCCGACGAGGTACAATACTGTACATAATATTAACCATAATAACGAAATAACAGTACAGTACCGTTAAGTAAATCATTTTAGAAAACTCTACATTAGAAAAATAATCTTATTGCCTTAAAAAAGTTTAATAAACAAAAAATATAGCGCATGTCATAAGTTCTAATCTCGCGCCCTCGAAAGCTCAACAAACTTTGAGTTTACCGTTCGTTGCCAGTTTAATCGTCGTGACGCTTCGAGGAGGCCGTCGCTTTTACGCGTCGACGCCGGCAAAGAGCACGTTATATAGAGCAAATTACTCGATATTGCAGTAATTGTTGATCGCGTTAATATGTTATTATTTGGTTATTAGTCTATCTGTCTAAAGTGCAACATTTGTTTCTTTTAATCATTGTGAGTTGTAACATAAAAACTTGTAGTTTTGTGTTGTTAAATAAAATGTTCTAAATTTTATAATTAATTTTGTATGGTTGTGGAATGAGTTACTGTTTCGCGATAATGAAAATTATTACGGTTTTTCTAGCTTGGGGTAAGTTCCGGTCAAATCATTTTTAATATACTTTAAGAAACATTATTAACTGCCCACTATTATGTGTGTATTAAAGTTAGATAGAAGAGCTCAACTTTCGGCATTTTATGTGCGTGACTTTTACCAACTTCTGACACTTTCAATGCCGTTACTTAGTTTGTTCTTACCTTATAAAAACCTTTTTAATCTGAAAAAAGAATTCCATTCCAAAGATTTTTGAAAAAGTTTTAAGATGCAAGACTTATTTTAATTAATTTACCTAAGTAATAACCTAAAATACCGAATCAAAAATGAATTAAAAGTATAAATAATTGATTTTAGAAAAAGCTGTATAATTTGTAAAAAATATATTCTAATATAAAGGATAACCCAAAAATTCGTGGTAGGACATGACTTTAATAGAACTAAATTTTATTTTCCGAAATTCAAGATTTCAAAAGGAACACTACAAAAATGTATTCGTAAATTAAAAATCCTTTAAAAAAATACAATGACATGTTATATCGCCTGCTAAAAGCAACAGTGGCAGATAAAATTCAAAATTGATAATTTTTGAGTTATCACTGTAAATGAATTCTGAATGATTCAAGGACCCAAGTTACAATGCCATTTTTACTAAAAATGAAAATTTTAAAAAGTTAAAAATCAGTTTTATTGAGAAAAGCCAACGTGGCACAAAAAAAATCATTTTTCATTTCTGTTTCAAAATTAAAAATACTATTTTTTCATTAAAATATACAGCCATAAGAACTAGAGTAAAAGTACAATTTTATATAGCAAGTTTTATTATAATTTACTGTTTTGTAATTTTAATAACAAAAATATTTAGCCGCCTATTTTTCAGTAATTTTCTTCGATTAACGGTATTTCGACTGATTTGAATTTTTTCTAACTGTTTAAAAAGCAAACCCGAACCTGTGAAGCTTCCGAAATAATAGGAATGCAATAATAATAAACATTATTTCGTAGCTGTTTAGAGTAGTTGAATTTTTATGAAATCTCTGTACAAAAAGCAAAACGCAACCTAAAAAAATGATAGAAAAAGAATGCTAATAAACCAAAACAATCCATTAAATTAAAAATAAATAAACCTCAGCAAACCCGAGCAAAACAAGTAAACTAACCAAACAAAATAGGCTTCGGTATTACTGCCCTCAGTATCTATTTACAGTAAGTGGCTACGGCATACAGTACATCCACGACTGGGATTGACAGGAGGACAAATGGATCAAACAAAAAAACAGTTTCTGCTTTAAGAAACAAAGGACGATTCACGATGAGAAAATTTTGAATTTTTGTATACCTAATATGTTGACATTTGGTTCAGCTGTTGTCGAGATATTTCAATTTAAAGAACTTAATGTTTTCGAGATATTTCAATTTTAAACACTTAATTATACTCACTACTTATTACCAAATCGCAGTTGTCATGAATGCAATACACATATAGCGATTTAGGACAAGCCCTGCAATTGTAATTACTTTTTTTTCTACCTCTTTTAATAAACTCGGTAGAAGCTATCTAAATATACGGAATAGCCCTGTACATAAACGAAGTATATCAAATATCCATAAAGCACATTATTTTAAAGCGGACCATTCAAAAGCATGTTAAATTTGTAAGGCAAAAAAATTCCAGAAATATCTAACAAATGCATTTATTTTTTGAAAAACACACTTGTTTTTTAGCTCTTGATATCAAGTAAAGGTGAAACATATTTTGTGACATTTAAAATTTTATTCTCACTATTTTAATGAGGTTCTTGGAGTTTTTTGACATTATTGGCTTCTAATAGAATTGGGCCTAGCATGGAGTTAAAAATTTATCATGTAATGATTGTAATGTTAACAGGTCCGCTTTAGAATAGTGCACTGTATATAAGAAATAGATAAGACATTTTCCTAATATTTGCTCGTACTAACTTGTTCCGTACAGTCAGTGGCGTGTCATATAGGGGGCCAGGGGGCGACGGCTACCCCGCCCTTTGCTCTGCGGCGACCCTATATCCTCCCATATGGGAAAATGGGAAAATAAAATTTAAAAATAAAAATTTACATACGGGTGGGCTAAATTCAAATTTTACCAGTGAATTATGTGAATTATCGATAGTCATCGGATCATCCGATTAGCTCTTGGGCTGTTGGCGACGGAACGCGGAAACTGCGTAGTTATACACATTTATAACATTTTGAAATCCCGAAATCGGTCAGGCAAATCCACCAATAGATGATGCTAATATTGATTGCCGAATACAAGTATGTGATGCAGTTGATACTAATTAAATAGTTCCACAACGAGATGATGCTAAGCTTGAAGCTGATCCACAGCAACTACTTAATTCGATACCTCCACAAAGAAGCGATTCTCTGATGCCAGGATCTTCAAAATGGAATTTTTCTAAAATTTCCTCGCAAAGTGAAGTTCTTCCTCAACAACCGCCATCAGTCAGCCAGAAAATTGACGAGGAAGGCAATCCGAAAATAACTCCAGAAAAACTTCTTGACCAAATCTCTTCCATTCCAGACATCACAAAATTTAAAAAGTAAACATCAAGAAACCGAGCAACAATCTTAAACACCGACGATACCATCCAGGCCTTAAAATTAAAAAAAGGACACAACAAGAAAACAGAGGGGACTTCCAAAGAATAGAAGAAGTTTCAGGCTCGCAGAAACTTAAAACGCAAAAAGAAAATATTTAACAGTTCATCAGAAGATAATGAAGATCTCATGCATTGGAAAGATTAAGAAGAGGTAATTGTTTAAAGTTGTTCAGTGTCAGAATATACCTAATTTCGAAAATTACGAAGTTTGTGTTGGTTTTGAGGAGCCTTACCTATTAACCAAGATATCTGTCGACTGGATACAATGTATTATGTCATTGTGTAAATGGTGGTTACTTGAGGACTGCACAAAGTTGAATATTTGGCAACCCTCTGGCCACTTCACTGCTAGGAAAAAATGAATTTACCTCATAACTCTGTATCACCAACTGACCCCTACTCCTCTCACCATCTAACCCAGATCTAGTAGGGTGAGATGGTGATGACACAATTTTTGGTCTTGTTTATTATATTTAAAAAATTTGTCGCTTAGACCTGTTATTGTTTACCTAGTACAGTAAAAAGTACAATTCAAAATACATCTCAAAAAACATGAATTTAATTACATCAGAAAATATATATCATGCAACTAAAATAATTATTAGGTAACGAAATAAATTATTTATTGCTCTTAAACAATAAAAATAATTTATTTCATGCTCTTTTCCGGCTATATACAGGGTGAATCGAGAGGAACGAACCAAATTTTAGGAGTGTATTTTGACACGTACTTAAATATAAGTCAACAAAACCCAGTAGTTGTAATTCGATTTTCATTTGGGGTCCGGAACGCTTTCCGGATATCCGAATTAAGAATTTTTTCACGTCATCAAAAAATAAGTATTTTCAATGGTATTTTTTTTGCAAAGAAATTTTCGGAATATTCAATACTTTTCTTAAAAAATTATTCAAATTTGAAAAATTTCATGATAAAATGTCTGTTGTATGCGGTGTTGCCACAATTTTATACCAACACGAATTGCGCATTAAAAAACTTAACAAAGATGAAAAATTTAAAAAAGATACTGATGAAACCTAAAACTGAGCAGTCCTGTCCGAGAACGTATTTCACAACTCCACGGCCACAAGAAGAAAATATATTATTTATAACAACAGCTTTAATGCCAAAATTTCAAAAAAATAATAAATGCGGCAACACTGTGCTCCCATAATCCAAAACGTCATCTAACATTTATATTTACTTTAATCGCAAAACCATCAAATGGTTCATAAAAATCATGTTTCTTTACTAACAAAGTAATTTCCGAGTTAAAATATTGTGTTTTCCACATTAAAGGTGATTTATAAACTTAAGTAATATCAATATCAATAAAAGAATGTGTTAAAATTCCAAAATTAATTGTGTCCGGATAGTGCTATGAAACCTTAATTTGTTTTCAAATTACAACGTTTTGAAAAAACACCTTATATCTTTTTTTTTTAATTAAAATATGTTTAATAAAAAATGTTCAAAGACCCCCTTTACAAGTACGACGGCATGATTATCCTCTATACACCGACAAAAAAAAACAAAAAATTAAAATAAATCATATTTATCATATTTTTAAAACTTTATAATTGGAAAAAACCTGATTACAACTTTTGAGATTTTTCGACCTATATTTGCGTGTAGAGAACACTCCTAGAATTTGGTGCGGGCCTCCCGACTCACCCTGTATAATATAAATAATAAAATAATTTAATCTATAGTCGATATATACGTATCTTGTGTGCAGGAACGCGCTTTCGGGGAAAATATCGGAATTAACAGCTGAACGGCGCCGGCGTGACAAAGAAATACGTATCCATAATCGTACCTATTACTTCGTATCAAATATCAAAATACTGAAAATACTCCATACACCCAGACAGATCCCGGGATCGGCGGCGCCGGCGCTCGCTGCTCAACAAAGCGTATTTCGCGTAAATAATACTTGTCAACGCATTTATCTGCTGGAAGGCCGACCCGTGACCCCGATCCGATGAGTACAAAATACGCGTACAGAGGAACCTAGTATTTTGGGTAAAATTGATACCTGTTACCTGTACCTATCTGTTATGCGCTCATACTTGTTACAAAGTACCTGTTCCTAGTATTTTGTATCATCTCTAGAACTTACCTATAGCCGCTTTATAAAAATAATTAATATTTCTGCGGAATAAAAAGAAAATTATGTAAGGAAGTAGCTGAGGGAATCAGCCAACAAAATATCAAGTAATAAATATCGGCAAAAAATTGTAATTTCCGCCAGAATTATTTATTTAAGGACGAGTTAAAAAATCCTTCTGTATATTATATTATTATACCAATGCATAGCTATTTAATAAATCTTGTTGCTTTCCGGTAAACGAAGCATATAGTTCGAAAACTTCCGATTTCTGACGATTTTATTTGGACGAAAACGCATCCACTGGACGATTAGTCTGATTCATTTGGCTAGCAGTGCGATGGCCGCTATCGAAAATAAGTAGGCTTTGAATTTTCGCTTGTTATTACTCTATCAAGGTAAATGTCATTGTCCAGAGAAAATATTTTAAAAGTGTTTCGGAAAGGAGTTATGCAAGTGTTTAAATGGTAAAAAGGCATGAATATTGATAGTAGTGTCGAAGATTTTATGGAACATACTTCACCGAGTGTCATAGATTAGCAAAAATTAAATGCTTGGATTTGTTACCTCAGAAATCTCAACCAAGGTATGAAATATGTGATAAGCAATCTGTAAAAAGTAACTTTTTCGGATTTTACATTGTGAGGAAAATATCGTATAAAACCCGCTGGAAAGACTTAACATGCATGTTAAATACTACTTTCAATGCTCGTATATGGGTACTATTTTTTTTAACAAATTTACTAAAGAATTTACAGTTAATCAAAACTACAAACTTGGTTGTCTCACACTCAATTTAAAAGTTTTAAACTGACAAGTGTAAGAATTGGACAACTAAGATTTATACTATGAATTTGGTTCTGAGTTTTTCCGAAAATTTATAAAGTTGAGGGCAATTTTTGTATTTACTTTCGACAATAATAAAACTAAATTCATTCAAGCAACCCATTTCAGGATGAAAATCGTTTTGAAACCACGCAAATCGCTGATATATCAGAATAATTCATAAGTTTTTAAGGACGATTTCTTAACAACTAGCTTTCGCCCGTGACTTCGCCACAAGCAAACAATTTTACTCCATTACAAACTTTAAACACCCATTTCACCCCCTTGAGGGTTGATTTATTAAAAACTGTAACTGTAAACTGTAGTTTTTAGAGTACGTTTATCAAGTTTCGAGTTAATAGGACAAACTAAAATATTTTCTCCATACAAAATTTGAGCCCCTGTTTTACTCCCTTAGGGGTTGAATTTTGAAAAATTCTTCCTTAGTAGATGCCTACGTTATGTAAGAAACCTCTGTGCAAGATTTCAAGTTTCTAGACCCAGCGGCGTGGGCTGTGCGTTGATATGTCACTCAGTCAGTTGATTATTTTATTATGTATATAGATGACAGGACAAAAACGTCCAAATATAACTGATCAACTAGATCTTAATTTAAACCAGTACTAAATTTTTAACCTTCCTAGTGAATCTGAACGGTAATTTTTAAATAAAACCGGTTTTAGCGATAGTAAATCTTATTTTTGCTCTTAATTAAATTTATCTAAAATAACTCGCAAGGTTATTCTCTCTTTAATTCTAAATAACTACCTACTTTTTATTAGTTTTGTCAAAAAAGTAACTAATCGGTCCAGTACTCGTTGCTTAGCAGATCCAAAAGTAACGATTACCAATGTCGAATTATATCAGGTATTTTTATGAATAATTATTTTTGTATTCGCATAGGTACGAATTTACTTTTATCGCGCGAACCGCAAAAAAACAAGAAAAAATGCCTCGTGTTTGCAAATTCTGTGAAAAAGCTTAGTCAGTTTTATATTAAAAATTTTTAGTGTTGTTTTTTCCTGGGTTTTCGGTCACTTTTTGAAAGAAAAGATTTTTATTTACTTGTTAACGTTTCGGTTTCTATTGAATAACCATCTTCAGAACTTGCGGCTTATATAATCAAAAAAAACACTTCGTTTAGCACTACGAATTACATGTTGTCTTTAACGGTGATCAAATGGTACCATTTTATCACTATTACAGACAACATGTAATTCGTAGTGCTAAACGAAGTGTTTATTTTTTAAGCAAATAAAAATCTTCTCTTTTAAAAAGTGACCGGAAACCCAGGAAAAAACAACACTAATTGTATAAAACGGTCAGGAAAACCAAAACATTTTTCAAAGTCTCTATTACATGAAATAGGTACATATTATACACAATTTTTCCATAATCAATATGGTCTCAATTATAGAGTTTTGTTATATTTTTATAATATAATGTTAGATATTTAAGTAAATGTTACATACATAAAGCTCGTTTATTTATTTATCAAAAAAGGCTCTGTATCTTAACGTAAAGCATTTATGTATATACTCAGGTACCAAAGTTTGTATTTTATATTATTTGTTTATTCTGTTTAGCTATCTTAATCTGTAATAACAACGACGATAAAATGATTACCACTGTAACCAGCGGCGGCTCGTGAAATTTCAAAGTTGTATCTCCCAATCAAGCAGAAATCAAACTTTTTTTTGCAAATTACAACACTTTTTTTACCAAAACATTCCCAGTGGATTCGCTATTAAAACCTCTTAACTTGGTACGGGTCCTGTAAGTAGGAACAGAGCCTTTGAAATTTCACTCGCCGTCGCTGACAGTAACCAGTACCGATTAATACCCATTTATTCGACGCAAATCTGCACTACCCTTTTAACCAAGTAATCATAAGTAACCACTATCCGAGTACAAGTAACGAATACTGTACCTGAAAGTAACTAATGGATACAAGTATCGCAAAGTAATCAGTTTTGGCATCACTATTCTTTATGAACCAGCGACTTTAGGGGAGGGGAGGTTCTCATTTCAGTTCGCCTGTATTTTGTAATTTCTAAAACATGGTCCCTGAGGGGCTCCTTAGGTTAGTGGCATATAACAGCTAAGAATGTTTCAGACCCAATTAACCAAAAATTTTAAGAAATACTTTACGTATTCGTGGTTTCGCATCTAGAGTAATACCAAGAGATTTCGATATATTTAAATGTGTTGTCCCCGTTTTTAGTAACTGTGAACTGTTAGTAAGCAATGAAATGGGCCTGATCTTTGAGACCGTCTTAATATCTTCACACCTAAAAATAGAATATCTTGAGCTAGATTTAAAGAAGATAAAAATGTATCTCATTTATTTTATTAAAAGCAGCTTATTTATTGAACCCCAAATGCCTTCACAGAGCAAGTATCTTTAGAAATATGCTTCACCACCCCGAAAGGGTACCTAGTAAAGTCGGGGGCCGTATGCTACTGCTTTCTGCGTAAAGAGGAAATGAGATTTTTTATTCCTATCCATTACACGTAACCAAGCAAATTCTTTATTCCCATTTAAATACGATGTTGGGGTATATTTCTGTACAAGGATGTTCAAAATATAGGAAAGTATTTGAATGATGTATAATGAGGAAAATGTATAAAGTACCTGGTGGTTTAGTGTATTTTTTGTAATCTAAACAAATTATAATCACATTACATTCAATTCTCCACAGCGTACATAATTTGCGTATGAAAAAAGTGGTATAGTCTATATTATTTTTTGAAAAAAACAAATTTTAGTAGAAAATAACACTCTCAGTTGTTTTCATGCACGACTGGATTTTAGGTAAAATAAAAACTCGGATCATTTTATTACTTTGGCGTAAAGTATTTATATATTCATTATTTCGTAAAGGTTTCAGGATGAATACTAATGAACATAGGTAAATAAAAATATAAAATGTAATCGCTTTAAACAGTATTTTTTACACTGGGCAGATGTAATAATATTCCTTTGCCTACAACTATCAAGAACAACTTTTATTACGGTGTACTTTTTAATAAATTATAGTACTAATTACTAGAAAACGAAAATCCAGTTCACTTACATTGGCGTAGTTTTTGATATTTCTTATTTACTATTTTTTAGTATTTCAAAAAATAGCTTTTGCACTTAGTAAGCTGTGGTACTTAATTACTTACTTACTCTGTTATTACTTAATTGTGTTACGTATATAAATTACGAGCAGATGCCGCCCGCGGATTCGCTCGCGTTTTATTTTTAGGTTCCTCCCCTTAATAAGGGTAAAAAAGTTATTGATAATTTTTGATTAATCCCCTTATTCTGGGTTGTAACTTGAATGACCAAATTGCAAGTATCTAGAACGTCTAGAAGAGGCAGACCATTTTGAACGATATACCCACCTATATATACACTCACCCACAAAAAAAGTGACGAACCGAAAATTTACTTCTACTGTTGGATAGAACCATTTGTTGGCAAAAATGTTGTTATTAGTTTTTAGCTTTTTATTATTTTTATTCCAATAAACAGGGTAAAAAAAAGAAGTATTTTTTTTGCTAATTTTTGAAACGCCCTGTGGAGTGTCATGACAACCAAAACTCAACTAATAAAAAACCATTATTTAGGATAATCCTTTAGCAACATTTTGTTTTCTGAATCATTTTCCTATCTGTCCGGTAACCTGAGATTCAGCTTTTTAAAGAAATTATAACGTTTTAGCATAAAAGTAATGGCCAGTGGTCGAGTGTACTATTTTCAGATCAATCTCGTTTTTGTTTGCATTCAATCGATGGACGGCGACGAATTTGGAGATGGGCAGGAGAAAAGTACTCAGAAGGAATGTTTGTGGAAAAAGAAAATTTTGGAGGTGGGTCTGTAATGGTGTGCGCTGGGATTTCCACTGCATACCGTACAAATTTATGTATAGTAAGAAACACCCTAAATGCTCATGGGTACATCGATATATTGCAACAGTTGTTATTTTACCAATTGCTCCCATAATAAGAGATTTTATTTTAATGCATGATAATGCCCGACCCCATACCGCCCGTGTTGTAACACAATTTTTGGAGGAATCCGGTATTGAGCGTTTACTATGGCCCGCTGGAAGCCCGGATATGAATCCAATCGAGCACCTATGGGACCGACTTGGCCGAAAACTCAGAAATCGTTTCCATGTGCCTCAAAATCGCCAACAACTCGAAGAAGCGATCATTGAAAAGTGGAACCACATAACACAGGAGTCAATTGCAAACCTACTATGAAGCATGCCCCGATGCTTAGCGGATGTGATGAGATCTAGAGGCGGAAACACCCGATATTAATTTATGTTGATGCATTAATTTTTTAGTTTTCGTTTTTCTTATTAGTGGAATAATTTTAAAACCTGGTTAAAGGATTTTTACACTAAAACGTTATAATTTCTTTAAAAAGCTGAATCTCAGGTTACCCAGCAGATAGGAAAATGATTCAGAAAACAAAATGTTGCTAAAGGATTATCCTAAATAATGGGTTTTTATTAGTTGAGTTTTGGTTGTCATGACACTCCACAGGGCGTTTCAAAAATTAGCAAAAAAACATACTTCTTTTTTTTTACCCTGTTTATTGGAATAAAAATAATAAAAAGCTAAAAACTAATAACAAAATTTTTGCCAACAAATGGTTCTATCCAACAGTTAAAACCTCAATATCGTGCCACAAACCGTTTAAAAGATATTTCGCCTCAAAGTAGAAGTAAATTTTCAGGTCGTCACTTTTTTTGTGGCTGAATGTATATATATATATATATATATATATATATATATATATATATATATATATATATATGTATATATAACCAGAAAGTGTTGTTTAAAATACAGCTTATGTTGTAACTGTGATCTCCTTTTCCTAAAAAGTGCGTGTCTATCGGTTCTAAATTGAATTTAGGTATAAAAAACATTTAAAAAAATAAAATAACTTTTAACGTTCAATAATTATATTAAATCTATACCTAAAAATTACCTACCTTATCTTGCAATTTTTAAAATTATTTCATGAGGGAACCTCGCATATCTATAAATTTTTACTTAACCTTAGCTAGTAGCGATAATGGTAATCCAAGAACAGAATTTCATTCCACTAAGCAGGTACAAATAAAAATAAATCCTATGTTGGTATTTTTAGAACTAAAAGAACTTCCTTCGTATTCCGGAAAAATCAATTTATGGACATGTGAGATTTTTTCAAAAAGATCGTCAAATTTTCAAAAGTCAAGTTTTTAAAAACAACTTTATTTAAAGAGACGATTTTTACATTGATCCCTTGTTAACGTATTCCGCTAATAATTAAGAATTTAAGTAAAAGAATATGTTATGTTTTTGTAGTCAAAGGAATGCTTAAAAAGTTTTCGGCTCTGCTGGTTTGTTTACATTTAGCCTGAATCTTCTCATAATGTCTCTCGAGACGTCCCAGAAAAATAGCGTATGGTGGGCTGTGCCATTCTGACATCTCAGTAGAATATATACAGTGACCGGCAAAAAGTTCGCAACATATGGGAAAAATTTTTATTAGGTGAGTATTGGAAAAACTTTTCCGGGGGATCGGTTCTGCATGTCCGATAACCTAAAAATCGATTTTGACATACGTCACGTGACCACTGGTATAGCGTCAAATTAAAAAAAAAATTGTTAATTTACAAAAAGTGAGGTTAGTTGACGAGATATCAAAAAAAGTTATTTGAAAAAATTGCTTAGAATTAAATTCTAGGTCCTTGTGCAAAATTTTAAGATTTTATTTAAAAAAATTGGAAAACTCAATTTTTTTTAAATATTTTTTTATCGATTTACAAATTTCCAGTTTTTTTCATTTAGATAGCTTGGCTAATGTAAAGCCCATGTATCTGGATGAAAATAAACGAATGTAGTAGTTTTTTCTAGAATTGACAGGACAAAATTAAAAAAAACAGGGTTTCGCCGGACGCTAGCTGTTGCAATGATTTGTATCTAGCAGCAGTGTCAAAATTTTAGAGACATTTTAATGAGATTACATTGAGAAAACCTTAGTCGTCTTAAATATATCTGAAGTTCGACTTTTTGTAAAGTTAAGGGGAGTAAAATAGATAATAAACAAGAAATTACCTGTTTATTTAATCGAAATTTCATAAACGAAAACCAATGTAAGAAAAACTTAAAAGTAGTCAAATTCTGTACTAACAACATAAAAAATCATTGTTTTTCCTTGGGTGCACAAAATTTAAAACTCAGTATGACCACCATTTCTCTCCATACATACTATTGTTCTCGAGCGCAACTCTCGATTAACATTTCGGAGCATTTTACGATTTATTTGCAATACACAATTTCTAATGACATTCTCTAAATTTTGTATATTCCTAAAGGGTCGATGTTTGTACACAGAGTTCTTTAGGCATCCCCACATAAAGAAATCTAACGGAGTCAGATCTGGTGATCTCGCAGGCCACGGATTTTCAGAAAACCGTCCTATCCACTGGTTTCCAAATTCTTGATCCAGCCATCTCTTCACCTCATTTGTGGAATGAATGCTAGCTCCGTCTTGTTGAAAGTATAAATTTCTTCTTTCGGCTAATGACAAATTGTCTAAAAAGTCAGATATCTCAGTTTGTAGAAATTCTAAATATCGTTCTGAATTTAAATTGTCTCTAAAGAAAAAAGGTCCCACTATTCTGAGGTTGAAAATTCCGCACCACACATTAACCTTAAAACTATATTGGTCTTTACTCTGAATTACAAAGTCTGGGTTTTCGGTGGCCCACCATCTACAGTTTTGTGAACTGACGGTTCCGTTAGAGGTAAATGTAGCTTCATCCGAGAAAAGAACGTTCTTTGGGAAATTAAAATCTTCCTCAATCATACCCTGGAACCAGGCACAAAAATCGAAGCGGGCGTCATAATCCCTATCTTTTAATACTTGTACAAATTTAGGTTTGTACGGATGAAATTTGTTTCTTTTTAATATCCTCCGCACAGATCTTTCGTGAATGTTAGTGATCTCCGATATTTGACTAACTGCTAATTGGGGTGTTTCTGTGATCGACAAACACACATCCAGAGAACCTTCGTCACCTGTTACCGGTTTTTCATGGGAAACTTTATACTGATTTTCTACCGATCCCGTTTCTTTAAATTTATTGACTAGACGAGATACTGTGGAATAATGGAGGGATTTATCGGGGTGCCTCTCATTAAAAATTGCTGCTGTTTCTCTATGGCTTTTGTAATTATCTCCAGAAATTAAAATAATTTCTATCTTTTCCTGAAGAAGTAGTGTGGGTGCCATTTTAAGGAATAAAATATTAATAAACTTATGTAAAATATCAAACTTAGTAAGATGCGAGACATAAACCAATGACATAGGTTGAAATCAAACAAATTATAATTTGTTTGACATTTTTCTGTTGTTTTTAACCTACTAGATTATTTGGTTGTTTTAATTTCAGAGCCTGCTTTGGTAGTTTTAAGTACAACTAAATAGACCTGGTTGTTAAATTTATGTGCGAAAAATCTTAATAAAATCTTGATACAGTCATTTCATTAGATTCAAACCATTGCAACAGCGAGCGTCCGGCGAACACCTATTTTTTCGATTTTGTCCTGTCAATTGTAGAATTGTAGATCTGACTCCGTTAGATTTTTTTATGTGGGGATACCTAAAGAACCCTGTGTACAAACATCGACCCTTTTGGAATATACAAAATTTAGAGAATGTCATTATAAATTGTGTATTGCAAATAAATCGTAAAATGCTCCGAAATGTTAATCGAGAGTTGCGCTCGAGAACAACAGTATGTATGGAGAGAAATGGTGGTCATACTGAGTTTTAAATTTTGTGCACCCAAGGAAAAACAATGATTTTTTGTGTTGTTAGTACAGAATTTGACTACTTTTAAGTTTTTCTTACATTGGTTTTCGTTTATAAAATTTCGATTAAATAAACAGGTAATTTTTTGTTTATTATCTATTTTAATCCCCTTAACTTTACAAAAAGTCGAACTTCAGATATATTTAAGACGATTAAGGTTTTCTCAATGTAATCTCATTGAAATGTCTCTAAAATTTTGACACTGCTGCTAGATACAAATCATTGCAACAGCTAGCGTCCGGCGAAACCCTGTTTTTTTTAATTTTGTCCTGTCAATTGTAGAAAAAACTACTACATTCGTTTATTTTCATCCAGATACATGGGCTTTACATTAGCCAAGCTATCTAAACGAAAAAAACCGGAAATTTGTAAATCGATAAAAAAATATTTAAAAAAAATTGAGTTTTCTAATTTTTTTAAATAAAATCTTAAAATTTTGCTCAAGGACCTAGAATTTAATTCTAAGCAATTTTTTCAAATAACTTTTTTTGATATCTCGTCAACTAACCTCACTTTTTGTAAATTAACAATTTTTTTTTTAATTTGACGCTATACCAGTGGTCACGTGACGTATGTCAAAATCGATTTTTAGGTTATCGGACATGCAGAACCGATCCCCTGGGAAAGTTTTTCCGATACTCTCCTAATAAAAATTTTTCCCATATGTTGCGAACTTTTTGCCGGTCACTGTATATTTGCTTTAAGTATTTTTTTCTTTAACTATTTTTATGTCAAAAATTGTAATAACAAAAATTCGAATAGGACGTCCCTATTTTTTACCGTTTTTCTTTGTTGGTAACCTCGATAAAACAAAAAACATATACGAGATAGCTATAAGTATACGATGTATTTTCTTCAGCTCAAACGTCATTGGCACGTAAGCGATAATACGTATGAGTTATTTTTCCCTTCCTTTTTTCTTTACAAAACATTTTAGGGTTTTTCATCTTTCTTTTAAATGGAAAGTGCTTCACAAGAAAAATTTAAAGTCGTTTGGTTTCATTTAAGCCTCAACAAAGAAAAAGGGTAGAGCGCCAAACTACCTTCGTTATTCGTACCAATAACACGCGAATCTTTCCTCCGGCTTTAAATTTTATTCAAACTGTCTCCTCGGTCTTTGTCAGTTCCCTATTTATTTAAATTCTTTACCGCGATGGAAAAGCCCATCGCTGCCTTTTTGTATCTTCTTTAATTTATCCGCTGAAAACTCATCTCTTGCGAATTGAATAAGTCTGGTAAGCCTTTTATTTGTCTTTATTACTGTCTTTTTGCGTTTTGTTCGTAATATATTCCTGCTTAAAGTGTCAAATGGAGTAAATAGAAGCCAAATTGTGTCAACATATTTTTTGAAATTTCCTTTTCTTTGATGGTCCTTTGTATAAATAACAAGAATAAAAAAAATATTCTGACACATTTCAATTTTATATTCATACCAAAGTATAATCATGGGCGCCCGCAGGGGAGGGCCAGGGGGGGGGGGGGGCGTGGCCCCCCCTGAGATTGTGATAATTCATACTTTTTATTAGTGTATTTGGATAAATTACTACAAATCAAATCTTCAAAAACATTTTTTTTATTTTGTAACTTGTAATTTATTTATGTTGTAGTTTGATGGAATAAGGTCAAGCGATTTTAATTCCATTATTTAGGTGTACCTTTACCATCTAAACAGCTATTTAAATCCTTTTATTCAGAAATTCATAGGTAAATGCAACACTTTTCTGTGACCATAAGTAGTTTCTGACAAAGAATGGAATTTTTGAAAAAGCATATCTTTTCGTTTGATATTTCAAACTTGCCACCCGTCCCCCGTCAAACATGTTTTATTTTTATTTTTTTTTTTATTTTATTTATTTTTTAAATTTTTATTAAAATGGTAAACACCATTTTTGAGATATATCATTATCACACTTTCCCCCTGTATGTGCTGCATATGGATAAACTTAGTTTATTTTTCCTATATAACATCCATTCTTTTTTGTTACTTCATTCTAAAAAGGTTGTCAAAATTTTCCCAAGCGTAAAAAACACGCAAAAAACTCTAAATCAACCGTGTAAATTTTTAAAACTTGTTGACATTAAATCAAAACAAATTTGTGCCTGGGGATGAAACACTTTCTACGGTCAAATGCTTCTAAAAGGAAAAAGCATCTTGCTTTATTTTGTCCCTTGAAAATATTGTATAAAACAAACGAATAATATTTTTAAACCTGAAAAAGAGATTTATCTTTTTTGCTTTCTTGCTGGAATTTTCAAGAAGTAAAGTTTACTAGTTTGTTAAAAGATATGCTAAAGTCCATTATTTGTAAAAAAAAAAGTTTAGAAAAGAAGACGTTAGGTATATTCACCAGTTCTGTTTTGTTATAAAATTGCTATTTATTATTATTATTATTATTATTGAAACTTACCGTGCAAACAGACTACATGACAAATGACAACAACAAGAGACATATTTAAATAAGTTTTATGAAGAATATACAAAATATTGGCCTCTTCAAGTTGAACATTGGACACTGATGATATTTTCAATTTTTTTTAAATAAGAATAAAAAGATCGTGTAAAACTTTGTTACTACGATCTTCGTCTTCTTGTGGTGCCCATTAATTTCGGATGTTTGCGATCAGCATGACGATTCTATCTTTGTTAGCTGTTACCCTGAAAAGCTCAGTGCTGTTTAAGGAGAACAACTTTCTTAAGTTTTGAAGTCAAGATATCCTCTTCTTCCTGGTCTTCTTTTTTCGTAAATTTTACCCTGTAAGATCAACTGTAACAGTCCATTGCATTGATCATTCCTCATAATGTGACCCAAGTACACCAATTATTTTTGGCGTTTAACGGTTACCAGAACTTCGCACTGCTTTTCCACCCTGAACAGCACTTCAATATTGGTGACTCGGTCAACCCAGGAGATCCCCAGTATTCGTCGATAACACCACATTTCAAAGACTTTCTTCATAGATGCTTCGTGTAACTCTTGTTTTATAATACTTCATAAAATGTAACTTAACATTAACATTATTTAACCCAAATAATTATCAATTTTGGCACGTAATTGGCAAATGAGATCCATAATTTTATTGGCAAAGTAGGCAGTTCTAGAATGTCCATAATAGTGATCATTCCTTTACTGACTGATCGAAAAACGTGGTTTTGCTGTAAATTTAAAAGACTTAACTTTATAAAATGCCATTTTTATGGTTTTATTATAAAAACAATTTCCTTGGATTTCTGCAGCAAATCCATACTATAGCAAATTTCCTGCAGCATTCTTTCGGTTAAAACACATAAAGTTAGTTCAATTGCGGGTCACGTTTGCAATCTTGTAACACTTTGTATAGTTGCAGAGAGAAATCTTTCCATGAAAAGATTAAAACGAATATTGTGGCTCCCTGTGTATTGTCATATTTCCTTTTTTTGGTCTAAGTTTTTAAGAAATTAGTTCCTTAGATTTTTGTTTGTTGCAGTAACAAATGTCATCATATTTTATCAATTACACTAAGCAACACAATAATTTTTTTTTCACTGGAAATATAATATGTGATTGTTATTTCTTACCTAGAGCACAATTAAGAACAATCAGCAAAATTTCCGTATCATATCAGATTCGAAAGAGAAAACTGCTGATTTATTTTGTAAAATTTTCACAACACTTAATATAAACCGTTAATTTTTCTTAAAATATTTAGAGTTTATCGATCGACCGGCTATCCTTTTGTAATCAGTGTCTGATGTATCCCACAAACGAGACAAACAGTAATCACCAAGCATGGCTAGCTCCCACTTGCCCTGGTAGCGTTTCTCAAACTCTGCTACATCCTGGTGAAAGTGATCGCCATGTTCGTCGCTGACAACACCCATCTTTTCTGGACAGAAACTTGAGTAAGAATGAAGAAAACGTATTTTCAATGTCATGTTGCATCCCAATTTATCATAGGCAGCTAGCACTAGGTTTATTTTTTCGTGGATATCTGACGACTTGTGGTTGCCAAGAAAGTTTTATGTCACGTCCACAAAAGCTGGCCATGCTTCTTTTTCTGGGGAGCTGAAAGTGGATGAAAATGGGGGTCAACGATTAATTTTTTTATCACAAACCCCCTCCTTTAAGTTTTTCATCAGATAATGAAGAAAATTTTGTTTGAGAAACTAAAAGTCAGGTCCATCCTTATTTAATGCTTGGATTCACGGCACTGCATCGGCACACCAAAAGGCCTCTCCTGAATCAAAGTTTACATTCTTTAGATTGTGCCTGAATCGTACCATTCATTGTGCCAACGAGGCAAATACTTGTATCATTTTAAACAACACACTTGCGGCACCCATTTATTTTATCTTTATTTTCAATGTTAATGGTAAAATACTCTTGATAACACTTCTCAGTTAGCGGTAAAATTGGCTTTTTTCAGTTTTAGGTGTAAAATCACCACAAATACAACAAAACAAATTCTGGGAATTAACACACACCCGCGACATTGTAAAGATGTACAAGTATACTAAGTGTTTTGCTGACTCTGGTCAACAACAAAGACATAATAAAAAATTGCTTATTTATGTTTTGAGATGTGATCTTGAAATAAAATGTGTGTTTATGTTATCTATAAGTTATGTCTCATATGAACCACCATTCATGATCCTGATGAATTTCTCAGTGTTGCATAGTGTTATTTTAAAAAAGTAACAAAATGTATTGCTTCCGGTTAAAGCAGTTGTAAAACTAAGACAGAAACATTTAATCTGTTTTTATCTGATCATTAGTAGAGATGTTTTTTTATCCAAGACAGCTCACGTAGACTTCAAGCCTAAGTACTACCGTACCGTGGGCGTCCGAAGAGAAGGAAAATATCAAGTATTGACAGGGGATTTAAAGGACTGGAGGTTTGCAGGGGACGGGAAAACATCTGCAGACAATTTGTTCCAAAACCTGGAGACTCTAGGTGGTAGGTATGAATGAGCGAGAGAAGTGAAATGTTCTAGGCTTTTGTAGCTGGAGAGTTACACTTACGTTACGTGCCTCTTGTTGTTCTGTTAGGAACAATAAAAAGGAGAATTATAGCGGCTCGTTTTTCATAGCAAAGTCCGTAGAAATATCGGTATTGCGATGAGCGAGAGCAGGGAGTTTTCTTGTGTAACGACTGGGTTATTGATGAACCGATTGGCTCTCTTTTCGATAGAATCAAATATGTTAAGTGTCGGAGGTCATACTGCTCCCCAGATGTGGGAACGTTACTCTAGGTTAGGTCTTATTTGGAAAACATAGGGAGTGTGTAAGTTGTAATGGGAGAAGTCTTTTCTGGCGCGAAATCAAGCTTTTTAGCTACTGACGTAGCTATTGAGGCAAAGTGTTCGTGCCAGCTAAGATCATGTTCGAAAGCGATGCCAACGAGATCGAACGCTTCACTGCTCTGCAGGACTAAGCCATTTATGTGAATGAGGTAATTGTTGCCGGATATTCTGCATAACAGGGGCCAAGACGAGGTTTTGAAGGCATTGAACTGAACAAGGTCCGTGGCACCCCAGTCCAAAAATAAATTGAAGGTCTGCGTCTGCGTAGATCTGCTTGTATTATCCAGTTCTTGATTCGAGTCTTGTCTGGAAAAATTAATGTTGGAGTGAAGGTTACTATTGTCAGCGTAACTGTGGATGGGATTAGCAATAGAAGAGAGCAGGCCATTAATGTGAAGAAGAAATAGGGTTGGTGCTAGGACTGAACCGTTGGGTACGCCAGCATTAATAAGATGGAAGTTAGATGAGTGCCAGTCCACCACGACCGAATATATGCAAAGATGAGAGAGAAAGCCACCGATCCAGGTGCATTGTTTGAGAGGAAGAACGTAAGAAGGTAGCTTGTCAAAGGCATTGAAAATATCAAGAGCAACAATCTGGGATTCGCCATGAAATTCGAAAGAATTGTTCCAGTTATGTGTGAGCAGGTAAGAATCAGCTGTGGATCTTTGGTGACGAAATCGGAAATGTACCTATGTATTGGGCCTCAAATTTGTTATTAAAATTAATATAGTAAGGCAGAAAAATACTTCTTTTATATCATTTTAATTAGCCACACTACTTGGTCCAAGAAAGCGCCTCCTCCACACGAACACAAAGAATACGCACGAAGCGTTTTTGCTTGTTTTTATGGGCAGATTTAAAACAGTCTGCAAAACCTACTAGTTGTACAAACAAGTCGCCGTGTTTGCAACTAGTGTTGCGATCACTCGAGTAAAAATCACTCGACCACTAGGTTATTGAAATCATCGACATCACTCGATTATTAAAGCCAGTACTCGAGTTATAAGTTTGAGTGAAAACCGTCGCTCGTAATTGCCCACCTAACGCCGTGCCACCGAAATATACCGACCACCGAGTTAAAACACTCGATTCTCGATTGTCGCATCGCAAGCAAAGCCACTCCCATTCCGGTCGGAATCTGTTCATCTTTGTCTTACTTGTTAGAAAATAATTGAAGGTTTCAAGGAAAGGTTGACTCAATGATTAGAAGCGTCGAATCGAAACTGAAACATGTGAAAAATCGCGCGAATGCGATGCTTACATCGGATTTCTGATTGAAAAATCACTCGAGTTATTGAAATCAGTCGAGCACCGATAACTCTGTTATTTAAATTCATCCATTTTCCCAACACTATTTGCAACCTACTGGTCAGCTATTCGGTCAGTCGACCAATCCCCTAGTCGGCCCATATCTAATTATATTAGTAAGCCACAAGCTGTCAAAGTTCAAGATTCGCCATTTTTAAAACTGCAATATCTCGAATTCTGTTGATTTGAGGTGTACCATGTGTATATGCAAAAGGCCTAACACTTTTAAACAGTTAAAAATATAATAAAAAGTAGGCATTCTTCTTAAGAAAAAAGCAAATAAATAGGTTTAGCGAGCTAAGCTTTACAGGGTGTTATTCTTACCATTCTGTTTGCAAAATAATAAATAGATATCTAAAATTACAAGATCAAACGAACTTACCTAAGTGATGTTCGATCTTGATTATATGATAGCCTGGTCGAAATAAACAAACTATACGTAGTACCTCCGCCTCTGGCCGGAATTTCCACAATTTTGAAAGCTAAACACAAAATCGATAATCTCCCTACCTACCCTGGTGCCGATGCCTGTATGTCGAACTAGTCTATTTTAAAGTTGTTGTTGCAATATCATTTGGGTTATTCTTATAGAATAATAAAGGGTGGTGAGGGACTTTGTTTATTTCGACGAGGAATCAAGATCCAACATCACTTAGGTAAGTTCGTTTGATCTTGTAATTATATTCAGCCTCGTCTCATAAACAAACTATATGTAGATGTTTAAAGAAATTGCAACAACAAAATTAGAGAAAATATATTTATTAGATAGAAAGAAAAACCTGTCACGAGGTTAGAATTATAATGTACATTAACAAAAAAAATCGTGAACACATACTTACATATGTCTAAATACACAGATTGGTTATTAATATAGAGTTAATAGCAGTCTTAATTCCATTAATTTCCTAAACTTAAAATAGTATTTGCAAATTCCTTATTACAAATTACAGGCCTATTATAAAATTTTGCAAATGTCTGAGAGTTTCTTGTCCAACCTGCAGCGAGTCTTATACAATCAAAGCTCATACCCCCTCTAGCTGCAGCAGATGTCGAAGCGTGGCGGGTAGAATGAGCTTTAAATTTTTCAGTGTCAACTCCACTTCTTTTTAACATATTTTTAATCCATCTACTCAGTGTCTGTGCTGTGGCCTTATGAAAAGGTTTTTTATATGTTATAAATAAAAATTTACATGAACCTCTTAATTCCCTTGTTACCTCTACATATTTTAATAACGCGCTAGCAACGCAGACATTTGGATCTGACTGGAAGAAAGGTAAAACAAGGAATGGTTGAATTTTATTAACACCACTAGTTTTTATTCCATGAGGAATTTTTATTTCGATTTTATTTTCATAGGTTGTTATTATATTGTCAAGGTCGATCAGACTTAAGGTTTGTATCCGCTGACCTGTTGCAAGCGCTAATAATGTTACTAGTTTTTCTGTGAGAAGTTCTAAGGAAAGTGTACTATTTTCAAGATTTCGAACATAACTAATAACAACCCCTGGGTAACATGTATTCTTATATTTCGGTCTAGGTTGTCTCAAACCGAACACTCCCTTAAAGAATCTTTTAACTCTAAAATCTTTTCCCATGTCTGGACCTGTAATCTGACCTATGGCAGATCTATAAGAATTTAATGTCCCATAGGATGCTCCGTTTTTAAACTGAATTGTTAGAAACTCTAAGACATTTGGAACCGTTATAGTAAAGGGATTTCTATTTTTGTTGCAACAGAACTCCCACCATAACTTCAAACCTGAGTTATACTGTTTTATTGTTGCATCAGTTATTGATGACAAGCAGATGTCTAAGGATTCTCTGGGAACATTCCCCTTTAGAAGAGCTTCCCTGCCACCAGGGAAAGGTGTTGCCATAGAGGATGGGGAGTTCTGCTAGAAGAAAGTAAATATTTTTCACGCCTAAAAATTAATGGATCCCCTACAATCAATGATTTGAATATCGGGTACCATGGCTGGGAGACCCAGAACGGAACGACAACTATGCCCTCCGCTTTATCATTTATAGTTTTTTGTAAGGTTTTTAAGATCATTGAGAATGGTGGGAAAGCATAAAATTTAAGTGATCCCCAGTGCACTGTAAATGCATCCACCTTAAATGCTTCGGGATCTCTCATCCATGATATAAAAGTTTCACACTTCTTATTTAACCTACTAGCAAAGAGATCTATACGAGGAGTGCCAAAAGCGTTTACTATTTTCTGGTAAGAATCGTTTGATAGACTCCATTCTGTTTCTTTATGAATTTTTCTTGATGCCTTGTCTGCCTCTATGTTTTCTTTTGTATTGATGTAGCTAGCAAATACAAAAATATTTCTTTCCTCACACCAGGACCAAATTTTTCTAGCTATATTGTTTAACATTTTAAATCTAACACTGCCCATCCTATTGGTCGTTGCAACTGCAGTGTATTATCTACCCTACACAATATGTAACAATTAGAAAGTTCTGATGCATAACATTTTAACCCAAAATATAAAGCCAACATTTCTAATGAATTTATATGGAGCATTTTTTCTTGATCAGACCAACGACCATATGTGCTTTTACCTTGGCAAAAAAACTCCCCAGCCCGTATTTGACGCATCTGTAAATATTTCAAGTTTATAATTTTTAACATGAACGTGATTGAACGAATTCGGTATTTTATGAATAAACCAAGATAAGTCATGTAGTATATTTTTTGACAACTTCATATCGGCATTATAATTCCCCCCTGATTCCTTTAAAGCTTTATACTTATAATACTCAAATATTTTGGTATATAGAAAACCATATTTAATAGCTGGGCATGCAGACACAAGTGTTCCTATAAATTTTGCGAAAACTCTAATTTTACAACGGGGCAATTTAAAAAATTTCTTTAGCAATTTTATTATCCTCTGTTGTTTATCTTCAGGTAAAGATATGGTCATAGCAAATGAATTATAAATAAAGCCCAAAAAGGTACATTTTTGACTAGGTAGTAGGCTGCATTTTTCATAATTAATTAAAAAACCTAAATGTCATAATAAATCTATAGTAGTTTTAATACTAGCCTGGCACTCTTCATATTATGATCTCCCTATTATTAAGAAATCATCTAAATACACTACTAAGCGTAACCCTTTTTCTCTTAGTACTTTGACAACAGGTCTTAAAATGTTTATAAAAATAAGAGGCGCGCAGCTTAAACCAAAGGGTAAACAGTAATATTGGTATAATAATCCATTAAACTTAAATCTTAAATATTTACAATGCGATTGATTAACTGGTATTAGATGGTAGGCATCCTTTAAATCTATTTTGCCCATATAGCAATTTTTTGATAAAAGTTTAGCTACAGTTTTATTGTCTTCAATTTTGAAATGATGATTTTTTACATAATTATTTAATTTTTTAAGGTTCAGTATTAGTCGATAAGTCCCCCGGTTTTGGCAAAGTAAAAATTTTTGAAACATATTGATCATGGCATTCTTCAGCCTTGGACACTGAGCCCGATTTTAATAAGTTATTAATTAAGGAGATTATAATATTTATTTCCTTGTTTGACCATTTATTTTCCATAGGCACAATAGTTTGTATGGGTTTTTTAGTGAATGGGATACTAAGTCCTTTTATATAAGACAAAATTTTATGATGCACAGCAAGATCCTGCCATCTGTTAACAAATAATTTTAGCCTTCCACAAGGCTTACTAACCTGTCCTTCTAGTATTGATGATATCTTTTGTCGCTCCTCTCTGGTCTTTTCTTGTAATATTGGTGTGCTCGTCGACCCTGGTTGACAGGCACTGGAGCCCAATAGGATTGTCCCCTCTTCCTGGATCCGTACTTCTGGAAAAGGTGACCTCTGTAGTTTTCCTGGTTCTTTGGCTTTGAAGAGTGGGTTTGAGATGCAAATTTATTTGTTGTAAAGGGTTTTTAGGGAGTTTAAGTTGTTGTCCAGATTTTTCTAATTCTCGTGCTGATTTGATGGTACTTTCAAGGTCAGGTCCAAACAGAAGCTCACTGACAGGTGTGTTAGATAATGTTTCTTTTAGGTCTCTGTTTAAATTTCTGGATATTAACTCTTTACGGGACACTGACTCTAAATGATGCACATTTGCTAGTAGTTTTCCCACATCGGTGAGACTTCGTATGTATGTTGTGTTGTCCCTCCCCTCTTCGCTAATCATTTCCATTATGGTCAACCCAACGGCAGAGAGGCTCCAATATGTTTTTGCAACCTTAATAATCGATCATCTCTTTGTAAAATGGGTTCGGATACTGCAACTTTCACCTCTGGGTTTATAGTGGGCGGACTAAAAAGTTTGCAGTTGTCTGGTGTTACATATTTATTTAATAACTCGTCCAAGGTTTCGTCCGCTATCCCTGTAGTTGTCACATTATTAAAGCAGGACGCGACCTCTGCTTTTATGGGACTAGCAAATGTATTTTTAGGGGATATAGTATTTCCTATTATTGCTAATATGTCCTTTTGTACCTGTGATCTATTATGATCTTCACTGCCAGTGTTGTCAGTATTTTCAGGGTGTACTTTATCATCTGTAAAGAATTTTTTAATTTATTATAAGGCATCATAAAAGAAAAAGAATGTGTTATCCCAAACAGACATTTTTATTACTATAAAGTTACTTCTATTTTCCCGAATACAAGCACCTGTTTTATCTGTTATCCCAAACAGATATTTTATTAGGTTAAATCCTGATTTTTCAAGCATAAGTATTTTTTAAATTTTACATTAGGGACTAATTATACGGAGTGCTATAAGAACTGATGTCTGCGTAACAACGCCAGATATTTGTTATCCCGAACAAAGTATATTCGATATGTCTTACCGGGCCTATCTTGCCTATTTACTTCCTTTTCTAGTGTCTCCTCATGATACAAACGGGTCTCCTGATCCTGAGTCTCTGCATCTCTTTCTCGATTGGTCCCTGTCTCTTCCTCTGATGCATATGAACTTTTTGACGAGCTGGCAGCAGCGCCTGTATCACTTTCCGAAGTTGATAGAGTACGAGGGCGACGCCAAGATGGAGGAGACCGATTACGCCTAAACCGAGACATTTCCGATTGTTTATTTTCTATTTTATCAAGTCTATCACTCATTTTTTGCAATAACAAACATTTTTGATGGAACAGGCGAACGACTTCGACTTTTCCTTCTTTTAGGCATATTTGTCTTAATTTTGGCACTAACACACGAGAAGATTACGCACTTTTTTCTACACTATGCAAACACTCCGGCACAAAGGTGAAGACTAGTTCGACAGGCATCGGCACCAGGGTAGGTAGGGAGATTATCGATTTTGTGTTTAGCTTTCAAAATTGTGGAAATTCCGGCCAGAGGCGGAGGTACTACGTATAGTTTGTTTATGAGACGAGGCTGAATATAATTTATATCATAACTCAACGATAAACCGCACAAGGTTTAGGCCTTTTATTTCTTATATAATAAATATTTTTGCAGTAATATATCGAAAATTAATTAAAAATAAATTTGCTAGATCACGTTGATTGTAAATCGTTGCTGAATAATTAAAAATCCTATAAAAGCTACTAATTGTATTTAGTTATTAATATTATTTTAAACTAATTGGCTTAAAAGCAGATTAAACAGTCAACATGTTATTTATACAATGTTTTTTAATAAATTATTTTTAGGATCATTTCAGATAATTTATAGTAAAATTATTTCAGTAAACAAATCTTCAATAAAACTGTATTTATTTACGATAATGGTTATTACTATTTTCGAATGTGTTTAACGTTTATTAGAGATATTAATAATTAATTCATTTACAATAATGGAACTAAATAAGGCGTAGGCATAATGGAACTAAACTAAAGCGCAGGAAAATTATTTTACAGTGAGAGAGGAAAGAAACTCAGATGTGAATTGGGCTATTGCAGTGTTTCGTCTGGGCACGAAACTTCCCCCACACAATCAAATACTTAGCTAAATTATAAATTGAAAAATGTGTTTGCTTGTTTGCTACTCAGTCGCGTTTCAACGCAGCAATGGATCGCGATAAAACTTGACATATACCTATGAAACCTGGCACCTCCACTAAATAGAGCGAAAGTGGACCTCGCGTTTATTACTTAGAAACTGAATAATTATTAAGAGACGGAACTAAAGAATATAGTTTAACACGAATTTCATTAGAAACTTCTTTAAGCTTATCTAGGGTCGTTTCAAGCCAGTGAAAAGATGTTAAAAGGGGTACTTTTTGTGACTCGAACTCCGAACTGATTAATAATATCTGGAAGATATCGGAAATTGTCAGAAATAAAGTCTAAATCATTTTTGAGGTCAGGTACATTTAACTTCCTTACTGATACTTTCTACTGCAGCGTGGGTTATTGTATCGCTACTGGCTTTACAAAGAAATTTACTCGCGATCACAGTATAATTGTTCAGACTGAACTGAATTTAAAGTTCCAACTATAATATTGGCAACCTATCGTACTTTGATGTCGGTAGTTTCGTCGATACTGAACCATAACTTTATTCCTGTAAGATTTTCTTTTATTCCGTTCATAGTTTTTAGAACACTTGCGAAGTGTTGAAGCATCTGGTACTGTGTGGGTGCAGTATTTTTCTAAAAATGTTTTCACGAGAGGATTATTTATTTTATAAAGTGAGATATTAGCTGCAACAAATGCTTCACACAAATCCACGTAGAATTCTTTTTGCGTTACGTCCTATTGCCTTGGTTTAGATGGCCCAGGAAGAGATTTTATCTTCATCTGTTCTAAATGCTGTGGACCGGTTACATGCCGCTCTATGTTATACTTTGTCCACAGAAACTCAGAGTTACATACTAAACACCATACACCTTGTTCACTTTCAAATAATATATCAGAAAATGGAACAAGCCACTCTAATTTTATTTTTTTACTTGTACTCATTTTAATTACATTCAAATCACTATTTACAACGCAATTGCTTTGACTAGCGCCTATAGCTTGTCTGTTCTGCGCAATGCACACAGAAAAAGCGATTCCTTCTTATATGGCGTGGTAGGTAGTGTGCATGCAATAAAGAAAAATAATTCATAACGACCAAGGTCAAAGAATTCTCTAATATTTGAACGGCAATTAAGCATTTATTGGCCTTCCATGTCACGTGTTGGTAGAAAATTTTATCTCTCTAAATTCCGACCTTTATTTTCTTTCATCTCAAAATCTTACTACCTATGTATCTAGGGCTGTAATGACTACCTAAGTAGGTATACAGGTATTTTCGTTACAAACTGTTCAATGGAATATTGCAATTTACAGGCCACAATTCATTACACAACACAAGACAAACAATTTTAATAATTATTGTCACTGTAATACTTTGTGTCGAGGATGCACGCCCTTGTCTGTCGAATTTAGATTTCAGTGGAAAATTTTAAATTCCGCTAATTATTACCCAGAAAACAGACGAGCAATAAACAGAATTAAAAAATTTTCGGTTTTGGAGGAATTCAGACTGTGCCAACGTTTCTTAACTGTATTTTAAGTAAAGGGAGTGCCACGTGAAGATTACTGGCTATAAATATCTGTGATACAGCCTAGAAATCTTTGTTTTGGAAAAATTTGTTAACTTTATGAAATCACTGACGATTTTCAATATTTTTGTGTATTCGTGTGCAATTATGTTGGAGCTGCGATAAACGATAAGAGCGGCGATACTAGCGAAGCAGAGAGAATGATTTCGTTATTTTGTATTGGAGCGACGCGTTGCTTTTTTATGTTCTGACAACCCACGAAGAACGAAGTCTAAGTACTATGTACCGTGGGTGTACTGGGGAAATCCGACTCACACATCCAGAGCTGGAAACATCCCTAGGGACTTCACCAGCCCGTTTAAGAGGATGTGTGTGGTGGTACCACCTCGGTCGAGGAAGCAATCCTCTACCACCTTCCAAGCGTTGTTTTATCAAAAAAAATCCGCTAAAAGTGAATTTATGGAGAGTGCATTTATGTTGGAGATGCGATAAACGTTAGAAGCGGCGATACTAGCGAAGTGGAAAAATGATTTCACTATTTTATATTAAGTATATTGGAGCGACGCGTTGCTATATACATATTCTCTCCGCTTCGTTATTATCGCCGCTCCTGTCATTTATCGCAACTCTAACAAAATCGCACGTTTAGGGTGCATTTATGTTGGAGCTGCGATTAACGATTAAAGCGGCGATACTAGCGAAGCGGAGAGAATGATTTTACTATTAAGTATGAATGTGTTTACGTTAAAGCGACGCGTTGCTTCATACAAAAAAAATCCGCTTCGCTAGTATCGCCGCTCTTATCGTTTATCGCAGCTTCAACATAAATGCACCATTAGTCATACACAGGGTATCTCAGGAATACGATGGGTCGTAAAAATCATCAAACCGATTTGAAATTTCTTCATGATAAGTCATATACGCGGAATGCCACAATTTTTTCAGATAACTAATTCATAAAGGATACTATTACCTATACGCGAGCGAATCCACGGGTAAAAACCAGTTATATAATAGTGAATCCATATGAAAATACAAAATAGAGATTTTAAGATTTATAACCATAGAGATTTATACATATTATATCTTGGTGCAAAACGCACTCCAAGTGATAATTTAAATCTAAGAGATACGACTAAAATTTAAAACTGTAATTCCTTTCTTCACCAATAATATCAGTTTTCCACTTTTGCATTACAAAGGCGCTTTCCACAGCTTTTCGGAAAAGAACCAACATATAGAAAATGTCACCCTGTTACCTAAGACACAAAGCTATTTCGACTGCGAGTCACGTATGCAATCTGGTAACACTTTGTGTAGTTGCGGACAAAACGGGATCTACGAAAAAACAGACACTAATATTGTGATAAAATTATTAATTTCCTGAATTTCTTTTATACCTGTAAAACCGTAAGATGAAATGTCAGTTTCTAACAGTTTTAATAAATAAATATAACTAACTTTTAAAAAATTCAGGATATTAGAAGGCACAAATATAAATTAGAAATAACGTGGAATTTGCCTTTCTAATTTATTTTAAATAACTTTAATATCGCTATCTATCCATTAAAATATACATGCTCTAGTATACTCTACTTTATTTTATAAAAAAAATAATGAGGCATTTGACACATATTATGCCTCCCTATATCCATCATAGAGGATACTATTTAACAATTCATAGCATTTAGGTATTACAGCAAGGAATAAGGAATCAGATTTAGCCACATTAATGATCAATAACTAGTTCCCTAATATGGTTTTGCTAATTTAAATATTTGAATACTTATTTAAAAAATTAAATACCCCCTACCTAAGCAATCCTCATAAGAAAAATTAGTATTAGAAAGTAATTTTTATTAGTTTAATCTAAACCTAGAAACGGAGGTGAAAATGTTTATTAGTTATCACTTACGCTACGCAAATAAAGAAAATGGGTCAAATGCAAGCTTTACTTGCACAATTAGAGTTTCGTGCCATCAGCCTCCGCTTAAATTATTAACAGTAGTACACTCGCGTTTCGACTGAGTCAGATTAAAGATTTTGGAAAACGTGGACAAAAGTTGTTCCTTACATCGTGAGAAATATTTTGTGGCGAAAAACTTTTTCTCTTAAACCAATGTTCAGCAGTTATAAGGAGATAAACAATTAAATTGTTTATAACAATAATTGATTGCGCTAGAATATTTAAATCCTGATAATTTTGGCTCAATTTGCACCTTCTTCTCAATGTTCGTGACTTTTTTCAGATTTTTTGAGCGATCCTTTTGGTGATAAGGGTGGAAGACAGCAATTTTGAAGCGTTTTTTTCCAAAAAATGTTTAAGAAAATAAATAAAAAAGAACACATCACATACCTAATAAAAATAAGGAAAATATCTGCATTGGTAGCCGTAAAAAATATCTTAATTATTTTTCTGGCCAATTTAAACTTAAGTTTTCTCTAATGCATTCCTATTTACTTCCAGAGATGCTACTATGAAATGTGTCCTATTTATTTCCAAACCTTAAATGAGGTCAGGAAAACTTTCGCATTTACTTTTAATATTTAAACAATAGTTTGACTTTAAAAATATCTCAAAACTGAAAATCCAATCATCATCTTGACAGTCAAGCACGCTTAATAAAAACTCTAAAGAGAACAGAGAGAATACTACTATGTACAAAAAAAAATACAATAAAGAAAATTTTAAAATGTAACCACATTCACACTTGACGTTATATTAAGCATATAAGGAATTGAACATTTTATGTATTTAAAACTTGATAAAGGGGACTCCCGAAATGATGAAACACCTGTGAGCCTTTTGTAATTATACGGACTGAGGCCGAGCATTGGTATATTTTTCTTAAAAAAGCCTTCGGAATTTCGTTGTATGTTAAGAATATGTTGTTTAAGTATTTGTCAAAAGTCAGATTTAGTGTTACTATTTGAAACTGTAGTTAAAATGTCTGGTTTGAATGACCGCTCATGCACAAAATGGTTATGACTATTTCAACATAAAAACAAAATAAAAAAAAATATACCTAATTATAATAATTACAGCTACTAATCTTTTTAAATGTAAATATAGAATATAATAGTTTCATAATAGGAAAGTCGAATACGCATCTGATAAATATTAATTGAGTTGTCCATTGTGACATGCAATACAGCATAGCAGATGAATATGGTCAATTATAAACAAATATCATGATCGCTAAATGGCAAATAAGGAAGAGCAAAAGCGCTAACTCGATCAATAATATTTAAATATTTGATGCACTGACCCCAGCAACTACGTTGATTTGCAATGTTTTACGGTTCGATTGCTTCATTCCTTGTTAGTTGTGTATATTTGAGGCTGGCCTTTGATTTCTCTTGATATGCTAGATAAGCTTAACAAACTTATCAAAAGACTTTGAGAAAGCTTTCTGCTTAGGTCTAAAATTCATGGGATCAATACCAAAAACACGAATAAGATAAAAGTTAGCCTATAAAAAGCAAAGAACTTAGGATACGTCAGAAAGGTACACAAGGCAATAGAAGTATAATAACCGTGGAAAAACTTTTAAATGAACTTCCAACTTTTTGGTGCCCCCGGGGCAAAATATGATGCGCCATTAAAAGATATCTCTGGGCAATTTCTCGGAAAAGTCAAGAGGGTTTCATAAGTTTTATAGGCAAGATTTGTGACTTAATTATTAACTTGGGTATACAGGGCCTATTTAAAGTAGTAATTTTACAATAATTTGTTTATAAGGTCATCTGTTACATCTTTGGTTTAGAATTTACATAAGTTAGAGGTTAATATATCAGTAATATCTCTTTTGTGCAAAATTTAATATTTACAGTAGGCGAAAAAATCTATTATAATTTTAAACACTGTGCATATAAACTTATTATTATTGAGTTAATATTCTGGGTTTTAAAATGTTTTTAACGTAGGAAAAATTGCAAATATGTGTATATTTCACACTATTGGACAAAAGTAGAGCAAGAAAAATGACGATTTCTTTCAAATCCACTTTTTTATAAGCCTGTGTCTGTTATATAATTTTAATTAAATGCTGTCCTCGCAATCTTAGTAATAACTTATAAAAATCTGGCAAATTTACAGCATTTACAGTGACAAATAATTATAAAAATTCAAAAGTCAAAAACAAATGCGACACAAGTAAAGCAACAAATTGCATTTAAAACTATTTTATTTTAAAGGATACAACAATCAAAACATAAAACATTCAAAAATTATAGCAGCCAGAAACAGTATGTTAATAATTAATAGACTATCGATTATTGCTTATAATTTACTGATGACGTTGCGGGATTCAGGCAATTAAATTTTGAATGGCACTTTTAGGAAGATTTCTGTAAACCTCATTGATTTTCCCCCAATAATTGTTTATTTGGAAACAAGTGTATGCGACTACGATGCTCTACTTCTTCCCACAGATTTTCGATGGGGTTTAGGTGTGGGGATTGTGCCGGCCACAGCAACACTGAAACATTATTGTCCTGAAACCGTTCTTAAGCAAGTTGCGAAGAGTGCTTTGGATTTCCCAAAACGATATTTGCGTCTAAAGAGAAGAGTAGTAGAAGCAAAGCTAGTCAGAAGACGCCCAGCTAAGAAGTCACTTATTTCGGGAAGCAACAGGGCTCGCAAGACTTTCATACGCTTGCCAGTATTTAAACTAGACAGCAGATGACAGGAAAAAAATCCTATTTAGCGGTGAGATGCGATACTAAATCTTCAACTTCGGTGGAATAAGGCCCGTAACACTTTTTTTTTACTGGCTTGTAATGACTTCCTTAAACGATTTATACAGTAAAAAAAACTGTGCATATTCCTTATTATATTTAAGCATTCTCATCAAATAGTTTTATTATTTGGCTCTAACAATTCTACATTCGAAGGAATAATAAAACTTTATTGGTTTCCAATAATATTTTGGTTATTGGAAAAATGGTAATATAGGTTTCAAAGAAGTAAGAATACTTCCGAACTCCAATAATAAGTTTATATTTAAATAATTCTGATTTCAAAATTGTTCTTAACAATAATTTTAAGATAACTTCAATCGAATATGGTAAAAATCTTGGAGTAATTTTTGATCAGTATCTAAATTTTAATGAACATATAAAAAATATAATTAAAAAAGCATACTACAAACTAAGAATTTTATATAAATTTAAGGACTACTTAAATACCGATACTAAACTTAGGCTGGTTGATTCCATTATTCTAAGTGGATTAGATTATTGTGATATAATTTATCACAAAAATATCAGTAACGAAGATAAACAGAAATTACAAATTCTTCAAAATAACTGTGTTCGTTTTTCAATAGGACTAAAAAAATATGATCACGTATCACCTACCTTTAACAAACATAATATAATTAAATTAGAAAAAAGACGCGAAATCCACTTATCCTGTTTTATATATAAAATAATTTTAACTCAGAAACCTAGATACTTATTTGAAAAAATTGAATTCAGGAATAATATTCATAATGTTAATACTAGAAATCAGAACGCAATAGAAATACCTAAACATCATACTGAAAAATATAAGTCTTCGTTTAAATATACAGCTTCTGTAATTTTTAATAATATTCCTTCTAGTCTAAGGGGCTTAAGCTATATAACTTTTAAAAATAATATAAAAAATTATTTAGTAGGGGTAGGATTGGAAGAATGATTTCTTATAAATCAAAATCCTACCTATTTATGCCAATCAGTATACTACTGTCATTTTTTGGTTTTCTTTTTTAATTTTATCAATTTTATATTTATATTTTAAATTGTTTATATGGCCATAAATAAACATCTTTATTATTATTATTATATTTAAATATTTTTTTTTATTATTTCAATTGTTTTGTAGAGATAATTTTAAATTTAATAATAATATAACTAATGTGCCAGTTGTCAAAAACAATAATACATATTATTTAAAATAGCATAGCAATTTTTTCTGGGTGGCATCTACCAACATTTTTTATGTAGTTACCTGTTAAAGTCACAACTTTTTGCGCTCAAAGAAACTCTCTCTGTTGCACTTAAATTAATTTAAATTAAAATTAACTTTTGGGTCACAACAAACAGGAAACGTTTATTTTAATGTGATAATAAACTAACAGAATTAGAATAATTTTCAAACTGTACGTACCTACTTCTACTAGCATTAGCAGAAGCTACTACGGGTGTTAATCAAGCCATTATGAAGCTAACTTTATTCCGCAACGAAGTTAGGTCGTTAAGGGGCCCATAAGAGCTCGCCTAACATACGGATGACCGCGGCTTTGGGTTTAGTTCACCATATCTGTAGTAAACTTTTTTATTTATTTGAAGAACTTGCAAAAATATTCTAAGTAGTATTCAAAGCCTGCTTTATTAACGAAAGGATACTCCAAAATTAAAAAAAAAATCATTTCCAGAATTACTAAAGCTTTCCTTGAATAATTAAAATTGCAAACGAAGTCAACCATTTAAGTGCCTTGCAGATTCCAGACTTTAGTGGGCCGTATTTAGCTAGCGTGTCACTTTGTTTTTCTGTGTTTGGCCTTTCAGTGGTTTTCACAGTGTTAGTGAACTCAGTTTTGGATAGCTTAGGTTCTGTTACTATTTTGATATTGGTATTGCTTATTATTATTAAAAGCGCAGTAAGTAAAATTCACTTGACTTAAAAATATTTTAGGCTATGGCGGCATTCTCCAGGTGGCGTCCACGTTGGCCAACTTAATTTCTTTTTAGTACAGTTTTTTGCTTTATTTTTATTTTGTATAAATATTGTGACAAAATTTATCGTTGATTCATATACTATAGGTATTTTTTAACGTATTAATAAAGTTTCAAGATATTTTATGATTTATTTTAGGAAAACAATAATTAAACAGAATGCTGAGGCCCTAGTGACCATGTGAAAATGTCAACATAGATCTCATAAAATATTATTCTTCTAAATAAAATTATCATACACGTTGAAAGTTTAAATAATTTACAGAAAATTGCTTGCAGGATATGCATCTGCAGTAATATACTTACAATGTTATTGTTAAAACATAAGTCGAAAAACAATGTCAAAGTGAAATTGGGTTGGCTAACGTGGACGCCACGTGGAGAGTGCCGTAATAAAATTGTTTGTATTAATCTTTTTAGTGTTCCGTGAAATGAAATACTTGTGGAATTACTTCGGTTACTTGCGGAAAAACGCTTAAAAATTGCTGTCCCCCACCCTTATCATCAGAAGGATCGCTCAGAAAAATGTGAAAAAAAAATCATGAATATTGAGAATTAGGTGTAGATTGAGCGAAAATTATCCGGATTGAAAAATTCTAGCACGGTCAATTGTTATAAACGATTTGATTGTTTATTTCCGTTTTAACTGCTGAACCACTGGTTTTAGAGCAAGTCACTTTACCTTATCCTTAAAAAGGCATGCTTGAAAATACCTACTTTACAAGTATATATTATTTTCTCCCGATATAAACTTACAAAATATAATAGTATTAATGGTGTGTAATTTTTAAGTCCGGCCCTGAAATTTATACTACCAACCTAACAAAACTAAATAGATCAGAATCAAACAGGCATGCTATTAATACCAAGTAACTTGGCAAACCATCTTGTAACAGAATTCAAAGTATACACTTTACCCATGCGGGTACAGGTATAACTTATGCAAGAAAAGAAAACATCTAGACATTCTCTATATGGTCAGTTTTTGGGCAGTACAAACAATTATTAAAAATTCTTTTTTATAGGCTACCACTACCGTTTTGACACTGCAGCGCCAGGTGATAATCGCCTACAAATTATTTTTAAATAAATATTTTAAAAATCAAATGAAGAAAACTAACATCAATAAATAATTATTACTATAAGACATACTTTTCATATAAATGAAAAACATACCTATTATTAACCAGCTAATATCTGTCACTATGAGATTTTATATATTTTAAGTGAAGCAGGTATCGTTTGGTTAAAAAGTAAATTTCTAACAATAAATAATTAATTACAGAAATACTTTAAAATATTAGAACAGCTAACTCGGAAATTTATGTACAAAGAATGTTGTAAATATCCTGTATAATTCAATTAAACCAATAACAAGAGTGGCATTACCTAGCTTAATTAAAAAGCATTGATCTTAGTTGTTAATAATTTAAAATACCAGTTAAGCACGCACAATTCGTGCCTTATTTTAGGATATGACGCATTTGGGTTCAATAATAAACAAGATTAATTATTTTTAAACAAAAAAAAACATTGTTATAGTCATGTCATAATAATACTGAGACTGATACAGTATAAATTATGCTTATTTATTTTCGTTAATTTACTGTATAGGATGACTCAATTTAATTTGACATATAGGTAATTAAAAGTTCTTTAGGTAGGTAGGCTTCAAATCTAGACCTAAACATTAACGTACGGTCGTAACTGACAGAGACTGCAATTATTTTTTCTCTCTAATCTTTTGCAAAGTGGGCATCAGAGGCGTGTTATGGATAATTCTTTATTCTTATAATAAAAATAGTGGTGCTAAATGAGCAGACAACTCTGGACAATTTTTGCTTTGGCCAAATCAGAATCGAAAAAAACTCCATGCGATCAACATCCCATCTCTTATCATTGCGAGTGCCTCTCCGATGCTGCCGAAAGTAGAACATGATCAGATTCTATAATAATATGACTGATAAAAGCTCGGCACATGCCTCAGATATACAAAACATAAATAGTCAATCTCGGCACAGTTTAAAACATGTTTAAATTCGGCACATAAATAATTTATTATCCTTCTGCATGCAAAAAATTCAGTTATGTAATTTTTATACCAAAATAATTTTTTTAGTTATAGTACATATTATAAGAAACTATATTACAAATTATAATTTTATGTAATGAAAACATAATAATGGAATATTATTTAGACATGTTATTGTAGTTTGACAAATTATTATTTTTATATTCTGTAGTTTTAATATTAGTAAAATCTTAGTGGCTATAGTTTTAAATTTATGAATTTGGTTAAATCTATTGCATTTGATATAGATGTTGGGTTATACAATACGCAGTGCATTTACAAAAATAAATAAAGGAGGATGCGTTTGGTCCATGGATGCATTAAACTGCGAATGGGATGATTAGCAACCATTGGTAGTTTTCTTTAACGCAGCAGAGGCATTGTCCTATACTTAGGGTGGAAATTTTGAATTAGCTCTTGAATAATTTTCAAGAAGGTAACCAGGAAATTTTTCAAGTCTATTGTCTACTGACTTAATTTCGTAAAGTTCAAAGAATTAAAAATATTAATAATAATAATAATAATAATAATAATAATAATAATGTGCCTTTTATTTATGTTTTAAAAATATTTATAATACATAATTTTGAAACCGAGTGGCGAGATCTAGCATAGCTATTCTATCTAACCACCCCAAATATACTAAATAACAAATAGAGCGTCAGTAAAAGTAGATACTTAACCTGTCCGAAGCCCGACATAAATTAAAATGTTTTAAAAAATAAGGTTAGTATATAGAAGTACATAATAATAGGGAGGAGAAGCATATAAAATACAGTATTACTATTAGGGTAAAATTAGCGTAAAAATGGTATATGAATATTTAAAAATGTAATGTAACATGCAGAAGATTGACCCCAGTGCGTTTAGAAAGAAAATATTTTTTTAAATAATTCTTAAAAGTAGTAACTCACGAGCAACACCTAATGTATTCATGCAAGTGTTGTAAACCCTGATTGCCGTGTATGTGAAGGAGCGTTAGAAAATAGGCGTACTGTGCCTGGGAACCTGGTAAAGATTTCTATGGCGGGTGTATCTTTGATGCACGTCGCTACCTCTGATTAGTTTATTAAATAAGTAGTCAGGTTGTCTACCTTGAGATATTTTAAAAACCGGAGTCGCTAGGTGAAGAAAATATCTTTCCGAAAGATTTAAGCATTTCGAAGATATAAAGTGAGGTAAAAGATGATCATATTTTCGTAATCCATAACTAAATCTGAGGCAGCTATTTTGAATTTTTTGCAAACTATATTTGCTTTGAACAGTCAAAGTAGGCCAATAAAGTATGTCACAATATGTCAAGTAAGAATGTATTAGAGAATCGCTCAGTCTCAGTTTGATGTCTTGGTAAGGTAATCTTTATACAGGTATAGGATCTTTAGTTTATTGTAAGATTTTTATAATACATAGGACACGTGTTTATCAAAACGTAAATGATTATTATCAAAGTAAACGCCAAGATTGTTACCAGATACAGTGAGGGGAGAATTATTTAGACAAATTTTAAAAGTGTTATGTAATAGAATTTCATTTCTTCTGGAACCAAAGAACATTAAGATCAGTTAGACATAGATTTAAGTTAGTGTTAGGCGGTCTATACAAAGTTCCCAGGCAAAGGCTCTTACCATTTACTTTTACATTAATCCATATGCTCGCCAACGTACTCACCCCAGAGTTGGTTTCGAACAATTGAAAATTTAACGAGTCATGAACATAAAAGGCTACCCCGCCTCGTCAATCGTTAGCATCCTCTGGTTCCAAAAATAAAAGACCAAAACAATACTGAAGCCACTTTCCAATCCCAGAATTGTTGTCTCTGCATTCCTGTGTTAAACTTAGATTATGAATTTTCATGCTCCATGCTTGGGTTGGGTGAAATTAATAACAGCCTATAATGTCAGTATTTGGACAAATTTTTACCACTGCATTATAAATAGATACCTTAAAATCGACTACTATTTCTTCCGGTACAAATTCTATGTTTAAATAACTACAATACTCTAATTTTTGACATGCAAAACGCATATAGGTACTGATGAAAAATGTAATATAAAACAAAATATTGGGTGCCCAAACATTGTTACCTGTGACAAAAACAATTTAGGGTAGTTTATCTTTAATAATTACTCCGGGGTCATGTAAATGATTGGGTTTTCAAACGACGCTCCGACGCTGGAGAGTATTTTGTTTAAATACTTGGAACAGGTTTGGTTCATATAATATATTTTTATTTTCGAACGATACATATCATCTTAAATTTTTCTGACATATTTCGGTAAATCCTGTATAAAACTTTCGTTTCCTTGAGTCAAATTTTATCATTGCTGGCTTATCCATTTACCTGATTTCCTATGCACCTGTTAAAATTTTTTACTAGGTTCCCAGTTTTTCTGACTTTGCAAAAACCACCAAGAACATCTTAATGTATGACAATTTAAATAGTAATAATAACGCTGCTATAAAACGCAGCAGTAACTTCCTGACAGCGCTGTCGAATTATTAATAGCTGGAACATCCCTTAACGATCGTGGCTGGCAGAGGAAAGAAAGCATGATAAATTTTTTAGCAGTGGGACACTCAAATATTGACGGACGACGTGACAAAGCTTGCTGAATTATGGTATATATAATACATACCGAGGAAGACCCAAAAAGTCAGTGGCGGTTGGTGAAATTTCAAAGTTGTTTATCTCTGTTCATACTTACAGGACCCAATCAAACCCAACCAAATTTAGGGGTTTTAATAGTGAGCCCACTAGGAATGTTTTGGTAAAGAAAAAAACATTTTGTAATTTGCGAAAAAAAGTTAAATTTTTGGTGCGCCCCTCCCAAGAAAAAAATGAACACGTCTAGGTATTTCATTTCGTTTTAGTCTAAACAATTTTTACATCATTTTGTCGACAGGTTTTAAATTTTGAGAGAAAAAAATGTGTTAGTAGAAAGTTATAGTCATTTGAATTTTTTTACGCCTAAAATATAATTTTACAAAAAATTCAAATGACTATGACTTTCTCCTAACACATTTTTTTCTCTCAAAATTTAAAACCTGTCGACAAAATGATGTACAATTTGTTTAGAAAAAAAAGAAAGCTAATACCTAGACTTGTTCATTTTTTTTTTTGGGAGGGGCGCACCAAAAATTTAACTTTTTTTCGCAAATTACAAAATGTTTTTTTTCTTTACCAAAACATTCCCAGTGGGCTCACTAATAAAACCCCTAAAGTTGGTACGGGTCCTGAAAGTATGAACAGAGATAAACAACTTTGAAATTTCACCAACCGCCACTGCAAAAAGTATTTTTATTTGAACTGACCTAATATCGAAAGTTGAAAAAAAGTAATGGGAATAGAAAATGTCACTCAAACAAAAGATAACTTCGGTATTTAAAAACGGGAAAATGTATTGTTCTAATAGTTATTCTATGAATGTTGTCCACGAATTAAAATAAAATTTTAGATACGCAAAATTATAAAATATAGTAAATAATGACGAAAGTCACAAATATATATTTTATCCTTTCCTTTCACAATCTCTGCGTAAGTTTTATATAATGAATATTACTAGTGTTCGCACTGTATCAAACCGCCAACACTCTTATAAATGTCAGTGTTATAGATATATCAAAGCCGGGATCCAATCGCCTTTAGCTATCCATTTGGTATTCCATTTTGTCCAACCATGAACATCAGAATATTTGTCAATATTTATGATGGTAAAGAGATAATTTTATAATTATAAATTCAAATAGAGATCTACTTATTGGTAATAGGTTTTTGTATAAACTGAATAAGCGGAAGGTCAATGTAGAGAAAACAATTTAGTGCAACCTCACTTTTTCTAATTTATTTTACGACGCACAGAACAATATTCAACAACGGAAACATAACTACGGCTTACGACTATGTCAGATGAGGCTACTTAGTTTGATGGTCATTCAATAGATTGTTTTACTTATTGCTCATTAAAACGCAGTATCTCGTTTTACCTGACTATCCGTTTTTAGCTAACTCTCCCCAATGATGTTTTTTATCATACATACAAAATATTTCTGTGGAATCCGTAGGTTTACGGCGCTTATTATATGATCCCTTTATGTATGAACTTATTCTTTTTTAATATATTATGAATAAAGCATTAAAATGTTAAAAAAGTTGTACAACAGACAACTGTTCAACCTTTAATATTAGATCATACGAAATATCCAAATACCAAACCAAATTATTTTGGTTGGCAAAATAACTATTAAAGTTTTATAGAGCTTTTAAATGGTTTGTGTGCTCTGAAAATATTTGTACGTGCTAAAGTGCACACAACGAAGAAATATTTTTTTCCATTTTTAAGCGGTGCAGAATTATAAAAAAATTATATTACATTTAAAGAAACAACTTGTTTAAGTTTAAATTTTATTTTTAGCGAATAATCTCAGTTAGAACATATTTTTTGGCTTTCGCGCAAAAATTACTAAATATATATCTAACAATTAGAAAAGACAAAGAAAAATTCTATGTCGTTAGTATTGGAAGAACTATATCTGTTCCTACACAATACATTAGGCATTTGCTTATTAACGAAAAAATCTTTACGAAAATCTAAAAATATCTAAATTTCCATAGCAAAAGTTGAAGTTAATAAAGTAGCTAGAAAAATGAAATCTTTTTAAAATACAGAAATTTAAAAAAATAAAAATTGTCATAAAATGTTTTAAAAAATTTTACTTACACCTCAATCCTGTTGACAATATATTGTTTCGGCCTTTTTGTTAAGGGTAACAGGAGTATTATCATTTTATGATAATTTTTATTTTTTTACATTTCTGTTTTTTTAAAAGATTTCATTTTTCTAGCTACTTTATTAACTTAAATTTTTGCTATGTAAATTTAGATATTTTTAGATTTTCATGAAGATTTTTTCGTTAATAAGCAAATGTCTAAAGTATTGTGTAGGAACAGATATAGTTCCTCCAATACTAACGACATAGAATGCTTTCTTTGTCTTTTCTAATTGATATATATTTAATAATTTTTGCGTAAAAGCCAAAAAATATGTTCTAACTAAAGAGACAACAATCTAATACATTTTTAAAATAGCATTTAATTGCTGTCAGATTTCGTTAGAAACCGTGGCACGAAACAAAATTATGAATACTAACGTAAACCTTGGAACTTTACGATAGCACCAGGCGACAGCAACAGAACTACCAACAGGATTTTCTGATAACATGAGGAAAACGTCACGTTTTTTAAATTTCTGCTATCATTATTCGGGATGTACAAAAGCACTTTTAAAAATACTAACATCAGAACAAATGCTTTTAGATGTGGTAGGTTAATAAAACTTAAATTGACCCCATAAAAGAGCGCTACCGCGAGAGCATTGTCAAATTATTAATAATCAGGACATTCCTTAAAGGTCTTCGTTGACAAAAAGAGCAATAAAAATAAATTTTTCAGCAGGCATACTTTAAGGTCTTTGTAGGTCGATGCAGTTACAAGGGACAAATCTGTTCATGTTAAGATAAAATACATGCTTCTTCAAAACACAACCGAAAAATAACGCTCGCTAAAGTTAACTTTGTTTAGGTTTGAAAGCTAATTTGCCAGAACATTTTAAGGTTAGTGACACCAACTGGGAAAATAAGTTTTGTTATTAAAAACAGGACGTTACAATTCTGTAACCAATCTAAGTATTTAAAAAAAATAGTTACAATCTTACACTGTAAAAAAAATGATTAAATTTTAAATCAAATTCAACCCAATTTTGACTAAATCCAGGTCCACGCTAGATTGATTGAAAAAATTAACACTGCATATTGATTAAATCGAAGGATCTGTGATTAAATTTTCTTATTCAAAATTGATTAATTCTGATTACATCTAAATCAATTTTTATTAAAATTTTCTTCCATAATGATTAAATTTCCATAATACTATAATCATTTTTTATAAAATCTTAAATCCAATGTGATTGAAATGCAATCATCAGTAGCACCGCCCTTCCCCTCTCCGCCCTATAAAGTACCTGATTAGGGCGTCGATTTTATTTATTAAATGACAATACTATAATACATAAGAAAAGGGAACACACTAAAGAACAAACAGATGAAATTATATAAAAGATAGGTAATGCAAATTCCCAAAGCATGGGAATTGTTTGTCCCATATCATAAACAAAAATCCGGGGAGGTGAGGCGTGGACCTGGATTTAGTCAAAATTGGGTTGAATTTGATTTAAAATTTAATAATTTTTTTTTACAGTGTAAAAGTTGAAAATAATTATATGAAGTAAAAACACGAAAATTATTTACTCATCTGTAAATAAATACATAAAACACTAATGAAGACCTGGCATGACAAATCTTTTCTTTGAAAATACATGGAAAATAACTTACATTGGTGCATGAGTTCCTCCAAGGGATTGGATTCAAGATCTGAGATTTTTGCGTATTTCTTTTGTTTTTGAAACATAATTTCACCAACATGATGTAACAACAAAGTTTTTAAAAGAATATTCGTAAAATTTTAGAACAGGTTGACCACTTCATTCGTTATAACCTCATATTGCACATTGCACTACCACAGAAACCGCCATACCTACTGCCGATTAAATGGACTTTTTGCAGATTGCAGCGGGGTGGATGGATATCGGTACTCCCTTGTGATTAAAAGGTTGCGTACTGCGCATGTGTTGGCGGCTTGGTTTAGAAGTTTGAGTATTTTTTAGTCAGTAGGTGATTGATACTGATTATTGTGATTATTTTAACAAGGAAATATGATTTAAAATGTTTGTCTTTTTTATGCATTTGATCAGTATCGATTTAAAGTAATCGAGAATGAGTAATTTGTTTGAATCATAACGAAGATTATGAAACTGATTTAGAAAATAATTACAAATTAAATCAAAAAATTTAATCCGGCCAATAAAATCAGACATCTCTTGTGGTTAATCAACTGGATTTTTACTGTGTAAATAGTTGCAAGGATTCACATCATTAAAATTTTATTTTCAATTTATCAAAAAGCGGTGAGTTCTAAAACTATAATTTATTATTGTTTTAACAATCTCTATTTTTTCTTCTGTATACGCAAAGTCCAAAAGGTCTACAAAATTAGAGTTTGATAAAGATCTTTTGATTCTGATACCGGATTTAGTTATATTATAATGCGGAATGCAAAAATAACATATGTTTTTATACAGGGTGTTATGAAATTCACTGCATATATTGAAACCGGTAAATTCTGGAATGAATTCAGATGGGGGAAAATTGGTTATAAATGACACTTCACGATAATAAGCTCGACATCGCCCCTCAAAAATTTTGTTTTTGCCACTGCGTACCACTTGTAATAAACACATGACCATGTAAAAAAAAGTGAGCTAGGTTGTTGTGTTGCCAAATCTCTCAACAATAATTCTATATAATAAGTTTGATAAATAATATTTTTGTTACCTTTAAAAAAAGAAATCCTACTAAGTCTTCCAAAATTCTTTATTTCAAAAAGTTACAATAATATAACACAAGTAAAACAATCCAGGGAACAGCTGTTTAAACCAAAACTAACACCCGGAAATGTTGTGTTTTACTTAGTTATAAATTGTAATCTCTTGTAAATCTCTAACCGCGTACGACATTTTGTTAATTCTAATAAAGGGCTGAATACTATTTTCTTTCACTAATTATTAAACAGAAAGCAAAAATTCACACGGCGTTACTCATCTCATTTCATTAAGAACGACGTTACTAACTTCTGTCGCTACTGCCTGGAAAGCAGAGCAGCACGTGTTGGACCTCTGGCGACCAATCAGATGGAGGCACGGAGAGGCGGCGAATTTAAAGGCAGAGAATTTTTCATTTTTTAAATTATTTGTTATCTTGTCAAGAAATAAGATAAAAGGACATGTAAACAAAATAAAAACACGTGTATTATCTAGTTAAATCGATATTTAGTAATAACACCTGTGTGATAGTAATTTATTTATAATATTATTAAATAGAAACGCTAAATTACCTGACTATTCAGAACGCGTCTAATCGCTAACGCTCGTCTTCGTCAAAGTTCGAAACAAGCTTCAACTCAGGTGCCGGCTCTAGACATTTTTGGACACATTTTGTATTTAACAGAATAATGTTGTTTTTTTTTTACAAAATTTCCTGCTGTATTGGTTATAATTAATTATTGTATAATAACTGTGTGTCAGTTAATGTGATAGTAAATTATGTGAAACTCTGGAGCGACCTAACGGCCTGGATGTGTTAGTAAAATATGAGAGGCTCAACGGGGGCGGAAGCGAATGGCGTTTGCGTTTTGATTTTTAACTTTTTTTAAAGGCAGATAGTTTAAGCAAGTGGTAATAAATGAATAATGCTCATTTCACTAATAACATAATAGGTAAGTCACAATTCTTTATGTTAAAGGTATAACATAACATGTTTCGTTCTGCTTACAATGCCAACCTAATTTTACGAGTGAATGGTCCATATTTTCCCATGTTAAGTAAAGAGATTGCAATTAAATTAAAATACACATTTTTAGTCAAATAAGCCTTTGCAATTAAAAATATTTGGCTACGCCGCGGCTGGGTACTTTTTTCCCCTTTAGCCCATGACGTCATGCCTATTAGAAGCGTCGGATAAGGGAGTGGTTTAGGGTATTTTTAAAATAAAAAATGTGCGGTTTAGGGGAAAAAGTATTGAGTATGTCTGTGGACTACCCCAGGAGCCACCTTTCACAATGTGTGCAGTGAATTTCATAACACCCTGTATATCACGGAAGATTTTCTTACAAAGTTGGAGATAAATAGTTTTTATTCATTTATAATTATAAAATTAATACAAAAATTATTTAGAGCTTATTAACACATAACATTATCTTGAACAAACACCTTTAAGCTTTTAGCCATTTAATTTTTGCAGATGTAGGTGAAGTCATGATTTGTAGAAAGATAACAAATCATTATAAATGAATTAGCTGTCGGCAATGAAAAAAAGAGAATGGGTTTGTTAACCCGCAAATTATCCGACTGACCTTCTGGTCATTGTTAAAGAGTCTTTTTAATCAAATGTAATGTTTCTTATCCCAATCCTCGGGAAGTAATCAAGAAAATAAATTAATACTTGAACTTACAGTACACCAGCCACAAGAGCACTTTTATTTACATACCATGTGACTTCACAATCAGTGTTGTGCAAGTTTAGAATTTTGTATGAAAATCTTTTTATTTCTTAATAAAACTAAAATAATTGGTTAAAACATTTTTATTTATTTCGATTACATGCATGTTACCTATAGTACGACACATCTTCAGGGATCTTTACTTTGCAAGATCGGAAAACTGATAAAATCAAACTAGGAACATACCAGCTAGCCTAAGCTTAGAAAAGTGCAAAGTCAAATTTGTTACAGAGCCGTTATAAAACATAGTGGGATAATATTTAGGCAGCTTCTACATTAAAATTATTAATGACAAGAGTTACTACAATAAGAAAACTTTAAGGAAACGGGAATAGAAACTGATTTTTCAAAGCTTTGCGAAAGCATCCGACAAGATCTGAAATACGACAGGATTTAATGTGTAATGAAGCAACTATAAAACAGAGTATCGTAATGTTCAGGCAGCTGCGACTGTCAAATTATTAATAGCAAACGGACAAGGGAAATAAAACCTGAATAAATTCTTTAGAGCAGGCACATTGTAAATTTAAGTTTTATTGCCCGCCAGAGACTCTCTGTACAATAAAATGTTATTCTTTTCATTTATTAAAATTAATTACATATTTGTAAATGTATTTATTGTTTACGTTTACTGAAATTTCTATTTTCATTCTCGAAGGTGATATTTTAATAATTTTTTCTATTTTTTGCCCATCTAATGCCGGATTAACTGGTCAAAAATAAAACAATATTCGCTGTGAGCACCTCTTACAACATAGAAGCTCTAAAAGCAATAGGAAAAAAAATAAATCCAGAGAGTTCGAGAAGAAGGAAGAGCAGAAGTAATGGTACAAGAAAAAGCTAAATAAAATAAAGAATTTTAAATATTGATTTAGCTTTCAACAAAGAAGATGGCACATTGGGTTATAAAATAACAGGAAGAGTGAAAACAGTATAAAAGGATTCGAGAATAGACTCTGATGTAGGGTTGGTGGGAAGAAGAGGAACAGTTTATAAAACAGCCAGCCTTGCAATGAAGTACAAAGCGAAAACATGAACAATCAAGGAAATGTATGAAATGAACCGTTCAGTAACAGAAATTAGTATGCTAAGATGAATGTGTGAGGTAACAAAAAGAGAGACAAGGAATGGAAGAACAAGTTTAAAAACAAAGGTTCTGGAAACATCTAAGGGTGTAATCTTTTAATAAAAAATCGAATCTTTAACTTCTAGTACAAAATAACAGTCATTAAATTGCTGTCACTTACAGGCAATTTAAAAGATTATAGCTGTTTTTTAAAAAAATGTGTGACTAACTTTTGTGCAAGGCACCCCAAATTTGTAAAAGTAAGTTCGGTGGGTCATATTTCCGAAAAATGATAATGTGCAAAAAGTCAAGATTTGGCTGATTATTTTAAAAAATAAAGTTAGAAAAAAATGTTTCAAATTTATAATTTGGAAATAAATGAGTGAGAAAGTGAAAATAAATGTTTTGCTTTAATTTATGATTTCGCTTTATATTATAGGCTAAGTTTATGTAACAAACCTGAGCAAACCTAATAGTTTCAGAGATATTGCGATGATTGCATACAATCAAATAAGCCTATTATTCCACATAAAGTACCTATTAGAGAAAAAAGTTTATTCAAGAAGTAAAAGGGAATTCAAATTTTTTATTCTAAAATTGTAGCGTTTCGCTACAACATTATGTAAATTTAATTATAAATTAGCATAATAATTTTAAATATTTCATTATAAAGTGCTACATGGGTACTACCTAGTTATCTGGCCCATCCAGCAATAACTGAAAACTAGTACTATATATAGAACTATGCAAACATCAATATAAAGAAGTTTGCGTATTTCTTATTCGGCAGGAATATGGTTATTTTAATTTGCATATAAAATGTAGTTTTTGAATTATATCCTTTTCCAACTTGGAATAAATCAATACTAAAGGTATCAGTTCCGAGTACTCTGAACAAGAGCTTTAAAAAGGCCTTTTCCTGTTGCTGAGTGGTGGAGACACTGCCAGCCCATGTGTCAAGTGTGGTGTTTTACACACGAGAACCATCCATTACCCAAAACGGGCTTTTGCATTTTAAGTTTTTCTTTCTAAAATGGTTTTGTCGTGGTTTAAGGGTTTCTATTACCTTATTAACAACAGTTTCTTGGACACTAAGCTTATGCTGAACGGTGAAGAGTGCATATAAGTCGTATTCCGCCATGCCTTCATTCTTCATTCCGGTATGTTAGTTATAATCAAGCTTTTCCGTAATCATCTTTTGAAAATTTGTTTCTTGTTTCAGTTCTTTTATTAGAATAGGCCTTTATCGGCCGTCAAGTTCCTATATTTTCGTCAAGAAATGCCAGTTTTAATTTAAAAACTCTTAAAGATACTTTGAGGTAAGATAGCATCAACATATTTTATAATATGCCATTACTCATGGCATTTTCTATTATCATTTTAGAGTTTGTATGAATTGACATTAACCAAATATTGTCTACCATGTTTTAAATAATCACTTTTATAATTTTTTGTGCGCATTGTTACGTAACTTAAATTAATATTAATTTCATAGAATATTCCATTGTGTAAAACTTCTGATTTTTCACAAATTCTGACCTTTTCTTTGTTTTTTTTTTTTAAACTTGCCTACCCAGTAACCCGGAGTAGCCCCCCTAAAAAATAAAGCTAGCTTCGCCTATGATTAGCACTATAAATTTTTATTACCCCTTTGTTTCTAATCTGTAAACACAAAGACAATCACCTTTAATTTAAAAGATGGGTAATACATGGTTAACCAACTAAAAGGTATAGTTCTTCCTTACTTTAGTTTAAAATATGAAACGACTAGTCTTGTCAGAAATACAAATATTTTTACTTTTCCAGTTTATTATATTATCTGTCTTTTCAATGGAGTCCGGTCTGTACTTAAAAGTTATTCTTATATTTCAGCTATTTTTGGTTTCAAAATGTTTTTCTCTTGCTTAAATGAATATAGTTTTATTATTGTAGAAATTATGTACTAAAATTGCCCAGTTTTTTTATAAATTTCCAAAAAAAATTACAAACAAATTCATCGAACAAAACTCAGTTTTATCTGCATAGTTAGTTAAAACTTTTGGTTGTCGAATTGGACCGGTCTGGCGTTGAAGAATCTGCCTGGTAATGTTTTTCTGACATTTTGGTGTTTGGAGTTTAAATACAGGGTTGTAAAAAATATCGTATCGCTAAGTGTTTAGTCACTACGCTGGCTGTAACCTTTCTTTTCAAAGTCTACAATGGAAATAATGGAGAACGGTGGATTTATAACCAATAACTCTCTATTTATTTTTGAGGTTTTAATTTCGCAATTGACTTAAAAGGATTCTTATCCACAAAAATTTTTATTCCCCTTCATAAAATAAAGCTTTTATAGGCATAATATTTTTAGCATACCTATTTGCTCTTACCAAAGTAAAGTTTTATAATAGACTTTGTAAAAGGGATATTGATTATCGTGTAATATAGTTGTAAAAGCACTTTGATAGTTGAGTTAAATAGCTGAAAATGGCAGCCTTGGATAAAGTTTAAACGGGTGTTTAATATATTCTGAAAGAAACGGGTTCTTAATATTTTTACAATATTACCATTCAAAGTGGTTTTAATAATGATGTCAAAGTTACTAAAATTTCATTTATAAAACCCTTTAGCAAGCATTAGGAATACTTTAATAAGAAAATACTATAAATATTGTTCTTTATTTAGAAAATCAAAGTTCTTATGATTAGACCGTGTCAAAGTGGAACCCTACGTTTTGCCTATACGAGGCATTTTCAGGTTCTTTATTCTGACAGATCAAAAAATACTGAATGAGGTCCGAGAGGCTCGGATCGAGCTTTTATATCAGAATGGTGTTCACTGAACCGTTACCCAGCATGATGATTTGTTTTTACTCGTGATTTAGTCCACAACCCGTATCACTACTGAAATTGTTTTAGATGTTTATGAATTTTTATACACTCTCTAATTTTTCTTTTGTGGAATCCTGAGATACATAGATGTAAGAACTTTGGTTTTCTTAGCGTTAGTATATCCTGGAATGTACTACAGCAAATCGGAAAATTTGTTTTTTTATACATCTTTTATGTGCATTAGTCTAGTTATTAATATAGACCGCCCAGTTTCTCCTATATGAGTGATTCTTTTACAATTCGTACAGATTTGGGCGAAATATTTTTTGCAACTTTAAAATGTCACACTAAATTTTTTTTAGCATCTTTTCATTTTGAGTCGACACATGTATCGGGAATTTTTTTAAATGTATCTTTCCAGTGGTTATTTATAAATTTTAATAGTTTATTTGTTTCTGTCACATTGAAAATTCATTATCTCTGGTTCTAATAATCGGAAGGATACTGGTGTCTCGCCGCGCGCCGTTTTATTATATTAGCCCATCAAAGCTCATTCAGGGTTTTGGTCTTGCGAAGTAAAGATCCCTGAAAATGCTTGAGGCAATCGAATGCGAAACCTCGGAAAGCTGTTTCAGTTTGACACGGTCAAGAACTATGATTTCTAAATGACCCAATCCTTGAAAGCTTCCATTCTATTCTTAATTACTTTCCATACTAGTATGTTCTTTAAAAACGTAGTTTAATAGTTATTTACCCAACAAGTGCGGAAAGTGGAGAAAAACAAAATTTGTTTATTCTTAAATTGAAGAAAACAGTTTTTTAAATATGAAATACATGCAAAGAACTATTGTTTGCGTTAAATGAACATTTGTCTTTTTTTTTAAATATCATGAAGAAAATTAAAAAAAGAAACATTTATTTTTTATTACAAACTTTATTAGTAAGAAACATTAGCAATGATAACTATTAAAATTTTGGAACATTAGGAACGATAAATATTACAATTTTTAGCACATTTAAGTTTTATCGCGGATTTCATTTATTTTCCCTTGTTTGCTGAATTTTTTTCGCAAACCTTGATATTGACTGATTTTCGTTTGAATTGTAATGGATATTTGTGGTTTGCTATAAAGTTGTTGCTGCTGGAGTTAAACAAATACTACTGCTAGGCGTGTCATCTGGTGGGTCTAGCTCAAATCGATGTATTTTTTAAGTTTGATGATGAGCTTAATCATGGAGTACTGGGACCATAAGGTACAAGGTGAATATTTTTAGGACAGGTGATTAAAATATGCCATAAATACCTCTCCTTTTAATGACGATACTCAGTGCACGATAATTCAACAGCTAGAAATTCATTTTCGTATTATTGCTGCGACTTCTCGGGTATTAGACGACTACTTGCCTTGTTGACTGCTTCCAATATTTCGTTTGGAATGATTTCCTCATCAAATTGTCCATTTGAAGGGTGGTTATAACTTAAAATTATCTTAAACATCGCAGTTACTTAAAAAATTCAACTGGAAATTGACTTAAGAAACATTTTATGTCCTCGTTGCTAAGGAAACGATACCAAAAGAACAATAAAATCTCTTGCATAAGCAGACTATATCAGACATTTGCTTTTATGACATCGCACGAACGAACGGCTCACCAGCCAACACAACTTGTCGAACTATGACGTTCACTTAATACAGAGTGCTTGCAAATGCAGTTTTGTAGTTGAAAGCTAGTAGAAACAAAATTTAACTGAGAATTTTTTTAGTTCGTGCGGAAAGGTAACTTTACGGCACAAGTACGAAAAAGTACTACTTTCCGCATTCAAAACAGTGTGCAAAGTGTTGATTAGGAGGTATAACTTTCTTGTATTATTCAACATATTATTATATTAAATTCATGAGCACACTGTTGTACTTTTACCCCCGCTCTCAGCGGCAGGGAAAGTACTTTTACTTCCGCTGCCAATAGCAACCGCCTACTGACAAAAAAGCAAAACTTTAGCGTCAAAAAATTAGTGGAAAAATGTCAGGTTTATTGACGTTATTTTCTATAAATCCCTAGTAAATTATATTAGCAGCAGATAGGTATGTTCGTTTAAACCAATGGTATTTCTCTTGACCAAAATTATCATGATCAAGCTCTGTTACCGTCAAAACCCCAATTAATCACTTTCCTAATTGTGCAGTGAATAATGCAATAAATAAAGCAAAGAATTAGTAATTATTATTGTAAATAGTTCACACCAAAACCCACAAAGAATTAATTGTATTTAACTCTTGTATTAATAACTTAAACCATATGGGTTTAAAAGTCTAAAACTCATGTTCTATCCTCAGAAAACATACACTGTACAAGATAAATACTTTTAATATACTATCAGTTTCGAGAAATCAAAAAAAAAATGTTGTTTACTAAATTCCATTTATTTGTATATTTTAAACTCTTAATGCATTATTAAGGCCATTTATTTTTAGAATGCTTTCAAAAAGTAGTAGTTTAACGGCTTATACTGTAAAATGGTTATGGGCCTTCGTGTAACGTAGCTATAAAAGTTTTTAATGCTAGTTTGGTTATCTTACGCATCTTGCTGTAGGAGCACAGTTAATCGTCTATAGATCGTAACTCTATACTTGACATACGCAAAACGTGAGAGTATACAGGGCATATTGAAATCATTTAGCCCATATTTCCATTTTTGTTTGCATCTCGGCCAGCCCACGTGAACTTCGAACCTAAGTTCTAACGTACCGTGGACGTCCAGAGAGGAGAGATGTGTAATTTTTTTGATACGGGATTTAAAGGATTGACTGAAAATTGTTTTGTAGTGAAATCATTGTTGTTGTCGACTCTTTTGATAGGCCACCACAGGAGGGTGGGCCGAAAAATCCTTTTTTCGAAATTCAAAAAAGTAGGTGCATAAAAAGTTATCTTTGGGTACACATAATACGTTGTTCAAATTTCAGTCAAATCGATTAACATCTTCAGCCTTCGCAACGACCTTGATATATTAAAGAACTTGTAAAAACGAGCGTTCTTTTAAATTTTAAATTTTTTGAGAATATCAAAAATACACCCTTATATTCATAATGATGCATTGAAAGTGCTCTTAATTAGTTAGTAAAAACGCGAATCTGTAAATGAATAAAAATTAGTATATTTATAAACGTTAAAAATTATCTATTTAATACTGATTTAACTCAACTACATCTTAGTACTTCGGCTTCCTGCCTTCGTGGGTTGTACGAAGGTAAAAACAAAACTATTAGATGGCGCCTTCGTATATTTTCTTTTTAAATCAGCTAAGTGGATGTTATTCAGGACAGTGTTGTTGATTTTTTGGCGAAAGACATGAAAATGTCGAAAGAATAGTTGTTTCAAAATAAATTGTGTGTTCGCGTTTTGACTTTGGACACTGCAGCACATACCCTTTCAGTCTTATGGCTATTAGCCGCTGTTTAAATTTAAATATAAAGATACTTAGGTTTTTTTTTAGCTTTAAGCTATTTTACATTTTTTAAGAGAACCAACTACGAGTCATCTATAGTTTTCTACCAGGCTATTTTAAGATCACCTGGGAATAGAAACAAGCTAATACATACATACCAATAGTTTCTTTAATGTGTCTTACAATTTTATGTTTTTTAATGGCTCAAATCAAATTTTTCGCCACTTATCGAACTTATCTATTCCACTCTTCAATTACATAAAATTATCATACCATTAATACAAAAATAGTAGCTGTAGTTTAAATAAGGACTACTTTATCAAAATTTTATAATGGAAATAAAATGTGTTTTAATTAAATACGTTTAGTTATCTTCAAATGCAAGTAATATATTTTCTAGAGATATAATTAAATACAAATTAAGGATGAAATTAAGGATAACATTTAAAAGGAAGGCCAAAGAGACAGTAACAAATTGGTATACTTTTTATTCAAGTTAAATAATTTTCTACAAATATATCATCAGCTCTATCTTATTCCTCCGCTAAAAATTCAATGAAGCCGGAATGATAAATACGAATAAAATATCTCGAAGGAATTTAAAAATTTAAAATAAATTAACAAAAGATCTACAAAATAAAAGTTTTTGATTTTGGCTTTTTTAAATCATTGTTGCCATTTTTTAACTTGCGGGTTATATTTAAGACGCGTACAAGATTCTTCTTTTCCTTCTTTGGATTTTAAAATTTTTTATGATAACTACAGAAGTATGGGTATTAATTCTTTCATTTTTTTCGCTACATGGAAAGATTTTAATTGTGACAAGAAATTTCTTCCTATTTTCACTTTCGGAAATCTCTTAACGTAAAAAATAGGTTATTCTCCAAAGAAATAAAATAAATTTATTTTGAACAGTCTTCGCAACAACAGACAGTTTTATGCAAAATAATAGTAACATTTTCTAAAGAATGTCCCATATCTATAATAATTTTTGAAATTTTTTGACTGACATTTTGAAGTCAATAGATAATGGGTACTTCCCTTCGCGGTAGAAGTAAAAACCTCTATTGAGAGCACCATTACTTTTAAATGTGGCCTCATCTGAATACATTATAAATTTTAAAAAATGTCGTCTTGCTTTAATTTGGGCAGGTAACCATTGACAGTTACACGCCTTTGTAAATCTTTATCTTAGTTCCTGATGTAACTCAATAATGGTACGGGTGGTATTTATACTTGCGCGTTGTTCAGTTTGCCCTTGACTGTGACGTATCACACAGTAAAGCTAATTTACGGCTACTGACTTTGGGATTCTCCTGAACTTGTAACAGTAATTCGGGTTCTTTCTCACCATTTGCAGCTATTTTATTGACAGATTCACGTTTTGAATGTTTCACACTGCCGGCCGGTTGAATCAAAACGTTCCATTAAATTTGGAAAATTCCGAGGACTGGGTGTTTGCCTCTCAGGATATTCTATCCTGTATAATCTTTCGGCGAAAAGACAATTTTTATCTGCCTCGCCCAAAACATAGATCATAACAATTCATTCATTTGTAAAAAATTAATTTTGAGTATGGACGATAAACTCTACAGTTTTAAAAGCTTATTTTTAAATCCGATCTGATTCGTAATGTCATCCACTAACTTTATTTTCATTTGCTTTCCATGGCTAGTGAAATCGATTGACAAAAGATGCTATAACGAGAACAGAAAATCACGAAAAATCGAAATATTTCAAAAACAATTAGAGATAGGGATAGGACATTCTTTACAAAATGTGAAGAGATTTTGATGAGCTATAAGATGGCAGAAAAACATATGGGGTGTTCCATTTGATAAAAGTGACATTTTTTAATTAGAAGTTTTCTGTCTTTTTACCTATAAATAAAACACCCTGTAAATGAGATGTCAAATATTTCATAGTGGATAAGTTCTTCGACTTAATTTACTCATGATTCGAATTATGAATTGCTTATAGTCAAAATTTAAGTAGTATTTTCACAACAAAGAAATGCTCTCGAATGCTAAATTTTCATTACAAGTCGAATTATCTTGTACAACTATGACTCTTTCGTAGTTTAAGCACTAGTGAAAAAGTTATGAAATTGCACATAAAATTCAAAAGTCAATTTATAAATACAGTCTCGTTTAAAAAATCTAACTTTTATAAACCCTACTTTTTGAACGCACCCTGTATAATTCAAAATATTTTTAAAATATTCAGAATATCTAACCATACCTTAACACAAAAGCTTTTCGAAAAATTTTATCTTCAAGGCATAAATTTATTCCGCGGTACTCTTTACAAAGTAAGCAAAATGTGTATATCATGTAACAGAAAATTTGTGCTGTTGTAATGCCAAGGCGTATCATAAAACAAGTCATTGTTCACATTAAAGATATTAATCTAATTTTTTTCTGGTTTCAAAAAATATTTACCATTTAGGATACAGTAAATTTCAGAAAATCTGATGTTCCACGCAATTTTTAAACCCTGTATAAAAACATTGTGAATTATGAAAAATAAATTTTCGTATCAAAAAAGTTAAAGGTTAAGTGTATTTAAAATGTTTAAAATTGTGAATAAGGGTATATTGTCTAAATAAATGTAAAAGTATATTTTTATTGTTATTTGATACCCCTAAGACGGCTGTACGGCATAAATCGGATCAGTCCCAGTAAAAATATATGTAATTTTACAAAATAATGGTAGAAATCATAACAACTTTTACCTAGCTTTGGTGAAATTACGTTTGTAAAATATAGTAAATTAGTCCTGGCAACCCATAACCAATAATTTTTACTGTGATTTCACAAAATATTTTTCTCAGTGGATTGGCTATTTATGGTTTACACAAATTATTTCTTTTACCTAAAACTAAATTAGTCAATTTAATTTGTGAATAGAAGTTAATACATCGTTTCTAAAACAGTGAACGACATTTCAATTTTCTGTGAGAGCTGTAAAAAATGTTATTTTTACGTCTAAACTCATAAACATGTACAAATTTTATTACGCAATGTTTTGAAATATATTTTATTGTAAAAGTGATTTAGAACCCCGAAATAAATTTCTTTTATGAGCAAAAAATTTAAAACAGAAAGAAGAATATTTTTTCCATCGCTACCTCGAATGAAAATGTTTGATTTTATGAAAAATAAAAATTGTGAATGCCAACAAATATATAAATATACAGAGCTACATATTAAAATTATTTTATGAATATATGATGTTTATTTAAGCAGGCATTTTATGTTTTTTGTAAACCAAAATAATAAACTAATATGACAAGCATTAGTTATAAAATTGTCGTACTTTGAATAAAATTATTACTCAATTTTGGAAATTTTAAAATAATCATTTACTGAATATACTTCGGTTCAGTGGTTATTATCTCAGAACCCCCTTTTTTGTCACGAACGTTACCAACAATATAATATTTTACTAAACAAATTAAACGTACACATAAAGACTGTTTTACATAAGTGAAAAATAGAGATACTTTTTGCTTTTGTAGCTTAGATACGTGCATTCGTAGATATAAAATATAAGTGGGCTTTCATCTTAAAACATTATATTATAAAATAAAAAACTGGTTTTTAATTTAATACCTTAGTTACTTTTCACAGGTTGCACTTATGAAAAAAGGTCTGGATCATAGCCGAATATTCGATTTTATTATTTTCTGACAATCGGATTGGACCCAAATATACCTTGTAAAAAGCCTTAAGTCTATTTTCAATGGGGGTAACCTAAGAAATCTTGTATCTTAAACTTCAAAATCGACTTTGCAAATGAGTTATCTCGTGAACCTACAAAAATACAGAACTCTATATCTAGCGGCTGTATTAGATGACACGTTAGCGGTCTGCTCTAGTTTCTGTTTTTCATGGCGGTTCACACGGCCGGCCATACCTACATATGCTCGTAAGAATTATCACATTGCCTTTGCTCAAATACAATTTTCGATGTTATATTTTATTTATTTAGTAAAGTCACATTTGCAAATAGGATGAATGTGCCGACTCTAAAGGAGTAACCACTGATCCGAACATGAGGTTTGTACTTACTACTCCAGCTTTCCATATTTATGTATCTTGTGTCTGAGCTCACAGTTTTTTTGCAAAGTATGGTGGCTATAGCAAAGCATTAAAAAAATCAGTTTAGTGTCTTCGTCAGCATGAAGATACAACAAACGATACATTAAGTTAATATAAAGTTATATTTAAGTTAACTTAGTTATGTATATTAAGTTCTTTCGATCTGATCGAGTAAACCTCTAAAACGATATAGAGTATACTAAATCAGCAGAATGGAAAGAGAAGTCAAAAATTGACAACTAACTTAAGAAAAAATAACGCACTTCCATGGAAACGAATACTAATTCTGAAATAAGTGAACTTGATTTATGTGTAAAATGTATTTATTTTTTAAATTCAATCAAAATTAGTTAACCATAATCACGTAATCGATAGAGCAAATCCAAAAATTTGGACACATACTTATTTTTTACGTAGATTAAAATTTTATAAACAGAAGTACATCATCCCATTTAAAATTCCAAAGTTGCCCCCATCCCTCAACACAGAGTGAAGGGGCAAATGTCAAAAATATGTTTAAATATGTCTCCCACCTCCCTATATTAACTCACCAAAATTTCGTGAAAAAATTTTAAAACGTTTTCGAGATATCGCTTTGTCACACTTTAAAAAACTCACCCTGTATACAGTTAATTACAAAAGTGTCCATACACTTAACATTTTTCGAAATAAATGATATTTTTTTATTTTAAATTGTAATTGAATTGAAATATCTCATAAAATATATTTAGCAACCTGTTGAAAAGAAACACACAAATAATTTTACACAAAAATACATTTATTTTAAAACTAACACATATTATGCAACATAATTACGTCTAGAAATATCCACATACAATGGTATTTTAACCAACAGTTTAATGCTGCTTTCAATTCTAATATTTAGTAGAATTACCATTCGTCTTAATTACAGCTCTTAGCGTATTTAACATACCCAGAACAAGTTTCCTGGTCACTTCTTTAGGAATATTTTCCCATTCTTCGATAATGGTCCTTTTGAGTTGTTGTTGGCTGGAAGTTTCATTTTTGCGTACACGGCGTTTTAACTCTTCCCACAAATGCTCCATGGGATTGATGTCTGGTGACTGAGGCGGTGTGTGAAGTTGACGCACATTACACTGGTCTGCGTTTTAATGTTTTTTCTGTGAGGTCAAAGGTTTTCTAACTGTTTTTGGATAAATGCCATGTGCTGATTTCAAAAATGTAGCGCATTTTTCTATATCAGGTCAAGTTTTTTTGCTATCCGTATATTTTGAAAAAATTAGAAGCTGAGCTATATAAAACAAATATTTTGTACAAATTGAATTTAACAAACATTAAAACTATTTTTTTATGTAAAGTGATTGCTGTACAACAAATTATTGTGGCAGGAAAGGTTTTTTCAAAGACTTTCGTGCGTGTTTTACTTCTGGAACATCCCTTTTCAGGCACCAGCAGTAGTCTGCCAGCATATTTATGTCCCACCGGCCCTGATATCTCTCTTCCATTACACGAATGTCCTGGTGAAAACGTTCGCCTTGTTTTTCGCTAAAATCCCCACAATTTTCTGGAAAATAATCCATATGCGAACTTAAGAAATGCATTTTTACAGACATTCGTGCACCAAGAGACTGAAAGCTTTGTAACAGGTCTTCAACCACTCGTTGATACTCTCTAGACTTCGGTGGTTTCCCAAAAAGTTTGGTAGGCTTTTTTGTTTCTTGGTGCTCCAACGTCGCAAACCTTCTACGCATGTTTTGCAGCATATGTGAGGTACGAATGACTTGTCTTGATCACAGAGTTTGATTCCAAAGTAGAGTAGGTACACTTTCTTTACAAAACTCGTGATGTTTGACTTACGATTAGGTAAAGTGACTTGTCCACGTACATATATAACAAAACCTGTTTGGGGTCATTTTTACATTTTTTTCTGTTCATTGTGAAATCAGTAACGTTAGCACTCGCAAAAATACACGTACTCCAGTTCAGAGAGCTTAAGAACGACTGAGACCGACTTATGTGTACCGAGAGAATAAAAACACTTGATCATAGCACACAGTTCGCGCGGCGTTGCCAGTAATTGCGAAATTTCCTTTAATTATTGTTATTACTAAATAAATATTATTTTTTACGATAGAATGAAAACTTGACCTGATCGAGCGAAATTGTACATTTTTCTGAGTTCACCATGTAAAAATAGTAATAGGTCACCTAACAAAACCATGACCTCAGAAACGTCGCAGACCAGTGTTATGTATCATCCATTCTCAATCCTAGCTGCATGCTTGGGGGTGTTGATAAACATAGCACCCTTCCAGCCCCAATTTTTGAACACTCGGTAATAAATGTTTAAAATATTTAAATATTGGGGCTGATCCATAATGCCACCCAACCGCATCTTCAAATTAGAACACTGCCTCCCTCATGCTTAACAGTAGGATAAAGATTTTCAACTTTCACGGCCATATTGTTTTTCTCCATTCCTTGGATCATCCATCAGACTATCAGACCCAAAAAGATATATTTTTGTTTCATCACTAAATATTACTGATCCCCAAAATTCAACAGTCTCGGAAATATACTCTTAGCAAAATCCAAACGCTATTTCCTATTTTTTCCGAAATTAGAAATATCCTTTGAGCTACTCGGCCCTTGTAGCCTGCTCAATGCAAGATATTCCTAACAGTTTGTGGATTAGCTTCTTTCGACAACTCTTCTCGAACCTCGGCGGCTAATTTTGAAGCGCTTAACTTAGGGTGTTTTATAATTTTCTTACGAAACTAGATTCTTCACGGACACTTAACTTTGTAGGGCGATCTGAACGAGTTTTTATTTTGTAAGAACTCATTTTAAATTGATTAACAATATATTGAATAGTGGCACTTGATTTATCCACAGTTTCTCCAATATTTGTATAGGACTTGCCCTGTTTTCATAAATCTACAATGATTTTTCGTACCTAATTTGTAATTTTACAGTTTTTATCACTCGTCTTTCGTAAAATGGGTTTTAACACTAACAAAACTTTTAAAAGTATACTTAAGTAGGAAGATATTGTCAATTTTATTCCTATCAATTGTTTTGAACCTGACGCAATCCTACTTAATAAAATTTTAGTGAGTTTGTATAATATGTGGCATGTATGGAGACTTTTTGGTATAATTTTTGTAATTAATAATATTTGCTTTAGTTTTAACCTATAGTTGTTTTGAATTGTTTTGTTAAGAAAATTATTAAACTGACTATCCATTAATACTATACTAAAAATATTTTAAACCTCCTTTATGTAAAATTGGAAACGGCGTCATTTAAGCTAGAAAAGGGGAAATATATGGAGACTTTCTTGACTGACTGTATGTGTTTAATCAAAAACTGTAACTAGAGTACATCATAAAGTCCTGATACTATGGAAACGAGCAGATGCAATAGTTTATCACAAAGAGAGTTGTCTGTACTTAACATTATAAGGATATACTATATTAATAAAATCAAAACCTAAAAGAGGTAAAATAATATAATTCATCAAATGAGAAGAAACGTTTTAGAAAACAGATTTCCTGAATCATCCATGAAGGTTTTCTATTATAACAATAAACTCGTCTTTATTTTCACCAAACTGTTTACTATCTCTTACAAAAAGCCAAGACTGGCATACTATCACACGACGTTTGTGTTTTTGTAATTCTCCCTAGAGCAACACTTCCGTCGAGATAGCGAGCTCCTAATAAACACCTCTAGTATCGACCAAATTACATAATAGCTTTAGGGTCAGTAGCTAATATACGTTGATTTAAACTCCTTAACAAAATTTTCTTTATTGACTTAAATATGCTGGTATAAAGGTATTTTATTGAAATAATTCTTTAAATTTTCTAATATGAATTGGTTGGGTTTAATTAAATTTTGGCTCATGGCATTTAGCAAACGGTAAAACAATTTTGATTAACATATTGGATAACTTTTTTTTATCTAAGACATCCCACGTAGACTTCAAGCCTAAGTACTAACGCACCGTGGGGGTATCAGGTATGTACTTTCTTCCAACATTGGCTGTTCTGGGCACGTGAGAAATGAGGTTTTCAGGGCACTTGCAGTGGTATTTTTGCACATTGGCTTAATACAATATTTATAGGGTAGTTTTTAATAGATTTCATCGTTTAATAAAAATAATTAATCATAAATTACACTGTAATAAAAAAAACCATACCACCACAAGCAACAATTACTGTCTGGGCAAATATTAAATAAGGCAGCTCTCCACATGCTACTCATGACACGACCTGCTGCTTTGACAAACTCAGTAAGGTAATCGAATTAAGTTGTAGTAACAAAACATACCATTTCCTAGCAATAAGAAACATTCCCTTATCGACTTTTCCGGTTTCGAAAATGACCAGGAATCAATCATTTGTCCAAACTTTCGATCGCTATACTTTCGTTTACTTCAAGCAAAACTCGAAGGTTGCGGTAGAAAGAACAAAAACGTAGGTATCCATTACATTTTTATCTGACAACTGACAAACGTTACTGAATATAAAATAATTTGGGCTGAGAGTGGCCAGTGAGAACGGATAAATCGGACCGGTCAGTTTTTGTGACGGCTCTCGCCAATTTTAACTTGGGGGAACAGATCCTGTGTCAGTGGCGTGGAAAATCCAAAATATACATAGACAATCGGTTTTTTACGCTTAACTGGGCACATATTCAATTGAAATTAAAAAACGATTGGCAGTATTTGCCTGTATACGTTATATTTTGCGTTAAGATAAAAGATGTTTATGTTAAATGTTTCAGTGGTCTTGGATTAATGCGACAACTTATTTTATCATTATTTTTGTTATTATTAATATTATTAAAGAAAGTGTTGGTGACTTGACCCAAGCAAACCCAAATTCGCACAGGTGCATTTGGCTCTGACAGTCTAATAATTCTTCTAGTTCACCAATTCAGCATTATTATATATTGGTTGTTTATGGGTTATTAAAATGTCATTAGAATTGCCAGGTTTACCTCTACTTTGATTTTATCTGCTTCGCCAACGACTATTTGCCTTGACACAGTATTTATTGGTAACATTGATTGAAAATAATGTCTGGATGATTGTGGCGGATTCATATTTAAAAGATTTATTATTTGGGTGTTACGCCACTCTACTGTTAAGGAAAATAAATATTTTTCAAAAATAATAAAAGTCACTGTTTTTTGTTTAAAAGCAGTGACTTTTATTATTTTTAAAAAATATTTATTTTCCTTAACAATAGAGTGGCGTAACACCCAAATAATAAATCTTTTAAACATTGATTGGTTTATTAAATTTAATCAAAATTTAGTTAACAATAATTCCGTAACGGAAAGAGCAAATCAAAAAAATGTTTGTACACATACGTAATTTTTTACGTGGATTCGAATTTTATAAACAAAAGTACATCATCCCATTTAAAATTTCAAAGTTACTCCCCACCCCTTAAAATAGAGATTAGGTAACTGTCTAAAATATATTTAAATATGTCCCCCATCTCCTTATTAGTTCGCCAAAATTTCATGAAAATATTTTAAACCATTTTCGAGATATCCCCTTGTAACACTTTAAAAAACTCACCCTGAACAAAAGTTTTAACGGAAATAACATTGCATAATATTCGTTGACGGATTTATCCTGTCTCGCATTAATTCTTGCTATGAACTTCCTTTCATGGAACTGCTACTCATACGCAGTTTTTAACAGTTATATTAATTTAGATCAGGAGTGGCCAACCCGCGGCACGCGTGCCACATAGTGACACACCTGGCTCTAGAGTGGCACGCAAACATTTGTCACAAATACATTTTCCACAAAAAAAATTTCTGGCGGCGCCGTTAACCTTATACAAAAATATAAAATATTGCCTTCCGAAAAATGAGTGGCACGCCCACAATTTTTGTTTTCAAAAGTGGCACATCTTACAATGAGGTTGGCCACCCCTGATTTAGATACTATATTTTAACACACATTTTGGGCGATAATAAACAACACAGTCTTGAGACTAATAAAGAAATAGCAATTTTACACACTTTGTTATGCATTTAAAAAGTGGACAGGTGGCATTTGTACACAATGCACAATAATTTTGGTTTGATACTACTGTACATAAATTTATTTACGCGGAATAGAGACAGAATTTATAGCTCGGTTATCACACCTATTGCCTTAACAATAAAGTTGCTTCGAACATACAAAAAACATACGAATGCGGTTTTCTGTAGGCAACATATTGTTTATATAGAATGTATATAAAGTCTAGCATCTCTTAACTATACTACTATGAACATAAATCAATCAAATTTATTCTTAATTAAAGTAACAAGTAACTTTGGGCAAATGAACTTCAAATGTTTATACGCGGAATTCCGCATAGGTTTTTTATTTTTATAAAATTCGATAAATTAACGTTTATTTAATTAATTATTACTAAACCAACTTTAATTTTTCATTATAAAAATTAAAAACTAACAGTTTGTCAGTCAACAAAATTATGTAATTTACAGTCTAGCCTCTCTTAACTATACTACTATGACTATAAATCAGTCAAATTTCTTATCAATTTAAGTAACATGTAACTTAGGGCAAATGAACATCAAATGTTCATACGCGGGGTCCCGCATAGGTTTTTTTAATAAATTCAATAAATTAACGGCTATTTAATTAATTATTAAACCAACTTTAATTTCAAATAAATATAATATTGATATAAATATCAAAAATTAACAGTATTTCAGTCAACAAAATTATGTAAGTTAAAGTGTAGCCTCTCTCAACTACTATGACTATAAATCAGTCAAATTTCCTATCAATTAAACTAACAAGTAACTTTGGGCAAATGAACTTTAAATGTTTATTATTTTTCTACCTGAGATAATAAATCTTACCAGTTTTTATAATAAATCACATTAGTTTGATTGCAAGCTAAGTAAGATACTTATAATACCTAAGCAGTCTCATTAATTTTCATATTATAATACCGGATATTTGGCAGATACCGTTTTCGCGTTATTTCTTACGTTGTGGGATCCCGCAGGCTGCCAAATGATGCCGGATCCCGCGGGATTGCGGGATTCCACTTTGCGGGATTGCAATCCCTAGGCCGGACTTTTAAATCCGTATATTGATTTAAACCGTTTCATCTAGAATAACTTGCGAGGGCAGTACTTTTTCTGTTACGTGGATTGGGTTACTTCCGCGGATTTGGAAGATTAAAAATACGGTAATAAAATGAACGGTTTAAATTAATACGAGATGCCTTCTGGCCCAAGTAAATCATGTATCTTTTCCTTCTCTATAATCTAGGCGAAAGTAAAAGAAAGATGATACCCATCTCACTGTATTTCTAAAAATTCTACCAAGAGTAGAGACATATCCCTAAGATGGCAATACTGCACTGAATCTAGTTGGAAACACCGGGTATTTGTACATCGCTTTTATCTTACCACCGTTTTCCAAAGCCAAATAACAAATATTAGATGCATCTTCTACAATTACAAGGAGCTAGTTGGAAGTGAGAAAGTTACGATGCGTGTGAGTTGGTTGGTTTAGTGCATCAATTATGATACAAAAAGAATATTGGGTGAGCGCAATAACAGAAGTGGTCAAAACCAAAAAAATTGGAGTAAAAAGAAAGATTCACGATAATAAACACAATATACATCTAGTATTGTAATCTGTACTTGCTGGGAAAGATTTCTATTTAGGATTTCCCTTTAGGGATTGAGAAGTTAGGAAAATAACCGTAGGATGACGCAAAACACTTTTCAGAAGATAAATTTACGGAAGCTACCTATATTTTAGGTGTTATGTGATATACTCAGCCAAATATGCAGAATAATTTAATGACAAATTATTACTCTGTCCTGAGTTTGATCCGCATTTAACCTGAAATTGATTTCATTATGAGCACTAAATTAAATTAAGTAGTGTGACTACGCTGGTGAAATACTTGATGCATTTTGTTATCATAAAATTGATTTGGTAATTTTGTACAAAAGAAAACACACATTTCCCTACGAAGAAATATATTATCTAATCGAATTTCTCTCATCCGAAAATAGCCCGACATCATTTACTTGACTTTTAGTCTCGTACACTACTTCTTTTTTAGACGAAATCGTATATCACAAGTTAGGGATTTGTCTTAAAACTTGAGAATTTGCTTAGCGTGGAACCGAAATGTCTTTTTATTCTTTTTAAGGAGAATAGAATATTAATTAATATATAAAAAACTGTAAATTTTCTGATTGATTAGTTCTGTTTTGGTTTATAAAAAGTAAAAAGACAACCAATTTTATTCCATACTCAATGTGCAGGGTTTCTTAGTGTGGACGATTTGTGTGGAAGTTTTTAAAAAATCGGTCAAGTGCAAGCTATGCTTGCCCAATTAGTGTTCCATGCCATCACAAATTATTAGTAGTAATTCGACTGAGATAAATGAAAAGTTTTGAAAAACGTTTAAGAACAAAAGTTGTTCCTTACATCGTGAGAAATGTTTACTGATAAAAACGATTTCTCTAAAACCAATGGTTCAGCAGTTATAAGAAAATACACAATTAAATTGTTAATAACAATTGATTGCGCTAGAATTTTTCAATCATGATAATTTTGGCTCAATCTAGACATAGTTCTCAATGTGCATTTTTTTTTCAGATTTTTCTAAGCGATCCTTTTGGTGATAAGGTTGGGGGACAGCAATTTTTAAGCGTTTTTCCCGAAGTGTTTAAAAAAATGCATAAAAAAATATATTATATGTATATTGTTAAACTCGTGCTTCAATAAGCTTTTGTTTGATACCCTATATGATGCCATTGAATTTTTTTCCATTTCCCAATTTACCCTCTGAAATTAACCCCCAGAATCAAAATTCAACTTTTTGATAATTTTCGCTCAATCTACACTTAATTCTCAATGTTCATAAGTTTCTTTAGATTTTTCTGAGCGATCCTTTTGGTGGTAAGGGGTGGGGGGACAGCAATTTTTAAGCATTTTTTTCGAAAAATGTTTAAAAAAATTAATAAAAAATCATATATATTGTTGAACTTGTGCTTTAATAAGCTTTCATCTGGCACCCTACAACGATGGATACAACTACTCCTTTCTGTCTCTGCCAGTATACAGATTCTTCTTTTTGCGTTACCTAGGTACCTGTTGTGAACACATTTGGTCAGTGGAAAGGTAAAAGGTCTAAAGCGCCACCTCTACGACTTGGCGCTTTAGACCTTTTACCTTTCCACTAAAAAGTCTAAAGGGCCACCTCTACGACGTGGCGCTTTAGACCTTTTACCTTTCCACTGACGATTACACAACATGGGAAAAAAATTCTAGCGCATGCACCCTACGTGTATGCGACCCTTTCAGATTCTACATGGCATCAATGCTAATGACTATGACTTTTAGATACATTTTAAAGCGCCAAGCTGGGTGTATGTTTTTGTGTAATATATGATGATTTTTCTAGCTATTGATTGTAAATATCTTAAAAGCCGCGTATAAAAGACTAATCCCAACTAACCTAACCTGAATTATTCCATTTAATACCTATATTTGAAATAAGCACCCGTCTTTAATTATTAATAGGTGGATTTATTAACAAATAATGCACGTGTATATTTTACAACACTACGCCCTGGAATTACCCTACTTACTGAGTTATTTATGCAACACGGTATAATACAGTAATTTAATACAAAAATCATTGACGCACCGCGCGCTGTTGTTACAATCACGTGTGGGTTGTCGAATCCCAAGTAATTATTGTTAATTCTACCCATTTTCGAATTCTATATTTGATAATGATGCCTGGATGGTTTATTAATTTTCTTATAATCAGAGCAATCTAAAGCACGCCTAGCTATACCGTTTACATTGTTTATACCACTAGAAACGGTAAATAAAACAATTTTCTCTCAAATCATTTTTTTGCACCTTGCATGCTTCGATGCCTATCTTTCACTACTTTGGTTACATTATAATATTTCAGCGACCGCCGAGTGGTACGGCGCCAGCTTTGCAACCGAGAGGTGCGGGTTCGAATCCCGCTTCGACCATGGATATTTTGTGACTGTTGGAAGGTGGAACCCCACACATCCTCTTAAAAGGGCTGGTGAAATCCCAACGGATGTTTCCAGCTCTGGATGTGTGAGTCGACTCCCCAGTACACCCACGGTACATAGTATTTAGACTTCGGTCTTCGTGGGCTTTTAGAAGATAAAAAAACCAAGAATATGTAAATAAGAAACTTTTTAGGTCATAAACAATTATTTTATATATCAGTGTTTTAAAAATAGGCCTATGGAAATCCCTCTAATTGAAACTTTTACATTTTGCAGTGTGGGTTTTAAAAACAAACAATATTTATTTTTAAAAACTTTTCGTATACCTCGTAAGTTTAACAGCTTCTTTCCTCTAATCTTTTGGAAACGATTTCACAACAAACTTCTTTTTTAAGAGTTCAAATCTGACCAAGTTTTTTTCCCTTGGCTCCATCCGAGACTGGAAGCACTGCGGCCATTTAAGGCCTATTGTGCCCATCCAATAAATTTATCGCACCCACTCTGTTATCCCAGTTCCCTGCACTGAACTGTTTCCCTTACCCTTCTGCATAGCCTGCAGCTGAGGTCTCCCTGATAGAGTTTTATTTTGTGGAGGAGGTCCTTCACAGTCATGTGCCCTGTTAGAACTCCTACAAATGTCCTCAGCTGGATCTTGCTTAAGTTTAGCAGTTACCCAGTGAGTTTAGAACTAGGATTTTCTATGACAGCTTTGCTGTGGTTTAATCCCTGTACTTTGTTCCAGTGGACCTTGTGTTGATGTTTGATCCATCTTTTTACCGCTTCTCGTACCGTGCACTTAGGTACCTCGAGAGACGGTTCTGGGCCAATGAATGGTGTAGCCGATCCCTGTCTTCCAAGTTCGTCGGCTGCCAGTGATGCCTTTGTGTCCCGGTACCCACAAGAGCTTGACTGAGTTTCTGACAGCAATCACGCCAAGATCGTCTATACACTCCCATACCAGTCCCGACGTGACTTTCTGGCATGAGAGTGCCCTCAGAGCGGCCTGAATGTCCGAACAGATATAGATCCGCTTATTGGAGTAAGCTCTTCTATTGTCTTCCAGCGCGCATTGTAGAATGGCGTAGGTTTCGGCTTGGAATATCGTGAAATATTTCCCCAAAGAAAAAGACATGCCGTTTCTTGGTCTGACCCCTTGTACCCCTGCACCGGTTCCCACTTCGGTTTTTGATCCGTCGGTGTACCTGGAGGAAACTCTGGGTTGTTTGCTGTCCATTCACTTCGATCCGCTATTATTACCTCGAAGGGAATGTTATATTGGCACGCTGTTGTTACAATCAGGTGTGGGTTGTTGGATCCCAAGTAGTTGTTAATTCTACCCATTTTAGAATTCTATATTCGACAAGGATGCCTGGATGTTTTATTAATTTTCTTATAATCGGAGAAATCTAAATCACGTCTAGGTATATCATTTTTTTGTACCTAACAAGATGTTTCAGCGAGCGCAACAAGAATATTTAAATAAGAAACTTTTTAGGTAATAAACAATTTTATGTATCAGTGTCTTAAAAAAAGTCCTATGTAACAAGGATGTGAAATCCCTTTAATTGAAACGTTTGCATTTTACAATGTGCGTTTTGAAAACAAACAACATTTATTTTTAAAAACTTTTCGTATACGACGCAAGTTTAACAGCTTCTTTCCTCTAATCTTTTGGAAACGATTTCACAGCAAACTTCTTTTTAAGGGTTCAAATCTGACAAAGTTGTACTAAACAAAGTCTCCCAACTTCTTAAAATCGTTGTTTAAATTCGTCCCTAGTCATTAGTTTTTTATTTAGATAAGGGCCAAACTTCCTGTATTAGTATTCGAAGGGATTTTATAAGAATTTTTTTTATTACAGTGATTATAAGTTCTGCAGTAAAATATTGGAGCCGTTTTGCAGGAAGTGTATGACCAGAATTGAATTTATTGCTTATATTTTCGCGCTTTTTCAAAAAAAAAGAAGTGTTAAAATTCAATTGCTTTGCACTGATCTGCTTTGAATGCAGTAACTGACATATTTCTTACGTTCCTTTACAAATAGTCTCTGTAAACAGTTATGAATAATGTATTTTTTTAGAAAAAGTCGCTATAACAATATGTCAAGTTGTTTCTAGGCAACGAAAAATAACGGTTAGAAGATAATTATTTCTGTACGGTCAGGAATAGTATATTGTGTAACTAGTAGTAAAAGTCATACATTCCCGGACGATATAATATAAATTGTTAGCCGAGGCGGTAGCCGCGACAGTATTATTATAAATTTCGAATCAATATTATTATAAATGAAGGAGTTTTTATTAATGCATAACATTTTTTTTCATTTCAATCTAATTGGTTATGAATCTGTTTCCTTGACAATCATTGTTTATTTATTGTTGTGACAAAAGTTAGTTACTGTGTAAAATATAGATCAAAAACCGGTTCCCGTCTTAGGCCGGAAAAGTAACTTTCTTGTACGTTGCTTAACAATGGACTAAAATACAAGAATAGGGTATTTTGGGATCTGCAATAAGAATATTCACCTATTTTTTTATTAAATAAATCGTTTAAGGAAGTCATTACAAACGCAAAAAAAATATTTTAAAGAAAATTATAAGGATAATTATTTAGATGGATTTTTTTTACTTTTCGGTTTAATTTATTACAATCTAAAAAGCAGCCATTTGCTCTCAGTGTAAAGTGACGTCAGGCAGTGCAAAGTGACTTCATGAGATCAGCAAAAATATCGTAAAGCTTAACCCAAAGTCGAACAGATTTATTTTTCTCGGAAACAGTCAGAGGGAGAGCCATCGAATTTTCTGGGTTAATAGAGGAATAGTGCAACTAGCTTCGGTCAAAAATTCGGTTATACGGGATATATCGTTTCGGCGTTATTAAACGTCAAAGTCGAAATTTCCGCGATCTCCGTTGAAATATGGCACAGGTCGCACAAGTGAATTAAGTCGATTTAAATTTTCGAAGGTTGTAGAGAACATGGAGCGCCAGAACCCTATTACAACTGGTGAGAAGCGGAAAATCGCAAGTAACTTTTTGAAGTTTTTAGGTCGAAAAATTCTATTTGCAGACCCCCCTTTGGTACCTAATAACTCGAAAACGAAAAGTCGGGTCAAAAAAAGTAAAACTTCAAAATCTCAAATATTGTCTTTTTACAGTATATTTACCTAAACTTAAAACCACTGGAAATGGATATAAACTGCTGGCCACTCGAACTTACACATAGAGATTTTTAGGCAAAATTTAAAGTTCAATATTTTCAACAGGAATGCAAATTTTTGAACGTGTCTTGCAGATTTTAAGAGCTAGTTTTTTTCGGATTAGGCTGCATTACGTATATTGATCGTAGGACCAGAGGTTTATTATATACGGGGTGATCAATGAAGTCATGCAAAAAATCAAAAAGTTTGTATGGGTGAAATTTCCGCAAAAAATTTTTTTGCTCGTTGCAATATGGTTCGTTACTAAGTTAACATCAATATCTCTAGACGTTTTTGTCACTTTTTGGATTAAGGCCCTTAGGTCTTGTACACACTACTAAACATAAAATTTGGGTAGCAAAATTTTTAAAATGCTATAACGACATTGGATTGACGGTTCTTGATGATTTTTACGGATTTGGAATCCTTATTTCACGTAGATTTTCTATAATCTAAGCATTTTATTTGGGGGTTGAAATTTACACATTATACCGGGTCGATAATAGACAAAAACGTAGGGTACGATGCGCTCTAAGGTTTGGCATTATTTAAGTTATTGTAAAAATAAATTTCAACCTGTATATTTCAACCCATAAATAAAATGCTTAGATTATAGAAAATCTACGTGAAATAAGGATTCCAAATCCGTAAAAATCATCCAGAACAATCAATCCAATGTCTAGTTATAGCATTATAAAAATTTTGCTACCCAAATTTTATGTTTAATAGTGTGTACAAGACCTAAGGGCCTTAATCCAAAAAGTGACAAAAACGTCTAGAGATATTGATGTTACCTTAGTAACAAACCATATTGCAACGACCAAAAAAATTTTTTGCGGAAATTTCACTCATACAAACTTTTTGATTTTTTGCATGACTTCATTGATCACCCCGTATATAATAAACCTATGGTCCTACGATAAATATACGTCATGCAGCTTAATCCGAAAAAAACTAGCTCTTAAAATCTGCAAGACGCGTTCAAAAATTTGCATTCCTGTTGAAAATATTGAACTTTAAATTTTGCCTAAAAATCTCTGTGTGTTCAAGTGGCCAGCAGTTTAGATAGACATGAGTTATCCAGGAGCGTACTTAAGTGGTAAAAATTGAATTTTCTTGATTTTTTCCAACAAATCCGATTAACCGACATTATTCTACACTATTTTTGTAGTGATTCTTTTTGGGTGTATTTTATCCGCTAATTATCTAAGAATACCTGCCACTAATTTAAATTGTTTATTTTTTCGTTTAAGTTATAAATAAACAGGTTTATTTGCATCGGGTACATGCAAAATTTGAAACTTAAATTTTCGAATTTTCGACCATTGCCATGGCAGCAAAGAATTGCAGTTTATTTACGTCAAAGTTATTAAAATATGATGTGTCAAAATTTTGCCAAAAGGCCAGTTTTTCTTGCAAGGTTCCTGCACCGATTTTGGCTTGAAATATACATGAACAAGATTTTGGGAACCTTCTACCTTAAGCGCAGAAATATTTCATTGGATGAGTTGCGCATTAAATGCCATTTTTGTTGATTTTTCGATGACCCTACAAAACTGGAATTCGATATGTACTTATTATAACACTTTTGACGTCACAGCAAATGGGATCACGTTTTAGAAGTTTCGAAATTCTCGCGAAATTTTGCAGTAGGAAATCTTTTTTTTTTATTAATAAAAACCAAAATTAATTGATAAAAACAATAACCACAAATACTTAATTCATGTAGGAAATATAAAAAAATAATTCAGATTTATTTGAGTTAATGCATCTTCCCTATTGCGCCGAGAAAGTTGATATTTGTGATCGATTTCAGAAAAATTATATTTCCTTGTAGTTGCTAGTACACTGCAAAGTTATAAAATGCGCTAAAAAGCTTGCGATTACAACGTTTTCCGAAAAAAATCGTACTTTTGTTCTTGCGATGTTCCATAAAACAACTGTATGCATATTCATATTTTGGTCTAGTTTCTTTGGACATAAATCTAATATGGCAGTAGTTACTGCTTCTGCCAGTTCTGGAAAAGATCCGAGATTGAAAAATTCATCGTCACTTATTATTTTTCACTTTTTTACTTAGTGCAAAATAATATATCAAATAACAACTCGAATTTTTGAAATAACCAACAAATTAAATTAACACCCAACAAATTTGTTGGTTCAAAATTGATACGTTTCCATGGTTGCACAATGAATTATTATTAGGAATTTCAGGGCATCAGTTATTTACGAATAAAATTAGTCATCCTTTTTTAAAGTTAGATGACGTTCTAATATTTTCTTTCAATTTTTGAACGATCGATCGCCAGAAAAATAGTATGTGTAAAATACCTCTGTGTTTCGGGCCTTGGCTGGCGCCTCAACCGACAATATTCACAGTCGTCTTAGAATGTTAGCTTCGGCGAACACATTAATTCATTATGCTTAAAACTTAATAAAGTTTATTATGCGATCTACAACTTCAAAAATAAACTAAATACAGTTGCACTGCTAAATGCATATTATGCAATGGTGTTCTCTTTGTTGTCATATAATGTGGTGGTGTGGAAACAATCAGGTCAAGGGGAGCGCTTGCTTATTGCACAAAAGCGCATAATCAGATTGATTTTTGATCTTCCATGCATAACCTCATGTAGAGACACGTTTAAGAATAATAATATTTTGACTTTTCCTTCAATTAACCTCTTTAAACTGTTAACTTATATTTATAAAAATAAAAATTCATATTTACTTAATTCTCAAGTACATAATTACCACACCAGAAACATGTCAATATTTCACTTAAAAAAGCATAGCCATAGCTTTTATAAAAAATCTCCGGTTTTTGCTGGTTGCTCTTTTTATAATGTATTGCCTGCATCAATAAGAAAGGCAGATTCTTTTAATCAGTTTAAAAAGCAACTAAAAAGATTTTTAAATACGAATTGCTTTTATTCCATAAAGGAATACACCTCATTGTGCAATTCTTTGGATGTCACGAGTATATGACGGAAATGTTTGTATCTGTTAGTAATGTTTGTAAGTGTACAGTATTTTAAATAGTTAAAAAATATATATGTCGTAGGCAGAATGCAAATTTAGGCTATTTATAAACTTCCTAGGCATTATAGAAAAAGCCGGCAAAACGCGAGCATAAAATGCATTTTTCGTTATGACTGAAACAAATTCAGGCAAATTGATAAATGTCGGCAAAACAAGAACAGAAGAATATATATCACGTTGTGACTGAGTATTTTTAGGCATTTTACAATTTGCCAAAAACGGTGCCGTCAAGACGTGAATATTAAACTAGTCGACTTTTGCACGCGAAGACGTGCACATCAACACAGCCGAAGAGGACCCCAACCAACACCCTGGGGCACCGATCCCTCTTCGCTTGCGAGGAAAGAGACTGGTCAGGGCCCCTAACCAGGTGCTAACCCTGTTCCGACCTTAGGGTGCCCTCCGCTCCACCGTTCGCATAAAAAACCTTTCTAAGTCCGTACAATTAGGGCATTGCAGATTAGTGACAAAACTGAACTTAGGTGGCAGAAAATATTATTCTCAATACTTAATAGTATTTTCCATTTTATTTTCACGTTATGACGGGACCGTTTTTGGCAAATTGTAAAATGCCTAAAAATAATCAGTCACAACATGATATATATTCTTCTGTTCTTGTTTTGCCGACATTTATCAATTTGCCTGAATTTGTTTCAGTCATAACGAAAAATGCATTTTATGCTCGCGTGTTGCCGGCTTTTTCTAGAATGCCTAGGAAGTTTATAAATAGCCTAAATTTGCATTCTGCCTACGACATATACAATATGTATGTACAATTTTATTTATACACAGGCATACATGACTTGTCTATCTACCTTTTGTAGCTGAGGACCAATAAAGATTATTGTTATTATTATTATTATTTCCTACTAGATACACAATATACTATTATTGTCTTTCACTATTGGTTTATATTTCAATATGCAATAGATATGTAAGTCCAGGCCAAACAGGCAGATCATCTTTAACACGTATAACTGAACATAAAAAAGTTTTAATAATAAAAATAATTCTACATATTCAAACCATCTTCTTCAGAATCGACATACTTTTGACAATAATTTTACAATACTACATGTGGAAAGTAAAGGTCAAAAATTGAATTTGCTTGAAAGTCTTGAGATAAATCGTTGAAAAATTCCGACATATTACTTAATGATCAATTAGAATTAAATAACTCACCCTTATTAAACTTATTTACCTAATAGAAATAAAGCCCAGTGAGAATTCTCCATAGTAAACTGGTGTAATAATAAAACATAAATTAAAATTTTATTTATCTACCTAAAAAAATTTTGTACCTACCTATGTTATGACACCTTTGTGAACTTTTAGTTTAAGATTTAGTCTGTAACAAACATCCGATGAGTGTTAGCGAAACGCGTCATGTTATAAAGTATTTAATAAAAGTGGAAATTTGACTTATATATATTATGTGTATAATGGATTACCATCAAGTAAAGACCGACACCATTCAAAGATATGTAAGTAACTGTAGCTTACAAATTTTAAATTTATATATTTGTTTGAAGCTGGAGAGAAATAAGCAGTGGTACATAAAATATGATTGTGTATTTGTTTAGCTATGAATGATCAATTTCTGCTTGTACTAAATACATTATTTTTTTAAAACACTGTATGTGTTCGTGTGTTATAAGCCTTCTTTTGATGATTAAATTTCAAACCACAAGGCAATATTTTTACATTCTCCACCAATAAAATCACGAATTGGTGATATTCTCTCAAGGGAAATGAACACTTTGCCTGTTTCCATTCTGCCGTGGTTTGGTAAAAGGCAGTAAGTGATGTTTTTTTCAAAATCGACTTTTCTGCATTTCTGAGGTTAGCAGTAAGTGTTTTATCAGTTAGCAAAGGGAGAACGTAAAATAGTAGCTGGAAAATCGAAATATTTAAAGCGAAAAACGGCAGTAAGTGACTTTTAGTTTATGAGTTTAAGGCTAGATGGCAGTAACTGCAACTCTGGTTAATTACTTCTATTTCATAATTATTTGCCTCATAATATTTTGCTCAAATTTTATGTTAAAAGGCAGTAAATATTTCCTCTAGTATTTACTGCTTTTTAAATAAAATACCTTTCCATTTATGCGTACGTGTAACAAAGCAAAAAGCAGTAAGTATCACTTACTGCTATATGCCCTTGAAGGTACCTACTTTTCGTAACACTGTTGTATAAGTGAAACCAAAAACATAACCTAATTCTCATTAACTTGTAGTTCTGTGTGTGTGATGACTGTATAGCTCAGCAGTGAAAATAACCGAAAAACTAACTAAAATGAGTTCTTTTAATACAAATACATTGTCTTTTGGTGGGCGCACTCGTAGAATGGTTAATTTAGCACTTGGCAACAAAGAACTTGTTAAAGGTAAGGTTTTATTGTTTGTTTATTTCTACTGGTAGTCAATTTCATTATTGCCATAGTAAAAAATGTACCTTACACATAATGTAGCTTTTAAAAATAGTGTTTTCTATGAGCAGAGTTTAACGTGTAGTTATATTAAAACAAACTTTTTTTATTAGATAATACTGATAGCAATAACTTAGGAAAACAAGAAATATCGAAGCACAGTTCATCTTCAAGTTCATCAGAAAACGTCATTAACCTTAAAGATCAGAAAAAATGTTTGCCAAAACAAAACGATAATGTGGATCAGATAAACAGTAAGTATTTTATCTTTCTTTAAATTGTGTTTGTCTATCAATATCGAAACATCAAAAAAAAAGGAAAAAAACATTGATTCCTTGAAAACAGTCGACTTTTTCTCTCGGCCAATATGGGCTAGACCATATACTTCATGAAATTTGTAGGCGTATAGATACAAGAGCCGAAAACTGCAATTTAAAAAAGCATTTTCAACCAGTTTTAGAATGTATTCTTGTTTTTTAGAAATGTACTAATAGTTTTAACCATTCAGAATACTCTCAGTTAGAACATATTTTTTGGCTTTTACGCAAAAATTACTAAATATATAACAATTACAAAAGACAAAGAATAAATTCTATGTCGCTAATATTGGAAGAACTATATCTGTTCCTACATAATACTTTAGACATTAGTTGCTTATTAAAGAAAAAATCTTTATGAAAATCTAAAAACATCTAAATTTACATAGCAAAAATTTAAAGTTCAGAAAGTAGCAAGAAAAATGAGATCTTTTAAATTACAGAATTATAAAAAAAAATATCATAAAATGATTTAAAAAATTTACTTAAATAAATTTAAGTAAATTTTTTAAATCATTTTATGATAATTTTTATTTTTGTTACAATTCTGTAATTTAAAAGATATCATTTTTCTTGCTACTGTATGAACTTAAATTTTTGCTATGTAAATTTAGACATTTTTAGATTTTCATAGAATTTATTCTTTGTCTTTTCTAATTGTTATAATATATTTAGTAATTTTTGCGTAAAAGCCAAAAAATATGTTCTAATACAGAATACATTCTAAAAATGATTTAATATTTAAGTGTTTTTTTGTAAATTGGAGTTTATTTGTCTGGCTTTGCATCTAGCGGCCTTATTTTGAGCAAAAAAAAGAGACATTTGGAAAACAAGTAATATAAAATATACAAAGTTTTTGTGATATAAGAATTTGTAATTAGCAGAGGAACCAATGGACGTCGACGCGGCTGATGTAAACTATTGCACTTTTTCGGGGTGGCAGTCCAAGTTATATGATCAGGATCTCCAAGAACTTGTTGACAAAGAACAAGAGCTAAATGGTATTCAATAACATAAATACTAGGAAAAATGTTTGTTAATGAATATATTTTTTAGACTCTAAGTTACAAAAACGAAGAGACTCCCGACATATATTTTTTAAATATAGTCATGAGCAGACAGATTTTAATGAATCCGAATTTCTAAAAGCCAAGTTTGTCTTAGAATTTCCCGAAAAATTGCGTTCTGAACCAAGAGGGATTCCTCAAGAGAAAAAAGAAAACATAATAAAGTATCTTTGTCCTAAAATGAGTTTTACTAGGAGGGCATTCTGGAAAGAGATCCCTACCAATGATGAGGAAGATTTAATAGATGTTAATTGACCTTTGTTTATAATTTTGATATTTTTAGACTTAAATAAAAACACGTTTTCGCACTTAAATTTACGGTTGTTGTTATTTACTGCCTTTTTGTATTTACTTTTACTTTAGCAAAAAAAAAGTTAAAAGGCAGTAAGTGATTTTTTTCTGTCATATGATATTTTCGCCCAAATTTAAATATAGCATAAAATTTTAGTCCAAAATATATAAAGATTTTACAAAAAAAGAAATCATTATTTAAAATATCTTCTTGCAGCAAAGAAAAAACACAAAAATCGCTTTTTCTCAAAACTTGCTCAGACTCACTTACTGCCTTTTACCAAACCACGGCAGCATTGCTCTGAAGCTTAACGATACCGTTTGACATTAATAAACACATACGTATTACATTCTGACACGAAAAGTGTTTTTGTTTACGAATTTGTTGTGACATTTATGTGAGTACGTTGGTGGTATGTTATGGAAAATATGTAGCTTTTTGAGTAAAATATTTGTAAATTAAAAGCCCCAAAAAAATAACGGCTTAGTGTATTAACAATAAAATTAAAAGGAATTGGCTATAACTCCTAAGACAAAAAATTAAGTACTACAGAATTTTAAATCCAAATATTTCCTTTTATTTCAATGTTAATTCTATAATTCGTCATCAATAACACGAAGTGACGTAACTCCGAAATATCGGAAATTGGGATAAATCGATTTTTATACATGAAAAGTGTTGCTCTACAACATCACAGTCTTGTAATTCAATTCCTGTTCGTTCTCAAGTTAAACAAATATATAACTTTTTTTTTCAATTACCCGAACTAGCGTATCTCCATTGTTTTTTCAAAATTTGGTAATATTTTAATTAAAAATTAACAACATTTTATATAATTTGGTTGTTAGCATTAGTATATCTATCTATTACCAAAAAGCAATACCTTAACTTAAATAGATTTTTATCAGTACTAATTCGAAAATTGAAAAAATTTTAAAACACTCCCCTGTCAAATTGCAAAAACTGAGTTCCGTCACTTCGTGATATTAACGACGGATTGTCTTGCTCATATGTATTTTATAACTAGGTAATTTTCAGAATGAAGTTGCCATTTAAATTTTGTTTTCTTAACCTTTCGGCGCTCGCGCGCGGACTCTCGCTCCGCAGGTGAATTTTTTTACTATTTATTTTAAAGTCCGCCCATGTACCTTCAAGTGCCTCTAAGTATCTTTCAGTCGCAGCGTCCTGGATAAGTAGTATTTAGTTGACTGTTGATTAGTGCGTTTGTTTAAGCTATTTTTGCATATGCGGTCTGTGAGTCCGCGTGCGAGCGTTTGCGTTATAATATTTGTATGCAATTTTCTATATTCATAAAAAACAAAGGTAAGTTTCTTTTTTATTTTTTCAATTTTATTTACTTAAATTTGCATTAATAAACATTTAAAATTCATTTTACAATTCTTTATGAACCAGCTTATGATCCAGTGTTTGGCAGAAGATAATATGGAACCAGTTATTCAGTATGATGACCATGAAGAGCCTGGGGAAGAGGACAACGTAGAAAGACAAGATTTAAATAGTGATACAGAGCAAGAAATATCCGACTCAGAAGAAGTTGATATAGGAAGACAGCCAACGTTTGTTGGAAAAGATGGCACAACAGAATGGGAGAAGCATGTTCCAAACAGAAATGTAAAAACAAGGCCAGAAAATTTAATAAAACATCTTCCAGGAGTAAAAGGAGCTGCAAAAAATTTAAAAACAGAAATTGAAATTTGGAAGTGTTCTTTTTCAGATGAATTACTAAACTTGATTGTTTTCTATACAAATAAACACATTCAATCAACTAGGGCAAACTACCAGCGTGAAAGAGATGCAAAGGATACCGACGTATTGGAAATTCAAGCACTTATTGGACTGTTATATTTAGCCGGGGTGTTGAAGTCGAGTCGTTTAAATGTTGATGAGTTATGGAACCAAAATGGTACAGGGGTAGAACTATTTAGACTGACCATGTCTCAGTGTAGATTTCGATTCCTTTTGGAACATTTGCGATTCGACGATTTGACAACCAGAGATGAAAGGAAGCAAACAGACAAGCTGGCTGCCATTAGGGAAGTATTTGAGACTGTGATCAATAATTTTAAAACTGTCTACATTCCATTCGAATTTGTAACAATTGACGAAAAGCTGGAAGCTTTCCGAGGGCGTTGTAGTTTTAGACAGTATATTCCTAGTAAACCAAACAAGTATGGGATAAAAATATTTGCTATGGCCGATTCTAAGACGTTCTATACTAGTAATATGGAGGTCTATGTAGGAAAACAACCTAACGGGCCATTTGAATGCAGTAATTCACCAACCTCTGTAGTACAAAGATTATGTCAACCAATAAAAGGGACCAGCCGTAACGTAACAGTTGACAACTGGTTTACCAGTATGGACTTACTAAATTCTCTTTACACAGATTTTAAGCTAACTCTTTTGGGTACAGTGAGAAAAAATAAAAAAGAATTGCCTTCTCAGTTTTCTGCTCCAGTAGGCCTTCCAATTTCATCAAGTATGTTTGCCTTTCGGAAAAATTGTACGCTCGTATCTTATATACCAAAAAGAAACAAAAATGTACTGATTATATCAAGTATGCATTTTGATGACAAAATAGATAATGATACAAATAAACCAGAGATGATAATCGACTATAATGCGACCAAGGGTGGAGTAGACTGCGTAGACAAATTATGTGCGGCGTATGATTGTGCTCGCAACACGAGGAGATGGCCCATGGTCATCTTTTACTCGTTACTAAATGTGGCTGGTATAAATTCATTCGTGATCTTTTCTATAAATAACTCTACTGATCAACGAAGAAGAGTCTTTTTACGAGCTTTATCTTTTCAGTTAGTAGAAGGACATATTCGCCGACGTGTCACTCAATCTATTTCCAGGGTTATGCAATTAAGAATAAGAGAAATTTTTGGACTAGAAGCACCTATGCCAGAGCCAGTACCGACGGGTCAGCGGGAACGTTGTTCGTATTGCGATCGAGAAAAAATAGACCTACTCGTTATTCTTGTGCTCAATGCCATAAATTTCTGTGTTTGGAGCATTCCATAATTATATGTCATGAATGTCACCAAGAATAAAAGTTTCTTATATGGTTATTTTGTGTAGCTTAAGCCTAAATTATCTCGATTATTTTTTTAAGAATGTTAAAGTTGTAAAACTATTATTTTTTATAAATAAAAATGTTATTTAAACTTAAGATATACTTACTTTTTCTTTTTTTAAATTTTTTTTTATATAAAAACCTAAAAAAAGACAGTTTACAAACGCGGACTGTGAGTCCGCGCGCGAGCGTTTTATCTCAAAAATAGGCGCGAGCGCCGAAAGGTTAATAAACAAATTTGTTTTTACCACATGTTTTACTTTTTAAATTGTATCACAAAATGAAAATGAATTAAAGAGCCGCTGGAAAATGGTTTATAAAAGCCTTTAATGTAAAATGCAAGTTTGACACGCCTTTTTTCTTATCTACTTAAAAATCCGTTTAAAATAAATACTCTACCTGTCTTGCATGTTTTATAAAAGCGCTTAAGTGGGTCCATAAAGGGCTTTTAACATGGTTAAAAAAATTATATTTGGAAAAGCATTTTGGCATAGGGCACTACCAGCTAATTCGTCAAGCTTAGTCCGGTTGGAATTTTTTCCTAGTTGACCATTTAAGATTTGAAAACTGTCAGCTGTAAAATTATTTCTATTGTAGTATTCTACTTTATTGTTGATTAGAATTTGGACGTAGGTGAGGAAAAAACAAGTATTATTAATTAAATGTTTAGTTTTGTTTTTTTAACTACATAACTATAAATGTAGACTTCCATGAAAATTCAGATTATATGAACCCATATACAAACCATCCAGAACTAAAATATTCATCTGGACTTTTAATAATGGCAAGACAGAAACGCTGTTCACAAACGAAAACAATGGAAGTTTAGCAAATGTGTCAGCAAATATATAGAGTTAGAAGATCTTACAAAATGTCCAAAAACGGAGATTGCCATTTCAAACGAAACGAGAATGGCAGATTATACCACAAAGTAAGTGAAAAAATGCTTTTACTCCATCTAGATGTGTTAAAAACAGTATCGCAATTAGGGGACGGGGGTGGGATGCTCACATCGCATCTCCATCTGCAGTAGCACCATTACCAGGTTGTTTATATTTTAGGGCGATTTCCTATAGCACCCGGTATCTACGTTTTGTGTTCATATTGTCATTGGACAGTAACTCCCAGATTCACTGACAAGATTTAAGATTTATTGTACTGGTTTAACTTCAGATATTCTAGTTGATCAGTTAGGTGTTTTGGCAAGTTTTTGTCCTGTCAATAAAAACTTACTACTGAGGTAATCCAATATTTCAGCGATTGCCTTGGCTTTCAAATGATTTTTGTTTTGATACATATTTCTAAAATGAATTTAGTTCTATAATTGTGGAAAGTGCCTACTTAAATTGGTCCTTTCTTTATAAAATTGCCAAAAATTTGTGAAATAAATTTATATTAAAAATCTTAGCTGTCCTACCGTTAAACTTGTCAGTTTGAAACTTTTGGTTGTCAAATAAGACCGATTTAGTCATAGGGAATTTGGACGTAAAACTTTATTCCAAAACGTTTTTCATATTTCTTAGTAACACCAACCATGAAATTACTATTAAAAAAATAATTTTTAATATCCTTACTAAAACAAAATCGATTTTATAAAAATAATATATTATTGTAAAAAATTTGATCTCGTATTTCCAGTGTTCTTCCATAATTATAATCTGACAAAAAAATAGAACTGGGTTTTATAAGGAGTCGGATTTTCCCCTCAAATAACTACGTAACAAGTTTTCGACAAAAACAAAATGAAATATGTTCGATAAAATAATAATCCGTTGTGTAAGTATTGTGATATTCTTATTGTGTGAGTACGATTTGTATTACATTTCGATTTCGTTGATATTCAAGCTGGCAAAAAAAAACATATATATATATATATATATATATATATATATATATATATATATATATATATATATATATATATATATATATATATTCCTTTTGATATTTGTTTCTTGGGATTAGGTTCATTGTAAAAACATTTTTTTTATTATATTATATTATTAAAAGTCCATTGACGTTTCGACCCTTTTGCGGGTCATTTTCAAAATATATATTTTTTTTCCGGTTTGGTAAAGACCTAAAAATACATTATTTTTTAAAATAATTTACAAAAACAGTACAATATGACAGTAAACATTAAAATCTGGACACATCTGAAATTCTGTTCTTAACAGTGAACATTTTTCTACAATAATTGCAAGATATTTTTATTATACGCACCTTGAAAACTTTAAGGTCTTTGAAGGACTAATCTGTTATTTCTTATCAGACATATTAAAACATACCAGAGTATTTTATATGGAAAGAAAAAAAAACAGTTATTTTGTAAAAAAATGTGTAATCCATTGATTTGATATTAAGAGGATATGACAAATGCTGGTTAAGAGGAGATAATTTTTTAATTTGTTGTAATTAAATTGGCGTATATGCGGCTAAGTCTGTTCTGTCGTTCATGGCATTTTTATCTTTTTTTTTTTAAAGATAAAAAAAGATAAAAATGCTGTGAACGACAGAATAGATATAGGAGGACTTAGCCGCATATACGCTAATTTAATTACAACAAATTAAAAAATTATCTCCTCTTAACCAGCATTTGTCATATCCTCTTAATATCAAATCAATGGATTACACATTTTTTTAAAAAATAACTATTTTTTTTTCTTTCCATGTAAAATACTCTGGTATGTTTTAATATGTCTGATAAGAAATAACAGATTAGTCCTTCAAAGACCTTAAAGTTTTCAAGGTGCGTATAATAAAAATATCTTGCAATTATTGTAGAAAAATGTTCACTGTTAAGAACAGAATTTCAGATGTGTCCAGATTTTAATGTTTACTGTCATATTGTACTGTTTTTGTAAATTATTTTAAAAAATAATGTATTTTTAGGTCTTTTAGCAAACCGGAAAAAAAATATATATTTTGAAAATGACCCGCAAAAGGGTCGGAACGTCAATGGACTTTTAATAATATATAATAAAAAGAAAAAAATGTTTTTACAATGAACCTAATCCCAAGAAACAAATAACAAAAGGAATATATATATATATATATATATATATATATATATATATATATATATATATATATATATATATATATATATATATATATATATATACATATATATATATATATATATATATATATATATATATATATATATATATATATATATATATATATATATATATATATATAAAGAAATATTGATCCGGGAGTACATCCGTTCGTTTGTTAATCTGGCAGACGTTTCGCCAAGGTCTCACTTGGCATTATCAATGCTTACTCGTTGCTGTCAAGTCGTAAACTGATTCATTCATCAGTTTACGACTTGACAGCAACGAGTAAGCATTGATAATGCCAAGTGAGACCTTGGCGAAACGTCTGCCAGATTCCAATAGGAATTTAACAAACGAACGGATGTACTCCCGGATCAATATTTCTTCACATTTCTCCATCCGTGAAAGTCTACGTTCAAAGATATATATACATATATATATATATATATATATATATATATATATATATATATATATATATATATATATATATATATATATATATATATATATATATATATATATATTCTGCACGATATATACAAGTGAATACTGATTCACTTGTATATATTATTATATTCCGATGCTTACTGCATTGTTTTTAAAGATCGTGTTTGTGCCCCCTAAAAATTGTTGTTTTAATTAACATATGAAATACATTATATCTACCAGTTTTGTAATATGTTGTTAAAGAAACCTGCCAAGGATTTTCCTTCAAGCAGTAAATAATTCTGAAGAAGGTCGAAAGTTGAAAAAAAGACCGAAACGTTAATTGACGACAAATAAAGAATATGTAAAAACCAACACATAATTTTTAATTTTTATCCAGGACTATAAAACCCAAGAATAAATAATATATAAAAAAAACAAATATATATATATATATATATATATATATATATATATATATATATATATATATATATATATATATATATATATATATATATATATATATATAGATATATATAAACTACAAAAAAATTATCGTAAATTATTCATGACACAACCATAATATTATGTTTTGTATTTTATTATTGATCAGTGCGAATAAATTATTAAACATAAAAAGAAATACTTCATGTAGGTTTGGTTGGAGCTCTTTAAAAATTATAGTCATTAGCTGGAATTCCAGTTAAAAAAATGAGCCCTAAAGAAAGGATAAAATAAATCTGAGACCCACATAATTACAACATACCCTTATCCGGAAAGTGTATATTAAAGACCTAATTAATCTAAAAAAAAACTTAATTATGTTAGGACCCAAAATATATGATCTAATTAAATTAAAAGGAGATTTAGTGAATTAAGTAATTCAAAAGCTGGAAATAATTACTTACAACCACATGTAGTATTTTCTTGTTTTGTTTATCGAACTGGCTGAATAAAATTGTATATGGTATTCATTATCTTCATCAATATTTCTGATTAAAAATAATTCTAAAAAATGGATATTTTTTAGGGATATTTTTTTTTAATTTAATTGTTTTGTGTAATTTAATATTATGAGTGATTTTGGCTTTTGAACCGCTACCTTTTACACTTTCGTATTTTATACAATTTTGAGCGTATGTATGAGTAAAAAGGAAAAAAAAACACTACTTCTTTGAGTGAAGGAAACATGTTTATGATATCAGAATATTGTACCGATAGTTTTAAAATTCAATCCAAATATACCATACCCAAAGCTGGTGTTAAACTGTTTATTAAAGCTTTCTTGGTTAAAGCATATTATTTAATATTCATAACTTAACTTTTTCTTTTGTTACTTATCATATATTGTTAGGTTGTTTTATTAAAGTCTATTTTATAATAGGTGTATCTATTTAGCTTATTTGACGAACGCCAAAAGATTAAAAGGTAATTATCTAACTGAAAAATTCTTTATTATTATTCTTTTGCGACAATAGCGGCTTTCGGTAATTCAATTTTTTGCATCGTTTTGCTCAGAATTTTTGACAGGCACATGACTCATTGTTGCAATCAGTATGACTGACCACGTGCCTGTCAAAAATTCCGAGCAAAAAGATGAAAAAAATTGAATTACCGAACGCCACTAATACTGACTATCGTTTGGTAAAAAGACAGTCCTATTTTATCCTTTAAATTTTTGCTATCTTTAATTTTTTGATGCTTTGTACTTTTTGGATAATACCTATCTGGTTAAATATGACTTAAAGTAAGGCCAAATTTTAATATGGTAGATCTAATGGCCTATCAAACTAAATAAATTAAGTACAATGTATTAAATACCTTCAAGGAATATTACTTTGTAGATTATTTGGAATGATTATAAACCATTATAAAGTTATTCCATAGATACCTACTCCAGAAGGTGTTGCATGTACAAAATAGTTAATATGTATGCCTAGTGCATATAAACCAAATAAAATATTTTTTTTATATTCTCTATATAAATTAAATGTTTATGACGGTTTCTGTTATCCATTTATGTTGGGTTTTATTAACAAAAAAAAAAGGATTTTCTACTGCAAATTTTCGCGCGAATTTCGAAACTTGCAAAACGTGATCCTATTCGCTGTGTCGTCAAAAGTGTTTTTATGACTCATAATGAGTACATGACGAATTCCAGTATTGTAGGGTTATCGAAAAATCCATAAAAATGGCATTTAATGCGTAACTCATCCAATGAAATATCCCTGCACTTAAAGTAGAAGGTTCCTAAAATCTTATTCATGTATATTTCAAGCCGAAATCGGTTCAGGAACCTTTCAATTTTGCACAAAAACTGGCACTTTTGCGAAATTTTGACACATTATATCTTAATAATTTGCAGGAAATAAATTTCTTCGGTTCCATGGCAATCTTCGAAAATTCGAAAATTCAAAAATTTTCAAATTTTGCATGTCGCCGATCCAAATAAACCTATTTATTTATAACTTTAACGAAAAAATAAGCGATTTCAATTATTGTAAGGTATGCTTATATAATTAGCGGATAAAATAAAGCCAAAAAGAATCACTAATTAACGGAAATCGCGGAAATTTCGACTTTGACGTTTAATGGCTCCGAATCGAAACATCCTGTATAACTGAATTTTCTACCGAGACTAGTTGCACACTTGCATTGTTCCTCTATCAACCCAAAATATTTGATTGCTCTCCCTCTGACTCATTCCGAGAAAAACAACCTGTTCGACTTTACAATAAGCTTATTTTTGCTGATCTTCTGACGTCATTATTCGCTGAGACTGCTTTTTAAACTGTAATGAATTATATCGAAAACATTTTTTGTAGCTAAATTATCCTAGTAACTTTCTTCAAAAGAAATTTTTTGGGTTTGTAATGACTTCCTTAAACGATTTAGGCAAAAAATATGTCCATATTCCTTATTGAAACGAAGCGTTTCCGTACCTATTCTAATGGAAGTTCTTTTTTATTTCTAGCCAAAAAATTACCTGCAAAATTTGTTCGATGGAGTTTTATAACACCCTGTATTAGACCTGCATTACCGAATTAAGTTTTTACTCATACTGCCGCTATACCTACTAATAAAAAAGCAAATTGTGTTTTAATACTTTTAATCCGGCATACAAAGCTTAATTTAAAATATCCGTTTTTAAGCTTCTATGTTATAAAATAAGAACCACTATCTTCGACCCGCCACACCGTAACGCAAAACAACCCTAATCTTATTATTAGTAGCTTGCGGTCTTATGGAGGGTAAATGCATTTCATCAATATCGCCTACAAAGAGGTTATTATTTGGAAATCCGCCCCTGTTGTCGCCCATATATTACAAGGAACCGCCAATTTCCCTAAAATAGACCCCAGGCAAGACGGGACCTGCATGAGAATCAGAGCAAACTTATTAGACAACAGCAATTTGCATATTTACATATGGTAATGGGACTGAATGCCAGATAACACGCTGTAAACTAATCTAGTGACTGACTTCGACCCCAATTTTGGAGCTATGTAAACATAGAAATGAAGGTTAAACAAGTTTACGCTTCTTGGACTCCAAGATAAATAGAAGGGGCACAACTTTGGGAATTAATTTCGAATGCGTTATTATTCCACCTGTCAGCAATGTACAGTCTTGGCCAAAAGTTCGATATGTTAAATTCGTACCAATCTATCTGATTCCTGCTTTTTAAAGATCATATTTTTCATTTCAAAAATTAAAAAAAAATCGTATTACTCCTGTTGCAATCGACTGAAATCATGTCCCTTCCAGAACCGCGCCTGAAAACCTTATATTGCCTCAATAAAGTGCCAAACTTGTAGTTTCCGCAGAGAACACCAAACCAACGAGAAGACTGGCCCGGTTTCACAGAACGAATAATAGCGATACACATGAAATATTTTTTGATGACTAAATGAATTAAAGCCTAAACTATTCAGTTACGTTTTAGCCCATAAATATTTGGTTTTAGTGAAGAACATTTTTTTATAAAGAAATGCGATAAGCTTCTTTATAAGAATTGTAAGAAATAAAATAACGCTCTTGGTTTATTATAATACACAGTGTGTGCGTGGATTCTCTTGCCAAAGGGGAAACTTTTTTATTTTAGGCTTAATCGAAAATACTTATTTTACATAAAAAAAGTTTCCTAATCTAGAAATAAAGCAAAACTTTTTATATAGGGTACGATTTTTCGATAACGTCAAAAAAATATTCCTATTTGTCCCGAGATTTACTCATACATTGTATTTAAACAAAAAGATTAAATACTTATTAAAGAATATACTAAATTATTTTTTAATTGAGCTGCCTAAGAATATTCAAGCTATGTATATAATAATATGTAACTTAACTCACTGAAAAAAAAATTGCTACACTTTTTTCATGAAGTGTGTTTATACGTATATCCTAAAAAGTTATGAATGAATATCGGCTATACTTAATATTAAGTTAAAAAATTCGTAATAACTACTAAACGGCTAAAACATTCCAATCTATTACCCACATTATTATACAAGTTATAATTAATTAATTATCATAATATTTACCGTTCGTACTCCTTTGGAAAAGTAAATAAACTTAATCCTAGGCCGCTTTTGGACGAACAAAACCTGAATGCACAATAATATCCAGACATTTTACAACACAGAACAAAGACCAAAAAAATATCACACTTAGCTTGGCTTAACATCAGCTCGCGGACTAAACACAACTTAGACGGACGCATGATTTTGGGTGAGACCCAACTTATTTTGGCACATGCGCGTACTAAAACGGCACACGCAAAACGTCTTGCTGTCGCTTCTGGTTGGTTAATATTCTGGGGTTTAAAGCAGATATGGAATAGTACTATTGTCTGTCTGTTAAGATCTGGGGGTTTTTCTTTGTGAATCGCTGTTCAAATTGTGTAAGGTTTGTTTTGTCAAACCATAAATAAATTTTTAATGTGCTGTTAAGATATATAGGTTTTCTTAATATACACATGCATATAAAAAAAATAGAAACTAAAATATCCTTTTATGTTCTATGTATTTTCATCTGTGATATTGTAGTTTTTATTACATTGATCCATGACCGATCTAGGATTTTCTTATGGTACCTAACTTGTTATTTGATACTGTGGAATAAATAAAAATGTGTCTATCTGTTATGCGTTACATTTTAAATTATTGTGTAATGAACATCAAAAGAAAGATTTTGCTCCAACTTGCAATACCTTCTTTCTTAATGTACACAATATGTAAATGAAATAAAATTTTGAATCTTTTCTTTGTTATGGGTAAGTCCAACAAGTCCTACGGATAAGTACATACGCTGATATATCCTAAGTAGTAAGTAAATAGGATAATATAAGGTGTAGTTTCTTTATTTTATATATATTTAGATAACCTGTGTTATAACTACAGATGCTTCAGAACTTGTATTCCCATGAACTGTTCTATTTTACAAGTAAGCAGAATTACTTTCACTTCAATTCCTTGATTTTTCTAGCGTTATTTCCCATGCTTTTATAAAACTTATAAATTCATATAAATTGCATCTTAATTTCGGTTGTATTGTACACACCTCTGGTAAAATGAAAGTTTCAAGAACAAACTGTCGGTCTTCGAGTTGTTAACTTTGATTCTTTTTTTTTAATCTGCTTAGCCCTATAGGGCACTTTTAGATAGGAAAATAAGCCCCGTAATCCATATAGAAAATAAAATTTTTGTTGATTTTAAATATTTAAAGTCTTAAATTACTTGGGCCAAATTTTATAATGTAATGTAATTCACCTTTAGTGACCTAACTTATCTTTCTGTTTGGTGATACCGGGTTAATCATCAGTATTAAATATTTTACCATAAACAACAACTTTTTGTTTCCTGCAATATGATGAACATTCTTGCTTCTACTACATTTTTAAAAATAGGTTTAATATTAGGATAAAAAAATAACTGTCAGCAATAAATACAAAACCAAAAGTTAAAAATATTAATTTTTGCACTCTGTAGGCTATTTTATTCCCTATTTTGAGGGACCACGGCACTTTTAAGTCCCGAGGGATTAAAAGTGCTTTAAAATGTATTTTTAGTCTCTGTACTAAGAACAAAAATAACGTTAGAATTATTATTATATTAAAAGATTGACAACTAACCCATTTAAAACTTCAAAAATTATCTAGGTCAAAGAAGGCGGTTGCCGAGGTATAACGAATAATTATTATTGGTGATTATTAATATTTACGTTTATATGAACATTATTACCCCTCCTAATACTGACTTATTTAACCAACATAAACTACTGACTGGGGTATTTTTGTACCCCAACGGATCCCAGCTTATTTTGTCTACAAAACCTAGTTTGTTTTGTTATTTAAATAAAAACAACCCCCATTACTAAATATCAATTAAATATATTAATTAGAAAATGATTTATAATAATAACAAATAAAAAAGTAAAGAAAAACAGTCTTTTATACTGTTAACAAAATGCAGTTTTCACTCAATTTGAATATTTTCTACACATAACCCGTTTAGTACTGTGTTTTAGTACTCCCACCATAGGCGTTAAATCATTTAATACGGAATACGAACTGGGATATTCTTGCACACCAGCCACTTTGTGCTGTAGTATTACATACAGTATAAATCTGTTTTTAATGAAACTTGTAGATAATGTAGGACATTACTTCAAATGAGTATTTCTAGGACGATTTCAATTTATAACAAACGGAAAAAAGGATATTGCAAAATAACCTCAAAAAAAATAAGTTGGGGTACAAGACTACCCCAGTTAGTATTAGGAGGGTTAAAATGTACACTTTTTAATAGCCGGATTGTTTCTTCGGATGTACGAATAGAAGCGGTCTGTGTTGAAAGTTGATACCTAAATTGGTTAAGATTGCTGTTTTCTTTGTGACTAAAATTTTTGGGACCACGTCCTTGTTATTTACCGAGATCTTGACATAGCCTTCGGCCACTGCCGAAGACTTCCAACTAACGGGTCCCTTCAAAACACCCATGATATTAGTTTGGAAAATTTACCAATATCTATATTGGGGTCCGGAACGCTTTCCGGACACCCGAATTAAGAATTTTTTCATATGTCATCGAAAAATAGATATTTCAAATAGTATTTGATAGAATTTAAAAAAATTTGCGGAATACTCAATATTTTTCTTAAAAAAAAAATATTTAAATTTGAAAAATTGCATAATAAAATGTCAGTTATATGCAGTGTTGCCAAAGTTGACTGAATTTCCTATATATATCCTGTGCTCGATATTGGGGCATTGCGGCTTGAAACAAGTTATGAGGAAATCTAAAGGATTATTAAGAATTTGAACGCATGTATATAAATATATACCGATATCGATGAATACTGAGCAAACCTGAGCAAACGCTCCGCAAGCAACGCAACAGAAAATAATAATATTACAATATTATTATTTATTTCCATATTTATATGACGACAGTAATCACCACTTACAACTAATAACTATATTTTTGCTTTAATGCCAAAATTTTACAAAAAAGAATAAAAACACCAAAAAACAATAATAAATGTGGCAACACTGTGTTTCCGTAATCCAAAACGTCAATCAAAATTGATTTGTACCATAACCTCAAATATGTTGCAAAACCATAAAATAGTTGATAAAAATCATGATTTTTACTAATAAAGTATTCCGAGTAAAAATATTATATTTTACACATTAAAGGTTGTTTATAAACGTAAGTTATATCAATATTAGTAAAAAAATGTGTTAAAATTCCAAAATTAAAGGTGTCCGGATAGTGCTATGAAACCTCTATATTGTTTTTAACCTGGAGCATCGCTTTGACCATTGAATACTGAAACCATAATGTCGAGCATCGCAGTGCCCTCGATTTTTGAAGAAAATATGCTAGGGTTTTCGTTATATTCAGTTATTTTCTTGAAATTGCACCAGATTGCAAAATCCGCGTATTCTTTTTCATATATTTTTCTTAACTTGGGCCGCAATAAGCTAGACGTAGCCTCAGCAGCGTCTCAATTTCATTAGTGAATAAATCTCTTATAGTTTCAAACTTTCGGGTAGAAACTCAAAAATTGTTTGACAGTTTTAATCAAAATCCCACGGTACATAGTACTTAGACTTCGGTCTTCGTGGGCTGATAAAAAAAAATCTTTTCCATAGTAGAAAAGCCATTATTATTTTATAGTAAACGATTTTTATGCATGTCTTATTGTTGTGCAAAATGATTTTAAAAATAATACTAAAAAATATTTGTTAATTTTGTGTCCTATAACTTTTGGAATGCAAAGAATAGCGTATATACCACGGGACTAAAGGATATTTTAATCCCTCGTGTAATTAGTGTCCTGGCCGACGGCTTGGGCACCAAATTTTGCCCTCAGAATTAAAGAATTAAAAAATACCTACTTTAGTCCCTTAATATATAATATACTAGTATATCACATTGTCGGAAATTGCATTATTGTAATATCACCAAAACTGACTGGAAAAAAATGAAATCCAATAAAACGGTCCAGATCCGCAAATATACAGTCTCATAAAATACTAAAACCCAATCTACCAATGTGTTACAAGTCAGTACAAAGCTATTTTCAATATGAGAAAATCAATGCCGAATATTAATTGTCCTAACAACAATACACAAGAGATATGGCTGTAAGCGTTTTGTGTGGAGTCGTTCCAAATGTAAATTGATAGCCATGGGCCATTACGACTAATTGTACAATAGCAATATTGATTAGCATTCTTTTTAAGAGCGATTTAAACAAAATGTATTAGCGCTTTTAACATTTTATCGTGTATATTGGAATTATTAAACCTTTTTGACCATAGGTACAAAAAACTTGATTTTGCTCCCATTAACCATGTTATAATCATCAGGATATAACTAATTCTTTTGCAGTTTATTTTAGAAATATCAAGGTATATTTTTAATGTCATAATTGGGGGGCGACCATTTGCAATTTTATAACCAATATCCTAGAGTACTGCTCCCACATCTGGGGAGCGGCATCACCTTCGACACTTAAGATCCTTGATTCTATCCAAAAGAGAGCCATTCGACTTATCAATGACCCAACCCTCACGAGAAAACTCCCTTCTCTCGCTCATCGCCGCGCTGTAGGGGATTTATCCCTTTTCTACCGCTACTTCCACGGATTTTGCTCTGAAGAACTAGCCGGTATTATTCCCCCCTTGAACGTCCCTACAGAACAACAAGAGGCGCGTTACGTATGCATCCCTTTACTGTCCAGCTATAAAAGCCTAGAACAGACCACTTCTCTCGCTCATTCATACCTATAGGGTCTCCAGATTATGGAACAAATTGCCTGCAGATGATTTCCCTTCCCGTCCCTACCTCAAATCCTTCAAATCTCGTGTCAATAGACTACATTTCCCTTCTCTTCAGACACCCACGGTACGTTAGTACTTAGGCTTGATTGGGTTTGATTATCACATTTGGGCCAGGTTTATGCAACTTCTTTATTCTTAATTATTAATTTTTATTTCTTCGCAGAGTATTTTAATTTCTCTCTCTCTATCTCTCTCTCTCTCTCTCTCTCTCTCTCTCTCTCTCTCTCTCTCTCTCTCTCTCTCTCTCTCTCTTATTTAGACTTCAATAATTTCATCTTTGTAAGCATTAAGAAATAAGAATAAAGAATTAAAGAATTTTAAACTAAGAATTTGAATAAACCCTGTCTAAATCATTTCTTGATATTTATAATATAATCAGACCATCTTTTGTCAGAATCAAAAGCAGTCCTTTTATTATCAACTAATGAGTTTTGTATGGGTGATATGTAGCGACTCGGGACAACTAGTTCACCTAGTGTGTTTACTCAATGCATGCTATATATGTATAATTTAAATTAGTTATTGTAATTTGTTACACATCAGCATTTTATATTATCATAAAATAAGTGTGTTGTCACTTCTACATTTTCTATATTTGTAATTTATTATTTTACGTGTTTTATGATTTTTTAAAAATAATGTAATAGTATGGTACTAATGCCAGTTTTGCAATAAGAATTTCTTAATACTAATAATAAATTGAGATACATATAGGTCTATTTAACGAAGATGAATGATATCTTCATCTTTCAAGCTGACACACTAAGGTTAGGGGTTTTAGAATAAAATGTAAATTTGTTTGATTTCTAGCGATTTATTGCCAACCTGGTGGTATTTTAATGGCTTTAGAGTACTTGTTTCGAAATAAGCCTACTTTATTTTTACATTTTGCTCACATTTTATGAAAAGTGTAATATTATTTAGATATTTTTATGTCTCCTTTTCACATTACATCAAGTCAAAATGCTGCTAATCTCAGCAATTTTTCACAGCAATGGCTTGATAAAAAATTTGAAAAAGCTTTTGAACAACTTCTTTTAAGAAATGGAGTTGAAAAATTAAGGTACCTGCCTAATATCAAGGAGAATGTTAAAACACTATTGATATTGGATTAAGGTTCGCATTTCCTTGATTTAAGTAAGGTGTCACTGTCACTCATGCTTAAAGAAACCTTAATGTCTAAGGAACGACTCTAAATATGGCCGTAAAAGTGCTGATTTAAAGGTTTAACAGCCCAAGCTACATACGTACATATAATACATCTAACTTTAATATTTTTTTAAGCTGATATTTTGGGGTAGCGGCACAATTAAATAATTTTCATTACTTTTTTCGGTTTTTCTAATAGTTAAGTGAAAATGGTTTACATAATGACTTCTCTCAAATTTAGTATTGTTAACGAAAATATATACTAAAGTTAGAGCAGCAGTATACACTTTTAAATGTTAAATCTTAAAAACTCTCTATAATTAATGGAAATTGCAGTTAATTTTATTAGGATTAACAACAAACATAACCCACATAAAGTAGTTGTTTACCCCTATATGGGGAATAAAATATAAAGTCAATATTACAAGCCTTATATTTTTGTAAAATCTATTGTCCTTGATTTATAGAAAAAATAGAAAAATATTTTTTATAAAGTGCTCAACTTGTCTCTATTGAATTTAATATTATTATTCTAGTAAAACTTGTCATTTTTAGTTTAAAACAAAAATACTACCAATCTCCAGGCGCGGCTCGTCCATAAGGTCATTTGGTCAATGACCCACCTAAATTTATTTTCAATGATCCACCTAATAATTTATATTTTAAATCCAAACTTTTCTTTCAAAAAAGTGCAAGTTCCATGCGAAAACTCCCCAAGAAAGAATCGAGCTAAGCCGTCGTCGAAAGATATCCAAGCTTGCTCCAGGCTCGGTCGTATTTTAAATTGACCTCATAGGTTTATATGGACTAAACAATATAAATGTATTAAAACTAAGAGAGAAATGAACATACGCAATTTTGGAAGTTAAAAAGGGACAAAATTTGTCGACGGCCCACCAATAATATAGCGTTCGGCGCGCGCTTGGCCGTCGCGTCGGCGCTGCCGGTCCCGGGCCAATACACTCGAACCGCCCCGTGAAATATATTCTTTCAAAACATATGGGTTGGACAAAGAAAAACTAATTACCCAATATGCGCATTGTATGTGCATTGTATTTATTAAAGAAAACTGTTTTACTTAAGTACTTGTGGCAACAAAATGGCTTTAACAGTGCAAGAAACTCTTTGCATGTAATTTAAGAAAAGTCACAGCAATAATGCAATTTTAGTACCTGTAGCATAGTCGAATTAAATAATGAAACAGGTAAACTGTATAAAAACTTAAACATTTATTGTAAATCACTAAAAATTCATGTTTAGCGAAACAGGCTTCATGGTAGAGAGAGAGAGAGAGAGAGAGAGAGAGAGAGAGAGAGAATCCTTCCTTGTATTGCCCATTTACTCTTACCATATTACGAATAATCATATTTTTAGTCCAAGGTGCGACCTCTATTGAGGAGACGTATCAAAACAGGAAGCCGCTAACAATCTTAGACTAAAACACATAGAAAAGCAATACTAAAAGCCGTAAACATCTAGAGTAGCAATGTTCAATATTATACTACAGTACCTATTTTATATTTTTTGAAGGGTTTATTTGTAGTTAAATAATTTCTTGGCAAAACTAGGCACATTATTAAAAAACCTTCCTTAATTAAAAGAGTGTATTTTGCTTGTTGCGTTGATATTACTAGTTGCCGACAAAATTTTGACCAACCTGTAAAAAGCACACTGGCCGCGCCTGCCAATCTCATTCACAGTTACGCTGACGATAGCACTATTCACTACAACATTCATTTTTCCAGACAAGTCGCAAATCAAGAGCTGGATAATAGATGCAGATCCATGCACAAAGCCTTTCTCAAGATCTTCAATTGATCTAAGACTGGGGTGCCAAAAACCTTGTTCAGTTTAGCGCCTCCAAAACTCAGTCTTGCTCCCTGGAACTCAAAAAATCCTACACTTACCCCGTCTACATAAACGGCCAAGCCCTACAGAGCAAAGAAACGTTCAATCTTGTTGGCATTGTTTTTGAACATGATGACAGCTAGCAGATACACATTACTTCAATAGTCACATCGGCAGCTGGTTTTCTCCATATTACCAATATACCATATTGTCTATGAAAACTGATCACGCGTCGATCACACAGTTTTGTTGCTCCATCTGTTCGGCGGTTTACCTAATGCCCCTGTAATTCCCTGCTTGACTGTTCCTAAAAGAACAACAATAGGCGCGTAACGTACATATTCATCTACAAAAGTCTAGAACATCCGACTTCTTTCGGTCATTCATACCTAAGGTCTCCAGATTATGGAACAAATTGCCTGCAGACGTTTCCCCGTCCCCTCCCAACCTCCAATCCTTTAAATCCCGTGTCAATAGATAACATTTACCTTCTCTTCAGATGCCCATGGCTCATTAGTACTTAGACTTGAGGGCTACGTGTGTTGTCTTAGATAAAATCAATTAATCAAATGATAGCTCATAATGTCAGGAGTAATCGTAAGTTTCATGATGTCTTATGACAGGGTACGCCACAAATGTCAGCGGTAATAAGGATATATAACTTATACGCCGCGAAACCCAAGCTAATTTAAAATAATTTCGTTCCTTCCAAATAAAAAAGGTAACTTAATTTTAAAAATTTCCTAAAACAAACGGAATAAAACAAAATTTTCATAGCTATAAATAACCTACAATTTTTATATTTTGACTTATATAGCATTTTTGAGGACACAAGGTAGATTTACCACCGCTAAAACCAACCTAATTAGACAACTCGGAATTTAAATTGACTAGCGGAAGACTAACGCAGTGAAGTATTTTACTTTTGACTTTTTTAGTAAATATTCAAAATTATTTTTACGTTTTTTCTTCTTAATATTTGAAAAGTCTTTTTACAATATGTATTATCAATATATTTACGTTGGACACAAGCAAGTAGAAGAAGTACTAGAACAGAACACCTTGTGAATGATACATCAATAATTTTACTATGTTATCAAAACCTAACGATTCAACTACAACTAAATTTAATACAAATTAAAAATTATTTTTAACACTACGCTTACATATGCATACATAGTTTAATGAACCGTAAGGAAGTTGAGTACTAAGCAATAGTTTAATTAATGTATTTCTCTCTACTTATGTCTCTACTAATATTAGCTTATGCATACCTAAAGCTTTTTGGTAAATACATACCTACCGTTAAATATTTTTTGTAAATTGTTTTTCGTTTTTGTTAGGAAATACCTATTGATCCTTGTATTGTCTAATAAATAATTGATTAGGGGTCAGATTAATTTACCAAATGGAAAATATATTTTTTTTATATTATATGAAGTAAACATGTATTACTTACTGATAATAATGTAATACAGAAGCTTGTTCAAAGTTTTCTTTTAAATTCCTACCACATTTTATATGGCGTAAAAGTTTAATCTGATGATATTATTCGATAGGTTCTTAAAAAAGAAGGTTAACATAAAACATAAACATATAAAGGCTTTTTTATATTCATGCGGCTTACCTAATCTTTCATCGCGATATATCGTTTTACAGCCAAGGCGTTTAAATTTCATATTTTCTACCAGCTAGAATCCTAAAAATTTATGATAGAACAGGGTCGGCATTAAGTATATTATATTTTACTGTTGCTTAGTAGCCTCTCGCCGATTTTTACTTTCACTTTTGCTAATACCAGGCTAATTTGTCAATCAATGATTTAAATTGACAGAAAACTAAGTCTTCCACTATTTCGAAGTCGTGTCGCAAACTGATAAAACAAGAGGAAATTTTTAAACATATATTTTCCTCAGTAGTACCTAGGACTTAATTCATTTTTTAGCAAATTACTTTAGAATCAAGCTAACTACAAAAATAATAGGACTTATAAGTTTTAATGACTTAATAATGACTAGCAAAAGCTGGTCAGAACCTAACTGATCAACGACACAATCTAATTTTAAGCCAGAACTTAGTTCTACACCTTTTTAGTGAATCCCAGAGTTAGTGTTTAATGCTCATTTCGACAAACAGAACACTGACGAAATCAACTCGGTATGTGTCCATTACAGGTCACATGTTTGCTCAGATCAAATGAATGCTGGTAAAAAACGCAAATATCTATATGAATTTTTGCTAAAGAACAACACAATAATTGCAAGAACGGCAAATTATATTGTCACGTATCACAATCTCCGAAAGCAAGTCATATTTTCCTTTTAAATTAAGTTGTGTATAATATTGTGGAAGTTTTAGAAAAATATCCGCAGTCACGAAACTTACATACTACTTGTTTGTTTAGTAGTTGAGGAACAATTTTCACGCGAGTCCGAACTACATTTGACACATTTATTGTATGTTTACCGCAGCTTTATTATAGAAAATCTGGAAAGTGAGCGAATTATATTTAAAAATGGAATTTCTTATTAATTATTTGTTTGCCCTGTGCGTCGTAAGTGTGTTGAAATGTATACAGTGTGTCAACGGATTGGGTTAACAAGAAGACAAATGGACCTAATTTTCAGAAACACTAAAAAAGGCATAGTTGATAAACGTTTTGTTTGTCGAAGAAATGAGATTCACTAAAATTAAATTTAGATTTTTTTTCGGGTGCTCAAAAACTTAAAAAAAATCATAAAATTATGCCAAGAAAACATGCATTATTTATCATTTTAACGCAAAATATTAAATAGCGTTGTTTTGGAACTTTTCATTAATCACAATCCAAAACGGCAAGAGGGAATTTAAACCTTGCAAATTAGAACTTACACAGAAAAAACTGCTATGCTATTTTCAATAATAATATTATTTCTGACCACTGTCACATTAGTTATATTAAAGTTAATATTGTCTCAATAAAACATTATTGAAATAATCCAAAAAAAATATTTCTTTAAGTATAGACTTATTATTGGAGTTCAGAACTATTACCACTTCTTTGAAAACTATATTATCATTTTTTCAATGACCAAAGTATTTTTGAAAACCAATAAATTTCTATTATTTCTTAGAGGGTGGAATTGTTAGAGCCAAAAAATTAAACTATTTGATGAGAATGCCTAAATACAATTGGGCGAAAAATAGCTATTTGTAGGCGGTGTGATTTAAATTACAATATATTTTATTAAACGAACAAGAAATACAGTTTAAATAGAAAATTTAAAAATTAAGTCAATAATTCTTATATCATGTTAATTAAAATAAACACTCCAATACAAATAAGTATTAGAGAAATAATAAAAAATATTAATTCAATGGGTTCCATTGTTGACTGAAATATTACTTCTATTGCTTGCGGAAACCCTTTTGGGAGATTAAAATTGTGCTTTTGGTTTTTATTCGTTGAATTGTCGTTTAAGTTTGCAGCCTGTTTGTTTATTGCGTCAAAGGTATCCCAAAAATAATAGAACTTTTGCAATTCTGGGGACTGTAGTAGTTCATTTCAGTGTTTAATGGTATGTAAGTAAAACAAATCTAAAAAGCTTTGCTATAATAATCAGTATTTCGATTAAATAAGATGTCTATGCTTACAAACAAACGTTCACTGAAACCAATGATATATTTTGTATTAAATTTATAATAGGGTATCACTGCATCAAATAATTGTTATATTTAAACGACCTATTCAAAAACCCATGAAACATTCAACAATCTTTTAACCTATTGGTTAACAATAATAAACTAATCATTGAAAAAAACCGAATTTGCATTGTGCAATACGGAATAGAGTATGTCATTAAGTGAATTGTTATCTAATTCAATATACGATAGTGTTTTTCTGTGTAAAGTCCCTGTTCATGCTATTTCTTTTTTATCCGATTGTACTTTTCTTCTCTTACAGTTTTGGATTCAGATTAATAAATATGATTTAAAACAAGTATGTATAATATAATAACAACATAATGACAAATATGCACATTCATTTTTTAGACAATTTCCTGTGTTTGTATTTGTTTAGCACCTTGTACCAGAAATTAAGACCTATGTTGAATCGAATTTTATGGCAAACAAAAACTTTTACTAAGAATAACTCTTTTTCGTATCCGTGAAAATTTCATCCATTTATTCTCTTGTCAACCCTATCCGTGGACACACTTACGTACTGTACTATGTAGGTCAGCAGTTCTCAAACTCAAACGTTGGTCTATTTCTTTGGCACCTCCCCTGCAAAGCTCTCGCGCTGCCCTAGGGAGGCTCGTCCCACAGTTTGAGAACCGCTGATGTAAGTACTATGTTAATCGAACACTGTTTAAGCCAGAATTCATAAAAAGTCATTTACCTATAACATTTTTAAAAGTTTAAGGTAGAAGTTAGTTAAACCTCGCAAAATGGGAAGCAGTGCTCCGTAGCTCATTTTTATCTAGTAAAATGCAGCGACAGGCGAGAAATGCATAGATAAAGCAGCCTTAGATAATAGGCGATTAAGAGTAATAAATATATAAATACATTAAACAGTTATTTAAGAACAACAAATTAGTACAATAATAAACAAACATTTCAATTAAAGTAATTTACTTACTTGAACCTAAATTTTCATTTTATTTAAATAATTGAAAACGTAATGCAAGGAATGAAGCATCGACGCATCCGAGTTACAATTCTGTTCTTGGTGATAATTCCGTTGTTAAGCGACATAGTATGTACAACGAGTAACGCATTTATTGTTAGTTATGCACACAAAATTTCGTATCTATACAGAAGCGAAGAAACCGCACTTTGATAGGTCCCGATTTTGAGGGCGCGTGTCCAAAGCGGCCATCTTTAACTGACGAATTAGTCAGAAGCACATGGTCAATGACGCCAGCGACGGGCTATAATTAGTTCGATTGTAACTGGAGGTGTTAGATATTTGCTTGCTTTTTGATTAATGGGTTTTAAATTTTGATATTTTCCAAAAGTTAGGTACAATTTCGTAATTTCGGCACTTCTCGTATAACCTGACATAATTTTAATATTGCTACTATGTATTTACAATACATGCTTGCACGTCCTACAGAATGTAAATGTATGTTTTGTCAGTGTACTATAGGTAGAAATAAACATTTCGTTCTTTGATGATTTTCTTACAGTGTAATAACTGACAATACTGAATTGTCACTGAACATGATTACAAGGTCACTGAAAACGGACCCCTCGAGATCAAAGGAACCGACACATTATTTTATTTCTGTATAGTTTGGGAATTCTGTACTTTGGATCTTGATCGGCTGCATACTGTAGTTGTCCAATGATAACCACATTAGAACTTACTACACGCTACGACTAAGCCATATCACTGCGGCCACACTACCGTTAAATGTTAAGTGTGATAGAAAGAGTTAAGGCAGTTAAGACATTCAGCGTTAAAGTTGTTGTCTCTGGTAAGAAAGATTATATTTGATAGCTCTAGCTCATTTAAATATTAATACGTATATGCTGCGTTGGCATACTAAATAGATTTTTTAAAATATTTTGCTATTTCTAGCATCCTCAGACATTGTCCACCATATCGGCGAAATCCCTATTTAATAGTGGTGTGCACCACAAAATTTAATCTAAAATTAACATAGAGCGGACAAGGGTAAAAAATTTATTTCTTGTCCGATAATGATTTCAAACAGTTACAAGATGTTAATTATATGGAAACTTTTGGAAAATAAACAAATGTGGAAATCTGCTTTACTATAATTTTGCAAGACAGGCTACTACGTAGGTATTAAAACTGAAAATTACCAGCCAGATTCACTATCGCTAGACCGGTCTAATTTGACAATCGAATATTTTAAGCTGACAAGTGTAAAATAAGCAACTGTACTGTTTAAATTTATTTCCGAGCCTTTATGCAAATTGATAAAGGAAAGGACACTTGAACTTTCCACAAGAAAGGAACTTAATTCACTAAGCAACAAGTTGCAAGATAAAAATACAAGCAAGCAATGCAAGCAAATCGCTAAAATTGTAGAATAACATAAGTTTTTCATGACGACTTATTATATAACCATGACAGTAATTTAGCCTAGCCCTAAATTCTAAACCTTTCTGGCGAATACTGGTGTACATATTTTTTTACTTGTTAGCTGTATTCCTATTGACAATACGGCTTTCACTTTTTTCATGTTTTTCAAAGAATTATTTCTTTAAAATGGAAAAACCTTATCTTTTATTTATTTTCTTTTAAAAAGAGAAGAGTGTATTTAAAAGTCCTTCTGAATTCTTTATTTCAATTCACTATAAATTAAAATAGGGAAATATTGTGTTTGGCAGAGAGTAGAAGTGCTTATTCTAAAAAACTTAACGTAATATGAACTCCACGTCGTCGGTCCCATTTTTGTTCAGCTCTCAGACCACTTTCTTCATTCGATCGCTGACTTATTACCACAGGTAGAAAATCTTAATTGCCTGTTTCAACTATTATTATCTACACCAATTTTTATTTCTTGGGCATGTTCCGGCCCTGTTGTAGGCCCTACACGCAAATTATATTTACGCGGAAGAGATAGGCGAATTATTATGACGGATCGACGTTGAATGCCTTGAGGTCACGGCAAAAAAGGGTTTTATTAATTCTATCTGATTGTGAGAGTGTTCATATTTAACAGCATTATATTATTATGGTAATATATATTTTTTGGCATTTAAAACATTTTCTTTTAATTTGGCTATTTTGGTCATGCGACAAAATGTCGTAATTAAAAGCTTGATAACGCCTTTAAGTGTATACACAGGGTGAGTTGTTTAAAGTGTTAGGCGATATCTCGAAAACGGTTCAAAATATTTTCAGGATATTTTGGTGAGTTAATTGGGAGATATTTAAGCATATTTTTGACATTTAGACCCCCACTCTATTTTGAGGGGTGGGGGAAATTTTGGAATTTGAAATGTGATGATGTATTTTTGTTCATCAAATTAGAATCTTCGTAAAAAACTTGAAGGGGACATTTCGAACAACTTCTCAAGCATAACAGATGACAAGCAGTGGCGGCTCGTGGTTAAAAAAACAGGTGAAGTACTTACGAGAAATTTATTGCCAATTCGCCATTATATTTACTAAAACTTAGACTAATACTTACCTATATTTTGTAGACCAAATGAATCCTTCGGTGTTTGGGAGCAGAAAGTGTTTCTATAATATCTTAATGAAATGGTCATTTCCTCATGATCTATAGCAAAAGATCCTTCTGAATTGAAATAATGGCTAAGGAAGTAAATCTTACTTAAGATATAGTGTTCCTTAAGAATAATTTTAGACGCTTAAAGTATAAAAAGCCCCATTACACAGATACACTTGTTGAGGGTACCGTTTAAATTAGAGAGAAAAGTTTGTAAATATCTTTAGTTTCATTTATTTATTTTTTTACAAACTCCTGCAGCGAGCTACTACATAACCATTGGTAGGTAGCAATCCAAGAAGACCGAAAATGGATATTTCATGACCTGCCACTTTTTTAACTATTTTTTTGCAGAAAGTGACAAATTAAACGTTGCACCGCCCCGTGTTTAAAATATATTTTTTATCTTCCTCTTTCCATCGATTAAATGGCGTTGCCAAGATATTATAAATAATAAGTATCATTTACAGGATTCATAATATGAAGTGAATAAATAATAGTCTACCAATACCTACCTACTACTGAATTCAAAATTAAGTTAAAATCACAAAAAATAATTATACCTCCTCCGGCAAAATAAAAACAACGGCACAAAAACTACAACTGCGGGGTAGTTGAAAGTCTTCGCAACGGCAAACACCTCACCAGCTGATTTTCTTCAGTCGTATTCTGATTTTCCGTCGGAAAAATACATTGAACATTGGACGTTGTCATGGCAACGGTCGGTCCACGCGATCAACACCATCGCAACAATACAGCGGCGCCCGGTGTACCTGGCGGGCCAGCGGTAGCATATTAGACAAGCATGGGTTGATGTTAAATTACGATTAGATATTTTCAACCGTTTTCGAGATATCGCCTTGTAACTCTTTAACAAACCCACCCTGTATATTAAATATTTATTTTACTACTGTATTGTCGCGAAAACTTGTCTCCGTTTTACAGTAATATTTTTGTCGGGATATCATTTTTCGCAGGCTTAAAATAAGCCTGTTCACATAAAATATTATATTCTGCGGGGATTTGTCATAAATTGATCTACTCAGATACCAATTAAAATGCTCTGAAGATTTCTGGTAGATACGCAGATCTTGGAAAACCAATCATTAATTTGCTTTTTCAGCCCCATATTAAATAACTTCCAATATCAGCATAATTAATTTTTTATCGAAATTTATTGATAGCGAAATAAAGTTCTTGGCTTTAATTAAGTCATAAAACTTTAAAACCAAATACGGTGTCTAGACTATTAAAAAGAAATAAATGATTTTGATGGTTACCCTTAATTAAATTAGGAGGTTTTTGCATTAGTTTTAGTTATAGCTTCTATAAGTTATCGGCTTTCCAGTGCACGAACTTTTTAGACACACAGTGATACGAAGAGAACGTTCAAGTTTTAATTAGTTTTTGGTTGCCGGAGAGATGTTTTTTAATGAGATGTTTTAAATCTAAAAGCAAAATACAATATTATTTTTTCTGTCAAGCTATTGTTTTAGGTTTACTATCATATACTGAGAGACAACCGGAGCAGGCAAACCATGTTTTTCGAAACGTCGGGACGGGAAGTAAAATATCAAGAAATTTGACATGATCCTCAAATATCACACAGTAAAAAATTCTGACTAACCTTGAGAGATGTCTGATTATAAAATTTTTTCATTAGATTTTTTATTCAATTTTTAATCAATCTCTAAACCAATTTTATGATTATCATTGTTATTTATACAAAATACACATTTTTTTATTACTTTTAATCGATAATGATTAAGTGACTAGAAATATTCACATAATTCAAATCATTTCTTATTAAGTTTTGATGAAAAGAATCATACTTGATTAAATGAATCTACTGACGTATGCGCGGTATGCGTAGTATTTTAAATCAAAATTGGGTGACCCTCTTGCAATATGGCGCTTTGGGTTAAGTCTTCTCAGGTGGTGCCAACAAGGAATCATCGAAAGGAACGGGAAATTTAACTTAAATATTAATAATTTTAAACTAACTGTGTTATAACGTGATACGAGTATTAGCCAACTAATTTTGAAGAAACGAAATATGGCAAAAATTGAAACTTCCAAAAGTCATTCCTAGAACAACCGAGTGACAAAAATAGACTAACGTTGTGTATTTTATTTCGCGACTGAAAATCGTTTTTAAGGAATTGGGCTATGACTTAAATTGGGTCAATTATGTGAAACATGTTAAGTCATTAAGTATTACCAAATATTATATTTGACTATGATATTTTATTTATTAAAAATAAAAATACTTCCTTACAATAAACACATAAAATTCAATTACTCTGTATATTTTATTTTATTTCTATTTTAATCTAATTAACGATTAGGATGTGTTCTTTTATTAGGAATGTATATTGTTTATTAGAATGATGCCACTTCGTAGGAGATTGCCTTGGTTAATTAAAAATTCTTTTATTATGTCTTTATGCTTTACAGTTATTTCATGAAACTGACAGCCTATAATGAGATACCAGTATACCAAGGGTCGTAGCTAGGGCAGGGGCGCAAAAATCGCAAATCGCGATCAGACAAATCGCACAACTTTGATCTACGTTCATCCGACCAAAACCACGCACTGGACTCGAACCCCGATATGTGCAATAGAACCGCGTTTTTTTATCTCTTTTAACTAGGTAAAGACAAAGTTTACAGATATCTACTCTCTAACTTTGGTAAAGACATATGTTGATTGCTGCAGTAGAGAATTTAGGAGGGGGGGGGGACGCCCTCCATAGACCCTTGCACAAAAAGGATTTTAATAGCGAATGTTATAAACGAAGACAAACATTTGCCGTCTATGTAAGGTGTTTGAAATGAATTATACCACAAAAATATGAATATAGTTATATGTTAAATAAAAAATGCAAGCATTTGTTGGAATTTTTAATTTACATGCTCTTTGATTGTTTCTGAAATCATTTCGCGACCATTCATAAAATTCGGTGACGTTTGCGACATTGTTGGAAAAAGGAATTGTGTTGTTTTGTGTTTGTTAAGTGTTTTTCTTTGAAGAAGCTGACATTGTTTTGCGAAAAAACATTTAAGTATGGTGCGGTAGTGTGAAGTTTGCAAAAAATTGGACTATTTAAACCCATAAGTTTTTTTCACAAATAAGTGAGGTTGTATTTACTTGTATCGAATCCATTGGTGTAGTTTTACATATACCTACACCTACATATTAGTAATATTAGGTGTTGAAAGATGTAGCCGCCAGGAATGTTGGACAGTGTTGCCATTTTTGTGTTATACTGAGTCGCGCTGCGATGAGGGTAGTTTCCTTAAAAAAATTATGTACGAGAAAAATTTCCTGAAATTAATTCAAGCACGCGGGGGATTCGGTAAGAAAATTTCACACGTCACAGTAGATACCGATATAGTTGGAGGATATCTACATATATGCAATGTAAAAAAATACTCGGAAATTTAAAAAAAAAATGTTTTTACATGTATAATTTTGCAAATTTAAGAAATTTTTGAAAAATCACATAGATATAAAATTTACTTGAAAATGTGTGTATATTTCCCTAATTTTTCTTCTAAATATCTTGTGATTTTACAATTACTTCTTCAGTGTAGAGCGCATGCCCGCAGCTTTAAATCGGTAGACAGGTCGGATGCTGCGTTACCAAGTTATTGTCAAAGTCGTAATTACTGTAGGTTTGATAGGCACAGTTACAATTATTATTATTATTGTTAATAATTACCTAAATATCTTAAAATAAAATTACGTAAGCTTATTTTGAATACATAAATGTATCGCGAATATTTTTCTAATAATAAATTGGTCAGATTTGAATCAGTGAGCCAGAATTTGCGACAACCAGCTTAGAGGCATTGACGGCCACGCGCACCCCGAAAGCGATTGTATTGGTGGGCCGTCTACAAATTTTGTCTCTTTTTAACTTTCTAAAGCGCGTATGTTTGTTTCTCGATAGCTTGAATGAATTTTATGTAGTCCGTATACTCATATGAGGTCAACTTAAAATACGGCCAGTCCGGATTTAACTAGGCTTGATTCTTTCCTGGGGAGTTTTCGCATGGAGCTTGCACTTTTTTGAAAGAAGACATTATGTTTTGGTTTTAAAAAATAAATTTTTAGGTATATCATTGGAAATAAATTTAGGTGGATCATTAACCAAATGACCTTAGGGACGAGCCGCGCCTACGTATTTGCATGTATGTATGTAGTGATACGGTTGGGGATCATCAGTCCGAAGGTGGGTAATATCTTTCTTAGTACAGGGTTTAGAAACACAAAATTTTTGGTGGATTACAATGATGACAGTGCCGACTATATAGGCCCCTCGGGGATGGGGGGGCGGATTGGGGCAGTCTACATCCCAGTTATCTACTGACGCTTTTCGACTGCCTTATAGTCTTAACCAGTAGCGGACGAAAATGATTTCACAAAGAAAACTAGTCACACAACAAATAATGTTATTATGAGACATTAATTGCAGCTAATAAATGTCTATTACCAAGCCAATCGTACACTCGGACGGCATCAATATGAGCAAGACGTAGTGCCCTTCATTTACATAAATAAATAAGTGTGCTATCGTCAAGATCGTGTTTTGATCATTTTAATTTTACCCTTAAAAATAATTATTTTGTAAACCATCAGTTCTAGAAATCTTAATAGAGAAAACAGCAGACAATTAAGAAAACCAATAAAAGTAGTAAAGTTAATGGAAAACACTTTACATTAATTAAGCCATAAAACTTTGAACGTCAGATACAACCTTGGCTACTAAATTATTATTAGAACTTGTAAAGTATTTTCAATGTGGTTTGAAGAAAGCTTTAGACATTTTTATGTACTTTTATTGTTAGTAAATATGTTTTGTATAAAATATGTACAGGAAAGGAAACAAATTTAAGATACTTTTTTTCTAAACCAAAAATCATACGCATTTTTGATAAATATTTTATTCTTTTTTGTATTCCGTGAGGTTATACTGTTTAGTAATAAACTATACTATAAACTATACACAAAAAGTAACTGAACTTGTTAAATGTGTATAGAAGTGTAGTTTCGAAACAAAATAAAACTGGTGCCCTAATTTGAGATAGTGTCCTAATTTAAGATACTACTTCAAAATTCTTTTCTTTTCTACAAAAAGGAAATGTAAATGTGCTGGTGTGTAGTTCTCCACAGTCCTAATGTGCCCATCGGAAGCATTTAACACACTTTGCCCATTTTTCTCCATTTTGATCTTCCCAAAAATGACCAGAGCAAAATAAGCATTCTGCGTCACTATACCCACTTTCGTCGAAGGAATCTGCCCAAATAGGACTTTCCGCTCCATCTCAGCTTGAGCTTGAAGAAGGTTTCCAGTGTAAATGACTTAACCCTAGCTGTAGACGTCTTTTGAGCATTCTTAGTCCGAATCAATCGACGACCTGCACACTGCACACTCTAAGCATTCTCAGACTTTATATCACTCTGTAGATTACTTTACATAATAATAAATTTGTCTTATGAGAACTGCAAAAATTGTTACGTGTAGCTAATTTGACTTAATTACCTTGAAAAACAAATACAATAAATTTAAAAAACTGAAAAAAAGATTAAACACCTTGTATCTTAAAAACTAAGCATAATCGGATATAAGTATGTTTATATCAACTTTAATGCATAAAATTAGCTCAAGAATAACTCATTAAATTTTTCGCACTTATTTGGAAACACCCTGTATAATTGGAACATTTAAAAAAAGTAGTTTAATAACAAAAAGCAATATGTAAAAAATCTTTATTCAAAATGTAATGATGCTCTTACCGAAAAACAGTTTATTCAACCTAATAGAACAAAAAAATGAATCGTTGAGCAGTGAGTGCTAAGTAATGTCAAATATGGCATAAAAGAGACATTGATAGAAGGTTAATATTATGTCAGAATTACACATTTCATAACGTATAGTTCTTCCAAAATTCTTGTGATATGTCAGAGTCAAATAAAAGTGTACCCGAAATAAAGGAAGCCATCAGCAATAGTTTTAATAAAGTAAACACAGATATTGCCAAAACTGCAAAAGACCTTGGGACCCTCACATATAATATCATCGACAATAAATCTAGTGCTTTTTCAGAATTTCAGAAAAACTATGCTCCAAAGGAGAAGCAGGTACATGATCTTTATGGAAGTTCAATTTCCGACGAAGATGACGGTGAGGACGAAATATCAACGGAATACGAAAATTTATTGAGAGAAAATGTAAATAAACTACGAAAGATTGCACAAGAAGATTTTGATAAAGCAAATGAAAATTCCAGAAAGCTTATAGAAGAAGCAAAAGTCAAATTAAATGGCATTCTTACCCAAGCATTCAAAAACCAGGAGTCAAAAACAGAGTTTGAAAAAACAACACGAAATGTATTTATTAATATAAATGATAAAATTAGGGAGGACTTGGAGGAGAAAACTAAAAAACTTGAAACAACTAAAATCCATTTCGACCATTCCGGTGTTTTTGCAAATCCCAATACCAAGTCTGCAGAAGAAATAGAAGCTGAGCAGATGCTCCAACAACTTTTCGAAGATCAGCTGTTGGAGTACAGTGAAAAATTTAAAAACGATTTTGCAGTTGCAAGTTTAAATATGGTACAGCAAGTAGAAGAAACAAAAGAAAATTTTATTAACTCTATCCAGTCTATTGTACCAAAGGAACTACCCACTATAGACGTTCCAGAAAGTAGTAGTCTTCCTAACGTCCCTACGGCAAGCACCGTACAACAAAATATTAATAGCATTTTAAATAAAACTCAAGAAGATTTTCGAAGTATAAATGAAAGTATGAAAAATGATGTTAATAGAAACCGAACAACCATAAACGAAAATGTTAAATACTATGCAGACAAGATTACCCCCAAGAATTTGTTTAGTCGCGATGAAGACGAAGACTGAAGAGGCAGGAACATCCGCAACTTTATATGTTATTACTTATGTAACTTTAAACTTATCCAGTTATAATAAAAATTAAGTTTATGATGAGTAACGCAGAATCTTGCATCTACACACGGAAAAAGTTGTATTCGGTAATTGATAGGTTCAATTTAAATTATTATACTCAGGATCAGCTTAGAGTTTAATGGCGGCCGCTGACACATGTAACATTCTGTTTGCGTAACCCAAACTTTGGCCAGGACCGGACTTCACATTTTTTTATCAAAATTATGACTTTTTAAAATTGTGGAACAGAATCTAGTTGAAATTAATTTACTGGCAACGTATGTAATACGTAATATTAAAAAACAATTGTACTTGAACTATGAATTTAAATGAATGTTGAATTAATAAATTTAACTTCCCAAAAGCCATACAAGTGGGTGGCAGCTTTTCGCCAGTAGGTCTTTAATTTTCCATTTTCCTTGTCTTCACTGAGATGTTCCAAGGCTATTGGGCGCTACTGAGTTTTTACAAAGGAAGTAAATTTGCCGCCTACTAAACTCAGTACCTAAGCCGAGGTAAAATTTAGGTTTAATAAGACAAATGTTTTGTGCATGTGATTAATAGTCAATACAACAAGCAAACAAAGGTTCAGTCCTGGCACCAACCCTATTCCTTCTTCACATTAATGACCTGCTCTCTTGAACTACCAACCCCATCCACAGTTATGCTGACGATAGTACTCTTCACTCCAATATTCATTTTTCCAGACAAGTTTCGAATCGAGAGTTGGATAATAGACGCAGATCTATGTATCTATCCCTTTCCCAAGATCTTCAATTAATCTTAGACTGGGGTGCCAAGAACCTTGTTCAGTTCAACTCCGCCAAAACCCAGTCTTGCTCCCTGTCACGCAAAAAATCTGGCAACGCTTAGCCCATCCACATGAATGGCCAGGCCCTACAAATCAATGAAACATTGGATCTTTTTGGCGTCGCTTTTGAACATGATCTCAGCTGGCACAAACACATTACTTCAGTAGCCACATCGGCAGCTAAAAAGCTTGGTTTTCTCTTTCGAGCCGGAAAATACTTCTTCCCTTCCAACTTATACACTTTCTATGTTTCCCAAATAAGACCTAACCTAGCTACAAATGCCTAGAACACACCACTTCTCTCGCTCATTCATACCTAGGGTCTCCAGATTATGGAAAAAATTGCCTGCTGATGTTTTCCCTTTCCGTCCCAACCTCCAATCCATCAAATCCCGTGTCAATAGACTCAATTTCCCTTCCCTTCAGACGCCCACGGTACGTTAGTACGTAGACTTGAAGTATACGTGGGAAGTCTTAGATAAAAAAAAATTACCATAATATACAGGGGTCCCGTTTAAGAAAAGTAACGTTGCGGTAGTATCTTATTTATGTTACACTTTGTATATTCTGGTATAAGATAAAAAAATGCAGAAATAAAAATAAAAATGACGTGCCCGATGATTGTTCCAAAAAACATTTACCGGAACTTATATTGTATTTATCCGTTATTTATTCACAATCCTGTATTTTTCGCCTCTGTTGCAAACAATTAGGGCTAATAGTGTACTTCGTGGCTTACCTTGTATATAAAATAAAGCACTGTTAAGAAAAAGTTGGCACTATCGGAATTGCTCCTAATGAGAGAATTTTTTAATTCCGTTTATGTCCAGGTTCTGAGTAATATTCTGAGGCGCACTATCGCGACACCCTGTTTATTACTCGTCGGGAAAAAATTAGGTTATATCCGTGATATAAGCTTCCTCTACGCAAAGTTTCATTGCGATCCGTTGTTCCACTAAGGCGTAATTGAGCAACAAACAAACATATTTTTGCATTCATAAGGTACGGATCTACCCAGTCTATCTTAAGTCTTTATACAGCTTGTTTTCAAACATAAGTAAGTAAAACAGATCAAATTATTTTATTAGACATTATGTGATTACAATAAAACCACGGTAATTTATTAAGTAATTCGCATGCAGTTAACTCTTAATATGAGCTACTATATAATTATTTATTTAAAACAATTTTTATCTGAAATTTTTTATCAAAAACTTTTAAAGACGGTGTTTCTAATGTGGTTTTCTCACGAACCATTGTACGTTTCTTGTAATACTTGGCTTAAATGAACGGTCTAGTCACCATTTGTTAAGATTGAAGTGCATATAAAGATGGAGTAATGAAAATTGCATTTGTGTTGTTTTGTAGTTAGTAGAAAAGGTGCGGTATTAAATTGCATTAATGTATAGGCAAGTATAAAGAAGTAATAAATTATTTTTAAAGAAATAAAACCCTGACATCAAATTTAATTGAATTGTAAGACTTTCAACCAGCCTAATTGGAGAAGGGGTTTTAGATAACAGTCTAGTGCTAAACCCAAGTTTTAAATTATTGAAATTAACACTTATTTAGTTGAGTGTGTTTTTGTAGTGACATTTTCATGACAGGGGGAAAAATAGCCTTGATTTTCCAGAAGATTTAAACTAACCAGCTAACACAGCAAAAGTTTCCATATTTAAATGGAAAACAAGTTATTGTATCTTCTCTAATAATGCACTAAATAAAACTATTTAAAAAATAAAATGTTAAAAAAAAAATATTAAACCAAAGGGTAATTTTATTTTCAAATTGTTGACAGTGCTAAAGCATCCCACAGAGTGTTTTCAATTTCCAGCTCAAAATGGTAAATTTTTAAAGTAACAGTATTTGGCTAAAACAAAATTTTAGTAAGATTTTCCAGCATTCTTAACAAAAAAAAAATATCATTGCCTGAAAATACTAATAGGATTTTAAGAAACGTAAAGGTTTTCAAATTTTCAATGAGCAAAGAGATAACTGTTTATTGGAAATTAGTTTACAATTCTAACCAAATTTTCTTCATAAAAGTTTTCGATATTGTCAAAAATAAAAGCATTTTACTCTAGGGTAAAATTCATATTTTCTGACATACCTCGAATATCACAGGGAATTTCGATATCTGATTGTTGCATTGTAGGTTTTGGACCATGCAGAACTTTTTAAGAAGACTAACTTTTTTTCGTAAAATTAATAATAAAAAATTTTCCCATATGCTGCGAACTTAAGCAGACACACTGTAGTATATTAAGTATGAATAAGAATCCTCCAATAATAATAATAATAATAATAATAATAATAATAATAATAATAATAATAATAAATGCCTTTTATTTAAAGAAAACAAATTTTTGCATATCTCGTTTACAAATATACTCGAGACAAGAGCAAGGCGCAGTCTAGCCAGTGGCTACTCCACTGAACCCCGTTCCGTCCCTTACCTATACTACACAGTGCACCTAACCAATAATAGAACAAATTAAGCACCTACTGTATTCAGAGATTGAGGCAATAAAGAAAAAATTAGATGTGAGAAGTACAGATAACCTATTAATATTCAAAATCACGATTCTGTAGCTCAAGGAGATAGCGTCTGTAGCGTCCTTTAAATGAAAGTTCACCAAGGAATGTAAGTTCACTAGGCAAAGAGTTATATAATTTAATAGCATTAAACGTAAATGATCTTTGAAACATGGCACTCTGATGATGAGGCATTGTGATTTTATTACCAAATCTTATATTATGTGAATGAATGTTTATTCGAAACTCAAACCTATTTTTAATTGATACAGGCAAAGCAGTGTTATTAAAAATTTTGATTAGAAAATTACCCAAATGCAAATTTCTACGATTGTTCATTGTTAACCAGTTAAGTTCTTTAAAAGTGTGTGAAATATGATCAAATTTTCTAAGTCCGAAAATGAGACGCGCACACGTGTTTTGTACTTACTGTATCCGATTCTTATCCAAAGTATCCAAACATGGGCCATAAATGTTTCCTATTTCTCCAATACATAATATTCCAATTAATTTACAGCCTTGTGATATTGAAACAAGATTTGGGTCTGATTAGGTACCGTTACAAACCTTTTCATATAACTTTGTTTCTGATTCAAAATTAAATATTGGATTTAGCTTCATTTATTATGTATTTGGTTCACAAAATAAATTTTATTATTTAACTGTTCATCGAAACCCTAAACGTCAGGTCAATAGTTTACATAAGAAAACATGGTTTACCATCAACGGCAACTCTTGCCATCTGTTGAATACCTAAACACTGAAGTGAACTTCATTTGTTGCCAATCTGGCTGACAAAGGAAGTTTATTCATCTTTTTGGTAACTGTCAAATGCCACTCTAAGAAAAGCAACCTGAAAATTCCTTTTTACTCTGTCACATTGTCAGTAAAATTTAGGGCTGTTTCCAAATCTGGTTAACCGGACTAGCAAACTGGGGTAACATAGCGGTTCTTGAAACATTTGGTTCAAGACGGGGCTTTTGTGTGATGAACAAATTATATCCTAACCTCACAATTTTGTTTGTGATTTGTACATAATCGTTGGTTAATTGGTCCTTGAAAATGACACGAGTCTAGAGAATTATTTTGTTGAAGACCTTTTGAGTTCTTTTGGCCGGTCAAGCGATGAAGATTTAAAGGCACAAGGACTTATGAGTAAGTTAAAAATTGTTTTACTTTACAATGTTATTATAATAAGTCTATTTAAAAACTTACTCCATTGTGGCTTTTAATTTCTAGCGGTTTTCAAATAATTTTTGTTTGGACCTTAACGCAAAAAGTCAATGCCATAATTTCCATTTATCTCCCAGAAAACTGATGCACTAGACCGGTTGGGGCGGTGATAATGTTACCATATAATTTTCAGGAACCATGGTCCCCATATTACCGCTTTTTAGGATACCGGCATAACCGGGACACCAAATCGTAACCAAGGTTGGAAACATAGGCGTAGCTAGCTCTCTCTATATGGGGGGGGGGGGGGGCTTAAGCCCTACCAACACAAACTTATATAAAAATATTTTAATTCAAGAAAACAAATTTAATATATCTGTTGTGTGAAGTGTTGCCACTGTAATTTTAAGGAGATTAAAAGCCACAAGCAATATTGATGTAAGTTTTATTTTAAAGTATATATGTTTTAAATAGAAACGAAATGGGTAAAATAACTTTTGCCGGTGTATTTTTTGGAGGGAAATGGAACACGCCCTTAGTAGACCATAACACCGTACTAAGTACATTTGTAAAACTTGCAAATTTGGTTTGAAAAACCGTTAACTTAATCTTAATATGTATAGATAACTATTACAGGTCTAAAGAGTATTTAAAAACAATAATATCATAACGTTGGAATGACCATAATGTTGGAACAGGTTTCCACAATTGCGTTTGCTTAATTTTTACCGTCATGTACAAAAAAAAAACTTGAAATATTAACTAAATTTTACCTAGATATTGTGCCAGTATCTTTAGGGCTATTCGATTCTGAGAGGTTTTGAGAAGTTCTGGAGTCAGATAAACAGAAGACCATTTAGGGTTTAAATTTTGCCAAATCTTAAATAGTTGTAAAAACTTAATTTCAACTCCCCTATAACTCCTTCTTCAAATCCAGTAAATTAAACAGAAATGCCGTGTTTAACCCCTTTAAAATCTATAGATCTTATAAACAATTATCCAAGAGATCCAAAGGGGTAATAATTTAATCAGCTCAGGTCTAGAGAAACTGTCATTGTTTGTACATGTCCCTGTTTCTTTGCCATGTAAATCAGTCCCCAAACTGTACCCATCACACCTGAAATCCCGTATCCATTATGTGTCCCTTTAAATTTTAAATCCTCTTATCGCTTTAGAGTTTCCCTCCCAAAAGAATATTAGAGCCTTATAAAAGCACCAAAATTCTTCTTAACCTAGCTACTTATTTTTTTAGTACAATTTTTACATACCGACAATAATTCAGGGCGCTGCACAATGGGAATTTTTGCCAAATTAGCCGGAAATTTGTGCTTTAACATCATTTTTTCCAAGCTAAAATGGTATATTAAACAAATACTGGCCCAAAACGTTTTTTAGATTATTTGTTAGCAATGTGAGCTTTTCTAGTGCATAAGTTTTAATGAAAAAGTAAAAGAACAAAAGACTAAAAAGAAAATGCAAGTCCCTAAAATCAACAGTTTAGGCACTGTTTTCGGGATCGGCTAGTCGTTTGTATTCACATCGCAATGATGATGTCTGCAAAACAGGCTCCTCTTAAAAAGCTAACATGTAAGATGAACGTTCAGGTGAGTGTTCCGGCACCTTTCAAATTGTCTTATTTTCGTTTTGTCCCATGTGAGCTTTTTTCTGAACTGTAAACAAGTCGTTTCTAGACACTTCACAGTCACGCCCTAAAAAATTGTAAAAAACTTTTATGATACATCATGACTATCAGTTGTTAACTCCTAGTAATACAGCTTTAATTTAAGCCTAATTGTTTTACATGAAATGGCATGCAAAAAAGTTTGGATCTTAAATGTCAGGTGTTGGAAGAGAAGTTCACAGAAAAAAATTACCAACTCTACAATCACACTTAGCCAAAGCCGTGAGATCGGTGTGACTTGTATCATAAGTGTGGAACAGAACTGGAGTTGCAGTTTTTCTAGTTAAGTTCAGTCCATCAAACCGTTAAAAAGCTTATAAAGAAAGATCAGAAGGGCTCTCTGTCTACGACTTTGTAAAGATGGCAGACCACATAAAAGAATTCTAGTTTCATTTGGAATATTATTGTATGGACAATTATATTTAAACAGCAGATATTTTGCAAATTTATTTTGGACTCTCTCTAGTCTAGTGATATGATACTGGTAATAGGGGTTCCATTAAAGAACAATATTCCAATATACTGCGGACCAAACAGTTGTAAAAAGCAGTCAGGTTGGGTTGGGTTTGATTGACAAAAGAAAGCGAGATCCCCGAAAAAAATGATAGACGTCGTTCACAAAAACAATAGCCAGAATAGGTCCGATATGTGAACCTTGAGGGACTCCAGATGTTACGGAGACTTCACCGGATACTGACCCAAACACAGTAACGCTTTGACTTCGCAATGTCAAGTTTGATGTGATCCAGTCAAGGTAAGTTCCACAAACGCCTATATTATAACACTTTTTTAGAAGCATCTGTCAAATGCCTTTGACAAATCGGTGTAAATGACATCAATTTGGAATCCTCCCTCCACTGAAGATACCAGAAAGTTATGATATACAGCCAGATTCGTGGACGTCGATCAACCCCCAAAAAATACATGCGGTTCTTCCATTATGTAATTTTGTATTGAAAAGTTCATCGCTTATAATAGCTTCAAAAATTTTAGATATAGCAGAAAGCAGGCCCCTTCAGGGGGCCCTAAAAAATATTTGTATGCCATCTTTCGTTTCATTAAAAAGTAGCAACACTTCGCGAACATTGCAACTCTCTATCTCTAATAACAACCGAGATACCCTGCAATTACAACGAAATCCGGACATCCTGTACTATACTTGGTAAAATGCTTTGGAAATGGCAATGCAACAATCTGGTAATCGCCATAAAATTCGAAAAATTCGTGAGACTTTTTCCAGTTGTGTATGACAATGATTCGGAAAGAGCTGTGGATCTTTGTTGATACTTAAATTTACTATTTGACTTAACCGTATCAGATAATTTATTTAGTTTAAGTTAGAAAAAGAGTGGACTTTCTGGGGCACTAAAAATTTGTTAAATTTGCCGATTTTCTTCTTTCAGTGCGTTTTCGAAAAATCTGGGTTCGCTCTAACGGTCTCAGAATTTTTCGTACTTTAACGGACTTTGTTGGCATTACTTAAGTAATGTCCAAAACGCACTTAAACCTATGAAATCCTTTCAAGCTGGCATTACCTGGGTAATATATAATTTTATATAGTGCACAGTATACTTTATTTGTGTACCATACTTTTACGATTGCTAGTAAATTTCATGTTCATAGCCAATTTTATTCAGGGTGATCTCTTTCAACAAATTCTAACGTCTATATATTCGACTTTTTCTATTTAAATTAACTATAGAATTTGGGCACGTCACGTCGATTTAAATCTTCCATCTCCTATGTAGTGTCCTCCGAGATACTCCAAAGCCACGTATGCCTTTACACTACTGCCTACTCTCTGGGGCATTCGAAGGCGCGGCAACAGTGACCCTGATTTATTACCAGAGATTTTCCTCCGAATTCCGACAAACGGCATTTCAAATGTCCTATTTTAAGTTATTTAGTGGCTGCATTACAATATTTTTCTATTTTGTGTGTGCATCTGGCTTTTCGATCGTCCCATGTGAGAATCGCTTATTTTTTGTAGTAAGTAATGCTCGAAGATATGATATTCGCACTAGTTTAAACGAAATTAAAGTTACTTCTTGCAAGAATTTTATAATATGTACCATAAGATGGTAATTTTACACAAGATGACATTGGTTTACTTAAAAAAAAATTTTCCTGAAATCTTAACAATATTGCAAATCGTTGTTTAAATACAAATGTGAGGAAACCTGTTAGAGCCTGCCTGAGTGATGTGGCTGGTAGTGGAAGTCGAGTTTTACTTGTTTGTCTCGTACCTATTCCGTAAGCATTATGTAGCAGTTAAGGTTATTCTTCTTGATGGTAGGTAAATGTGTTTTTACAAGACATCCTCAAGGATAAGCAAGATATTTAATAATATTGATCGTAGGGAAATTTTATATATCAAGGTAGATCATTCGATTTTCTTGCTTTTTAGGTAATGGAAAAAGAAGCCGCTTTTGCAAGAAAAAAATAAATATTATCGCACTTATACCGCAGAAGATCTGGAAAAAACAATACAACTGGTGCGAAATTAAAGAATTTCCTACATAGATGCTAGTAAAAGATGCAAAATACCATGGAAAACAATTCGGAGTAAAGATAATGGCAAATACGTTAAAAAAGTGTTCAATAACAAATACGTTATTGTTTAATGTTGTGTTTTTTTTGTAAATTGTTTATTCCACTTTATGCAAAAAGTTTTTAAAAACAAATTAGTTGTGCAATGTCGCCCTGCAGTCACATTTGCATTGCCATTCTCTGAGTTCTAGATAGATGTGTAAAGTGATGCCATTGCAGGGTGACTTCACAGACTCTTTATTTAAATAATTTTTTTTTTCAAAAAATTAACAGACTTCACGAAAGAAAAAGCACTAGAAAGTATGAAATAATATTTTTACGTATTTATGACTGTGGTAAATGGTAAACTTAATTTTGTTCAAAGTTAGGTAACTTGTACACCAAAGTTGTTAACTTTGAAGTCGGCGCAATTTTAAAATATAATAGGAATCCTTAATGACAAAATATTAATAAATGATTATTAATAACGAGTAATATTTTTAGTTTATTGTTACTGAGCCTAATGTTCAGGCTAATAATTGCGTTCGACTTTTAGTAATTTTTACACAGAAGTTCTAAACTTTAAAGTAAGTGCAACTTCTTATTAACTGTTTATGAATTATTAATCATTACGAATCCTTATACTGTGAACTTCCTCCGACTTCGAAGTTCAGAACTTCGATGCACAACTCACCTAACTCTGATGAACAAAATTAGGTTCACCATTAACCACAGAAATTATAAATAAGAAAAAATATTATTTTATACCTTTTAGTGCTTTTTCTTATTGCCCCCTCTCACACCCTCTTTAAATTTGTAATGTCCAGATAATATTGGAATTTCAGACCTCAGTAACCCCGGAAATGACATAGTTAACATTTTTAAAGGATTTTCCACCAGCTCCTTACAACACCTTTTCCTGCCGTATACATTTTCGGAGAAATTGGCTGCTTCTCTTTATCCCCCCCCCCCTCCGCCGTCAGTTTTCTTAACATCTGTTACCAAAATTAAATTTATTGACCCTCAAAAACCCACTCACTCTTTTTACAACCCCCCCACCACCCCCCCCCCCCCCCCCCGTTACTTTTGTTAGCATTGGTTACACAAAACTAGATTTGCTGACTTCAATAACCCTGAAAATTATATATTAGTTCACCTTCTGACAGCCCACAAAGACCGAAGTCTAAGTGCTACGTGCTGTGGGTATACATTCTCGAAGAAATTCTCAGCCGGTCCTTTTATTCACTCTATCCCCCCCCCCCCCGTACCTTCTCTTTTAACATTATTTGTTAGAAATATATTCTGACCTCGCTAGCCTCGAAATTGACATGTTAGTTAACAACCTGTTAATTTTTTAGCATCTGTTACTGTTAAACAAATTAGATTTTCAATAACCTCAATAACCCCGAAAATGTTAACATTTTTGGACAGTGTCCCAGTCTCACGTTCTTAGCCCCCCCCCCCCCCCCCGGGTAATTTTTTAACATCTGCTGCATCTGCAAAATTAGATTTTATGCCCTCTTTAACCCCGAAAAGGGGATATTAGTCAATATTTTCGGAAAAATTTTAAGCCACTTCGGTTTTACCCCTCTTACCCCTCCCATTTGTTATTTTTTAAAGTAAAAAACCAACAGGACCGCCGCGCCGGACCGGCATGATGAACACAACGGAGAAAAAATTATTGAAATCGGTTCTGCCACTCCGAAGTACACACTTGAAAATTGTCGATTTTAGGAGTTTTTTTTTTTAGTTTTTTGCAGTTTTTTTTGGTTTCCACTCACTTTAGCAAAACAAACCTTTAAAATGGAACCATTCGGGAGAACTCGTCTACTAAAGAAAAAAGAATTATCAAAATCGGTTAATCTGTTCAAGAAATATATGCGTGAACATACATAAAAGAAATAATGATAATAATAATGTCATACGGGTCGAATTGATAACTTCCTTGTCAAGTCGATTAAAAAAATGCTATTTGTCATTTATTATTAAAATTTATTTTTTGCCAAGCAGCCATAAGGTAAATAGAGTGCACATGTCGGCGACATTAATATTGCAAAATATCTGATATAATTTAAACTAGAAAATGTCATGCAAAAATTGGATGCAAAGTATTACTATCTTACGGTACATCTTTTCGTACTAGTAACCGCTACGTCTTGTCTAAAGCATTATTATTTGTGTGTTCAGCTAGTCTGCATGAGTTCATCAAATTTAACTTTCATAATAAGTCACTTGAACTAAAAATCAGTACAGATGAAGTATCACATTCAATATGGAATATGATGGAAATCTCTCATGACCATGAATGCAAGATATTTTCCCCTAAAATGTAGGAAGATTTTTAAAAACATATTTCCGTTACAATGAGGTGTATAAAATAAAATTTAATAATTTTGTTTTATAAATATATTTATTTATTTTCCTTACGGAAATGTAAAATGCTAGCAAATAGGTACCTACATATATCTGCTTTAATTAATACAATGTTTACCATCCATACCAAACAAAAAAAGATAAAGAAAATGTCACGTAATATTATTGATTTTCTGTGTTCATTGGCAGATTAGAGCACACTTCTTATCGTTTAGACCATAGAGCCGTTTTTTCTGTTTGTTTAGTGAATACTTTAAATTTTCTCCAGTCACGCCAATGTTTAAACAGTTAATAACTTTTTTGTTTATTACTTATTTTATAAAGGTTATAAAAAAGTACAGGGTCTTCCAACGAGGACTGAACAGGGGCTCATTTTTGAGCTTCCTTGTATTTAAAGAAAAATCTAAAATGGCCAATCGATGTACTTTTTCCTGCTGAATTCAAAAATGAAACCAAAAATTTATTTGAACCAGAAACAAAAGAGTTACGTTATGGATAAGATGTTTTTTAAAAGGAACATAGCTTTTTTTATACGATTTTCGGAACGAGTGATTTTTTTTATGTCCGTTCTGATTAAAATATTTAATATTGTGACAGCTATTTTTATTAAATTTTAATGTTTTATCCAGTATAATTTAACTTTAACCTGTTTGAAACATACACTAGGTAATAAAGGTAAAATCATCTTGAAATCCTTCAAAGTCAAAAAATTTGACAAATTTACTATAATATTGCCGAAATGAAATATTCATTAGATGAGAGATTGCAGATTGTTATCTTGTTCTACAAATGCCAAGAAAATGCAAGAGAAGCAAGGAGAAGATTTATTGCAAATTTTCACAGAAATATATCCGTCAATACTATTCTAAGGATAAAGAACCTATTCGAGGAAAATAAAACATTACATGACAGAAAAAGAATTCCAGAAAGGAAAAGAAATCGAGACCGTGCCATTGTGAATTATTTTCGACTGAATCCAACCAAATCAATTTCGGACGCAGTTCGGGACGTTCAATACGGCGGCGGTGTAAGACGCAGAAGAGATACCCAAGGAACTGTTCACAGGACGAAATCATAAATTTAAGCCTTATCATATCCTTCCATTTCAACATCTAACACCGGCACAAAAAGAACTTCGCTTCCAATTTGTTTCCCAAATTGTGATTCGGCAAGAAAACGAAGACCCTAATTTATTCAGAAATATCTTATGGACTGACGAAGCATTCACAACATCGGGGGTTTTCAATAGACATAATAATCATCACCGGGCCGTTGGAAATCCAAGAAAATTTCAGACAATTAAATTTCAGGGAAGGACTTCAATCCATGTTTGGTGTGGCATAAAAAATAATAGAATTTTGGGACCAATATTTTTTAACGGCACTTTAAATGGACAGAGATACTACGAGTTCTTAGAAAACGAAATTGAGAACTTTTTGGAAGATTTACCATTGGAAGAATATCAAAATTTGATTTGGAAACATGATGGTGCCCCTCCGCATGCCGTGCGTGAAGTTATTCAATATTTAAACGGACGCCACGAAGAATGGATTGGTAGAAATGGAACCTATGCTTGGCCACCCAATAGTCCCGATATGTCAGTATTAGACTCATTTATTTGGGGCCATTTAAAGAACGTGGTATACAAGCAGCGAAACCATGATATTGATGAGATCATGCAGAAAATTGTGAACGAAATAAATCGCCTTAACCAGGAAAATCACATTATAACAGCAAGTTTGGAAAGGCTACAAAGAGGTTATCGCTCTTGTTTCGAGAACAACGGAGGTCACATTGAACATTTAAATTATTAGTGTTTTTTTTTAGTTAGTATAGAGTTGGAATTCTTTTTCTGTCATGTAATGTTTTATTTTCCTCGAATAGGTTCTTTATCCTTAGAATAGTATTGACGGATATATTTCTGTGAAAATTTGCAATAAATCTTCTCCTTGCTTCTCTTGCATTTTCTTGGCATTTGTAGAACAAGATAACAATCTGCAATCTCTCATCTAATGAATATTTCATTTCGGCAATATTATAGTAAATTTGTCAAATTTTTTGACTTTGAAGGATTTCAAGGTGATTTTACCTTTATTACCTAGTGTATGTTTCAAACAGGTTGAAGTTAAATCATACTGGATAAAACATTAAAAGTTAATAAAAATAGCTGTCACAATATTAAATATTTTAATCAGAACGGACATAAAAAAAATCACTCGTTCCGAAAATCGTATAAAAAAAGCTATGTTACATTTAAAAAACACCTTATCCATAGCGTAACTCTTTTGTTTCTGGTTCAAATAAATTTTTGGTTTCATTTTTGAATTCTGCAGGAAAAAGTATATCGATTGGCTATTTTAGATTTTTCTTTAAATACAAGGAAGCTCAAAAATGAGCCCCTGTTCAGTTCTCGTTGGAAGACCCTGTACAAAATTAGCAAATTGTGAATGAAAAATACTACCCTTCAAATCTCGTCCATTTTCGGCTTGAAAAAAAAGCAGGAACTTTCAATGTCATTTTCAATGACTGCTCTTAGTATCGGTGCCCTAATCCCTGTCCCGAATAGTTCCCTGTAAATGCGAAACTACCCGGTTGATATGAACAAATTATGTATGGTGTTAATAACCCCACAAAAAGATGAAATGCTGGAATGAAGCGCAAAACTATTCTCTGTTGCTCTCAAATTTGCATACTGTACTTTTGTTTTTATAATACTGTACCTTTATATTTAAACAACCTCTTCTTTAAGACATGACAAAGCACACTGGCTTTTAAGCATATATTCTTTATTTATTTTTAGAACTAAATTATTCCTTGGTTGTTTCCATTTCTTACTAAAATTTTATATGTGGATGAGGCGCGACAGTTATACCCGCAAAATGGTTTTTCACTTTTCTAAATCATACATGACTTATTACGAGATAAATCGTAATACTAGAGAATATAGGAATGTCTTGGATATTCGTAGAAGGCGAAGGTATTGTTTAAGACATAATTTATAGACGCGCGATACATAGAGACTTCTGAAATAGGCAGGTAAATCTTGGTAATGGATTGGAGACATTTATGACGACAGAATAATATGATTAATAACACAAATCTGCATTCTTATCTTTTCGCAATTTACATTACAATTTTCAGTTATTGTAGTTATAGGGAAAGTGTTTTATGGTAAATCTACAGAGAATAGAATTGGCCGGAAGCTAGCGAGAAAAAAGGTATTTTTACAACTAAAATAGTTCTAAAAGCAATTCTGTGAAATAGCATTGCATTGGTAGTATAACAGTTTTATAATTACTGGCCAATTACTGTAATTTTTATGTAAAACTGGGCTTCTTTTTGATGGAATTCTAGAGCATTACAGTATTTATAGTGTATTATATATTATTAGTATATATATATATATACATATTATACATATATTTATATTTAGTAAATTTTAGTGAAACAATTTTTAAATTTGTATGTATTGTCTTTTATGGTCTTTGTCTGTGTCTTCATTTTGTATAAACACTATTTTTAAGGATTTTAATGACATCCCATTTTGTATGTTTTTAGAAAACACTCAATAAAGAGACAAAATTTTTTTTGAAAAAGCCCAAAAACGATGGGCGAAACGTTAAAGAAACTATTTTAATTTCACACAATAAACCTCTACCCAAGAAAGAAAAAAAATACTTTATATATATATATATATATATATATATATATATATATATATATATACATATATATATATATATATATATATATATATATATATATATATATATATATATATATATATATATATATATATATATGTATATATTTATTGAATTATGACATTAGAACAACAAAATTATTTCTATCAACTGACAGTATCAATCACTATTAAATATAACAATAGAATCCCTAAAACATTAGGTTAGCCCTAAAATATTTTATTTTTCTGCTAAATAATAATAAATTTAAGTTAAAAAGGTTTTATTATTTATAGGATATGTTATTTCTAAAGGTGTTTATTTAAAGTCGCTCCGAGTCATTTATAAATCTATATAAATCTATACGTCGCACTTTTTCTTTTCTAATTCATTAGACAAAGACGTACGTGTAACCGAGTGTTCAGACCGAGGTTCAGCCGTGTTCCTAAACAACCATAACAGACAGCAACACTTCTGAGCTCCAACACTCCAATGCTATTTTATCTCTTTCTACTACCATTCTTGATTCAATTACGTAGTAATTCGTAGTCTTGTCTATGTTCGTAGTTCGTAAACTGCTCCCCCAAGAGAATAACAAACAACAAAATATAATGCTTCACGTTCGATACGCTCACAGTATACGGATATCGAATCCTTATTATAATAAATCCATGGTATTAACCAACACTTTTCTCCTTGGTGTTGAGAATATCTTGCTGATACCGTAATTTTGGCTAAAATATGGAAAACCTAAACTGTAATTTATTACTAAAAATATTCGTTCAGATTCACTAAGTAGGTTTAAAATTTAGTACTGGTTTAAATTAAGATCTTCTAGTTGATCAGTTATGTTTTGACAAGTTTTTGTCAGGACATTGTAAATAAGTCGTCACTAAAAACTTATGAATTATTGTCATATTTCACGACTTGCTTCATTTCCAAATGATTTTCATCTTGGAACGGGTTGCTAAAATGAATTTAGTTTTATTATTGTCGAAAGTGCGTACTAAAATTGCCCTTTTCTTTATAAAATTGCACAAAGCTCAGAAACAAATTCATATTATAAAATTTGGTTATCTTGTTCTTACACTTGTCAGTTCAAAACTTTTGGTTGTGAAATTAGACTGGACTAGCGTTGGAGAATCTAGCCGAAAGATTCTTAGTAAATGTGAAACCAAGATTTTTTATTTGCCATTTTGGTACTATATGAATCCTTTTGGGTGATGTATTAAAATATGACTAAATCTGTCTAAGTGTGCAATAGCTTGTCAATATTGAAACATCTCCCACGCCTCAGACTCGCATTTTTCTAAGGGTGTCCGCTCCCCAGACTCGCTGGTTTCGAGCAAACCTTATCATATTGATTGAAAAGTTTATATACAACGGCGTCTTTATCCATCTTATGAGATAAGCGACTTTATCCGGCGTTGAACCTGCGGGCGTGAGTCGGACGGTTTTAACGTCATTTTACACATTTCCGCCCATACACACCACACATATTCATCACACCATACCCAGTCATACCGAAAGGCATACCGCAGAATTCGAACCCATGGTATCGCAGCGGCTCAAAGTGAACTTACAGCATTCTGCCGCGCTTCTGACCAAGCCACCTGGCAGATCTAGTGTTTTTCTTAAATTTAGTCGGGTTTGTTTCTTATCCCGGCTACAACCTGGACACCATCACCGACACAAAATTTGAGGAATTTGATGTTTGAAAACCCATTTTTTTTCACCTCGCCGGGAAGTTAAGAAAATTCAAATACATAACCTTGCTGGTAATATAATAATGTTAAGGAAAGAGTTTACCGCACTAAACTAATTTCTCGTATTTAAATTTTCGGGTTGAAAAATAGAATACTTTAATGGCTAATTTTTTTATCACTATTGAGCTCGAAATACCAACGTTTTCCTAATTTCCAGTTTATTTTTAGTTTTATTTTTATAGAAATTGATTTCCGCTTAAACGCACCCCATCCAGTTTCTCCCTCTGAACAGTCCATTAAAATTCTTTAAACGTAGAAGCAACATATCCGAACTATTACCCCATTTTTTTACAAATACGCAGCCAAAATTTTAAAAGTGTTATAAATTAACTTATATCGATAAGATTTATTTATTTTTATTATTTTTTTGAATTATTTAAGTAAGCGTCACTTAATTATTATCAAACGTACTACTGCCGATGTAGCCGAGTTTCATGTCCTTATTAAAAAAAATTGAAATAATATGAATTTACCTTATGAAAAACGCTTCAGAAAATGGACTTTCTTTCCAGTTATGCAAACTTGTTAACTTGTAATATTAGCCAGTTTTGCAACCTTCTATACACCAAGCGTAAATATAAAAGCTCTTGCTTTAATTTCGACAATGTGATTAACTAAGTCATTAATTATGAGGTGTAACGTTTGGGGCAGATAAAGTTACGTTGTGATCGATGGTGCTTTTGACAACAAATTCGTATCAAATTCACATGCGTATAAAATGCGACAACGTCTTCCCATTTTATCTACCCCAGACTTAAGATTGGTTTAATATGTTAACGCATCAATCTACTGACCTAATAGCCGCACTATTTTATATCTGATTTTATGGGCTACAGCCAGTAGACCGCACAATGACGGGCGTACCCAAAACTTGATAGCCTTTGGTGGTTAATAATAATGACTTTGGGATGGATTATAAATTGACTGAGGACCGTGGTTCGAAGTCAATGGTAAATTGTAGTTCCCGTGATTGCGAGACTCTATTGCCTCTTAGAACCATTTATAAAAAACTTTGAAATCTCTTTTAAATATTTCGAAATAAGGGTCCATTATTTATGGCCATATGACTATACAAGAGTAAAAGTTTTTACATTGCAGCAACTTCAAAATTAATATAAAAAATAACAACTAATATGATATCAATACGTGCTTGAAAACTTATCCTAAAACTATCTGCATTTATTTGGTATCTTTTGACTGAAAAGAAGACTTATGAGCTAGTTCGACACATAAAACAACGAAAAAAAAATAATCAAAAAATACTCACTCATGGTATTATTTATAAACTGGTCTCATATTTGTGCTCAAGCGGGAGGGGGGGGGGCTGGTATTTGCCTGATTTCAGCATATTTTTAAAACCTCCACAAAATGTTTCATTGTTCAAGGCACAATTTCTTATTAACGAAGCATTTTTTTAAGGAATAGTAAATTTAAAAAAATAAAATTATCGCAATACCGGCTATAAATATTTAAAATTACATCAATAATTAAATATGTCAATTTAGACGGCTGGTTTATATAATGAAGTTGCAAAAAATTACTAAATTTTTAAAGCCAATTCTCGGTGCATAAATGCAATTGATATGTATATTTATTTCCATAATTCTAAACAAATATGAATAATCAGAAAATAGAATGTTTATTTAAAAAATTTTAAAACCATATGCACTGGTTCCACGCAAACACGATTTCCCTTGAGACGACATCAGAAATGTTGTTTACTCTATGCTGGGCTATACACAGACATGCAAGCGTTAAGGTTTACCTAAACAGCCAAGTGCGCAAGTAAGAGCGAACGCTGGTTGTTACATTGGCTTCTGAATAAGTTATTGTACACATGTTTGTACTAGCTCAGAGACACTGAAGGGTGCATTAAAAAAAATAGGAAAAAATTCTCTTAAATCTCTACATAATCGTATATCTTAAATAATTTTTAGCAAAATGGAATTTGTCTCATCAAGGTTTACTAATAATACCTGCAAAACGCTGTTTTATTAATTCCATTTTGTTTTTCCGAAAACTGTGCGTCTATTTTTTCCTATTAATAGAAAATACATTTCTGAAAAGATCAATATAAAGTAGATATTCTTAGCTGTTTTGTTTGATATTCGCAAGTTCGTGGAAACTAAGAATAAACAGACAGCATAATGTTGTCGAATCTAAACAAACTGCTGCCAGACATATTTGCCGTCAATAGATTACACCATCAAAAACTTTGTCTAAAATCCTGGATAGATACTCTGTGTGGATATTGCTGGAAACAATTTAAACGTGTATTATCGATAATAAAACGTGAAATGATTAAGAGCAATACTAGCGTAAAATTGCACAATAACTTTTATCAATAATTTAAATAATTGGATACTTGTTATGTGATAACACTCGTGTTAAATAAAATATTGCTCGCATTTTTTAATAGAGACCTAGTTATAGTCTATATAAGCGTATATAAAAATGATAATGAATTGGATTTTTAAGATCCTAAATTATAAATTTCAAGTGCGATAATCGCGGTATAAAAAGCCTTTACTTTCCTGTTAGATTAAAATTGTATCTTCATTTTAATACCTATTGAATTATCCATAACGATCAATTCATTAGGACAAATGTGTATAATCTCTGCGAACTGTTCGCATGAACACAGTTAGTTAATAACGATAACAAAGCACTACCTAGCATAATATACATACGTAACCATCGCATGTTGCAGAAAGTGTAAAAACATGGTAAACTTAATAATTGGTGATAACACAACAGAATTTATAACTGATCTGCTGCGGGCATTTGGCGAAATATCAACAAGGCCTGTCCGCACAAAAATTAAACTCGGCATCTTTATGTTTTTCTATTGCGAGCCATTTGTTAATAGTCCCATCCAGAGTTTTAGTGAACATATACATTGAGGGACAGAAATCACCGGATGCAAAATATTTTCTCTCCAAACATCAGCAATTACTAAAACAATTACTGACTTCTTTTTTGGCGTGCCTATACTACAATTATCCAACTTCGAATATGCTTGCATTTTCTTTATTGCAAAAATTGTCCGAGCAAGTCGATACCAACCCAAAAATGATATTTTGAAGGAAATTACTGGGATAATTTAAGTATTTTTTTGTTAGGTTCATAATTCAATTTGCTTTATTTTTTGCTCGGAATTTTTAACTGCAATGGAATTAATCGTATTATTTACAATAATTAGTTACTTACCTATCAAAAAATAAGGAGTACGGCCTAGAGTATGTTATACTTAGTTGCATATAACTAATCTAACCCGAATCGTTCATCTGTGATGTAAATAGAAAATATTTGTTGTACATGTAAAGTTCGTTTTAGCTAATAGTGTAATATGCAATAACACCACTGCCAGTGCCCCGAAACTCTTTTTTCGTGTGACACGAACAGTCGAAGTCCGATGAAAGTAGTGCCAAAAATTTTAAAAAATTACATAGATATTATTAAATATTAGTATCGCCACATTATAAGGCTTAATTTCGTACCAAAGCGAACAAAATTTCATAAAAATTGGATGAACGGTTTGCAAGATATTTCGAGGCTTCCATATTTTTGTTACAAACTGTATAAATAGGTTTCTACGGTAGTTACCGTCATATACATAGAATACGGCCGGTAGCTGCATGTAAGCTTACCCGATCGACTTAGGGGATAAAATCAATGTCTTGTAGCAGTTAAGACAGTGGTGTTTACTTATCCTTTTGTCTGCCAGCTGACACCCTGGAAGGTTTTTAGTCTGATCAATTTTAATTTGATTACCTGAAAATATAATAATTCTTCCCTGCACTTTAATCTGTATAATTTATTTAAATCTTAACCCAAAAAATAGCCAAAAAAACAGTACTACTACTTGCTTCGGAATTAAATAAATACAGTTAAATATCTCGAAATGTAGGTATTAGTACTGCTGAAATTGCTTAAAGGTTATGAAAACTCTAAAGCTGTTTATTGTTATTACCTATTACAAATGTTTAAAATCAAATATTGAAATATATTTAGTGTGTTGATTTTTTAATTATATGCATACATTCTACATAATAAAAGCTGTAAATAAGACTCAATATTTTTGCCAACCGGGATACATTACGTCAGTCTTTACAGGATTGGAAAATATCCTATTTTTAAAAAGCTCTATTTTGAAATAGTGTAGGAAATTTGTTGGACAACCTTTTCTGCTCCTATCATGCAAATACCACTGATTTTAAATATTAGAGAAATAGGATAATAAAACGTGTTTGTTTTTAATTATATTATGGTTATATTTTATCTCATACTATTTTTTTTCTGCAAATATGTAAGCTCATAAAATTTGAAGTGGTAGCCATATCAGCAAGTTAACTATCCTTTGCGAACAACTTACCACATTAAAGGATAAGTTCATAAATCAATTATACGTGTCATATCCGAATGCTAAAGTTGGTCTCTTTATGAATGCCCAGTTACTCTAGGGGCAGCCCGTATGTGTAATTGGGATATAAAACCTTACAAAGACTTCCATATTTGGTAATTACGTAATGTGAGTTTTAGAATGGTGTAGGTAACCTATATTTCTAGGAAAAAACATTCTGAACAAAATGCGTCTGTCCCTTTTATATATGTCAGCCGTTTTAGGTAATTACCCGCTTTATGAATTGTCTAGGCAGTTCATGAAGTGCTTCCATATAGTAAAATAAATTGTTTTATTAAATGGCTAGACACTTTGACATTATACGTAACGCTTAACCGTATTTTTCATTGGCTAACTATTTTAGACGTTTCATGTAATGTTAGAAGTGAAGTTTGCAGTTGGTGAAATAGGAATTAATATATATGTGTTTTCATAACATTTTGCATGTACTTTTAAGGAACTAAACAATATGCGATTAGCGATAAAATCTAACTCAACAAAGCTAACCACAATTAAGCACTATACCTAAAAATTACTATTCATTTGGTGTCTGATGACATTAGAGACCTTAAGATAAAAATCTTAGCTGGGAAACTGGTGGTACAGAACATATAATCTAATACTACTATTAAAACAATTTAACGATCAGGTAGCACTTCATCAACTGTCTAGGAAATTTATAAAACGGCTAAACGCTGAACGTCTACACTATATGCAAAGACAAATACCAGTTATTTTTTTCAAAAATATATGCATTGTGCACACCCCCTATACGATTTTATTAAAGACACAAATAAAATTCGTATTAAGAATATTTGATGCTTATTTCTTCAATAATTCTTTCCCAAAAATAATTTATTTTGTTATTTTAAGTACACCTAAGTTTTTTTAATTATACTAAAATATTACAAAATTTTAACTAAATCTTGAAGTTAAACAAGAGCTAATAATTAAAAAATTTATTGTTTGGGTGTTACGCCACTCTACTGTTAAGGAAAATAAATATTTTTTAAAAATAATAAAAGTCACTGCGTTTAAACAAAAAACAAATCCTGAAAAAACAAATGTTCTGTACACTGTCAGTGACTTTTAATTATAAAAAGTATGCCTGACCCTAATCTATCTCTAGTGTAGTATATATTCGGTCTAAAACCTAATCTGAATAAAATAATTTTTCTGACGTTTCGAGACCTAATATCTAGTCTCGTTATCAAAGAATCTAATAAATTCAAACTAACTAAATTAAAAATGAACTAAGTAATTATAAAAAATAATTAAAAAAGGAGGTAATTATTTAGATTAACGTAAACAGCGAATTTTTTCATGAAATTTTGCACAGACCCTAATTTTGGGTCGTAGAACACGAATCCGAAATCAGTTTTTGACGGTCTCGTAAAAATTTTTTTTAAACTTTTAGGTTAGCTTTTTCAATGAATTTCTTTAAATTTGTTGGGTGAGCAAAAAGGTGGCCAGGTTTGCTCAGTTTTGATTGATATAGATACATATATATCTATATCAATCAAAACTGAGCAAACCTGACCACCTTTTTGCTCAGGTTGGGTGAGCACAAAAAATTTTTTTTTTTACGAGACCGCCAAAAACTGACTTGGGATTCGTGTTCTACGACCCAAAATTAGGGTCTGTGCAAAATTTCATGAAAAAATTCGCTGTTTATGTTAATCTAAATAATTACCAAAAAGGATACAATAGTTTTCTGATAGAATTCTTCTGATTTTTTTGAAAATATTGCTCTGATTATGGTTTCTGGCTTTTCTATCAGCATGAGTTTTGACATTAGTCAAAATGACAAGACTTCAGGTAATGCAGGAAACATGACTATGTACCGTAAGACAAAAAAAATATATATATTATTACCTATCTATTCAATAATAAAGTTATTTTTACTAACTTCCTGTCTAAGTATTGGTAGCCAAATTCTGTTTATATCTACAGAAAAATTAGAAAAACATTTATCGTTATTAAGAATAATAGTAGCGCTTTCAATTAATTTACGCCTATTAGAGAAAGTTTCTCTAGATAAAATTTTAGAATTATTCCACTCTATCCTATGACCTGTTTCAAAAACTAATAATCAGTACGCATTGTATTTCATACGTATATTGCAACGGATATGTAATGCACCTATGTGATATAAACCCAAATCGATAATACATTTTCCGCATGAAAGTATCTAATCCACTATTAGGCTCTAGCTTCTTATCCAGAATTCTCTATCTATACATACATACATAAATTTCCCTTTAAACAATAGTCTAGTCGTTCTGGAATATTAGGAACAATGTTATAGTCCTTTATAATTAAAAGCTAACTATGCCTTTTGTGATTGAGGTATGATAGGAAATCGCGCTGGGATACATTATACATATATTAAAAGCTGCGCAAGAAGGTTAGACGAACATAATAAAGTATTAGGGGTTTGTGTTTGTTTATACTGTTAAAAAAAACAGAGTTGAAATTCTATTATTTATTCTACCCGTATTAGCTAAATTTTGTTTGGAAAATAAATATCCAGTTTTGCCAAAGCTATTTTTTATAGAAAATATTGAACTTATAGTGTTTCTATAAGGAAAATAACAACAACATTACGACTTTCTAATGAGTCTAAACAAGGAAGAATCAGATCTGCGATTCGTAGAATTCTTTCACAGCGAGGAGCAGCTTCAGAGCAGCTCTGGGGCATGACACGGGTCTTTCTTTTATTTTAGTTTATTGCTCTTGGGTTATTCAAGCTCAGTTTTCTCTGCCCACTCATGCCCTTCCTCGCGTGATTATGACTCAATCCTATTTAGGTTAGGAAAATTTATTTGTTGATTTTTTGTGAATTTCTAGGACAAAATTTACAGTAGTCACGATATGAATGAAAATAGTCATAAATTATGAAAATATTATTCTGAAAACTTGAAAAGTATATAAATATGTTTCGGAAACTTTCTTATTACCCACCTAAAAATTCATCTATAACATCAAAGTTTCCTACATTTTAAGAATGTAGAAGAAAATTATGCTAAATTCGGAGAAAAAGAGTTTTTTTTCTTTAAAAAAAACCTGTTGACCTTAAATCAAGAAATAAAAAGTCAAAAAACGGTTTATGGAGGATATGTTTCAGGCACACATATCACGGTCAATAATTCTAATGTTATTACTTTTACAATAGGATCGAGTTACCCCGGGGCGAGAAACTCCGGTCCTCCAAGCTCTTGCAAGAAATATGTCCATTATCTACCAGGCCTGGAGATGTTATTCTTTTAATTTCTGTAACTTAAGCATACAAACACGCCAGCTTGGTGCCTTATGTACTTAGACTACTTCTTGTGTTTTAAGCTTGTGGCTTAATTTTTACTTCAAATTCACTTATAAATCACTAATTTAATAAAAACTTTGTTTAAATGAATATGATATTAAAAAGTGCAAGGGTTACGTTCAATTTAAACACGAATATTTCCTAAAAAACAAGGTAAAACAAAATATTCCATTTACTGTCACAGAACTTTCATCTTTTCCATTTTCCTACTTCTTTGCAATTCAAATCGATTCCCGAACCGGACACGTCACATCAGCCCAAATCCCGCAACTCTAAGTGCCCCCCGGGACACTCTAATGTCCTTTATACTCCTACATTGCCGCCTCCTCTCTGATGTATTCACTGCCATGGCAACAGTGCCCTTTGGATTTTTTACCCTGTTTTAAATTATTCAGGATTGCGCCTATACTAATAAATATCTTATTCTATTCTGCGAGAGCGATTTGATTAAATCTGACCGTTTGGAGTTCTTTTTACTTAGTTAAATATTTTCAAGGGTTCAATGTGCTCTTATTCTGAGGGGATCTCACTTTACAATTTATCAACTCAAGAGAAGGTATCAGGCCCTTAAGTTTTAAAACTGTTAGAATGGATTGGTCGTCGAAGAAAGGCGGAAATTACAAAGATGTTATGTAAAAGCGCTATGGAAAGTCTACGTATATGACTTTCCAACCTTATTAATAGACTAGAGGTAGTGATACAAGCAGAATTATTACGTACCACACACAATTTATTTACAAACGCCTACTTTACATGCAGGAGAGATGGACAACTAAGTTTTATTTAAGCTAATTTGATCTATGGCGACTTTAGCGTACTAGCTCGCTTCGTTAACAGTGCAAATTCACGCGTGGGTGCTGTGATTTTTAATTAAAAGCATTAAAAGAGAAAAATATCATTTTCGTTATTTAATATCGATATTACAAAATTTTTTTCAATTTGGTTAACTGTTTCAAATATTAAACCTCTATTAACCATCCTTAGAAACTCAACTTTTTAACTCTGAAATACTGGTCGTTATTTTCAAGCACTCTCTCGTATATCTTTTGGAAGAATTTCGGAATTTTACAATTAAAAAAAGGGTATAATATTTCATAGTAGGCCGTGCTTCAATGATTTGAAACAAATGAATAGAGACATTTAACTAACATTGAGGTTTAATTTTAAAATTTTAAATCCCAACAACATAGCTGAATCAAACTTTGATTAAAAAAATTCACCGCTCCAGACAAATTAAGATAAAACAGAAAACAGATATTTTTTAGTAAAGTTAAAATGTAAATGTAAAAAATCTTTGTGTATATTTTATAAATCACAAAAGTTGCTCAAGATTGTTACAGTCTTCTCCAACACAAAACTCGCACATTTTACTTATTCGTCGTATGGCATTTAAAAGTATGATCGATCGTCCCTGCAACTTTTGAAAATCGGGTGTAGTGGCTTCACGCAGTCCTATAGTGTGATGTCGAGACTTGAAAATTTTATTTTGTAAGTGGGTAACCCCACAAAAGAAGTCAAGGACGGAAAGACCGGGTGATCGTTGTGGCCATCTTACAGGTCCGTTGGTTCCTATCCATTTGTCAGAAAAATACTTTTCCAAAAAGGGCGTATTATTCCGGCATTGCGGGCAGGCGCCTCGTCCGGTTGGAAATATATATTATTTAGATAAGCCAAGGGAACACCATCTAGCAATTCAGAGTACAACATCTTGCAATATGCACAGCTAACGATTTGCTGAAAGGCTTCCCTTATAAATTCTATAAGTTAGTTGCCTTCCCAAAATAAAACAAGGAACGCTGAAACCGAATCTTCTCTGCTGCTCCCGCTCAAAGGAAAGATGTTGGTTGACACCAGTGTCTGGTATTGTGTCTATTGAAAATACTAGAGCTTGTGAAATGCGCCTTATCGGACCATGTCACAAATCTTTCAAAATTCACATTGGCTTGAGTTTGCTGCAAAAACCAATTGCAAAAAATTATAAAACGTTCAGCATCCTCAGGATGTAAATGATGAACGATTTTGATTTTATATGGTCAAAATTTATATCTGTGTAATGTAGTTTGTTCTCGAGCCTCTTTCACTCCAACTTCTTTCTTAATAGCCCTACATGAAGTAGGAGTTACATTTACACACCCTACAACATTAACCTCGTCGATTTCTTGATGTTCCTTATTATAGGGTTTATGGTCTTGGCTGTACAAATGCACCAAAATTAACTTTTTTTTAATTCTAGAAAATATATCGGGAAAAGGTTGTCCTCTGTCTGGATATCTAGAATGGATATAGAAAAAAAGCCAAAATAAAAATTTATAATGGATATAAAATTGTACTACCTGTTAAAATATAGTTCGGCGGCATCATGCGAATCTTCATTCGATTCAATACACCAAACTAACATATTATCATACTTTTCAAAGTTCTGAAAACTCTTATTTCAGTCATTTTTTAAAACGAAAAACACAGTAATAAATAACAAGTAGGGGATATGAGAACAATAATTTTTTTAAACGATCTCTTTTTTTTGGACAAGCGGTCTAGCAGGCAGCCCTGAAAGGATACAATTATATTAATTTGTTTCAAATCATTATATCATGGCCTACTGTGAAATAGTATACCCTCTTTTTTTAATTGTGAAATTCGGAAGTTATTCCAAAATAACCAATAAATCCAACAGTTATATTATATGTTTGAAAAGCTTATGAAAGAAGCAATCGAATGAAAAACAAGAGATATATGTCCCATTTAAAAACATGCAATTTGGGTTTTATCTGCAAATTCATTAATTCTAGAAAAAACGGACTCTCTCACTGGATTCTACGCAAGAAACTATATAGTTATGAGTTTTAACCTTGCCGATAAGTTAAAAGGCAACTGAGATAATATGAGAGGTGCTTAAAAATGACATATTTTCAAAATCGCCTTGTATCTCCTACATGGAGGGGTTATGATAATTCTGTTGGTAGCAGGTTTACAGTATTATACATTTATTATATTAAACTTAGCATTTATAAGTAACTTTATCTCCCTGTTATGTAAGGAAAGGATCTATTATTTGAACTTACTTAACACAAAAAACTGCAGCGAAGAAAGGCTTCTCTAAAAGTTTCTTCTATGGCTGTAAAAAGAAAAGTTACAATAACTTACATACCATATAAAGGCAATCTTATTGTGAACAAGATGGGCACATCCTTACAAGATATCTGTGAAAGTTACTTTTGTGGCTCTAAGGGAGAAAGTTATAATAAGTTATTTTAAAGAGATCTTTAGGCAACCGTATTACGAATATCCTATTGTGTGTGTCAGGGAAATCTTTTTGGAACACTGCTAAGAATTTCAATTAATTTCCGCCTAAATTTATTCCAATAAATTCCTTTTACATATCGCGCTAAATGAAAGGAAAAACTTGTCAAAGCCAAAAATAATAAGTTATCTGCATTTGCTGGAAACCTCATACCTCCAGAATAATTTTTTTTGATTATATATATATATATATATATATATATATATATATATATATATATATATATATATATATATATATATATATATATATATATTTTATAGGAAGTTTTCTTGGGTATAGGCTATTTTGTAAACAACATATAAAATTTAAAATTTATTTAAAAACACACAATGTTTCGCACATTGTAAATATTGTGCTTCTTCAGGCTTCTTAACCACTACAAATAAATTAGACAGATTAAAACAAAATAACAGTACAAACATGCTATTTACAAAATATCAGTTTCATCTTATATTTTAAAACAAAATTTCAAAAATCTCAACGGTGACATACCTTGGAAAGTGTGCATTTATACGAATTGAAACGAAAAATAGCCTATACCCAAGAAAACTTCCTATAAAAAAAATATATTATATATGGCTAAAGAATAAAAAAGGAAATATATATATATATATATATATATATATATATATATATATATATATATATATATATATATATATATATATATATATATATATATATATATACATATTGAAAAAGCAAGTTCATTTTCATCAATAATTATTGTATTTTAGTTGTAGTAAATTATTCTCGTAATGTATTTCTATGCATAATGACATTTATTCGCCTTCGGTAAAATTACACTTAATATATATTTTACCAGAAGAAACATATTCTCTGCGATTAAGCTATGTCAAAATTGAAATGTCTGATTTGTCCGTATAATAAAATGCCAACTGTAAATTTTGTTTGCAAAATTGTATTATTTTAACAAATATTAATTAAACTAATGAATAAACGTTTGCTCATTTTTGAACTTAATTTAGTGTACACTAGATATTGCCGAATAAAGTAATAAATCAAATTAATTAAAAACATTTTTGGCTCACTTTGCGCAAGCAAAGCGCCAAATTAGGGGCAAAACATTAAATTGAAACGAAAGCTCTCGCCAAAGGTTTTGATTTATTTAATGCTACCCTTAAGCGGAATTAAAGGGAGCCAAAGATACTAATTAGATATATTTAAATAACAAATTTATCTTAAAATAATTCTTATGCTGGGATCAAACCTTATAAGCGTACTACTAATTCAGTTACTTACAATTTACTTATTACTTATTACTTACAATTTACTTATTCCCAAAATATAATCGTCTGGCGAATCACAAGATTTTATTGTCATTCAACTCCCTACAAATATTTATCTCTTTAGAAGTTCTCTTAAATTATTCTATCTATTCTAAAAAATACTCTGTTCTGTTTAATTTTCACATTATTTAGATGTACGATATATTATTGACATCCTCTTTACCTTCGTTAATATAACGCAAAGTTATTACACACGCCTATACTTCAAATTAAGGTATTAGGTATACTTCAAATTAATTTTAACTTTTAGGTATATGATATTCATGTTACAATTCTATTTTTAATTTTAGGCGTATGATATTCATTCCTAATTTTTAGAAATATGATTTTCATATCACAATTTTATTCCTAATTTTTAGGCGTATGATATTCATATTGCAATTTTGTTTCCAATTTTTAGGTAGATGATATTCATATTTCGGTTTTATTTTAAATTTTTAGGAGTCAGATATTTGAGGTCCATATCAAAGCTTGTCTTATCAATTTTTTTTAAATATGCTTTAAAGCCATCACTGATATATTTACCTAATGTCTGTCGTCTCGTCATGGCATTTCGTGCGAAAATTTGTCTCATACCTGATAAATTTAAATAGAAAAACTATGTGACGTTAAAAAACTTGCCTATCCCAGTACACCGCCGCGTCAAAACTCGTCGTATCCAACTGACCTGTAAAGGATTTCAAATTGGAGGCGATAAAAGATTTGAAAGACGTCAGCTACAGGCATTTCAAATTTTCTGAAACTAAAAGATTTATAGTGTCCAAAAGCAACGGAAGAAATTATTTAATCCGAGGTGAAATTATTTACGACTCAGACACTGGTGTTTCACAGTCAGTTCTGAAAAAAGGGGAAAGCTTTGAATAGTTTTGTCCTGTGGATATAAAGAATAAGATGAGAATGAATAAATAAGATTATCAAGCACCTTGTTTAGTTCAACGCCTCCAAAACCCAGTCTTGCTCCCTGTTACGCAAAATCCCATCCCAAATCTCATCCAAGCCCTACAAAACAATGAAACGTTCGATCTTGTTGGCGTAGCTTTCGACCATGATCTCAGCTGGCACAAACACATTACTTCAGTAGCCACATCGGCAGCTAGAAGCTTGGTTTTCTCTTTCGAGCCAGAAAATACTTCCCCCCTTCCCACTTATACACTCTCTATGTTTCCCGAATAATACCTAACCTAGAGTACTGCTCCCACATATGGGGAGCAGCATCGCCTTCGACACTTAACATTATTGATTCTATCCAAGAGAGAGTCATTCGACTCATCAATGACCTAGTCCTCGCAAGAAGACTCCCTTTTCTCGCGCATCGCCGCGCTGTTGGGGATTTATTCCTTTTCTTACTTCCGTACTTCCACGGATTTTGCTCTCAAGAACTAGCCGGTATTATTGCCCCCTTGACTGTTCCTAACAGAATAACATGAGGCGCGTTACGTATGCATCCCTTTACTGTCCAGCTGCAAAAGCCTAGAACAAACCGCTTCCCTCGCTCATGGATAACAGGGGTCTCCAGATTATGGAACAAATTGCCTGCAGAGGTTTTCCTTTCCCGTCCCAACCTCCAATTCTTTAAATCGCTTTTCAGTAGACTACATTTCCCTTCTCTTCAGATGCCCACGGTACGTTAGCACTTAGGCTTGAAGTTTATGTGAGATGTCAGATAAAAAAACTTACCGGACTAGGAACATAAAAAACTATTGTGGTGGAAACGCCTTCATTTCCAGAAACTTTATCTAGATACTACTTTTTAATAGCATAACTTTGCCATATTATCGGGCAAACGTGTATACAAAATGTTCTAGAATCGCAATTAACTTGTAATAGCCCAAAGATATAACTGTCAGTTCAAGCGATTATCTGCAAGAAACCCTGATCCGTAATGAAATTTGGAGGAAAATTATAGCCCGATATTAGCCCAATATAAGGAAAATTGAACTCGGATTATCAGTTAGCTGGTCTCTTTCATAAAATTCAGGAAAATCAAAGAAAAATCTCCGACAAGGAAAATCTAAATATGAACTATAACGCTTTTCAGAAAAGACGTATGCCATTGCAAGAATGTCTAAATAATAATGTTAATGGGGATGTTGCACTACTGGCATTATTGGACAATTGTTTATTATTGAACAATGCCATTAAAAATTAAAAGTGTAAAGTCGACCCTGATAGAACAAGGAACAGTAGTGATTAATATCCAGAAAACGTAAAATAAAAAAAACGTTCTCAAAGTATGCCGTGAAATTAATCACTCATGTCTTGAATTATTACTCTTGAAAGATATCATAGGAAAAAGGTATAGGTGAATGAAAAATAAACCTGTCAAGTTGTGAAGCTTTTATTTTTAAGACAACTACATTATTGTCATTGTCATTGCATAATACAGAATTAAAAAAAAAACATATATAACAAAGAACTTAAAAATTATAAATTTAAACTAAATGAGAGACGTGCCCACCTTCTACTTCCAAACATGTTCTCATCCTTCTTTTTACAACATCAAAAACATTAGTGAGCACTTGGGGGGAGTTGTTAATCTCCTGAAATTTATTTGTAATGCTAGCCCGTAGGTCTTCTAAATTGTCAGAAGGGGTTTTGAAAACACGAGTTTTTAATGTGTGGCCTTAAAAAAAAGTCGTACGGCCTGATATCGCAGGATCATGATGGCCACCTAACTGGCATATTATGTCTAATGATTCGGTCTTCGAAAAATTCTTCCAAAAATTTAAATTATCAAAAGTTACGTGAATTGGTGCGCCGTCCTGCTGGAAGTTGCTCTTCATCGTTTTTCTAAAATTTCTTTAAGGTACAGCGCCGAATTGAGAGTCCCTTAAAAAAATCGGGCCAATTAACGTTCTTTTCGATATGACCGCCCACACGTCAACATTCTGTAAATGCAGAGGCTTCTCTACAAAGAAATGTGGATTTTCACACAATCACATTTGTTGAGAATTTACATAACCAGAGAGGTAAAACCATGCCTCGTCAGTAAAAAAGGTTCTTCAAATACGGTTTCATTATTATGCAAATAACCCATAAACCAGTCTGAAAATTGCATTCGCTGCGGCTTGTCGTTTGATAATAATTTTTGGACTGAGCTTAGACGATAAAATAGATTCTTCTACTTTTGTGCAGTGTGAACTTTGGGTCTCCCACTGCCTGCCATTTTATTCATACTTGTTGTTTCTCTAAACAAAGCCACAGATCTAGTCAAAACTTTGCGAAGCTGGTCGAAACCCATGACTATGTGTGGAAATTATGTTTGAAATTAATCCATCAACCCTTGTACAATTTCTAAAGTAACTTTCGATCATAAAAGCTTTTTGTTCTGCCGTGATTACTATATTTAATTTTCTTAAAAATTTAAACTTCAGAATTTGAGAGTTCTATTTTTCATTCACCTATACCTTTTACTAGTGTTACCTTTCAAGATTAATAATTCAAGATATGCATGATTGACGACTTTTTTTTTTGATCTTACGTTATTTTGATATTAGATCTTGAGTGTCAAACAGCTCTAACTGCATTGGGCATTATCATATCCATAGTGTAACAATGTTGCAAGCAGTTTTTAGGCAGGCAGGATGCAATATCTTCATACTGTTCAAAGACGAAGAAATTTTACCGCACTGCAAAACCGTTACCTAAGGAGTGTTTAAGAACTGATTTAATGTTTTCCAAATATAGTAGATACATATTTTGAAGCCGTTGAGATATTAATATCATTACCATCAATTTATAGCAGAACTCGATTATTTGGACGGCAAACCGACCGCATTATGAGAGAGATTCAATGCCTAAGACTTCAGTTGTATTGCGAAAACTTCACTGACGTTAAAACTGAACTCGGCATTGATTTTCAAATTTCATTATCATCAGTATCGTCTCAAGAAAATGGACAAAACAGAGTCGAAAGATGCCGGTACCGTGTCGAAGCTTTTTTTTGTCTTCTGACAGCCCACGAAGACCGAAGTCTAAGTACCATGTACAGGGTGTACTAGGGGAAATCCGACTCGCACATCCAGAGCTGGAAACATCCGCAAGAATTTCACCAGTCCTTTAAGAGAATGTGTGGGGTGGTACCACCTCAGTCGAGGAAGAATTCCTCTGCCACCTTCCTTCGGCTGAAGAAAAAGCAGAACACATACGGTGCGACTGCATAGTACAACTATGCAACAGGCTAAAATGCCTAGGGGAGTCATTATAGCACCCCAAGGAGTAAGACATTTGGTTCTCAGGAATATAATAAACTTTTCAAAAAGTTTAGAAAATCTGGGGCACCTTTAGATTAGAGTCACACACAAAACATTTGCATAGGTCGAAATATGAGGAGGTTATTTATTTGGAATTTTATGCGATTTGGAGATTTCTTAGACGATCGTTTTAAAACAAAAAAAAATAGAGAAAAATATATCTTAAAAACAGAAACTTTTATGGTGTTCAAAACGGGCATCGCCTTTTGAGTTTAATTTTAAAAAACTGTTACCAATCTTTTTTCAAATTCACTTAACACCACACCATATAAATTGGAAGTACTTATCTCCCTTTCAATATTTTACTGAACAAGTTGTGTAAGCCATTAAATGAAAATTATAACACAATACATTATTATTTAAACTAGATAACAATGAATGCGAAACTACTAAAATGACAAACTTAGTAGTAATTTACACCATAATGAAATTCAGTGAAAAGTGTTAGGGAAAGGGGTGATCTACTTGATAATATTTCAAATTTCATGTCATTTAACGTAGCCGGGTAAATTGCCTGCATTGAAAATATGGGAATGGTGTGCGGTAACCGATACCCTCGACAATATTTAATTTATAGCAGAATTTAAATTAAATTTTATAATCTCTGTGGTCCTACAGTTAAATCGTTTTTACGCTTTATGCGTGACAAATTTTAGCAAATTGCAATAATTTAAAATTTTAAGCCAATGCAGTGTCGATAGCATATTATCCAAAGTGGATTTTTATAAAGTAAATTTGAATTATAAATAAAATAGAAAAAATGTTTAAAAAAATTAATTAGTGTTGGTATTTATATTAATCCAATTGATATAAATTAATTTAATGGGAAATATATACTTAGTAGATATTTAATTTACAGTATCATATAAATGAAATTTTGTAGGGCCTATGGGAATATATTTAAATCGTTGTTTACGCTTTAGGCCACCTAAATTTAAGCGAGTTGCAATAATCCAAATTTTTAGCTAGGGCAGTTAAAGGCCCATAACTTCATTATTGAAATAAAATATTAACAAAAAATATGCCAATGAAAATCAGAAAATTATATAAGTAAATTGTTGGGATCTCCGGTGGCCAAGTTGGTACGGTGGGTTGGAATGATACTTCGACCATGGATATGGTGTCATCAGTACGAATGCGGTATGTGTGTTGTGTGCATGAGAGAAATAGTGCAAAATGAATTGACTTCAAAACCGTTCTAAGCACGCCCGTTAAAGGCAGCGTGAGACCGGATATGTTATAGGATGAAGGTGCCGTTTTACACTCCCCAGTTAATAGACTGCACAGATGACTAACGGTTGCGCGAAACGAGGGTCGATAGCCCCTGGGGGATGAGAACTGGGGGTAGGGGTCAGTGTAGTTAACGATCGCTACAATTGGGCAATATATGATCCACGGCTGTATGAATGAAAGAAATAAAAAGTAAATTATTCTTAAAAGTCATTCACACTACTTACAAAAATCATAATATTCTATAAAGTAACCAGCCGAAGTTAAAAATTCCGGAAATGTCCCTTGTATCTAACCGTACGAAAAAAGATAAGAAAATTTAGTGTACTAAAACTATGGGAAATCAGACCCCAGCTGTTAAAATAGTGAGTTTTTAAAATGTTACTAGGCGATTCTCGAAAACGGTTTAGAATATTTTCATGAAATTTTGGAAAATTAATAGGGACATTGGAGGACATATTTAAACATATTTTTACATTTACCCTCTGTCTTTATTTTGAGGGGTGGTGGGTAGCTTTGGATTTTTAAATGGGATGATTCACTTTTGTTTATATAATTCGAATCTACGTAAAAACTACGTATGTGTACAATTTTTTTCTTTGATTTGCTCTTTCGGTTACGGAATTATAATTTATTAGGATATAATATAAAAAAAAATATTTACCATTTAATTTCAACGTATTTACCGCCTGTCATGTTTGAGAAGCTGTTCGAAATGTCTCCCTTCAACTTCTAAACTCTTTCTCACGCCTTTTTCTAAATGATTTTCATTCCCTCTGTAATATTTCAGGTGTCACTAATCAGCAGACAACGCGGATTCGGCCTTTCAGATCATCTAAAGTTTTAGGTGCAGTCCTTTATAAAACCCCACAAGAAAAAGTTAAGAGGGTCAAATCTCTGGACATATAGCAATAGACTGAGAAATAATCGTTAAAACGTCAAAATTCTTAACTGTCTTGAGTAAAATTCATCTCCATTGAAACGAATAATAATTGAGAAATAAGTAAACTTGATTTACTGGTAAAATTTATTTATTTCTTAAATTTAATCAAAATTTATTTAACCATGATTCCGTAACCGAAAGAGCAAATAAAAAAAATGTAGTAGTTTTTTTTACGTTGTTTCGAGTTTTACAAACAAACGTATCCCATTTAAAATTCCAAAGTTACCCCACCCCTCAAAATACAGAGAGGGGGTAAATGTCAAAAATATGTCCCCCATCTCCCTATTAACTCACCAAAATTTCACGAAACCATTTTAAACCGTTTTCGGGATAGTGACACTTTAAAGAACTCACCCTGTATAAAGGGCTTATTATGTGAAAAGTTTGAGGTGTATGTTTTCGTAAACTCAAGAGTGCTGCGCCTCTCACCTTGTCATTGTTGAGATACACAACTTCTCCGTAACTGAGCGACCTTTTTTAGTTCGTATTTCTTCTAATGTATACATCTTTTGACCACAATTTTTGGAATACTATGACTGAGAATCTTTTTTCTCTAAAGGAAAAAAAATTAAAATCTACTTTAACTGAAAGTTTTAGGTGATGGTTTTGTCGGAAAAATAGTTTTCAGAATTTAGATAATTAGGTTTTCTGCTTTATAAGATGCAGGTAAAAGGTTACTTACAAGAGTTGTGTTGCCAATAGTGGGCCCAAATTGTTCGGCGCAACATTGTCGCCGTTTTTGCTTATTGGACTGGACTATATATTGAAACTGAAATATGAACTCTAGAAGCATACATTTTGTTTATGTTATTTGTCAAAAATAAAGTTGTATGTGTATAAACTAATAAAATAAATAAAAAACTTAATTTCAGAAATTAAATTAAAATAGCCATGTAGTTCATATTAAATTGTGGTCATTTATTGCTACAGCTGTAAATTGACCAAACTGGAAATATGCGAATGTTATAGTTAATACAATGAGACTATTTAATTTTAGGAAACTCTTATTTTGCGCGTCAAATTGAATGGTTTCACTTTTAGGCGTGGCAAATTTTAATAAATTGTACGAGTTTAAATGCGAATGACTGAAAACTCATTGTAGACTTTGATTGGCGGTAATTACAAAGTCAATCAGATAAAAATAGAGAAGATATTGAAAAAGGTAAAACTAGTACATAATTTTCTGGTCTAATAGCGTTTAGTTTTTGAAAATTCAAGTTTTAAACTATATCTTAATTATAATAAGTTAATAAAATCGGCTTTATTCTGCCAAGAAGTTCATGGTGGTCATTTTGAACCACTTTTGAAGTAATAAGAGAAATAAAAATATTTAAATTTTAAATTTTTTTCACGATTTTTAGTTTTTAAATGCTTGCCATTTAAAAACGAATTAAGATACGAATCTTGAATTTGCGGTAAAATATTTATGTTTTAAGACCTTTAAAATAAGGGACCACATGGCATAGGCTTGCATTAAAATTTTGACCTCAACTAACTAACGTCGCCCCTAAACGGGATTGAAAAAGTTAAATTACATAAAAAAGTAGATTTATTAACCAGTAAGATACACCTAAAATTTGGTGTTTCTATCTTTACTAATAGCACTACCAAGCCCATACTAAGACTTCTCGGACACCCTGTATACATAATGGCGTTAAAGCTAAAAGATATATTTTAAATTTTGTCATTTTGGTGTAGGATTATTGCTAGTAGTTTTTACCCATTTGCGTATTTTGCTTTTAATTTATCTGGGTTTTACTAAATAAAAGTAAAAAAGAAAGAAACTAAAATGAAACCAACACAAAATATTAATGAAAATTGCTGGGTTTTATTTGGTCCATTTGATTTACTTAGAATAGAAAATATATATTACCTAAACATTAAACATTGTACGCTATATATTTTTGAATTATTATTCAATACAAATTGAATTAAATATTTCAAGTAATTAAATTAACTAGTACATTTCAAATTTTTCAATTTGTAGTAGAATTTATATGAAAGAACTTTATTAGCCATATGGGCTTTTAGTTAAATTGTTTTTACGCTTTTCACTTACGGACTTTTAGGCAAATTGCGTCAATTAGGGTTTGCTAACTAATAAGGTGTCCAAAGCATGAAAAGACAAGAATTATTTTCATTGAAGTCAGGCTGAATGAATGCACACAAATACATTTTGTATCGATACAGTCACGATATAATCAGTAGGGTGGAGCGAAATATTTTTTTAAGATCTGGCACGCCTGATATACAGAAAGTTGTGGTCAAAAATAAATATTTATTCCAGAACATTTTTTTTTGGGTCAAGTGCTTTCACATATCTCCCATGTGACGGTAGAAAAACAAGTATAATCGATTTTTTTTGTTATGCAAAAGTGTCTTAATTGAGGCGTGTTTTACAAAAACCGCTTAAGTCCAAATTTGACGAAAATGAGTTAGTGGCGCCATGTAGTACAAAAAAAGAATGATTTTAAGATCATTAAATAAGATTCTGCAAAAACAACACAAATGCCAAGATATAATTAGTTAAAGTTTCGATGATTCCGCAAAAAGCACATATGTCCCTTTCTTTTCCTCCAAATACCGCATAAGTCGGCGACAGGATAGGACGTGTGTGCTTTTTGCTGGAAATTTTCGCTGATGGGTACGAATAAGCCGGTTTGTTATTATTAGGTTATGTTATAAGTTATCAGACTTAGATGTGTTGTTGTGATTATCGAGTGGTGGTTACAATACAGCATTGTTTAGTTAAAACCTAAAACTATAACTTAAACATGGAAAACAGTGAAGAAGTACCTACTGATTGGCCCAAGGGGAAGGCGAAGAAAATAAAGCGTGAAACAGTGATAAAACAGTTGAAAGTTCAGGGAAAGGAACATACAAATCACAAACATAAGATTGTTGAAGCACGTAGAACTGGTAAACCTTGCAGGTATGTTTGAATATATATATATATATATATATATATATATATATATATATATATATATATATATATATATATATATATATATATATATATATATATTCTTAATACAGGATTTGGTATAATTTACAAAAATTGTTTTATTTTAGTTGTCAAAATTCCTGTTTCTCCAAAGTTTCGGAAGAAAAAAAACTTTCCATTCTAACACAATTTAATGATATGAATGATAAAAATAGTCAAGATTCACATTTAACTGGTCTTATTTCAATGAATCATATTACCAGAAGACGTCCTCGAACACAAATAAATAATAAAACTCACGGTGCAAGTTTTACATACAAAGTTAGGGCAGGGGAATCTGAAGTAAAAGTTTGCAAGAAAGCTTTTCTCAGCCTCTATGGCATTAAAGACGGTCGACTGAGGCGAATACGAGATTCTCTGATGACCACTGGAGCTTCTCCCAGAGACAAAATGGGAATCCACCAGAACAGGCCAAAAAAAACTCCAGAATGCATAACGGAACTTATTACAATCCATATAAAATCATTCCCTTCTAGATGATCGCATTATTCACGTCGTAAAAATTCAAACTGTTCCTATTTACCAGAAGCTCTTACCTTGAAGGATATGCATAGCATGTTTGTGCGAAGTTATAAAATAAATATACCTTATAAAACCTACTGGAAAGTATTTAGAACGCATTTTAACATCAAATTTGGATTTAAAAGATCTGACACATGTTTAGAGTGCGACAAACTTACACAGCAGCTTAACCGTGCAGACCTTAATGCAGAAGAACGAAAAAAAAACTTGAATTTGAAAAAGAAATACACCTTCGTAAAGCAGAATCATTTTTTGAACTGAAGCGAAAATTTAAAATCAAAGCAAAAGCTGGGGAAGTGATGTGCATTAGTTTTGATTTTATGCAAAATCTGCCCCTTCCACATATACCATCTAACCCTGTATTTTATAGCCGTCAACTGTGGTACAATGTTTTTGGTATACATGATTTAGGAACTGATGATGCTACGATTTATACTTATCTCGAAAATGATGCCAAAAAGGGCGCCAATGAGGTCACGTCAATCTTGTTGCATTACCTTAAAAATAACATTCATAATCGCAATTTAGTTATTTTTAGCGACGGCTGCACAGGGCAAAATAAAAATTATGTAATGACACGTTTTTTATATACCTTGGTTCATATTTTAAAACTAGTTGATTCGGTAGAATACATATTCCCAATGAGAGGCCATTCTTTCTTACCGAATGATTCGGATTTTGCTTTAATAGAAAAAAAGAAGAGACGCCTAGAGAGAGCCGAAAGACCAGAGGATTGGGATAAGATCATTTTAAATGCCAGAATGAAACCTAGCAATTAACATTAAAAACATCAGGATTATGAGAATTACTATCCAAACATCCACACTGTTTTTAAAGGATACCTATAACGGACCATTTCGAAGCAGTATCGTTGCTAAAGCAAATTTACCATGCGCTATCCAACTTGACAGACTCTATAATCAACTCTTACCAGTTGCTTCAAATAAAGCAGAGAACTTAAGATCGCTGTTACTGTTACTACGCCTCCTAAGTAACAAAGAGTATTATGAACGTATTCTTGATAATGTCACCGATAACGTAGACATTGAAGAAGATGATAACAGTAGTGGATGCGAAGATTAAATTATGTACTTATAATTTACCATTTATAATATTTTATTTTTATTTTCTTGTGAAATAAAAATAAGTTTTCTTTGTACCTTCCTTTTGTTTCCTGCAAAAACAACTTATGTCCAACAGTTTTTCTCTTTTTCTGATGTAATTAAGAAAAAAAAACGATGTTCTTATATAAGAACAGAATTCTTAAGGTCACATTAACAGTAAGTAATTATTTTTTTTTAAGAAAATGATTACTTTTAAAATAAACCGTTTTTTGTATTTCCTGAAATTTCTTTATTTTGGACATATCTTGTTTTTGTAAAACACGCCTCAATTGTTATAAATAAATAATATTTTCTACGCCAGGTCATGATTTTTCTTTTAAAATTTCAAAATAATTTTGCCGTGGAATGCAGTAGGTACTTGCATATAACTTAGTGGGCTTTTGTTATGAGAAGTTTCGTCCTAGATGCTGTTTATTGCATAGTCGTTTGTCGTTATAGCGGTGTGCTTAACTTAAGTCGTTATAGTGTGTTGTTTTTTCTTTATTCTACTTGTAAACATATTCAATTTCCAGAAAAACAAGAAATGAAAAAATGACACATTTGGGCACACCAAAAGACTTATCCTGTTCCGTTTTACCCACGGTCTCTGACGTTATAAATAATTTTTATGGACTCGTCGTAACCTACAACAAAACCGCGTTACCCGAAACCTTCTTGTGTCAGAGGCTTCAGAAATTGTTGCTAAAAATATTGAAGGTATTTGGAAATCTGCTTCTATTCCAATTGTAAGTCATCAAAGAGTTCTAGCCTTAATTAAAGAATACTAGAAAACACCACAAGATCTGCTGAAGCCCTATTTGCAAAGAAAAGACGTCCTTTCTTAGAAAAAAAAAATTAGATGCTTTTCAGAAAGATCGTCAACGATTATTTGACCTTGCTTATTAGAATGCGTGAATTATATTACATGTTCGTGTTTAAAGCAAAATAAGGTATGACTATGAGTTTAAAAAATTGTTTATTATTTAAAAATTACGATCAACTCAACAAGACATTTTATTAAAAACAGTAAGAGCAATAGCAATGTAAAAAAGTGCAGGTTTCTTGTTCCTGCCTGCAATATTATACCCTAATTTTTATTACTCTCCATGTTGTGGGATAAGCGCAGGCATATAAGACAGCTAGCTTATTGCACAGTTTTAAAGCCGAGGGACGAAACCGAGAGTAAATCAAAAATTTGAAGTTTTCTAGTCCCAGATTTTTATTTGAATGATAGAAGCTACTATGAACTAGTGGATTGTCAAGGTGTCGTTTGGATTGAACCACCAATAACTGCTCGACTAAGTGATTCCCAGTTAAAACGAATCGTAGACGACCCAGAGCAATCCGAAATTTCCAAGATTACCCTTGCCACATGCAAGCCGTTGAAAAAGCAGTGAAAATGGTGACTTAGGCATCTAGTGCAGTTTGTGTTTATGAAAGACAAGATGGACTAAATAGATTCTAGGTCCATAATGTCAAAATTCGAAAGCTAGAAAGATCTATCTTCAAAATATAAAATTTTTAGTTTAGTTGTATTTTTTAAATAAATCTTTACTTTACTGTAGCTTGTTATTTTAACTTACTAATAAGTGTAATAGGAGTGGATAGTAACACAAATATATATATATATATATATATATATATATATATATATATATATATATATATATATATATATATATATATATATAAATATTTTAGATTTTCGCACTATTTTAAATTTTGTGGCGGTGAAAACGAAGCCTGAAAACTGTAAAAGCTTTTTAATTCGTAACTTAGAATTTTCCACAGTCAGGCAACTTTATTTTCAAAAAAAGAATTTTTTCTTCATTTTTCTTAATCTTGTGGCGGTGGAGGGACACTCGTAAAAAAATTATAAATTCCAAAAAACTTCAATTTCCCAACCACAACTTTCTTAAAGTCAGGCCACATTATTTTAAAAAAATCAAAATTTTGTCATGTACCGCCGCTCCACCCTAATAATCAGTCTCGCGACTGAATCATATTTGCACATAGTAACTACCATAAAAATACCTCTCTGTAAATTATAGTAATTAGAGTATTTACAGGTTATTCAAAAAATGTTGTATATACGGAATTTGAATGCATTATCTTTAAAACGTATTAAGTAAATAAGCAAAATTAACCCAGCATTTCCATTTTTGTCTTATTTTTAGCGAAAGATTTACCTGCAGAGTTTTGGTAGTAAAGATCTGCAAGATCCTGGATAAACTGTATAGGAACTGCCTATTTTAGAATTATTATTATCTAAAGAATACTGATATTACATATATCCATACTGATAAAAAAATATTTGTGAACTGCATTCGATTAGCCATAATCAAATACAGAAAATAATTAATTAAATGTTTTATATAAGTTAAAAGGGCTATGTAGTTTCAAATATTTTACACTGCAGATCGTTCAATACTAGCGGTGTAAATTGACCGAATTGGGAATATGGGAATGGTATGCGATAACCGATACACTGGACGGTATTTAATTTATAGCAGAATTTAAATTAAATTTTATAAGCCACGATATGGCCAGGGGTTAAATCGAGTTTAGGCTTTATGCACGGTCAGTTTTAGAAAATTGTAAAAATAAACGGTGGGATTTTTATAGCTAAGACTTGTTTAATCTGACAATCGATGGTTCAAATTGACAAGTGTAAAGGTAGCAGCCTGTTGCTCAAAACTTTTAGTCAAGTAATAAATTTAATTAATGTTTAGAGTCACAAATTTTGAAAAAGCATATCTTTAACTATATATGTAGAAAAATTGAAGAATAGTCTGAAGTGATTTTTTTGAATAGTTAAAAAATGGCCCCGATCACCACCTCCTTTGCGAAAACATTTCAATATTTCACTAAATTCAATATAGAAGACTTAATTGTTTTATATCGATTTGAATTAGGCCCTTTTTAGTGTATATAGATGATAAGCGGATATGGCCCTCATTTGTTTATGTCTTGATATATAAAGAAAATGATAATTTAAGCATCTATATATTTTTCACAATAGTAGAACCAAAGTCATTTTAGGAAAAAGTTACAAGATAAAAATCAATGGGAAACCAAGAAGATCTCAAAATAAATTTAAATCCATATAGTAAGTGTCTGGAACTGGAAACTGTTAGAATTAAATATATATTATTTTACAATTTGGTGGAGTAGCTGCTGTAGTTACTACATTGGTCACGGAAAGATCCAGATCTGGAAGGACGTCGCTTAAAAAAAAGTAAGGATTACCCAGAAATATTCAAACTTCTAAAAGTGTAAGAACTGACGAGTAAATAATTGCAGTATATTAACAAAATATATTACTTGGTGAAAGTAATACAGTAAGTAGTATGCAGGGGAACTACTATCAAAACTGACCGTGCAAAATCCTAAATTTGATTCAACAACATGCCCATATCGTGGTTTGCTTGGGTTTTATTTAATTTAAAATTTAATTGAAATTCCGCTATAAATTTAATACTGTCCAGTGTATCGGCTATCGCATACCATTTCCATATTCCTAATTCAGTCAATATACATGGCTAGTATTAAAAGATCTGCAGTGTAAAATATTACAAACTGCATGGCCGCTTTAATTTATTTAAAACATTTAATTATTTCTGTCTCAATGTTTTTTGTCAGCGTGAAATGTGGATTTCTAGTATTCAGAAAAAATCTTTAGAAAAGTTAATTTTTATATCAAAGCTCAAAAAGCAGTGCCAGACACTCTTTTCTGGAGAATCTTATGAGGCTCAAATGTGATAAGATCTGATCAATTTGAAAGCAAAACTTGTGGAATAATTGTGAAGTATTAATAAAACGTGCAAGGAATTTCACACTAACTTCAAATCATCATCTGATATATTAAAGAAAATTTTGTTCCTCAGAAAAATATAATATTACATCCCTACTTAAAACATAATACTTGCATGTTATTATGGATAATGTCTTTTTTCTACCTTTTTTTGGCAAAAAACTGTTGACGTGCTGCTCTGAGGAAAAAATAAATTAGTCACGTTATATTACCACAATATAATATAGTAAGATTTAGTAGGATAAGATAGGAATATTATATTTAGTGGTAAAATGTAAAATGCAAATACTTTGACACATTTAGAAAACAATATACTAGAATAAAATTAAAAACGAATTAAAATAATCAAAAGCAATTGATGCTTTATTATAAATTGCAGATATATGATAGTCATGCTCAAATCAATTAAATACATCGTTTTAGGATTGTCACTCATTTGTCAACTCCGCATGGCGGGGTTTCGATTTATCTTTTTAACAAGTGCACTCACCTATAAGCAACAAATCGTCAACACATAGCCTCATTCGATCTAAAGGCATTAGCGGAGATATAGAGGCGATGCGGCGCTGATCACTGAGCGACAACCTCTATTGTTAATAACGTTTTAACCTCTCTAGTTCAATTTCCCCATTGGCATTTATCATGTAATAAAATTGGCATTCGGGTCGGTAACACAGAGACAAATTACGACCCTTAGTAAAAATTGAAAAAATGCAATTAACGCAAAACATGAATGGAAAACGTGGATTTTATCTATTTTTATTACCTCTATTATCGCAATTATTACCAAAATAATTTTGGAAAAATAGAATCCCTTTATAATGTGTATATAAAGGTAATAGGTAATGTTACGAAAAAAAAGTTGAATTTCTGAATCGACCCACCTAGGAAAAAAATTAACACGCATAGGTATTTTATTTATTATTTTTCTAAACAAATTATTTCTTCTAAACAAATCTTACATCATTGTGTCGACAAATCTTAAATTTTAAGAGAAAAAAATGTGTTAGTGAAAAGTTATAGTCATTTGAATTTTTTTAAATTATATTTTAGGTTAAAAAAAATTCAAATGACTTAAACTTTCTACTAACACATTTTTTTCGCCTAAAATTTAAGAATTGTCGACAAAATGATGTAAAATTTGTTTAGAAGAAATATGAAATGGGTCAATTCAAAAATTCAACTTTTTCCGTAAACTACAAAATATTGTTTTCTTTACCAAAACATTCCTAGTAGGCTCGCTATTAAAAAAACGAAACTTGGCATGGGTCCCATAAGTAGGAACAGAGATATATAACTTTAAAATTACACGGACCGCGCCTGAAATTGACTATGCCGCACAATCGGACGGCTATGTTTCGGAAAGAGTAGTAAATAATAATAAAAATTTCATAAACGAAACTCAATGATCTATAACCACCAAGGGGTCTAATTTATATGCCAAATATTTTTTCTCTTCAATAATTTTGACAAATTTTGAGAGTAGTCAATATTGTTGCCTTTTCTAAAACAAATGAAGTATAAGTTATTCTAACATTTCAGGTATTTGCGTGGTTTCCAATATTTAATATATCTATATAAATTACTAAATCGATATAATTGGTCTATTTATAAAATAGCTTTAGGATTATTAACGAAACATACTATACGGCAAATAAAGTTTGTATACTATTCAAATCACCATCAGAAGTGAATTAAACAATAATAATATAAATTCACCTAAATCTTTCATGCCGAAACCATTCGCATATTCAGTTGATATATAACTTCATATTTTTCTTTTAAAGAGAAAATCGTAAATGGCAAGCAAATTGGAAAAATAATACGAGAAGACCTAATTTTGGGTGGTGAATGAAACAGTTCTTAAAGCGAAACGGAGTTTGCAAACTAATGAGAAATAATATTTAGTCTAACAATTAGTATATTACTATGTATTATTAGGTATATATGTATTGCTTGATTTAGAATTTATTTTCATCTTGGAACTTGTCGTTGGAATGAATTTGAATTTATTATTTTTGAAAGTGCGCACTAAAATTGTCCCCTTTTTTATTAATTTGCAAAAAAAAAAAGTGAAACAAATTCATAGTATAAAACTTAGTTGTCTTAGTCTTACACTTGTCAGTTTAAAACTTTTTGTAATTAAATTAGATCGGTGTAGTGTTGGAGAATCTGGCCGTATTTTTAATGGAATACAAAAAAAAACGTACCAACGTACCAACAAATACTGTTTATAGCAAAAAGTTTGTGTGGAAAGCATATTAGGACTTTTGCAATGTCAGAAATAATTGTAGCTTGAATTAAATAATTGTGGCTTTTTTGTTGCCTTTATAAAATTAGCAAAACATTTTGTTTTATTTCTAAAATTTTCTTATGAGTAACCCTCGAACATCAACAAATTCCCAAAAATCTTATAACAACCTTCTCAAGCATGTTGCTTATAGAAAACAGACAGCATGAGCTTATAGAAACGCCTAAGGCGTCGCGTCGGTCTGTTTCCAAGCAACATGCTTTCGAAAACTGTCGTAAGATTTTTTCTATTGTCGATGTTCTTGGGTTATTAATACTGACACTATCAGAATGTTACTATTATGCAATAAATCGAACAATAATGATATCAATCAACTTATGTAAATCGCTCACATAATGCTTCTAAAACCTTTCGCGTATCCTGCGGATAAATAATTTCATATTTTTCGTTTGAAGCAAGAATGGTACATAATAATAATATTAATAATAATAAAGTTTATTTAAAGTAATTACAATTTAAACGTGACTTCACATATGTATATTATAAATAAACTTGTTAAAACCCCCGAAGACGTGCTTGTTGGGGGTAAATCTTATATTCAGTATTATATTATTTTATTATCTAAATTATTGAATTTAAAAATATATATATACATATATATATACAGGGTGAGTCAAAAGTACTTTGACAAACTTCAGGAGGTGATTGATGGCATTATTTTAAGGCGAAAAGTTTATATAAACAATGGTCCTTGGCGGCTTCGTTACGGAGATACAGGGTGTTGAAAAATTTAAAAAAAATAAGAATTTTTAAGTAGCTTCTAAACGTTTTGAGCTTGTGTTATGAAATTCGGTGGATGAGATAAACACCTAAGGACACTCATTTTAAAAGTATATCGCGTTCTTAAATTTAACCAGTGGCGTCGGTACGAAACTTTCATATAACATTTTTTGTGAAAACTATGCTACGCCACTGACTTATTTTATTTTAACTACCATTTTGTGAATCCTTGCTTTATTTGCAACAAAAAAAGTCTCTTGCGTTTTTTTCATACGGGGAACGGTTTAAAGGTAAATCATTATTTTATTCGGCTATACAAATGTATTAAAAAATTTATTTTAAATTGATCAAAAAAAATTATTTTAAATTGATCAAACATTCAGACATTATTAAAATAACAACTAATTTATTTAAATAAATAAGTAACAGTTATAAAATTGCCTTAAATAAATTGTTGGAAATGTCCACCCTCGGCCAAGATGGAGGCATCTTATTTTTCAACACCCTGTATCTCCGTAACGAAGCCGCCAAGGACCATTGTTTATATGAACTTTTCGTCTTAAAATAAGGTCAGCAATCACCTCCTGAAGTTTGTTAAAGTACTTTTGAATCACCCTCTATATATACATATACACATACACACACATACCTACACACACATATATACATTCATACTCAAATACATACATAAAATTTCTTTTTAGGTCGTTAGTGAAAAACAAATAAATATTTTTTTATTATACAAAATAGTATCAGAGTAATTCCAAAAATTTCTTTAAATCATTTGTTGTTAATATCCAAGTTTTTATTTCAATTTTAAATTTTTTCAATGATATAATTCGTTTAATATTTATTTATTGGTAAATAATCGTTTAAATAAAAACATAAATATTTATAACTTTTTTGTGCTATAAACTTATGTATTTTTGGTTTAATGGAAATTTCATTTTTATGACGCGTGTCATGGTTAGTTTTTTAAATTGTATTAGATTTTTATTTTTAAAAATGTATATTAAAATATTATAAATATATATTTGCCTAATGTCCATTTTTTTTGTTTCTGAATATAATTCCTTTGAAGGATAAAAATAGTCTTTATTAAATATAATTTTTAGAAATCTTTTTTGTAATACTTCTATTTTTTTTACTAAAATTCTATTTATTCCTCCCCAACCTAAAATTCCGTAATTTAAATGAGTTTTAACTAAGGCATAATATAGTGTTTCTAATTGTTTTGTATTCAGAAAGGTTTAACATTTCTGAATATTGGTAGCAAACTTCTTAATTTTTTAATTAAGTAATCTACATGTAAATCCCAATTTAATTTACTGTCAAAAATTATTCCCAAGTATTTAACACTGATAGTCTTTAAAATTTGAATATCATTGTCTATTTTAATACTATCCACATTTGAGGTATTATTATTTTGATTTAGACTAAAATTAAGATAATTTGTTTTATCAAAATTAATTGTTAATAAGTTATTATCAAACCAATTTTTAACTATTTTAAAATCTTTTTTAATTTTGTTATGTATGTTGTTCCAATTTGTATCACTATAAAAAATAACAGTATCGTCTGCAAAACTATGAATTTCTCCATCACAATTTATACTAAATAAATCATTAATGTAAATATTAAAAAATAAAGGTCCTAAAATTGTTCCTTAAAGTAATAAGATAAGTTTAGTAACCAAATTGATGAAATAATAAAATATCACCTAACAACCAGTTCTTCCAACGCTAGTCCGGTCTAATTTGACAACAAAAGTTTTAAGCTGACAAGTGTAAGAATAAGACTATGTTTTATACTATGAATTTGTTTCTGAGGTTTTTCAAAAATCTATGAACAGAGGGCAATTTTAGTTCGTAACTTCGACAATAATAGAGACAACTTCATTCTAGCAACCTGTTCCAAGACGAAAATCATTTGGAAATCAAGCAAATCGCTGAAATATCAGAACAATACCTAAGTTTTTAATGACGACCTATTAACAATGACAGGACACAAACCTGTCAAAACCATAACTGATCAATTAGAAGGTCTTATTTTAAACCAGCACTACATCCTAAACCTTCTTAATGAATCTGTACATAAATTTTTAATGGCATACATAACAAAATAACATGGCATACATAACACAACAACATATTGTAAGAATTTAGCTAGCCATCTAGAAGAAATAAATTTTAGACCTGACTAAGCTTTGTGAATTAGGTGGTAAAACAAGTTATTCCATTAGCGAAACTGAGTTGTCTGAGGGGTCTAATTTTGATGACAAATGTTAAATAATTTTAGTAAATTTAGAAAGTAATAAATATTGTTAATTTTTCCAATATGAGTTATATATGGAATATATTAGTACTAAATCGATGTAACTTGGCTGTTGATTACATCCTATTTTAGGTTCATTAATAAAACATACTGTAGCTGTAAATAAAATTCGTATACTATTCAAAACACTATCAGAATGTTGCCGCAATACAATAAATCGAACAATAATAATAGGAATCCACTTAAACCTCTCACGTAATGCTTCTGAAACCTTTCGTGTATTCAGTGGACAAATAATTTCATATTTTTCTTTTGAAGCGAGAATGATAAATGGCTGGCTTTATTTGGGGCTCTTTATCTCAAATTCATTTGGTGCGGTGTAAATTTCTCTCGTTTTATACACTGACACGAGTGACACCATCACGCGGAGAAATACGGTTTTCCTCCGAATCAAATTTTAAACGAAAATTGTGTTATTATGATAAATTGCTCCGTCCTATACCTCTGTTTAGTGTATTAATGGGATTTCTAAAATTGATTTAAAATTCTCGTGTTTGTAAAAGTTTTTAATTAAAAACAATAAAATGAAAATTTAATTACAGTAGATTTCCAAAACAAATATATGAATAATTAAGAAATATTCAAATGACAAAAGATTTAAAGACTATTTAAAAGTTTCAGAAACGTCACAATTTTTTATTCGTTGCAGTTTTTGCATTGATCTTCTTATCTGAAAAATCCAAGTAAGCTCGAAACCTGGTTGATAATAGGCAAAATTAAATATTTATACCGGTTGCTTTTATCGATTCATTTCGGTTTTTATTAAGAAGTAATAGTTATTTATTATATTTTGGCGCTAGGTGAAACGCACCGAGCGCTAAAATCTTACTTTTTCCCAGGTATAATACACTATTCTTTTCTATGGCGGTATAATGACGGCTGCAAAGTATTAAGAACCTAATAAAATTGGAAAATTAAGTGATGTGAAATATGAAATTTAGATTAAGTAGCTTGTGGTACCGACAATTCATGTTGTCAGTTTTTATTGTTTATATTGACATTGTAAGTCAGCAGTTTTAATCTTTGTTTTTTGAGTTTTCGTGCACTCCACCTGAGTTAGAAGAATCAGCAAAGGAAGCTTCATTGAAAATATTGCCAAGGAAGTCTAGAAAAGTGTACGAAAATGCTTATTCAAAGTTTATAAAAGGTCAAGCATATAAAAATTGCAGTTCCTTCTCAGAGACCGTGTTGATACCTAGCATATTTCTCAGAACTGGGACAAGAAGTGAAGCCATCGACGTTATTGGCACAGTATTCAGTATTCCATGGTTAGAAGCACGTTACAGATGAACAACAAAGTGGATATTTCGAAATATTTTAAATTGATTTTATATCTAAAGCAAAATTCTAAAGGATATAAATCTAATAAATCGAAGATTTTTACTGGAACACGAATTAATGAATTCCTAAACAATGCCCCCGATGAATGTTAAAGATAGGTAAAGAAAATATTATTAAGTACATAATTCAACTAAAATTTGGTATTGGTTTGTAGGTTAATTAATAGTTAAAATTAATCAAACAAAAAATTATGTAAGTAGGACATTTGTTGTCACTGAAGAATACATTAAATTTTACAAAAAGTACATAGGATTTCGTCCACCAGCAGCTAAAGATATTTGCCTCTTTTATGGATACCGCAATGGAAAAAACGTATTATTCAAGTTGTGGAAAAATCACTTTTATAAGGTACCTGAAATATGGCTGGTTTTATTTGTCTCGAAAATCCTGAACTGTATACAGGGTATTCATTTTGAAGATCGTCAGCAACTCTCCTTGTGGAATCTAGAGGAGACCTGATAACACTAAAAAGGCATGGCGACTGGAAGTCTTCAACGATCGCCGTATCACAAAGGAGAGAATTGACATAATACAATACTTATAGAGTAGTGTATAGAGAAATTACATCGTTTAATAAAAATAATTTCACATAAATTACACTATAATCGAGAAACGAATTTTACGCAAACAAATATATTGTGGGTATAGGCAATTCAGGATGATACGTTCCTAAATTCAATTTGTTTGCTCCTAATTTTGACAGGCACATGAATAATAGTCGTAAATAATAAGATCGATCACCCGCCTGTCAGAAATTCCGAGCGAAGCGTAAAAAAGATTGAATTTAAGAACTCAACAAAATACAGCGATGCGTGGTTCATATGTCAACTGACTGAAGTCACTTAACGGTGCGCGAGAATGACGGTTTTTTAAATTGGAATAAATTATATCGAAACGTAAAAAAAAATTTATACGAACGTGCTGAAAGTTCAACTTTTCCGCACTAGTGCGGATGGAGGAGAATATGATTGATGGAGTACCGGAAGACATTCTCGAAGAAGTCAAGAATGTGAACGTCGAACTGTTACCAGAAAAATCGAAATATCGTTATGCCAAAGAATTGGAAACATTTAGTAAATGGTGTGCAAAAAGAAAATAAACAATATTAAGAAGGAACAGGTAATTCTAGCATATTTTTCCGACATTTCAAAAACTTGCAAACCATCCACGTTATGGTCAAGGTACTAATGGTTAGAATCTATGGTGAAGTTAAAACATAATTTGGATATAAGCAAATTAATATTATAAAGTGATAACCTTTCGCAAAAAACAGAATGTTGGATTTCAGATTAAAAAAAAAACCTAAAACTCTAACAAGAAACAATATAGGGCAATTTCTGAACGAGGCTCCAGATGATTTATACCTTTTGACTAATGTTGTTACTTTAATTGGGGTGGCAGGCGCTTACCGCCTTGAAGAATGAACTTATTTTACCCTAGATAACATTGAAGACAAAGAACCCTTGATGCATATTATAATTCCTGATAATAAAACCCATCAACGCAGAAGCTTTGTGTTAAGCGGCTAACGAAATTTAAACTTAATGAAAAGTAAGCATTACTGCGAGCACAAAATACGCCCCATAGACGATTTTTCTTAAATTACCAAAAGGAAAAATATACCTTCCAATGTGTTGAAATTAACAAAATCGGCAAGATGCTCACGGACGCGGCTGGATACCTGAAACTGCCAAATCCCGAGCTCTACACTGGGCATTGTTTAAGGCGGTCTCCAGTCACTCTGCTGGTAGACTGCGGAGTAGACATCACGAATCTTAAGCGTTATGGTGGATGGAAGTCCACAAAGTTGCTGAAGGATATGTGGACGAGTCGTTGCTACGGAACAAAAGTTCCAGGTGGATCAACACGTGGAAACAGCAATGCATCAAGCCAAGTTTCAGAAAATGAAATCGGGATAAGTTCGACGGTCTGTTAAAATTTCATTTCAAAATGCTGGTGATAAAACAAAAAGTGAAAAGGAAGTGTTTAACAAAGATTTCAGCAGAGCTTTTCTCGCAGCAAACATACCTTTAAAAAATTACAAAATTCACCGCCAAGAGAATTTGTACACAAATATTGTAACCACAATATTCCAGACGAGTCCACATTAAGACAGAAGAATGTGAATGAGGTATATGAGAGGCGATAACATTTTCTATATCATTGTTGACGAAAGTACGGATGATTGTGGTCGATATATTTGAAAAACATTTAATAATAAATTCCTATTATCTATAGCATTTCTAATTAAAATATTATCGTTATATTTCTATGTTAATTACTGTATTTTACTGATATCTTCGTTTTATTTGAAGGGTATTTTTTTAAATAAATATTTAGTACACATCAGTCGTATTTTTTAATAGTAATGAATATTTTAATCCCGAGGGACTAAATGACCAATTATAGTTCCTCGTGGAGAATTAAATACCTTAGTCAAAGAAATACAAACAGTATTTTTAACTAATATGGAATAAGCATAATTAGATAAAATTAGTGCATATTTTTAATAAAATAAATGCATATATATGCGTGCATACTTTGGATAAATTTAGATACATATATTCCGCCCTCTAGTTATCAATATATATGTATCTACCTGAAAAGCTCTTAGATCGGTGTGTTTTTGTTACTATTTTTCCTACAATGTTTCCTCGTAAAAAGCTTTTTTAAAATTCAGCTTCTAGGCGTATTTCTTCCATGGAGAGCCTAAAAATTACAGCATTATTTTCTTAAGATTCGTTTTGTTCAACAAAGGAAAACACAAAAAGGATTGAAAAAGAAAAAAGGCCGAAGGAAATCCGTGGAAAATCTGATTTGGGTTTGTTTACTCTAAGGTAATAAATAAGAGTCGGCTGTTTTGTGTTTTCCTAAATCTTTAAATGTAGATTTTCACGCAAAGCTGATTTATGCCACAACGTGTAGCTGTTCTAATTTCTTCGCCAGAAAAATACTGAAATAAACTATTTATGTTTCCCTTCTGGTGATTTGTTTATGAGTTTTTTTATAGAGCTTACGTTTTATATATATTATGGTAAAGTTATTTTAAAACGTCCTGAGGGTTACAGGGCCATTTTAGTGTTTATCCTTGTCGAAAGTGTCAATACTGTCCATTCAGTTGTCATATTACTTTTTGGAAAACTATTTTTGGATGACGCAGCATAAAGTTATACTTTATAATCTTAGGAACTCATTCAGATCACATCATTAGTGATAATATGTCATTGGAGATATAATTTTTTTACATCACACAATGTTCTAATATAGCACTTGCGACTGGGATGGAGCACATTAGATTATTTTTCTCTAATTATTATTTATTAATTTTTTTATCAAACGAACCTATTATAGAATGACCAATAACTGCATATTATTTATTTTATTATTATTTGCTGGAAATTACGGCTCAAAAGAGTCATTAAATGTCCACCCGCCTGTCACAAGCGATTTTCTCTAGAACTATTCGACGTACAAATTTGAAATTTGGCACAGAGATACAGTGTGTTGGCCCAATTATAGACTTGAAGTAGAAAAAGTTAAGTTATGATGCTTTGGGTTAATTTAGCGGTATAAATTGATCAATGGAAAATTTTTTCTCAAGGGCGTCATGCAGGGTGTCAATTCAACGATATATATATATATATATATATATATATATATATATATATATATATATATATATATATATATATATATATATATATATTTATCATGTATTTTTATTGCATTTTTTTAAACATTTTTCGGAAGAAACGCTTAAAAATTGCTGTCCCCCATCCTTAGCACCAGAAGGATCGCTCAGAAAAATCTGAAAAAAGTCATGAACATTGAAAATTAGGTGTAGATTTAGCGAAAAATATCAGGATTGAAAAATTCTAGCGCGGTCAATTCTTATAAACAATTTAATTGTTTATTTCCTTATAACTGTTGAACCGTTGGTTTTAGAGAAAAAGTTGTTTAACAAAAAATATTTCTGACGATGTAAGGAACAACTTTTGTTTTTACACGTTTTTCAGAATTTTTAATTTGGCCCACTCAGCTCCGAGCATACACGATGTGATACGGCGTTGGTGCCGTCGGTGGCGGGCAGCGCGGCAGATGGATGGAGATCGGGCCGGCGAGGTTTGATCAGGTTAAGCTTGGGGGCGGAGGGGGGGGGCTGATGGCACGGACCACTAATTGTGCAAGTATAGCTTGCACTTGACCGATTTTTTATATACAATGTGGATTGGAAATTAGGCATAAGTTCAACTTAATCCATTCATTAAGCTTAGCAAGACGATATAGTATGCTATCCGGAAAAATTATAGTACAAGTTAAGTGAAACCTATCCATTACCATCGATTTCTAAAATATTTATTATTACAAACATTCGCCCTAACGCGTTGTGAATTATTTACTTTTTTCCATTAGTCTATTAACATATCATCGAAAAAGATCTAAAAATCAGTATTTATGGCAGATAATGCCTAGTAGCTAGTTGTTTTCAAATGCGGTAAATAATTTTTTAGAAAAAATTATCAACTTTAGATCCAATATTTTTTTTTACCAAAACAAAACATATTTTTATTTACATATTTGTCTTTATCATGCCAACCACTGAATGCTTACCCTATCAATCACTAAAATTTATCTTTCAATTTTACGTATAAAATTAATTTTTACCATTATTTATTAAAAGTAAAATTTTTGGTTTAAAAAAAAAGAAACAAGAACAACATACTTAAAGATTTTTGAATGATTTATTTTTCTGCTTATGATTTTTAAACAGCAGGAGCAATTTCTATACAATAAAGCGAACAGTTGTATTTCATTATTTTGTCTCATTTCTAATAAAACTTTTAGTACTTACTCCTTTTTACTTTAAAGAAGTTCTAACAATGCTGGAATAATTGAAGATAGAAGCTAACTTTGCTCGACATCTGCCTAATCGCACATAAAAAATTAATCTTAAAATGAGCTCTATTTCTGGGACAAAAGAATAAAAATGCAAGATATGGGCAGGAAGGAAAAATTATTCAAATTGGTACTTCGGCCAAGTTTTATTTTCTTTGCTAAACAAAAGTATTGTTATGAAAAATCACTTATCGAAATTTAGGTATTTAGATCTTCACATTTTAGAACTTCCAGCACAGGGTGTTGCAAAACCCCACCGATAAAATTTTACATTTTTTTTGTCTGTATCTATCCATATCTTTGGTCAAAAATAGGAGAAAAGCTTTTTATTAACTTTTTATTTCCTTAAACGCTTTATTTTTCAGATACAGGATAATACAATTTCAATTTTACTCTGGCTTTTCTTATCTATTTACCACTTTTTTAAAGACAATTTATTCCAGCGCTTCGTATATACAGCACTTCTGGACACTATTGAATAATATAATAATTTAAAATAATCTACAGACTAATATTTTGTGTGATCACGATCCAACAGATCAAACTTAATTTGCTGCGATTAAAAAGTTAATAGAAAAAAAGTTGATAGAATAAATAAAAGGAGAAAAAGTTCATGAAGAAATAAGAAGTTATTAGTTAAAAGAAAGGAATTATCAGAAGGAGAGAATATTGTAAATAAAATTTACAGAACAAGAAGAAGGGCAAGGATTGGAGGAAAAATGGAAACAATTTTAAGACACTATTCTAAAAGCTGCTCAGTAGAGCTGTGGTAAATCCAAACTAACAAACAAGAATATCAAAAACCAGAGTGCTGGAATACAGAAATACAGTAACAGTTCATATAAAAGAGAAAAAACACAAATGGCAAAGGTAGTTAAGTAGTAAGGGCTTGGTACTAAAAGCTTGGACTATGAAAGCTGCTAGCCACTATAATGTCTAGCAGAATATAAAGAAAAACGATAAAAGTAAAGATAGCGATCAAACAGTCTAAGCACGTGGATAAGATCTGGACACAAAATGACAGAAAACTATATAGGGGCAATCAGAAATTGATTTATGGTACATTAAAACAATTCAAACACACAAAAGATTATAATATATGATGAACATAACATAAACATATGAAAGACATAATTACGAAAGAAGAAGAAATAATGGATAGGTGGTGACAACATTTTGAAGAATTGACAAAAACAGAAATAAACGTAGCAGAAGAACAGGAAGAAAAAAATTATAAAGAAGTAATGTGATGAAGAAATAACAGAGGCCATGCAGAAGATAAAACTAGAAAAAGCACCGGGTAAAGACAATACAACCCCCAAAATGATAAAATAATAAATAAATAATATAAAGAATATAAGAAGAAACTAATCAATTAAAGGGTATATTAAACGTGGTAATGATAAACATGAAAGTACCAAAAGAATGGAATACAGGGAATTTACTACCACTACACCAAAAAAGAGACAAAAGGGTCTGACGCAATCACAGAGATCTTAATAGTGTGCCAGCAAAAGTTTTAACCAGAATACTAGAAAAAAAAATAAGAAACCAGATCTAAAACACAATAGAAGGTACTCAGTGTGGATTTTGCAGTAGAAGAAGTTCACAAGACCTCATATTCACGATCAAGCAAAACTCTAGAAAGAAAGAATACCGACAAAAATTACTGTACAAGGATAATAATAATTACAGTAAGAACCAATAACGAATAACCAAGAGAATTTGAAACACAAATCGGAGTTAAAAACTTTTATTCACATTCACATACGGTATGTTGGGTTTACTGTCGACACAAGAACTTAAAAACAGAAGAAGACATACAGAAAAGAATATTTTACCGATCAAGTTTTGTCTTTTCTCTCAGACAGTAGTGTGATACAATTTGAGCATCTGAGCAATAAATAATTTCTATCTAAATATTGGCGTTTTACCTAAAAACTGCCTGGTAGTTTTTTTTTCCAAAACAATATTTTGCATGTAGCCAGGGCTTGTGATGTTATTAAAAATACATATACATACTCTTAATTTTCTAGATATGTAGACAATACACAAATTAAATGAACTGAATTTCGCTTATGTTTGCTATGAAATATACTTATTACTTGTTTAAGAAAAATATTATTTTATATATGAATGTGGTTAAAAGAGTAATATTTGCTTATTTTCAAAAATATCTTCTATTACCTTCTGAAGTTTGTTACACTTTTTTTTGACACTGTGTATGGCTAGGATTATTCCTAAGTAATTTAAGACAATATATTGTTAACAAAGAAAATCTGACAAAATCTCTATAAAGTATTTCTAAATACAAAATAAAAATATTTTATGTCCCTTTTATGACGTGACGTAGCTAGGGCTTTAGCACAAAAAATACCGATTAAAAGTCACCGGGTCTATTGTGTTTGTTCAGTTTATATAAATAGGCTAAAGTTCAGTGATATTTACCGGACTGACTTATTATTATTTCAGGAAACGACCCAGTTTAGTTATATTTAAAATTGTAATCGCTAAAAAATTGTTTGGATAAAAAGCGGCTAGTCATGAGGTAGTTGTTTTTTCAAACAATAAATTTTAATATAGGGTGAATTTAAATGGGACGAAATTTTGGTTATTTAGTCCTGATGACCAAGTTACACTAAAGTATATTTTACCATTCCTCCTGTGTTTATGCTTGCTATGAAACCAGACATCTCTTATAGTAGTAAGAAGGTTTAAAGCTAATTTGTTTGTTCCAAGGCTACCCTAAATTTGTAGTTAATTACAAATTTTCATATTGAAAGGCACTATTGTTTAATTTAGTACAGAATATTTAGTATCTTACGGGTATAAAACGTACACGGCACAATTCTCCAAGTATAAGAATAAGACACGTGAGTTTTACACTATGAGTTTGTGTCTGAGATTTTCGCAAATTTATAAAGAAAAGGGCAATAATTATAGTACTTAATTTCCACAATAATTGTAGCAACACACAAAGAGATAACTTTTTGGTTATCCCTTGTGATCGCTTCTCTTACGAACGGTGCACATACACGATACGACTTTACACCAGGCGAATCTGAGTGCCAACTCATCCATGTATGGAAGCGTTTACAGCTAATTGCAAACAACACAAATTCCTTTATCAAAAGTGAAATTGTTTTCTGCCAATGTTTAAACGTAAATCGGAAGAATGTGGGTAGAAGATTCGCCAATAAACTGAAACCCGAAAAGTTTGGGTGAAAATTGTAAATTAAGATTATTTTTTTCTAAATAAACATTCAAAAATTAAATCTAATTAATTAATAAATCCCATAACATTTTATTTATAAAAGCCGCAAAGATAATTAACACAAAATATCAACACATTTATAAACAACTTTTAATATTATATTGTTAAGGTTACTCGCATAAAGTGATTTTGTAACAGTTTTAAGTGAATAATAAAATTTTTTGTCGATTTCTTCTAAAATCTATCAGAAAAAGATCACCTGGTTACGTTTTTAAATTTTAAAAACAATATTTCATTCTTGGACACCAACACTAGTATCCAATAAAATTGCCGCCAAATTAACTTGGTCAGGACAGCAGAATATTTGTCAAAACCGGATACTAGACAGATTTTTCCCCAAAGACCATCCATATTGATTGCCGTTTATTCTCATAAGCACGTTTGAAATATGGCATCGTAAATATGTTGCCTCACATTATAACTCACTTTTCATTTTCAGTGGATTTACGGCTGCTGAAAAAAAATGGAAACTAAAGTTTTGTTTTTCTTTTACTGTGAAAAATGAGAAAAAACTTTTAAAAAATAAAATATGTATGTGAGCGCACGTGTAAAAGTTTTTGTTACGAAAGTTACGACGGCTACCCCAATATGTCATCATAAATATGCAGGAAAGCAAGGATAAGGACAACACGACCATTATTGTTAATGGAAGGGAATAATCTTTTTTTTTGTGGTTGGTCGTAAACTTCAGAGTCTGTGTCTCAACGAATTTTTTTAATTTTTTTTATTTTAATAGAGAGGAGTTTATTGTTCTTACAATACTCACAGAAACATGCCGTTATAGTCACCATTCCCATGGTCACATCTGGGACTTTTTTTGAAAGACTTTTATTTATCTCGCTTTTTCCACTAATGGTAAGGTTTATTTTACACATTTCTAAAAGTAGTTTAAAAAAATATATTCTTGTAATTTTCAGGTTTCAGCCATTTTTCCCATTTATCTCCAACTTATGGAAAATAATTTTGGTAAAAAGTTGTTTACACAGATTCAAAAATTTGCAATTATTATTAGTTATTGCAATCAACCTAATTATGTTTTTAGCACTCTGTTAAATATATATAGTGTACGAAAAGACTTAGTGTGGGGAAATATCTTTGCTATTAGTAAATTTAATATAGAGACACAAAATTAAAGGTGTATCTTATTGGTTAATAAATCTAATTTTTTTGTAATTTAACTTTTTCCACACACTTGAGGGGTGACGCTAGGGAGTTGAGGTCAAAAATTTTAAATACAACCCTATGCCGTGTGCTACCTCATTTTAAAGGTTTTTAAAAAATAAAAATTTTACTGCAAACCCAAGGTCTGTATCGTAGTTCGTTTTTAAATGGTAAGCCTATAAATATTAGGAATCGTAAAAAAAATAAATTTTAGGTGCCTTTCTTTCTCATTACTTTAAAAGTTATTCAAAATGGCCCCATGAACTTTTTGGCAGTAATAAAGTCTATTTTGGAGCTCTACCAAGAAGTAACAGTATACTATACTAAAATCCTTTTGAAGGATTCGACCTAGGCTTCCCTTTGATGTTCCCAAAATAAGAGATTGCCGCTTAGCAGATCTTTTAGCACTTCTTTCTTCTATTTTCTGTTGAACGCAATTCTGACTCGTTCAATATCTTTAGGCGAACGAACTGTTCTTCGACGTCCAGGCTTTTTCAAATTTTTTACATAACCAGGTTCGCGCCAATGAAGAACCCATCCCATAATAGTTTTAAGATTTGGGGCACGACTTGACTCCTATTCTTGTTACTGAACGACTTCGAATTACTACTTATGTAACCTTAATGAAGCACTTTTGAACTGAGATAAGTTAGGTTAAATCATCATATTCTGGCCTCAAGAATATATTGTAATATTTGGTGACACTTTAGAAACGTCCTGTATATATTAAATTTGCAATAAAGAATAACAAAAGGAAATGTAAACAAACCAAAGCTAAAAAATCACAAAGCAGATGCACAAAAAGTTATCCGTAGGCAAAAATTGAGTAGGTACGCTTTGTCCAGTTCCATTTTGTTTAATTAGGGGCCTTTGTTTATATATGAGGCCTTTCCGGTAAATTGGGTCTTTCTAAAGTTCTCTGCCCTTTGCAGCTAAACGAGTGACGAACAGTGAGAATTTTTAAAGTATTTATAAAACTAACAGTTTTAACTCAGACTATTTCGCTTTGTGAGTTGGAATTTTAAAGCAGTTTTTACGGTTTTACTTTTTAACGTGCTTGCTTAAATACATTTATAAATATAAGTTAATATTTTAATAATTTTGAAAGCTGGATAATAAACACTGCGAGAGCTTAAAAACAAATACTTCAACAAACAGTACCTACTGTGTTTTATAAAATTTTTTAGATGCTTTAGAAAAGTAGGGGAGACCGAGTCTGGTTGGCATGTGTGGAATGTTGGCACAGTCGTTACAATTTTTAAGGTACGCTGCATTTTCCTTATGTTAGTTCTTAGCGGTAGATAGTTGAAAATTCGATGCAATAAGTATATTTTCAATCGTTCCAAATTTATATATTTTAATTGAACGTTAATATTTTACCGTACAAGTATTTCTACGCGAGTGACTGTAACTCTTGATTGATGATTTATCTGCGTCTTGCGAACCTATTAGATATTTTTGAATTTTCATTTTAAAAAAAGCGTTGGAGTTGATTGGCATACTAAAATTGGAGCTAGTTGGCATGCTTTGCCAAGAGGTATTCTGGTAAAGCAATGGAAGAAGAAGCTTCAAAACGGTCGTCAGAAGACGACTTATTAAGAAGTGTCCGCATATTGACTTTTTGGATCTAGATACACTACAAAATATTTGTCACAGTTTTGATTTTATTAACTATTTTTACTTCTTAATCACTAATAATAATTGTAGTGTTTAGTATATTAAATTCAAGTTTTGACATTTCTAAGTATTATTTAAACAGTGTGCTAAAATAGCATATAGCAACTTTCCCCACCATGATGAGCCAATCAACCCCGTTGGTAAACTAATTTGGCATAGCTGAACATAAATTATTCAGAATGGATTTTAGTAGCTTTGTGTTTGTGTCAGCCCTAAAAATTATTTTAAATATGCAGAAGAAAGCCTTGTAGCATTTATTAACAAGAATTTATGCTGATTTTTAACTTTAAAATTTAAAAGGGTTTCAGATTTAGTGCTAGTTTAAATTAAGATCTAGCTGATCAGTTAAGTTTTGACAGGTTTTTGTCTTGTAAAATGTTAATAAGTCATAATTAAAAACTTATGAGTTATTCGGATATTTCAGCGATTTGTTTGGTTATAAATGATTGTTTGGATTTGCTTGGGTTTGATATGGTACGCCAACCATGGTGGGGCAAATTGACTTAGCTGCATAGATAATGTTTGAGATAAATAGTTTTGTCTTTACGCTGGCTCTTAAAGTATTTAAAATATGGAAAAAAACCCTCATAACATATTAATAAGAATTTAGTTATTTTTAGCAGTTACCAAAAAAATTAAATTTAACGAAATGTGCAAATCTCAGTCAGTCTACAGATTGCTTGGGTTTGAAAGTGTGGTGTGTCCAAAAAGTTTTAGTATGGCCAAATATCTTTGCTATTAGTCAAGATAGAGAGACCAAATTTTAGGGGTATCTTATTGCTTAATAAATCCACTTTTTTTGTAATTAAACTTTTTTCTATCCCCTTGAGAGATGACGCTAGAAAGTAAGAATAACAACTACACTATTCGACATAGGTATTGCAACAAATCCAAAAATTCTTAAAATAGCAAAAATTAAAAAAATTTCTAGTTGCTTGTACATTTATTTTCGTTTTTTTACAACAGTAGACTGAAGCACCATCTCACAATAAATGCTTTGAGGCAGGATTTGAATCACAATGCACAGTAAATAATTCTAATTGTTAATAAATAGTGGCGACCAAAGTATTGCAACATTTTTTTATTGAGGTCAATTGATTAAATAAACAAAGAGTGAACTAATTCGAAGAAGTAGTCCATTTCTCAAAGAGACCTGATTTAAATTGCAGATAAAAAATCTCAAAGTCAAAGTCTCAATATATTTAGGCAGTACAATATTACAATCAGTACTGATTAAATATATTGAGACTTTGACTTTGAGATTTTTTATCTGCAAAGAGTGAAGTAACAATACTAACATTACTAACATTTAAAACTATTAACGAGTTTAATATACTATAGCATATTCATTACTGGTTATAACTTTGGAACATTTTCTGGGCATGGAGTTAATTAAATTGTGGCATGTTTCTCCAAACCTCTGTAGTTTTATTCATTAGAGATTGTTTGTTGGGAAACAATGCTGTTCATTTTCGTCGTTCTACCTCTTCCCATAGGTTTTCTGTGGGGTTTAAGTCTACAGGTTGCGCAGGCCTGTCTAAAACTCTAATATTGTTCTGTCTAAACCAAGCTTGCACATGATCGGATGTGTGTTTTGGATCATTATCCTGCTGAAAAATGAACCGTAGGAGCATTTCTCATTCTGCAAAAGGAAGCATCATATTTTTTCATTATATTTGCGTACCTGAACCTGTCCATTACATCATCGATAAAGGGTAGAGGACCAACTCCCCTAAAGGAAAAGCAAGCCCACAAAATAACACTTGGTATTGAAGCCTTGGTTTACAGGTCTCCTAAAATTATTGTATCGTATTTCATCACTGAAAACGACCTTTCTCCAGTCAGCGGCAGTTCAGTCGATATGAATTGGTGCGGATGCAAGCCTAGCAGCTTTATTTCTAGCGGAAATTAAGGGTTTTTTTGCTGGTCTCCTACTGTATAACCGTGCCTGCACTACTTCTTTGAATAGTTCGGCAGAAAATGTTTATATTCGATATTTCGGCTTTAATCTGAGGACCCGACTTCCACGGGTCGGTTTGAGAAATGCGCTTTATCAACCTGTCTGTGTGGAGATTTGTCTTTGCTTCTTTTGTCTACCTGACTTGGGAATAGTACCCAGATGACGTCTTTCATTAAAATATGACATTATTCGTGAAACCGTATTAGCAATTAGCGAAAACCTTTGAGCAATTTAATAGCAGCTTGTTTTTCTCCATCTTGAAAAGCTTGCAGAACCCTTCCTTTGACACATCAATTCCTTTTCCCATTTTCAGAAATATTTCTCTGAACTGGCGTTAACAAATTCTAAATGTAAACTCGGATTTACATGAAAATAACTAAAAATTGCAACAAAATACGTTGATTGCCAAACTTTTGACGCAACAGCAAATTACTAGACGTCAAATTATAAAATCATAAGGGTAAATCGAACAGCGTTTTGTTATGTCAGATATGATCACAGCCATCTCGAAAAACAATTTTGTCGTTTTGTTCCTTGTGCTTGTTAAATGTAACGCTATTTTTTAATTTTTCAATTTGTTGCAAAACTTAAGTCCGATAGTGTATGTATGTATTCATTTCTGAGTTCTTTTACAAATTCATCAAGAAAAGAACTTAAGTATGTTTAATTCATTTCAGCAACGCGTTCCGAGAGTCAAATTATTTTGAGACCAAGCAAATCGTCGAAATATTAGAATAATTTAATAATAATAATAAATAATAAATAAATAATAGTAAATTTTTAAATACGACATTATTAACGATGACATTGCAAAATCTTATTTAAACCAAACCACCAACTAAAAAATCTTAATTCAAACCAGTACAGAATCTTAAACTTTTTTAGTGAATCTTTGTGTAAATGTTGATCATTTTTTTTTTCAGAAAATAAGAAATACTAATGATAATGCTAAAATCATCGAACAAAGCTTTAGTGCTTAAATATTAAAAATTTTTATTTTAAAAGATTTAATATAAATTTTTACTGTATTGACGGAGTAAGCTAATATAACTTTTCTTTGTTCTTAAAGATACATTGAAACTTAATTCGAACCCACCGTCTAAAACATATTACTTTTTTTAAAAAAGGGAGAAACAATTTTCGTCTTTTCTAAAAGAATATTTTAACACGAAATACAAGAAAAAATGGAAATTTACCCAATACCAGAATTAGAAAGGTTTGTGTATTGAATACGAAAATTTTATGTGCGCTTTCGAATAAAAATCATAAAACTGCTTCAACTTTACCAAAAATAACTGTAACTCTTATAAGAGATTAATATACCATTTTAATAGACTTTGTTGTGTTATAAATATTCTCATGGTTTGTCATTTTTTAGATCTCGCTACAAACTTTGAAGTGTATGTACAAATAAGCAGAACCAGGAAAATAAGCTTTGTACCCATTCATTTCGTTTTCAACATAGCTGTCATAGTTTATTTAAATGAAAAATTACACAAGGGTCCATTTTCATGAAATATTTCTAACAATCTAATGGTTTCAATGTTGAAATGACGCACTTTAGAGCTTTAAAGCTGCCAACACCCCTCAAACAAAAAGGGGAAACTTGTTGGAGAAAAAATTAAAGCAGTTTTAATGTTATAATTAGAAAAATCACAAAAAATGTACCGATTAATTGGAGTTTAATTCGCAAAACACTAAAATCTCAAACTAGACAAGAGTAGCACATACGACGTTGTTTCTTTGGGCAGCAGTGTGGACCCCTAAATATTGATTTCTTTATACGTTTTAATACAAAAAATATGTTTAAATAGTATTTGCGAATGCATACCTTGATCTGTGCTTTTGTTTGTTAATTATATTGCAAAGAAAATATTCCAAATGCCATTTTCTTCGACTATTTCCTCCAAATCAGTAATAAAATCAAAATTGATTTTTCAGCAAAAAATTGTTTGACAGCTCCTGTTAGTAATTATTGGATTTTTATCCTCGGCCAAAGTTGACTAGCAGATATCAATAAAAATTATAGAAAATAATACTACCTGAGACAAAAACTCTTTTAATGTGCTATTATTCAGGAAGTAGTCACCAAATAACATTGGTGTATTTAATTTTTCCCCAGGAAAAATTCCAAAAATACGCTGCTAACCAATTTTTTTCAGCAATTAAATAATTAATATTATAATAATATTTATATAATTATATAACAATACAATTTATTTTCATTTTCAGAAAAATTTGATGCACTAGTACCTACGATAAAAGTATTTCTTAATTTTGTGGCAAAACAGTACTACTATTTTAGTCAAATGGTAACTTCGTAATTGTTTTAAAAATACATAGAAAACTTTTCGGAAACCTGGGCAACATAATATTTTGCATGTGTTTACCAACAAAATATAGCTATAAATTATTATTATATTTGATCCGTAAAAGTTTCTCTCCTCAATTCAAGTTTTAATTGATCATTTTTACCTAAGCTTGAGGTATCATATTTATTGCCAGACTTATTCAAAGCATCAGTGGAAAAAAAACATGGAATAAAATTTACCTTGTCAATAAATTAATTCCTTAAATTTAGAATTCAAAGTAAAGGATAATAAAGGAAAAGGTAAACACACCGAAGCCGGAAAATCACAAAGCAGGTGCACAAAAAGTTACCTGTAAGCAAAAATTTAGCACGCTTTGTCGAGTTTTATTTTGTTTAATTAGGGGCCTTTGTTTATGTATGGAGCCCAATCGGTGAGTTGGGCTTTCTGAAGTTTACCGCCCTTTTGCAGCTGAAAAAGTGGCAAACCCTTGGGATTTTTATTGGCTTTAAAAACATTAACTCTGTTTTAACTTGTGTGTTTCCTTTGTGGAGAATATTAATAAAAAATGAGTTATTCTTAGGCCTGTTTGAATGAATAAAAGAACAGCTTCAAGCAGCATATGTATATTAAAATTTACAATGATGGTAAGATAACCCCGCGTGTCTGTGGATATAAGACACTCAAATGTTTTTGTTTTGAAAAATGTATCTAAAATGGTCTGGTAATTCTGCCCTGCTTAATTTTTATTGTGAACCCACAATGTTGCAAACTGCGCAGTAATAAAGCTAACTAAGTAAAGGAACTTGCGTGTAGTCTGTTGTAGAACTTCTATTGATTTTGTCTAGGCTTTTTTAAAAACTTGCAGACTTGAAAAAATGTACACATAATGTGTATAAGAATGCTTATCCAGTAAAAATGTATGCAGAAATTAATTATGGAGAATATAGTACTTCTTGCTGTTCTAGAGGTTTCGGGGAAATTAGTTTCCTGGTACGCTTTTAGGGCTGTCTTGAAAGGATGTTCTTTTAGAAAGTTGAGAAGCTCGGTATTTTCATCCTCCGTCGAGATCTTCCTCCTACCGGAACCTGGTATTCTCTTAATTTCCCCGTACTCTAAAGCAGTGGCGGCTGGTGAAATTTCTAAGTTGTATATTTCTGTTCCTACTTGCAGGACCCGTACCAAATTTAGGGGATTTAATAGTGAGCCCACTGGGAATGTTTTGGTAAAGAAAAATAACATTTTGTAATTTGCGAAAAAAAGTTAAATTTTTGGTGTGCCCCTCCTGGGAAAAAAATGAATACGTCTAGGTATTTTATATGTTCTTTTTTATAAACAAATTTTACATCATTTTGTCGACAGTTTTTAAATTTTGAGATAAACAAATGTGGTAGTAGAAAGTTATAGTCATTTCAATTTTTTTAAGCCTAAAATAAAATTTAAGAAAAACACACGGCGGCAAGTTATTATTTTTACGATTCCAACAACCAGATTTCCAAAAAAATTTCACTTTTTTTGGGTTAAAAGAAATGGTTGTGACTGATCCACAAATTATTGGTAGCATGTTCTGCTTAATATCTTACAATCCGATCGAAGCTTATGACAGTATTGTTAAACCGCAAAAAGCTGATTTATAATTAAAAGAATTATGACAAAAGTATATTAAATAGAAAGATTATTCCATGGATTCCTACTTTATAACGGCAGTGTATAATTTATTCTATTGAACATTTACCAATACTAAGTATTTTGTGCCTATGTGTTACACGTCCTAAAATAACCGAAGCATAAAACTTTCCTTTAGTACTAGTAATTATTACACGAAGTTATGCCAGAATTTCCGTATATCTGGATATATGACCTTACCGCAGGATGTCGCTCATGCATAAGTAATGCGATAAACAGAGTTAGGTCAATCAGAAAATAAATTTAATCCACGCATAACCCAAATGGTTTAACAATGGCCTAAAATCAGTGCAAATGGAGGCACGATTATTACTAAAGAGTTGTTGCAGTCTTCAGAAAGTCAACAGAAATTTGTGATAAACAAGTTCGCTATTTTATTTGTATTAAGATTATATTTTAGTTTTTGTATATTTTATTTGGATCCAGACTAATAACAGATCCCTAGTTTTTTTTTAATGGAAGTTTTCCAAAATTCCGTCATATATCTTAATTCATATTCATCAGAATAACTCAGATACTGAACCATAAGTGCATAAGCAAATATTACGTCAGCACAATCCGAGTTATTGGATTATTTTTCAGTGTTGTACAGCCTCTAGGCTTTTCTTGGATATCACAGAGTTTTAAATTACAATTGCTTGATAAAAAAAATACACGTCAAGAATGACGGATCCAATTGTCGGAGCCAATAGCTGCCTTCTTAGGAGCTATTAAAAACAAACAAAAACAAATTAAATGACTAGTAAATTTGCAGAATGCTAGAAGGAGCCCCCAAAAATTAAGCAGAGACCCCGAATTGGTATCTCTCGAAACTTCTGTCCCTCGGTAGAAAAGGTATTCGAATCAGTGTTGGTCTATTAACAGGAAATCTTAAGCAGCATCTCTGTGGAATCTGGATCGGTGATGATTCTGAATGGAGTTGGCACCTGGAGGAGAAACTTGTTTTCACATTCTTAGCAAGTATCCCGCGCCCACTAGGCTAATAAGAAATCATTGTTGAAATGCAGTAACATCCAGTGGCGTGCAATGCCATTTAAAACAGGGTAAGCAAAAATTGTATTCAAGTCAAAAAATTACCTTTTTAGCATTCACGTACATAAATGTCACGTTTTGTCACCAACGTCTCGATTAGGAGTCAGTAAAACAACGTGGCTGAAGAATAGCGAAATTATTTATAATAGACCATCTTAAAAAAACATTTAATTATTTTAAAACATAAAAATTAGTTTTTCGTTTTAGATCCTGCAAAAGGCCGCTCTCCAGAGAGATCATTGTTAATTCGCTTAAGCGTCTCTGTCCCTGTGTGTTTCGTCAATACCTATGAATTCTTTTTAATCCAGAAAAAGATCGTTCTGCAGACGCGCTGCTAGCCGGAACAGTTAAAATTAATTTCCCTAAAGTCATCAGTTCAGGTTGGTTGGTTCACTGATCTTCTTGTCCCCGCAAGATCTAATGACTTTTTGAGGTATCATAATAACCATTTAGTCCTGCAAACTCTGAAGAAGAATATAACATTGTAGTTCATTTTTCAGTCGGTCAAAATCAAATTTTTGGCTCTACTTCGATTTCAACTTCATAAGAGAATATTTATAATTCTCATTATTTACAGTAGGTTATACCCTTTTAAAACATCTTAATTATGTTGCAGAATGAGTTTAATAATTCTGAAAAGTACGATAAAGCATCAACCTTGGCAACAGTGGAGTTATAATGCTGGTGATGGCTGACAGACGGTCTCGCCTTTTGGGTCGCGTGTATATGTTGCATCTCTTTCTATCCTACAGACTCTCCTGCTTCTATTCGAATAAAAGCACTGCTTTTGCTTTGCCATAAGAGCATAATATGAAGCAAGCTGTGTGCTTTCAAGACGGTCTTGTGGCATGCTTATACAGCGATCTAACTTACGATTAATAGTACAAGAAAGGCGTTATGTGGGAGTGGGAATGATATACGACTAAATTTTTGGTCCTCTATTAATTTATAGAATAATAGCAGCCAAAGCTAGATATTACACGGATAAAAATTTAAATACATTAAAAAAATATATATAATTTTGGACCGTTTATTCTTAGGGTAGGCAGTGCTTTTTTGCCTACATTGTATGTACTCTACTGGTAACATCCGAACACATTAAGCAGGTTCATCCAAACAGGGTATTAAAATTCACAAAGGCGATTGACCCCACTTATCTACCTAGGTTTACTCTAGACTCTTGAGTTAACCTAGGTAGATAAGGTAATTTGCGATTTGCTCCTATTCCAAATGATTTTCATCTTTGAACGAGTTGCTGTAATGAACTTTGTTCTATTATTGTCGAAACTACGTACTAAAATTTCCCTTTTCTTTATAAATTCGCTAAAAAGCTCAGAAATAAATACATAGTATAAAACTTAGTTGTCTTATTCTTACACTTGTCAGTTTAAAACTTTTGGTTGTCAAATTAGACCGGACTAGCGTTGGAGAATCTGGCTGTTAATTTTTATGGAACGTTAGAAGTGCTCAATATAAAAATAAAAATGCTCGCAACGCCGCATATGAAAAAATTTTGGTTTGGTTTTTCTGCAGTATACAATGTAATTCTTTACCTAACGCATGATATAAAATATTTATTCCACAAAAATTTACATTTTTTGATATTCCATTTTTAAACAGACATTAATATGCATAAAGAAGCAACTTCGCCTACAAAAATCTTGCACAGTTACTTCAAATGTGTAAACATGAAATTATGAAATTTTATGTTACACGTAGGTACTTGCAATCAAGCACTTGTGCAAGCAAAACTTGCATAATGTAAACGCACCAAAACAGATAGATCACCAACAATGCTGCGATGCGCGATGAAGTTTTCTTCTGGGAACTAGGTGATAACCTGTTTCCACCGCAAAGCATGTCGACACAGCGCGATTGTTATAATTCCTGCGCCCATGGTCTGGCACTTTGATTTACGAACCACTGACAAATCGAATGTCGAAGTCGTTTTTTTGGGTAGAATAAATTATCACAGGTGATATCGCTCCCCAAATGAGGAAAATATTCCAGATTAGGTCTTATTTGGGAAACATAGAGAGTATATTAGTTGGAAAAGGAGAAATATTTTGTGACACGGAAGAGAAACCCGAACTTATTAGCACCTGATGAGATCATTAAAGTAATGTTTTTGTTTATGTACGAAAACGTGGTGAATATTAGACATACTGTGTAGAAGATTTATCATTACCGAACCATACTAAAAACAAGTTTTAGCTAAATGAAAACCGACACGTTTTTATTTATACCGCTTAATTAATTTTCCGTAATGAATAATTTTCGGTCTCAAAATTAAATATTTTGTCAGAATAATGTAGTAAGGCCGATGATCAACGATGATTTATTACGGCATTATACGCATGATATTTACAAGTTTTATTAATTTTGTCGCGGATATTATTTTAAATAAATATTAAATATGGCTAAAATTTGTCATTAATCATTTTAATTATACATTTAGAGGTGATATATTTTCAACTGAATGACAGTGTACATCACACATACTTATGGAATTATTGGATTTCGTTACAAGTTTGATTCTAGTTATTATTTTGCGATGATGGCACATTTACTAAAACTGCGTTACTAAAAATGATTAATTTTCAGGTTATAAATTATTATTAATAATATGATAAAAAATCACAAACCTACCTAGCGTGACTTCGTGATCAGAGGTTATTTTAAAAAATAATGAATTTATTAAGGACATGATTACACAAAGAAATAATTACTTAAACATTAATATAAAAATTCTAAAATTAGACGTCGCGCGTCGGCGTCGTCACGGATGTGGGGAAATAGAAAAGTATATAATCATAGAAAATAAAAATATTAAGTAACTTCTGAGCAAATTGTTTTATATGTGCAACTAGTGTGGAAGGTGGCTTATAATAGAGAGTGTAAATGTTGGTGAGCCAGCTCACGCCTTGAAAAATCCCTCTTCCTCTAACATTATAAAATCATTATGAAATTAGGGCTGCCAAGTGGTTACGGCATGGCGGCGAGGTCTGACACCTCATGATCATAATAAAACGGTAGTACTATTTGATACCGACATTTTGATTAGAAAAAACTGATTTAAAAAATTGTTGAATCTTATAATAAAAATTTCAAGTCTTCCTTCAGTTTTCACTGCGGTACCAGTCAAAGATTACTTGTACAAATAAACGGGACCAGTGTATCTGGTAAGGTGTTTTCTCATTGCGGCGGTACCAGGCACATTTAACTGGTAGGTACGACTTTCTTAAAAATTATTTTTGAAGACTAGCAATAACTATCAGTATTTATTTTGGCTTGTTTTTCTTAAGGGTAGTACCAAAAATAAAGATCTTTATTCGCAAACGAACAAACGAAAGGATTCAAACAAAATATGTCGTTTAGGATTAACATATTAATTGAAAAACTAGATACCTATGTGTTACACTTTCAGAAAACTAATATAACATTTAATATAGTTTTGCTATATTACGTACTATGTTTTTCGTTAAAGCATTACATTAGAGGTTTTTTTTATCACAATCAGCGCAGTAGCTTGATTCTTTGGTAACTTTTTTGTCTGCTTCTTTACTAGATAATGTAGTTCATAGCTTTTGGTAACAACGTACGCAGTTTCTACGCCATTTTCTCCCTGGACGCTGCTCAAAAGCAAATGTATGTATCTTTTTTGGTTTACAAGCTGAAGTTAGATTTTGTGGTTCACTACTTTGTTCTACTAATGCAAATGCTAACTGATCTTTAAACTGTGGCATGCTAAGAATCTGATTGTCTTTATTAATTTGATTGTAGAGTACATGAGAGTTAACAATTGTAGTTCCTAACAATAATTCAAACGCCGTCTATTTGTACCATTTTAGTCCCTTTCGTAAGGCTCGTTAGAAAAACCCCTGAACTGCCATTTCGTTAACATATTTTTAATGTTCATCGGGTATGACAAGGAACAAAGAACGACATTAAAAGAAAATAAGAATAGTAGCGCATGTAAATGGCAAGATGTTAAAAGTTTTCTTTTTCAGTTTCCCGGCACACAAAACAATCACAAACAGAATTCGAAATACCATTTTCCCTAATGTCGTCGGGATTTACATAGCACACATATTTCTCGTTTAAACCACGGTCATATCTCCTCCTCGAAGCCAAATCCGTGGAAAATACACCGCAAGCGTCGTCTGTATAAACAGCAAGTCGAATATTTACTGCAGATTAAAATGCTCCGAACCAAAAACAAAATAAAAGACAAGATAAAAGTGGGTATACTCCAGTGATATAAGCCAAAACGAAACGAGGGATGATATGAAGAATTAACTTAAACGGTCCCTGGCGGACCCTTATACAGCCGTAGGCGGCCAAAAACACGGTACAACCTATCTTTTGCTACTTAAAACATGATTTTGTGCGGTAAAACGTATTTAACCTGTCCGAAGTAAGGATTACCCTTATTTAGTTAATGTGCTTTTCGGTCGAGATTTAAAAGTGAGGTACAACGTGGCAATTTTATATTGTTCTTGGGTAAATTGCGGTTGGGTTGTTTTGTAATGTGAGATTTTAGGGATCTCCGTTATTGCTTCCTTAATTCCTTCAGGTACAATTAAAATGATTTTATACCTTTATGTAACTACTAGCGTTGTGGGCAAAGTTAGATAATGAGAATAGGGTCGAAGTATATGAAAAAGATAAACATTTCAGGAACTATGAAAATCAAATATACGAAGAAAACAGACGTACAGTTATTTAATTATAAAACGCCTAAATTAATAAAATGAAAAAAGGGGAATTGAAATAGACAATGAATAAGTTCGAAGTGGAGTGGACAGTAATAGCACATTGAAGGTGTTCAACTGTCTTCGGTACATATGATTCTTTGTTCCATATAAAGTTCTTGCCATTAGCCTAACTAGGGGCCCAGGGGGAGGGGGCGTGCCATTCAGCTTGTCGTTGGCCCCCTGCCTCAATACTTCACGCAAAGAAAGAGTGTTTGCTTATTTCACTCATAAACATTTACAATAAAATGATATCAAAATCTCTCAAATTCCATTAAACATGCTTAAATGTTTTTTTTTGTTGGCAGTGGTTAAATTTATTTATGTATTTTTCTAATAATTATAAATTAATTGAAATTAATAGAAATGTTACCTATAAGTTGTACATTGTATATTTTTTAATAATAAACGAAAAAACTAATTTTACCATTTTTTGATAGTTACCAGTATAGCTACATTACTAGCATTGTAAACAAAGCATCGCGTCAGCCCAGTAGAGCAGTCAGGTTGGGTTGGGGATTTTTTATTAGGAGGGAGGGGTTCAAGAGAAAATAAAAGTCCATTATAAAAGTATCATTGAAACACATTGAACGTAATAAAATATTGACAATGTTACAATTGTAGAAGGTACTGATGCCAATTTTATTTTCTTCTCTGTTAATCTTTATAATATAAAAGAAGAAACTGACTGACTAACTGATTGACTGAGGTATCAACGCACAGCCCACACCGCTGAGTCTAGCAACATGAAATTTTGCACAGAGATTTCTTATATAACATAGGCATCTACTAAGGAATGGTTTTTCAAAATTCAACCACTAAGGGGATGAAATAGGGGTTCAAACTTTGTATTGAAAAAATACTAGATGGTCCTATTAAGTCTAAACTTCATTGAAGTGCTCAAAAAATAAATAGTTATAAACGTGTTTTACAGTTTTTAATAATCAACCCCTAAGGGGGTAAATAGGAGGTTTGAAGGTTGTAATGGAATAAAATTGTTATACGGTTCTATTACCTTGAAACTACGTGAAAATATACCACCTATATCACACGGACGAAGTCGCAGGCGGAAGCAAGTTGTTTATACAACCTGTTAACTCGTTAACCCGTCTTATAATAATTGTGGGTTTTACCATCAAAACGCCCCTCGCTGCATCACTGCGTCAGTCGGGAGGGAACAGGTATAGAAAAACAAAATATGTCTTGACTGTGATTGGTACTGTGTAATTGTGGTCCCTACTGCCCCCCCCCCCCCCTAAGAAACCTGTCATAGTTATGCCAGTGCTACGGAATAAGGTAAAATAATGAGGCACAAGGTGGTAATATTATATTGTTCTAGGGTTTTGGGGTAAATTGCGGTTGGGTTGTTTTGTAATGTGAGATTTTCAGCATCTCCGTTATTACTCTTTAATTGCTTCAGTTGTAATTATAATTAGATTATGACTTTATATTACTACCAGCGTTGCGGGCGAAGGTAGATAATGAGAACAGAGTAAAACTAGTAAAAATTTAACATTTCAATAAAATATACGTGGACAGACCACATGCTAATTCGAGCTCGGAGAAGCATAATATAGCACGGAGAGGAGTTGGTTTAGTGGTTATTATTGGTTTAGTTTTTATTTTATAAGGCATCTTCCTTCAGGGAGTTAGAGAGCTTTATATTCTCACACATATTCTTTATACCGGGTGTTTCATAAGTAGAAGTCAACAATCCAGAGGCGTATTCTGTGGCCAAAAATAAGGTTCTATTGTTATAAAAACCTGGGATCTTAGGACAGTCGTTGTCGAGCTACAGGGTGCCAAAAATTAAAAAAGAAACAGTTTTTAATTTTTTATTTCTAAGCCGCTTGAGGTAATGTAACCAAATTCGGTGTACATATTTAATATGTCAGCGGGTATAAAACAGAAAATTACCAGCTTTATAAACTTACCGGTGGCGGAGGTGTGGGTATCATCGATCATTATTTATCCAAAAGAAATATATCACCCTGTATAATATTACAGACAAAATCAGTCTTCATATGCGCTATTGTATTATCTTCATTTTTTGTTTCTTTACACTTTTTTGTATTCCAAACCGATTAGCGACAAAATTGATTTTGCATTTTTACGATAGCACATTACTTAAAATAATAACGAAATAACTAATTAATAATGGAATTTTGTTACTATATTTTTGATTATAGTAATTATTGAAAACGGTCACCTTCAGCCAAAATGCATGCTTCAGATCTTCTTAAAATTGAATCTCGAACACGTGCAAAAATGCGAGGAGTAGTTCTTATGGCATCACAACCAGCTATAATACGTTGACGTAAGTGCTCCTCGGAGTCAATGGGAACCTTATAAGTATTATTTATTGAGATGTCCCCATACAACAAAATCAAGAGGGTTAATATCTGGTGATCTGGGTGGCCAGGGTTGACCTGGTACTTGAACGGCTCGTCCAATCACGTTATTACCGAATCTTTCATTTGTGAAAATTCACAAGCAGTCAAATTAAAATGTGGGGAAGCCCCATCGTGCCTAAACCACATTCTTTCTCTTAGCGCATAGGGAACATCTTCTAGTAGTTCAGGTATTAAAATGTTTTCAAGAAAATGTCGGTAGACCACATGGATGGATCTAATTTTTAGTCATAGATCTTTAAAAAAATAATAATTTAGTACAATTAATGTGATTCATGTTCAAAATTTTGTTTTCTAATCAGGATATATAAAAGCTTTATGTATGTAAGGGAAATATATGTAAAAAGTTGCCTAGGCGGTTTGATGTATGATTAAAGTTTTTTGAAGGGTTTTAAGCCTTAATGAAGACGTGGCTTCTTATTTATGGATTTTTCACGGGACGCCGCCTTTGGAGGTATCACTTGAAAAAAATGGGAACTTTGATGATGACCACTGTAGATTCTGTCACGAAGTTGGCGAAACTGCCGAGCAACTGGTCTGCGAATGCAGTAAGTTGTTAAAAGTTGTAATATGTTGAGAGATCTGATGCCCAACGATATAACGGAAGTGCGCCTCCAGAAAAATTATAAATTTTGCAAAAAGTCTAGGAATTGATGGGTTAATAAAGGGCATTTAAAAAGATCTTGTTCGATCGAAGTGATGTAGGAATAATTTAATCCAAATTGTCGACCTCTTTTCAGTACAATACAATAAAACATAGTCAATTTTCATCCTGATAAGTTTAATACAAACACTGGTTCTCAAAATTACTAAACGAGGTTTAAAAATTTAAATGCTTACTGATCTTGAAGTATTTCTAAAATTTGTCAAAGCTAGTTTTTATCATTATAAGTTATACTCAAATAGCCTGTTGCTCAATTTCTGGAGTGACTTGCTTGTGCAACTGGATGAGGGTCATACACAAAAATAGAAACGTTTAAAATAAATCATGTTAGAATATGTACATGGGTATCTCGTACCAGCCAAAGCAACCAAATAATACAAATACTAGTTACATTTTATTAAAATCATCAGTAAAAGCCAAGTATACGGTAGTTACTATAACACACCTGAGTATAAGAAGTTACACATAGTTTTATTTGTTGTCTTTTGGGGGATCCTTCGGCGTCTTTGGGGGATCCTTCGTTATCTTTGGGGGATCCTTTGCTGTTTCGGCTGCTTTCTTTTTTGCTGTTTCAAGTCCCGATTTTGCTAGTTTGGCACCTGTTGATGAGAGGTTCTTAAACATTTTTATAGCCTCAAGCTGCTGGGGTGTAGCCTTTTGCGTGTAATCGTGGTATTGTTTCACAATTTCATTTTTACCCACCGTCACTAGTTTGCAAGTAGTATGAGCCGCTATGACGGCAACCATTTTTGTAATTTCAAATGCAGCCACGGCCACAATGAGAAATTTGTCCTTTGACATGACTTGAGAATTTTTACATTTTTATTTTGATACATTAATGTCAAGATGTGACAGTTTAAATGTTTTGACAAGTATAGTGCAACCATCTCGGTACCAAACCTAGGTATGTCTGTTTTTGATTTATATACCATTCTAACGGGTGGCTTAAAATCATCTGTGTTAAAGTGTGTTAATAAAATATTAACAAAAGTATCTTGTTACATATTTTTTATTCGATTGTTAGCTTTCTAAAACATATTTTATTTGAAACTAGAGAGTAGAACATTAATGTTTAATTTAAATTTTAATTGTCCGTTATGCCACTAACACCGGCACCGGGTGTCTTGGTTGTATGTGCTGCCTATATAAAATTTAGCAGTTTTACTGTAGTAAGATCTGTTCTTGTATTACAGTAGTGTCGATGGATAGCGTTCACACATATTCTGCATCGCTTCTGTTTTAGAAAAAGTATTGAATATGCGAGATTGCCTGCCTAATGGTTACGTCAGTCTGATGATCCCCAACAAGAATACAATCTTACTTACTGTATACCAGGCCCGGGGATTTCCACTAGTTCTTGAATGTCCCGTACTGCAAGAGCAGAACACTGCCTTCTTGTCCGTTATGTGTCACAAATTAATTATTAATGTTTAATATTAGGCTAATTACTTATATAGTTATCAGTACCGTGGCTGGCTCTAATTTTAACCCTACCAGCCTACCCCCCCCCCCCGCATGCCCTAATTATATTTAAATCAAATATCAATAAGACCTCCGAGTGTATCGAGCCAAAGGAAATATCACCAAAATGTTCAAACTGTGGCGATGCATTCTGCAGACTACAGTGGATGCGTGGCAGCAAAAGAACTATAGAAAAGACGAAATAATGCAAGAAAAACACAAAATGGACAACCCAAAAGTTTCACATACTTGCACAAATACTTGCAAAATGGTATCCTATGCACAGGCAGCAAAAGGCCCTAAATCTTAACCTACATCAGTCCCGAATGAGCAAGAGTTACTGATGCTAAAATGTTACAAAATATGATAAACCTAATGAATAAACTTTCAGAGAGGTTACATATACTCACTGACATTAAATTCGATCCATCCAAAATTTTGATCCAATTTAATGTATGATAACTTTTTTTCCGTAGTCCCATTTAAATGATTTTTCTTCTAAATTGTAGATAAATGCAATGGTTATAATTAATTTCTCTCAATTTTCTAAATCAGAGTATAAATGTTGCATTGCACAGGAAAATAAAACTATGTCTTTTACCTAAGTTAGTACCTCCATTTTTCGATGATTGCAACAAACAGAGATTCCAGGAATTTATGCAACTTCATCGCAAAAAGCAATTATAAAAATTTTTTGCTTGGAGCATACACATTCCACATACTATGCTAATAATAAATAAATCTCATTTGGTATCTGAACAAGAAGTTATGAAATCCCGTCAAAAACATAAATGTACACAAATAGGCCAAGTTCTCGTTAGGACTGTGTGTTTTGTTATCTGAAAAAAATAACAAAAATGTAAAAATTATGTCCCAAGTACCTTGCCTACACGTTATTAGCAGTGTTTTGATAAGCACAGAAAAATATTGTGGGAATTGATAAATTTACAGACCAAAGCAATATTGAGGCCCTTGAAAACGCCAAGTTTGGTCTGTAAATTTATGAATTCACACAATATATTTCTGTGCTTAACAAAACACTGCTACTAACGTGTAGGCAAGGAACTTAGCATAATTTGTATATTTCAGTTATTTTTTTTTCAGATGAAACACAGAGTCCTGACGAGAATTTGGACTGTATTTTTACATATATGTTTTTGGTGGGATCTTATATACAGGGCAACGCTGTTTGAGAAAAATTTAATACTGTTTTATTTTTATAGATTAATATTGATTATAATTTTAATCAAAGTAGTTTCTTTTCTGCATTGTTATAAATATTTTTATTAATATTACTTAATACATTAGGTACCTAGTTTTTTTCAAAAATGAAAAGCATTATGTTGTTTTCTAATGTATTTAAAAATTTAAGTTTTATAATAAAAAAAATAAAAAGGTATCCTTTAGCCTATTTTATTTGACTTATGCGGTAAAAAAACTATATAGACTGTAATCTTTTTTTAAATTTTAGTCCAAGTTTAAACCACATTACAATTGTGTGTGTGTGTGTGTGTGTGTGTGTGTGTGTGTGTTATATTGTAGAATATCTATTAAAGCATCGTCATAACCCGACAAGATTGGTCTAAGGTTATTATTTATTATTATTCTTGTAGTAATAATTGTTGAAATGTCACTACAAATCTTAAATCACGTCTCCTGTAAAATTTGGGAAAATAAGATAGGTATGTCAGTTTGTGAGAAAGGGGACGATATATGAGCGTAAGCTGCAATCGTTGTTTGAGGAAAGGTATACCTCAAACAACGCTGCAATCTACCCGATTACAGACTTACAGATTTTTCATGGATATACGGGAGCTACAGTGTACCGCCGCCCGTATCCGAACAGCACTACTTTAGAGGTGGAACTAGGCATACTGCGTGATGGTTTTCCATTGCCCCACAGGTGCCGAACAAATGTTATTTATTTTGCCTATCTTTATGTACTCGTACTTGAATTGGTAATGCTTACAACATAAAAATAATACACTGGTTAAGTCATAGAGAGTGGGCGACTTCCAGAATATTATTTCTTTTGCTCAGACTTACAAATAACAATGATGTTCATATTTATACGTTTTAATTTGTGCTATATTGGTAGGTTAAAAAAACACAGGGAAAGCCCTAAAATGTATATTGCTCCCAGTCTTTTTCTACATGTATTATTGATGGGTCAAATACACAAACTAAAAGCAATTTTCTCTAATGCCTATTTTTTTTTCAGCTATTATGAACTTCGGTGAAGCAGTGAAAATAAACAGATTGCGGGTGCCCGAAATAATAAAACATGGCTCGCGGGCAATTCTCGATTGCGATTTCACCCTCGACGATAGCGAGAGCGACCTTGTAGTCAAATGGTATTTCAACAAATCCTTGGTGTATCAGTGGATTCCGGGTAAGATAAATATTTATTTAGGAGTAGAAACTTATTATTGGAAGTGCTAATTACATTTCCTAAAATTTACCTTTATGAATTAGGGTCCGTAGTAAAGCCTCTAGGGTTAGCTGAGTAAACTGGGGTAAATATGGCATAGAGCAAGAGTAACGCAGTTTTAGGTGGACATAAAATAGTTTAATTTCGTTGTGACTAAACAATTAATTTCCATTTTACAATGAGAAAGAGACGAATTGAATAATATGCCTTGTGATTAACACACTTTTTGCATATGTTACATACAACATTTTTTCTCCGACCGTTATAGAAAAAATTTTAAAATAATTATAGGGTAAACTGAAGAGATATTTATGACTAACCGTGGAAAGCTAGGCGTTGTACTGAAAAATAAGATAATTATTATGCCTGGATAATTAAATTTCTAACGATATTATACATATTTGCGTTGCTATTAGCAACCTTGCCAGCACTGTGTTAGGTGTTTTCAGTGACCTTTACCAGTGGATTATTTAATAATAACCAAATTTTTAGAGCATGAAATAAAATACCATAAAAGGCGTTACATGTCGTCCAGTGGAACGTATCATAAAGTGAAACTTAACATAAAAATCACTTTTGATCCTAGAAATTGTGGTACTAATAAATATAAAACTAACCAGCTAACCCGGTATCAATATTTAGCATAGAGAAGATTTTATAACTTCTTTAAGTATTCTATGTGGTGATAATATCAAAAATGCACCACCCTGTTGCCTAGCTTGGAAAAGATTTGAATAATTAAATTATATACATTAGATGGTACATATTTAACACCATTTTAAGCCCTATTTTATATAAGTATAGAGATAAAACTTGACATAGGTAAAGTTCAGAGTTTTCAAATTTTAATTTACCAAAAATTGTGCAAGTAAGGTGCAAAAACACATTGCGTATTAAATTGTAACAATAAAGTTTTAAATGTCAGAAAATGTATGCTACCTTCACTTGGTATGAAAAGGTTAAAAGAGTAATGTGTTTGAAAAATTAATATTTTTTTTTTGGAACTTTTTTGGCATAATTGGAAAATTAACATAATCTTAAAACTCTGAAATTTACCTATGTCAAGTTTTATCCTTATACCTCTGATAGACTGGAGCCTCACATGGGGTTAACAATTTAACATGTATGATCCGCTTTAAAAAACGCATTGTATACACAGGGTGTTAAGAAATTAACTGCATATATGGAAACCGGTAAATCCTAGTATGGATGCAGATTGGAAATAGGCATAAATGACACTTCGCAATCATAAGCTGGAAATCGTTTCCAAAAAAAAACATTTTTAAAGGGTGCGCACGACTGGTAGTAAACCCATGATAATTTAAAAAAGCAAGCAATGTTACTACTCGCTGTAGTGTTGCCAACTATCTCAGCAATAATCATATGTAACAAGTTTGAATAAATAATATTTTTGTTACCTTCAAAGGCAGAAATCCTACTGACTCTTTCAAAACATCAATTTCAAAAAATTTAAATACATTACACACATTAAACAATACTTAGAACAGCTGGTAAAACCAAGGGTATAATAATTACGCTCAACTAAACACCCAGAACCGTTGTGTTTTACTAAATTATAACGTGCACACAACATTAGGCGTGCACAATATTTTACTAATACTAATAGCACTATTAAAGGGTTGAAAACTATTTTTTTTCTAAGTAATAAATATAATGTTTTCAAAAACTTCACACGGCATTACGAGAGGCGTTACTAACTTCATTCTGTCGCCTATAGTAAGCAGGTGCTTTGCAAGAACGTAATAGGACCTATGGCGACCAATCAGGTGGAAGCACGGTGGCCGATTAAAAGGCAACAATCTCCTCATTTTTATTATTTGCATTTTATTTATTAGCACTCGCCATTTTGTTAAAAAATTGATAAATTTTTTGTTTTTGAAAAACGTCCCCTAAATAAACTGTCCTAAAGTCGAGCTGTATCTAAATTTATAAATGCACCCGAAAACGCTACATAACACTTAAACAGTTTTAGTGTTAGTTTAATTAAGTTAACCAATAAAATTTTTGACATGTTTTTAACAACAAACAAAATTAAAACACATATTATATCATATCTGGTTAAATCGATATTTAGTAATAACAATGCTCTTTAGCACATTTTGTATTTAGCAGAATGATGTTGTTTTTTTGATAAGATTTCCTGCTGTAATCAAAAAATTTTGGTTATGATACTGTCTAGTTGTGCTCAATTAGTGTGACAGTAAATTATGTAAATCTCTAGTGCGACTACCTAGATGGATATGTTGCCTTTTGATTTTTGACCTTTTTCTAAAGGTAGAAAATTTAAGCAAGTACGAATAATGCTTATCTCATTAATAATGTAATGTAGGGTAAGTTATAATTCTTTGTGTTAACCAGTGGCGGTTAGTGAAACTTCAAAGTTGTATATCTCTGTTCCTACTTACAGGACCCGTACCAAATTTAGGGGTTTTAATAGTGAGCCCACTGGGAATGTTTTGGTAAAGAAAGAACATTTTGTAATTTGCGGCAAAAAGTTAAATTTTTGGTGCGACCCTCCCAAGAAAAAAATGAACACGTCTAGGTATTTGCTTTCTTTTTTTCTATACAAATTTTACATCATTTTTTCGACAGGTTTTACATTTTGAGAGAAAAAAATGTGTTAGGAGAAATATATATATATATAGAAATATAGTCATTTGAATTTTTTGTAAAATTATATTTTAGGCTTAAAAAATTCAAATGACTATAACTTTCTACTAACACATTGTTAGTTAGTTAGTTAAATTTTGAGAGAAAAAAATGTGTTAGGAGAAATATATATATAGAAATATAGTCATTTGAATTTTTTGTAAAATTATATTTTAGGCTTAAAAAATTCAAATGACTATAACTTTCTACTAACACATTGTTTTCTCTCAAAATTTAAAAGCTGTCGACAAAATGATGTCAAATTTGTTTAGAAAAAAAAAGAAATCAAATACCTAGACGTGTTAATTTTTTTCTTGGGAGGGGCGCACCAAAAATTGAACTTTTTTTCGCAAATTATAAAATGTTTTTTTTTTTACCAAAACATTCCCAGTGGGCTCAATATTAAAACCCCTAAATTTGGTACGGGTCCTGTAAGTAGGTATGAACAGAGATAAACAACTTTGAAATTTCACCAACCGCCACTGGTGTTAACGGTATAACATCAGCCTGTTTCTTTCCGGTTACAATTCCAGTCGATGTCACAAGGGTATGGTTCATATTTTCCCATATTAAGTAAAGAAATTGCTATTAAATTAAAGAATACATTTAAGTAAAATGCGTCTTTGGAATTAAAAATACCTTGGATTATTTCCGATTTTCACTAACTCGGATAAAAAAAATTAGATGTCAAGATAATATTTGTTGGGTATTGTTGACATGCGTACATGTCTTTATGAAACTGCTCGTTTATATTCATATGATAAATAAAGCAGTTCTACCTAAAAGGTTGTTTTATTAACATCTACAATACTAGAATATTTAGGTTTGGCGACACCGCGGCTGGATCGCTTGTTTCCCCTTTACAATACTATAGAGCTCATGACGTCTGGCCCTTAAGAAGCGTCGAATATGGACTGGTTTAGGTTATTTTTAGTGTTCCTTGTCAAAATTTGCAATCTGGAACACATCTGGAATCACTTCGGTGTTCGTCCGTTCATCCGTCCGTCACAGGCGATTTTCTCTGAAACAATTCGACGTAAAAATTTAAAATTAACAAAGAGATAGAATGTGGTGGCCCAATTATAGACGTGAAGTACATAAAGTTAAATTTTGATTCTGGGGGTTTATTTCAGGTGCTAAATTGGGAAATGGAAAAAAATTCCAAGGGCATCAGTAAGGTGTCAAATCAAAGCTTATTGATGCACGAATTCAACAATATATACAATGCTTTTTTTATGCATTTTTTTAAACAATTTTCGGGAAAAACGCTTAGAAATTCCTCTCCCCCACCCTTATCACCAAAAGGATCGCTCAGAAAATTCTAAAAAAATCACGAACATTAAGAATTGGGTGTAGATTGAGCCAAAATTTTCGGGATTGGAAAATTCTAGCGCGGTCAATTGTTATAAACAATTTCATTGTTTATTTCCTTTTAACTGCTGAACTTAGCTGCTGGTCTTAGAGAAAAATTTTTTGAAAAAAAAAATATCTCTCACAAGGAACAAAGTTTGTTCAGTTTGGGTTGGGTTTCCCAACAGTTTTAATTTGGCTCAGTCGAAACGCTCTCCCCACTCAGCTCCGCGTATACGCGATGTGATACGGCATTGGTGCCATCGACGGCGGGTAGGGCAGCAGACGAGCGGATATCGGCCGACCGAGGTTTGCTCAAGTTAAGTAGGGGGCTGATGGCACGGAACACTAATTGTACCATAGCTAGCACTTGACCGAGTTTTCTTAAAATTCTTTATTACTTACGTTAAACCTCTTTATAAACAAAATAATCATGATATGTCAGTCTCGTGCTTCTCCCAATTACGACTTGGAACAACAGTAATAAATTTTCTCTTCAAAGAAAAAGTCTTCGTAATTTCTTTTATTACTCTGGCTTAAGGGATTACGGCCGAAGATCTGTTCTTAATAAAATTATTCACGTCAGTGACGTACTATATAAAAACTGTTAAAAGTGTATATGAAGGCAACATCATGTCCTCAGGTTAAGATGAGTTTCATAGCGTTTAATCTCTGTTATACCACGCCACAAGCTGTGTCAAATCTGAGTATTTGTACTATTTTTTTTCAAAAACAATTTGTCTTACTTGCAATATCCCTCCGTCAGTATAGTGCACGTACATATATATTTATATTCTTTCTGTATAGACAATTTTATTTCTGATATGTCCACCCTATTATATGGTTATATCCAATTAAGGCAAAAAATGTTTGTTTCGTGGCGTTTAGCTTTGTGTCTATAATTACAAAACTGAAAATATTAATCTTGAGATCGGTATTTTAGTATAATTTTGTCAGTGTCGCCACAGCGAAGAAATTTTATGATAGTCTTACTAAGCAAGACATTGTTGTGAGAATCGAAATAAAATTAATTAAAAAATTGTGTTTAGATACAGATACCCATATAAAAAGCAAAAACACCAATTCAACTGCCGGCCTTAATTGCAAAGTATCAAATTATCATTGCCTTAAAAAGCAAGTATTTTTTCCAGGTACAAAAAAGCGGCCACAAAGTTTAGGAGTGTTAAGAGATCGAGTTGATCTTGAATACCAAGCCAGCGTAGATGCAAATAGTATTCACAGAGCTCTATACATCCTAAAGACAGGCCCCGACTTGTCTGGAAATTACACCTGTTCTGTATCAACATTAGAGAGTGAAGATGTGAAAACAAAAAGCATGTTGGTTTTAGGTAAGTACTTTCAATGGATTTAGTTCTTTTATATTTAATTGAAACTACCGCTATATCATTATAGTAAAGCAAAATTGTTGAATATTTAAAAATTTCATATACATATCTATTTGTTACTATTAGAAATGTTAATAATGAAGCAAACACTTAACTTAAAATTCAGTAAGGTTTTTCAGCCATTACCCAGTATCAAGGAACTAAACTAAAAATTATAAAATGTCTGCTGAGTCTTTTTTTTTAAAGCCTATCGTCTTTTGTAACTCCTTTATGGGCGGTAAATTGTGCCGCAGTAGTAATGAGCAGTATTTGTTTGTCAGTCCGTACCAAATTTAAGGGTTTTAATAGTGAGACCCCTTCGAAATTTCCTAGTCATATACGAGGTCTGTCAGAAAATATAAATTTTACCCTCCAGTAAAATACTTTTATTTTCGATAATATCGAAAACTTTTATGAAGAAAATTTATTTAGAATTGTAAACTAATTTCTAATACTAAACTGTTGTCTCTTTATTCATTAAAAATTTGATAAAAATAAAAATTGTTGTGATTTTGTACATTTTCCCATTCTCTACCCTACAACAGTGAACACATTGACATAAATGCATTTTTAATTAGCTTGCCATGATATATACATACCTGCCATAAGCGTGAAATATTATTAACTTATTACGTAATTATTACAATATTAGTACTGTGTTCAAGTTGATAATTATTGTAAAATAATTTATTTTGTTTTGTATCAATTATTTTAATGCATCATCAAAATACTGCAAGACAGAGGTTAATAAACGTAAACGTTATCAAATTTTTAATGAATACAGAGATAAAACTCTTTTTTAGAAATTAGTTTACAATTCTAAATAAATTTTCTTCATAAAAGTTTTCGATATTATCAAAAATAAATGTATTTTACTGTAGGGTAAAATTCATATTTTCTGACAGACCTCGTATATGACTAGGAAATTTCGATATATGATGGTTGCATTTTAGGTTTTGGACCATGCGGAACTTTTTATGAAGAATACCTTTTTTTCGTAAAATTAATAATAAAAAAGTTTCCCACATATGCTGCGGACTTAAGCAGACACACACACACTATATATATATATATATATATATATATATATATATATATATATATATATATATATATATATATATATATATAAAGAAAAAATGGACTTTGCTTAAGATTTTTAAATTTTTTTGTTGAAACTGCGTATTTTAAAAACTAACATTAAAAACATAGTTTGCGTTATATAGTATAAACTTTTTTATGACAAGAAAGAAAACTTGCAGCCAATTTTATTGTATCCCTGGCTTAAACTTTTTTAGTGGTAAATATATGAAACTTTAATTGAATTAAATATTATTCTTTTGTCTATTTTAGACAAGAAAGTGTATCTACTACTTGTGTATGGAATATACCAACTCTTTTAAAAATAACCAGCTGTAACTTCTCAGGGAATGAAATTCTTCACAACTTTCTTGTCGAAGAGTTCTTATAAGTTATAAATTTACATAATGATAACTTAACCCAGTGGGCTTTTAACATAATGTGAAAAAAGTAGATATAACAATTTTCCTTTAAAAAGATGGATACGGCAATGATGACCTCAGCGATTATAACATCTATGGGAACATTATTCTTCGCTGCTTTCTTTTGAAGGCATCTCTTACATAATGGCGCGAAAAGGCTTTTACACTTCGCGGATTATTCTAATCACTTAGACATCGTCTGGAAAACATGGAGCGCTGGCAAGGTTGGCAGACTTAGGTACAAGATTAAAGTGCACTTTAAGATACTTCTTTAAAAGAATTTTTGCTGACGATAATGGAATTATGAAATTTAATAGTAGAAGAGCTTGTTTTATTCAAAATAATTTATGTCGGTTAACCGAGGTGTTTTTTCATACCTGGATGAAAATGATTCGGATCGTCAGATTGAGCAATCCCGACGAAAATTTTTACATTTCCAAAAAAACGTATAAAAATGTAGTACATGATTTAAGGGGTTACATACAGTTAGAATTTTCAAAAAATCGATTTTTTTAATTTGATTTTCATAATGATATTCCAGTACACACACAGAAAATTTCAAGGCAATCCGGCGATTATTTTCGAAGTTACACTCATATTTGTAAAGACGTGTCAGAGCGATTGTACGCTATGTAAAGTGCTTTTGAAACTTTAAACGCGTTTTTCTCAAAACTGTGTTTTTAAAGTCGGTGACGGAGATTTCCCGGAAACGGCTGAACCGATCAGTCTCAAATTTTAACACAAGCTTCTTAAGTATATTTTTTACTAATTAATCGAAGGTTTTTTCTCACAGACAAATACATATTTTTATATAAACAGTTTAAAGTCAAAATTTTGGTCAAAAATCGATTTTTTTTTGAGAAGCCGCCATTTTGTCAAAAAATTTTATTTTGCTTATTCCTTCGATTAATTAGAGGTATCGTTGTCACCGCAAGATGCCTTTTTTAAGAGGAACTCCTGGAGATCAGCTATAGCAGCTTTCAAAATTATTATTTTTACAAATACAAAAATCTTAAAATACAATTAAAAGTTACCATAATATGTGTACAAATTTTCACATTAATATATTTAAAAGTCTTCTCAGGAAAAATTCTTGAAAAATCGCTTTTTTTGTCCTCCTAACTGTATATAACCCCTTAAAATATTGTTATCTTCTACAGAATAAAAACTATATTGTGATGTGTATTAGTTAAAAGATTTATTATTTGGGTGTTACGCTACTCTACTGCTAAGGAAAATTAATATTTTACAAAAAAAAAATAAAAGTCACTGGGTTTATTACAAAAAACAAATCCTGAAAAAAGAAATATTCTGTACACTGTCAGTGACTCTTAATTATAAAAAGTATGCCTCTACTCAATCTCTAGTGTAATTCTGTCTAAAACCTAATGTAAATAATTTAAAATAATTTAAAATATACATTTCCAACTCGCAAATTGCTAAAAAATCAAATTTTGTATAGTCGTGTATACAGTGACAATTCAATAACGAAATTAGTTATCTTTTTGTTTTTCCAAATATTGTAATATTTAGGTTGGTTCTCCTATTTTTGCGTCTCTTCCCTGTCGTTTTTGCAGCCGTTATTTTTAGGTGAAATGAAATACTTATACCTTCATACTCGGGCCAGGTTGACGTGTTGAGTTTGCAGTGTAAATTTGCAATAAAATTCGTGGTGGTGAGATAGAGCGACATAACGGCCTATATAGAGCCTCAATATCCACACTGAAGCGTTTAACTGTTTAATTAATTATTTATTTTCTTTAATTTTATCTAGACATTTTTCCGAGCGTGTAAAATAGTCAGCGTGTTAAAACGTTGAAGAGAAAACAATATAATTAATCTTTTTTGTATGAACAATATTAAAAGAAAACATCTGCTTCCTGCCATATCTATGTCGTATATGACATACCATCATACGGTCATACCATCTGGATATATGTTGTTACAACAGCTGCACGTACTGTACAGCTGCTGTAATACTCATTTATAATGTAGATCGTGGTGAATTGAAGAAAATTGATGAGTTAGGAACGTTAGATACGCAGAAACGCATAAGCTGCGTTCAGACTGTGCAGTCTCGAGCAGCAGCTTCGCAGTATTAACGCGTTGAGAGTCTCTGTCTCTCCCCTGGTCGTTTTCTTTTCCCCGCCTCCTTTAAAAGTCATTAAAAATAAGTAAAACAATAATTATTAAATTTTTTCTTTTGACAGAAATGAAATACCCAATTTTACATCGGAATTAAAATACTTATAAACAATCCGAATAAACATATGTATGTATCTAAAATAAGATAACGTATTTGATGTACACAAAAATTCAAATCGTAAAAACTGAGGAAAGTACACAAAAAAAAGTCACATCTTTTTATTGCAACACTAGTGCGTTAATGTCTTACTTACCGAACTCACACAGTACCCTCTGAGGTACCTATATTGTCGCATAATTGAAAAACAAAATTACCTAATTTACACAAATTAGTAATACTACAAACTATAGGAAGTTACGTTGAACTGACAGTAATTAATACATAATAATACAATGCTATTAATTAGTGAAGTACATTTATATGTATAATGTGCCACCATTTTAGATTATTAGATTCGATTATTATTCCCTTAGTAATCCGACAATTATTAATGCGCATATGTTTTAGTAGGGCGTTGCAAATTATGCATTAACACTTAGAGTATGGCTTTATTGCAAACACCTTGTTTTAGGACTTTTTTTAAATTTTGCTGCTTTCGTTAAGTTTTGGATTGTTCCAACGGAGATCCCTATTAATCTTTGCAAAACGACAGATCTGCCAGTCAGAATACTGTGGATTGTACCATAAATTCAGCTGAAAAGGTGAACTAAACCATCTTGTGTTTTGTGCGGAGACGAAAAAAAAATATCAATAAATTTTCAATTGAAGGATGATTCCAGCGAATAAATAAGGCAGGCATGCTTATATAACCAAGCAGGTATTTTTATTTCTTTTTGTCTAATTTTCTTTAAAATAATGGTTTGAGGCTGCGACTAAAACTAAGATGGCACTAGTGTTGTAAATATCCGTATTCATTAGATATCCGAATCATACGGAATCGGAATCAGCTAATATCCGTATCCATTATCCGAATACGAATCCATTTCTTGACCCGCGCGAAAGCGGTTACAGATCATGTATACGTATGCATGCAACATGCAACAGACTAAAACATTTTCTATCCGGATACACGGCTAGGTAGGTCGATGCGGTATCGGTATCATACCAGTCGAAGTCGAAGTTTGGGGATAAGAAGGCACCGCGTCGCGCCGTTCTCGTTTGAATTCAGTTCGGGTGAGGCGGGACTAGTTTAACCAATGGGTCTCATCTCATATGATACCCGTTACCCCGATAACTATGCCATCTTTTTTTAGGAAATGTCATTAGAAAGAGAAAGCACAATATCAAATATGCCAAATCGCAGACCGTGTTGTTCGCTTACACTCGATTCCGATTCCGTTTTCTCTTTGCACTTTGCATTAGTAACCACCCGATGCGAATTTATTTTGATTCCGAATCCGTATTCAAGTTCTCGGCCGGTTCCGGATAATCCGGATTCTTTTAATATTCGGATCCAACGGATTTTTGGATACGTATCCTTACATCACTAGATGGTACATGATTTTTGTTATTTAGGTGAGGTGGAAGATAACTTAACTTTTTTCCCTAGCAAAATAGTGCAGTGCTGTCGACAAAAGTAATCCTAGGATATTATAATTGTATTCAAAAACGGTTCTGTTTTGGCCACGCTATTTTAATAATTTCGAAACAGCTAATGATACGCCGTATGTGAGTGAAAGACCTAATAGCTACTAGTAATAAAGCTATTGAATGGAATACGCAGATAAGCATATCTCACAAAACCAATGAGAATAGAACTGTTTAAAAATGGACGTGCTTCTACAAGTAGTAATTAGTACGTCGGCTACAAAGAAGACTGAGACGAAAAAGCCGATCTATTTGGTAGAAGAAGAGGCATTTCCTTTGAGTGTAAACTTAATGGGACCTTATGCTCGCAGGCGCTTGAATTTTTTCAGCAGAATATTTAATTGTCGATTAGCCAAAGCACGGCGAATAGTCAAATGTGCGTTTGGCATACTGACCAAAAGATTTCGTATTTTTCAAACAGCTATTGAAACCCACCCAGAATTAGTGGATGGTTCGATAAAAAGAGCCTACGTACTACACAATTTTTTACGACAAAATCGAAACGCAAATGAAAAAAATTGGAATCAGAATTTTTACAACAAAATGCCCATAGGAATTCCTGAACTGCCATCTCCTAGGCCTGAAAGTAACCACAGAGCAAATGTAGAAGCGCTACAAATTCGCAAAATTTTAACGAAATACTTTTTGTCGCCTGCAGGTTCTATACCATGGCAAAATGATAAGTGTCGTGGTGGTGTTAACTAGCATCTATGTTCTAACCCTTGATGTTTAAAGGGGCACTTCAATATTCATAAAATATGTCAAAACATACACTCCTATTGAGTTTAATTCTCAGGATATGTTTCTCCAGACAGCAGCAATGAAATCTCGTTCGCTTGGGTTTGATGCTCAGGATTGTTCATTCCTAATTAACTGCAATCAAACGTTCCACATTCATTTTATATAAATGACTGGCATAAAAATCCAACTGAATGAGTCGCAATCAGACTTGACTTGTCTCGACGCGACGTGTTCAGTCCGAAATCACTTAGCGTATCAGGCATCGTTTTTATAGTGACTAGGTGGATTGAATTCAGCTGCGTCCAAATTGACTGGTCGTGACTAGACTGGACTGGCTTGGTGCGAAATCAGCTTAAGATCTTACAAATTCTACTAGTCCGGGAGCCGACTTTCAAATTTTCTATATATCAAACACACAAAGAACTGTATACGTGGGATTAAGCACTGACATACACAAACACGAAACCATCGTTATTATGGTCCTAATGTATCCGGAACATAGGATATTGATTTCGTTTCCAGTTAGATTTATGACCGTCTTGAACCACGTGAATGAAATTGACGTTAAAATACCGGTCTCAAAGAGCACTATCATATAGTTATGGGATGTCATATATCCACCCACTTGCGGTCCTAATATTATAAAATAATCATAAAATTAGGACTGCCAAGGGGTTATAAAATTGCTGAAAAAATTACTGGGTTCCAGCGGGGCACCCCATAATCATATGATAGTACTTTTTAAGACCGACATTGTGACATCAATTTTATTCGTGTGATCCAAGACAGTCCACAATGTAACCGGAAGTGGCGTAAATATTCTATGCTTGTGCTAAATTAGTATTATAATAACGGTGGCAGCGTGTTATGCTATCTCACACATAAAAAAATTTCTGTGTGTTTGACGGTTTTCTCTTCGACTGTATGATCAGAATTATATTGCAGGCAGAAACGAGTTACAGTGCCTGTGCCTTGCCTTGTCCTTCCCGAACGTCGGTGATTACCAGCGCTATTTAAACTTTTTCGATAGCCCTACGAAACAGTGTCGTTATATTGACACTACACTACTGCCTCAAATTTTCGAGCCGCGTTATTCTTCTGCGACCTGCAGATCTTAGACCTTTAATTTTTTCTTCGTTGATTATTTCAAAATGTTCATATTTCTAGTTACTGAGAATGTGGTCGAAATATTTAAACTTACTTTTTTCAACCGTATCAATGACCTATTTTTCTTTATTTAGACCTTCGAGCAGCTCCATGTTAAGCACCCTCTCCAACCCAAAATGGTTTTAGCATCTTCGATATGACCATATTTCAACCTCTTTCATTTTTTTATATCTGGCTTAGATTGGAGTACAACCTCCAAATCACAGTAAAGTACGCTAAAGACGTAGCAACGAATTCCTCGAATACGACGAGGGATACTGGTCTCACGACAGTGTTTTTTTTAAAAAGGATGCTCTGACTTCCTCTGTTCCAGCGCCAATTTCTAACTTGTTATCCCATTTTTCGTTAAGTTGACATCCTTGGTATACATGTCTCGACGCGTTTAATTTGGTGATTATCAGATAATAGCAACGTGTTTTTAGTTACTGCGTCATTTAATTTAATTTTCGGTCAAGTTGAGGCCTAGTGTAAAACTTTTAATTGCTACATAACTTTCTGGGGTCCCTCTGGAGCTCCCTAAAATATTCCACGGTACAGATTAAATAGAAAGGGCGATAAAGTACTTTGCTGCCGAACACCTCTCATGATGTGTTTTTTTTTAGTCGTAGTCTGATCACAATTGTGCTTTAAAACAATATAAATAGGATCTTTTTATAGAAACATAAAGTATTTTCTTATCTGCAATCGTCCACGTAGACATCAAGCCTAAGTACTAACGTACCATGGGCATCTGAAGAGAAGAGGCTACGTGTCTCTTCTCTCTCGTAAATGTATTTAAAGAAAAATAGTATTGCATTGATTAAGAAAACTAAAACAATGCTAAATATTTTTTAAAGGTTCTCAAGAGAACCCATTAAAAATTTTACCTTTCAACAACTTTCAATTTAATCGAATTTTGAATTCCACCAAATAGTTTCAAACTGATCTTTGTCGACCAAATAGAGATAGATTTCTCTGGTCAGTTTAATTCGTTTGTTCTCAAATAATTCGTAAAACGCTTTCGGGAACATGAGAAGCCTCAAGGGTGGCAAATTTGCCCCAAGGCGGGCCAAGTGGCAAAGTGATCGATACCAAATGCAATTGTCTCAAAGTGGATTTACTGTGCGGTTTTGCCTTAAGTGCTAAGGACACAGCATGGATTACGGCATTGCATTTAAGTTCCCCAAGTATGCTTTGTTCGAATACGAAGTTGATAATTGAAATTGGGTATTTGGAACATAGTTTAAATTGTATCGAATTCAACATTTAATTACAACAAACTTAATACACGATTTAATTCTACAGGTTTAATTGCGTTTTTGTTATCAAAATTCAGTTTGATATAATGACAAATTAAAATCTAACTTTGTCAATAAGATCACCAATATTCGCTTGCATAGGCTTTTAACAACGTCTAAATAAAATACCTAAAAATAGTCCGAGAGCCGACAGTCAAATTTATGTCAAACACGCAAAAAACTTTGCATGTTAGCATTGACATTGACGAACGTGAATTCATCGTTATTATGATGGTGATTAAGCCGAAACATACGAGATTTTGACGTGACCTTCGGCGATATTTTTGTAACCCTAATTTAACAGTGTTAGGGCTACCGAGAACTATCATATGATAGTACTATTTGAGATCGACATTTTGGAGTCAAATTCGTTTGCGTGGCCGAAGACAGTCAAAAATTTAACTGGAAGAGACGTTAAAATTCTTTGTTTCTCCTAAATTAGCATCAAAGTAACGGTGGCCCCAAGTTGGTCTATGTCACACCTAATAGTTATTTACATTACTAGATGCAAAAGTTTACTTTTCGGTATGAGGTGGTATTTGAATGGCCGCCACATAGGAGTATTTGAGCAAGAAAACCGAAGAAAAGTCTAATTAACAAAGTCCCTTGTAGCCTCTATTGTTAAGTGGTTTTGAATAGCTGATTAACCGGTCTACCAGGTAGCAGCTATGAACCTCGCTCCCCACCGTTCGTCGTTTCGTAAGATCAGCTTCAACTTAGTCGTCGTGTAAATCGCATGGTTCTATTCCCGGCAACTTCTTGTGTGAATAATGGCTGTTTTCAAAGCATTTTCAAAATCTAGTGATAAAATCATGGACGAACCAGGTAAGGATGCTATTTTATATAAAAAATATATCGGTATTGGGGAGATTTAGACTTAAATTTTATACGTATTTTTTCGTATACAACTTTTAATCGAAGATCTTCTTGTTTAACTGCCCGGCTAAAAATGATACACAGATAGAAAGTTTGGGCTATCTTCTAAGAAATTCTAAAGAGAGTCTTTCTACATCTTTCTACTTTCTAATCTAATGGTCGCAGATAGTCCACCCCAATTCCAGAACACGAAGGTAACAAAAGTGAATAAGAAATGGAAGTGGAAATAGATATGGAGGATCAAGAAACAAATTCAGATACCTATTAGAATTGTGCATTAGTTTATTATATTTTGTTCAGTTTCGTCTTAGGTTTATTTTAGTTTTAATTCTGATTTTTGACTTATTTTCTTATTTCAAGTTTCATTTATTTGCTAAATTTAACTGCGAATTTGCAGTATTTGAGAAATTGTAAAATAGAGCTAATTTATTGTCCTAGAGTATTTTTAGGTCAATTGGTAATAAAATAATCCTAGAGGTAATGTTGTCCAGTTTTTTAAAAGAAATACTCCTATGTGGGCCGAGGCGAAGCCTAGCCCATTCAAAACTTCTGAACATCTGAAAGGGCTTTTGCATCGTGTAATGTATTACATTTTTTCTACTACTGTTCTGTATTATTTTAATTTGATAATTATTATATGTAAATAAAAATAATGTTAAGAAGGCTGTTTTACCTGTTAAAAATAATCTATAGCAATGATTTCCTTACTACGCTCTCTGTCATCAGTGCCTGTCACAGATTTCTAATTTTAATAATTTAGTGAAATCTTGCATTCGGCCGTTTTAGAATGTTAACTGAAGATGAAAATGGTATTCAAAAGGCAGCTGACGTTGCCTGTGCCTCGCTTCTACCGGATGCAAGAAAGGTGCAATCAAACGTACAATATATTTTTAAAATGACTTGCTGATAAAAACGTTGCTCGAATTGACGAAAATGTAATGTTGGCATATGTTTAAGAAAAATCCGAATCTTTATCACCACACTGGCCAGTACATTTTATGTTGAAATTGACAATTTCCGTAAACAAAAATCAAAATGTTTCCGAGTTAAAAAGTTACTGCATTTACTAAAAGGAAAAACGATGGTTATGAGGCTAAAAAGTCAAAGAAATTTTAAAAAGAAGATATTACAAAGTTTTTACTTGATGCTCCTGATCAAAGTTACTTGGCTATGAAAGTAATAACAATAATGGGAGTAGCTGGGGCATGCCGGACAGATAGGATACATGGAATAAAGTTAAAAGACGTCCAAATCACATACAGTGCGTAACAAAAATATGGAAACCTCGAAATATCTTGCAAACCGTTCATCCGATTTTTATGAAATTCTGTACAGGTAAGTATGAAATTACGCCCGCTTCAATGGTGAGTTCCGCATTGATATTCAGGTTGCCGTTTTCCCGAAATCGACTGGGACTTTTATTTAAATGGAACGCTCTATATTTTATTCGATTGTCGAATTCAGATTAGCAGTCTGAGTTAACAGTTCTTGAGAAAATTGAGGTCAAAAATCGTTATTTTATTGTATTTTATCTTAAAGTATCTGTACACAAAAGTTTTCCTGAAATGTCTGATATTATCAGTCTCGTCTATTTACAAAAAATAAATTATTTAACAGAAACCCAAAGAATTGAAATCTTAATAATACAGGGTTGTGGGGACAGAATGCGAACACAACAAGAAGCTTGTAATATTTTTAATGAAAATTATTCTGACAGAAATCCATAACTAAATCTACCGCAAATAAAGTTTAAAAAAATTTCGTCAAACTGGAAAAGTAAAAAACACTATACTATTTGGATATTTAGTACAAGAATAAACGATACTGGAGGAAATTATTTAAAAGTTGATAAAGAAAACTAAATGAAATGTTTAAAATGTTGTCCATTTACTTCTTGGCAGTAAGCCAAGTACGGCGTAAAACATGCAAAACGTTCAGATGAATATCAGTTTCTTCGATTCTTCTACATTCTGTTTCTATCCTTAACTTTAAATCATCGAGGTCATTTGGCTTACTTTTGAATACGACATTTTTGAGGTCGCCCCACAAGAAGTAGTCGAGTCGCGTCAAGTCCGGAGACCGAGCTGGCCACTCGATTGTACCCCTACGACCAATTCATCTTCTAAAAATCATACCATCGAGATTTTGCCGAACATTATGGGCAGAGTACAAGTAAAAATCGCTCATGATGAACGCTTATTTTATCGTTATAAATGGGGTGGTTTGGTAAACACACTAGAAATCGCAAAATTTTTAAAACTTGAAGGCCTAAATAAATTCACTGTCATTTGTTCAGAAGGACATCGGCTACGATTCTTGCTAATGCTTGAGGTGTCGACATTTTCGATTTAAAGAGACATGGCGGTTGCAAGTCTTTCTCCGTTGCGGAGGGATATCCTTATAGTCATAAAATCAAAATTTCGAAAAAGGTTTTATATGAAATTTCTACTAATATTTCCTCTAATGAAGTAATGGTGACAGCTATGAATGTGATAACGTGGTTTAACATGATAACGACATTCCAATGTAAAGTAGAGAAGCTGATAATTCAAATAATGTTCCACCAATTTTTTTTCCAATTTTTCCAATTACACAGTTACTACTAATACCAACAAATAGTTGTTTGAAATTCTATTCTAAACTTCTTTTTTTTTAATAAATTAAAACATCCTATAGGTTTTTATGTTTTTTTAAACTTTTACTTTTTTGTCCTGGCCTCGAAAGTACTACTTTCATAGCTAGCAACGCATAGCAATCAGGTAACAGAAGGGTTTACTTTCGTTATCATTCGTGTTCCTAGGGCCACAAAGTTCCTATTTATATAGTAGTAAAAAAAATATCTTTCAGTATTTCATGTATAGGAAATTTGGCGATCGGCTTTCAGGCTGTAGTAATTTGATATAAAAAAGTAATAGTAAAGCTTATATTGGCTAAAAGTTAAGTTTTAGATTTACTAAAGAGGTTCAAGATTTAGTACTGCTTTAAATTAAAATCTTCTAGTTGATCACTTAGTTTTTTATGGAATTTTGTTCTGTCATTAAAAATTTTTGAGTTATTCTAATATTTCAGCCACTAGCTTAGTTTACAAAAGAATGATTTTCATCTTGGAACATGTTACTAGAACGAATTTATTTCTATTATTGTGGAAAATACCGACTGAAATTGCCTTTTCCTTTCTAAATTTACGAAAGAACTCAAAACTTAAACCCAACCAGGACCAAATTCATAGTATAAGACTTAGTTGTCTTTTCCTTACACTTGTCAGTTTAAAACTTTTAGTTGTCAAATTAGAGCGGTCTAGCGTTGGAGAATCTGGCTGTAAGAATTTTATTTCGTTTAAATTTCTTCCATTCCATAGATAGATAAAATCAATATCTAACTGCAGCCTTTTCCATGCGGCGAATATAACAAAAAACAGGCAATGACATGAATACTCGTTCTTTCTTTTTGTTTTTGTTAAAATTTGTTAAGGGTGCGGTTTCGTTCTATAACCGAAAATAGGAAAAAATCCTGCGTAAAATCGAATCTGTCACATTTCAAAGAACTATTACGCCGTTCATTATTTTATAGTATTTAGGCACGTATTGGCTTTCCCTCCTAAAAAGTATTCTAGTTTTCATAAGGGCTTACGAAAATCAGCGTAAAAGATGTGTTTTTCTGACTTCCATTTTAAAAGACAAACGGTTTCACTAGCCCTATGTTGAACTTTATCAATTTGTTTTTATGGTCCGATTAAACAGCTTAGCAATTTTTTATTCACTCGTTAAGCCCTATGCAACAGACAGCTTAACGTTAAGTTTTTCTTTTTAAAACACAGGGCTACAGTGCGTTTAATGTTTGAAACAAAAACATCCGATTCTCAATCTTCCACCCCTCTGATAAAGAAAATAACGACTATTTTGCGCTCTGACCTCTAGATTTTTCACAAAATTTCGAAACTTTAGGGTGTTACAAGAATTTAAAAGTGCATTGTCTTTTTTTACACTTAAATTAGCTCCAAGAAAATCTTAGTGCAGTTACCGTGGAACAAGACGACGGATTCCACCAAGATATAAAGGAAATGGAGAGATGTTCTCAAGGATGATAATTTGTGATAATGATTGCAGATTATTTTACTAGATATTACAAAGTCATTATTTGGCCAATAAACGTTACAGTAGGGACACAGAAGCTACAAAACAACGAATATTCCACTCGACTATTTTTCTAATTTATTGTCGTAATTGATAGTAAAAAATAAATTAAGTTTCCAAAAAATCACAATTTTTGTGGCAAAAAAATCTTCCGTAGTACATAAAAATATGTCACTTTTTAATCAGCATTATAATATAATAATATGTACATATAACTTAATCAGTTGTCAGGATAAAGGCATCTATTATAAACTTAAATTTAATAGACTTGTGTAATATAAGCTAAAAGATAATATCTTCTTAACGTAATACAGGGTGTCCGAAAAGTCTTACTATGAGAAAATGTATTTTCTATTAGTAAAGATAGATACATCAAATTTTAGGTGTATCTTGTTGATTAATAAATCTACTTTTCTTGTAATTTAACTTTTTCAACCTCTTGATAGGTGACGCTAAAAAGTAATGGTCAAAAATTTTAAATCTAACTCTATGCGGTGCGGTAGCTCATTGTAAAGATCTTCAAAATCATTTAACCGCAAATCCAAGGCCTGCATCTTAATTCATTTTTAAATGGCAAGCCTATAAATATTAAAAGTCGTAAAAAAGTTTAAAAAAATCCAAGTACCTGTCTTTATTTCTTTTATTACGGTAAATGTTATTCCCAATGACCACAATGAACGTCTTGGTAGTAATAAAGTCGATTTTGGGACTTTTCCAAGAGGTAACACATGCCATTCTCGAGAATGTATGAAGTGAGTTCCAACATTGACTTTATTACTGCCAAGAAGTTTATTGTGATCATTTTAAATAACTTCTAAAGTAATAAGAGAAAAAAAGGTATTTAATTTTTTTTATGATTTTTAATTTTTAAAGGCCTGCCTTTTAAAAACAAATTAAGATACGGACCTCGGGTTTACGGTAAGCTCTTTCTTATTTGAAGACCTTAAAAATAAGGTACCACATGACATAGGACTGATTTTAACATTTTTATCCTCAGCTTCCTAGCGTCACTCCTCAATTGGGTTGAAAAAGTTAAATTATTTAAAAAAGTAGATTTAATAGTCAATAAGATACACCTAAAGCATGGTGCCCCTAATTTTAGTAATAGCAAAAATATTTGTCCATACTAAGAATTTTCGGACGCCCTGTATATTTTTTTACTAATTCATTTTAAAAATAGGACAATTAATAAGAATATGTATTAGAATATTAATAATATGAATTATTATGATATTGGAACATTTCTTAAGGATACAAAATTATTGTTTACTTTTTTACTTCTTCTTTCTTATTTTAGAAAGTCGAATTCTTTTTCAACAACAAATCATTGTAGTTTCCAATAGGAGACAAATTATTGATACTTCGATTTTCACAAAACCTTTAACTACCTCAATTTAAAACATAACGTTCATTCGCTGTAAGTTTTCTGGAAAAACGTAAGATAAATGAAGTATGTCGAAGTTCTATAAACAATATTAGAAAACTCTTGGATGGCAGGAAGAACTTTTTAAGATAGATAGCTAGTCGTTAACGGGGACTTTTAGAAAAATAAAATTTCAATAAAAAGTTTATTTTTATCATGACGGTTTTAAGCTTTTAAAACCTAACGAAAATATTTGTGAAATAAAAGTTCTTACTTTATTGGCCATGAATTATAAATGATAAAGAACAAGGAAAATACAAGTTTCTAGAAAAGAAAGTTCCGCTTATGAATATTTTATTTAGGTGTCAACATTGAAGTATATTTTTCGAGCTTACCTAATAAACTAACAGTCGGCAGACCAAACAATTTTTTAGTTCGTTGGCCTAGGCTAGGATAACAATAACACGATGGTTTCATACTGAATGACTTATTATAATAACCCAATCAGATGATAGCCTCAGATTGGTCGGACCACCAAACCGCCAAGAAAGGGTGCAGCATTTTACATTAGCTATAATATGGTGATGAAAAATATAAGCTTTTTTAAAAAAATTTATGGCATTCATGCATATGATTTTTATTTTAGAATTCCCTTGTTATCCCTAGATTTTTAAAACGTTTTTTGTCTATCTTCAGTTTGTAAGAGTATTTAATGTAAAATGTTATTTTTTATCGTTGTACGGCCCAAGAAGACAGCAAGTCTTAGTACTATTGTATCGTGGATGTTAGCTACATAGATAACAGACGTAAAATAGTATCCTGCAAGAGGCTAAGGAATGTATAATAATCATTGTCAATGAGATCGTAGATATAATTTACAGTTAAGTGTAGATTTTCATAGGGAATTTGCACGCGTTTCTAAGGACAAGTAGTATATATAGCGGGGTTCTGAACACTTTTCTCTATTTTTCTAACAATATTACTTATATGATTTGCATTGTTCCTATCGTACTTCATTACGGATATTAAAGGAGAAACAGCAACGAACTTTGTTTTGAACGAATTTGAGGTGAATTAAATAAATACCCTTAAAATTATAATATTCGTGATCTACCTATATATACTACCAGCAATAAGGTTTTCGAATTGACCAGGATATCTACTTACCCAGACAAAAATGTTTTGTTAGCTTCACTAGACAAAAATTATATAGCATTATGAATAAACTATTTTGAGGTAAGAATAAGAAACGAAATTGTACTCAAAAATTTTGTAACATAAGTGGTGACAGAAGTAGCTATTTGACTAGCATATTAATGACAATATTTTAACTTATCAAAAAAATAACAACAAAGGTTTCGTCTTTAAATTATCCCCTGACAGCAAAGTATTTTACTAAATATTGTAGCTAGGATAATCTCTTAAAGAACATTTATTTAGGACTCCAGTCCTTACATGTAGGTTTACCAGGGAAGCATGTTTTTGTACTTTATCTTTTATTAAAAGTCTGATTTTTAGGGTTAAGAATTCATATTCTTTAGAAATATTACAATCCTACTTGAATGTACCTGAAACAAACACATAAATGGATAATATTGACAAGAGGATAGTACTTAAGGAAGCTGAAGGGCAGCAAATTCTTTTGCAAAGCATTCCTAATGCAAATTTTAAATATTAATAGAAAAAAAATAAAAATTTTACTGGCTATGGATACACTATTTTATAGTTCAATAGTATTATACTACTTATCTTAGAAATATATGTTCAGAAGTTTATTTTCTTCTATGTTTGTGTAATGTTTCTATTCGCCTTGCCTATTGACTTACATTTTACCAGTTTAACGTATAAAATAATGTCGATTTCCAAGAAATACAAAAGAATACGCTCATTGACATTAAAATCGGACATTTTATCAACTCCCGTTTTCTCTATGTGATACGACTAGATCCGAATCGGGTCGAAATTTGCATCGAAGCAAACCGGTTAACATTGGAATCCAATTTAACAACGTATTAAATTTAACACGTTAGCTAATCACGAATTATATTTTCTTTTTGCAACCCGCTAGTACTATGTCAGAACACACTATTTGCTCACAGATTATTAATATTTAGATTTTTGTTGGCACCACCTGACAAGACAGCCCGGTTTTGATTTAAAGGTTGCGTACCGCGCATACGTCGTTTAGTCAAGTGTGATCGTTTTGTCGATTTTAAGAAATGATTTAAAATATTTGCGCATTTTTGTTCACTTAACCCAGACTTAACAGAAGCAATTAAAAATGTGTATTCTGTAATAACAATGAAAATCATAAAATTGATTTACAGGTTAAATAAAAATTAAATTAAGAAACTTAATAAAAAAAATATAATGAGATCTCTGGAGGTAGATCAATTGAGGTTTTTACTGTGAACTGAGTCCGATGCTATGGACTTTTCGCTTAATATTTTTAAAATGAGACGTGATGGATTTAACTTTACATCAGATCTAGATTAAGCTTACCACCTATGATCAGACAACTTGCAGCTGGTATATAAACTTTGTAAACTAGTATAATCACCGAAAATTTATAGTTTATCTGAAACTAGGTAATTTACAAATACTACAAATAAATATATTTTACCTAAACCCTAAATATATATATTTTTATTTTTATCTTTTGAATACGACGTTATTCGAAAAATAGTTATGGCAATGAAATTTTATAATAGTCGGAGCCTTACGATTGGGCTTACAGACGGCTCCAAACTGCATTGAGAAAACATTACTAGAGCTGATTTCGAGATAATGGCGCACATTTACGGATATAAAGTTGTAAATTTTAGAAAATGTCTTAAAATATTTGTCAATTGAACTCTACTCACGCCAGTCCATGGAAATAAAACTTGATTTGTGAAAGGATTTGTAACTTTTAGTTTGAAACTGGACACGTAGAATAAGATTTTACGACTGTAAGATTTTAGAAAAGCTCTATTAAGAAGTTTTAACTATATTTATGAAATTATTGTAGCAAAAAGAAAATGGATAACAATTGCAAATTTGTGATTAGGTAGCCAGTAAGTTTTATCATTAACGATTAGTATGGTTTCTTATTTATGTACGCAGACTCCATATTCATACATACCTAAGTAAAGCTGTTCAAAATCATCTTAATTCCAGTGACGTTACCATTTTATTTATTGGTTGGTACTGCAATGATATAAATAAAATAAACATATAACCCGTACATATTAGTTCCTATCCATTAAAGGTTGCTGTAGTCTCTCTGCGTACATTAGCATCTGCAATCTGATCGATGAAAGTCAGTATCAGCGAATACAATGTTATAGGTATACTAGGTATAAAAAAGTCTGGCTTTTGTAGAACAGTTTTGATTAAATATGGTAAACTGAAAAAAGTAATGATAACATTTTTAAACGTTTCGAATGTTATCGACTGTGCGTTTAATTTTTTTAAAACTATATCACTGCATTTGTAAGTTTTATTCTGAACATTCACGTCTAAACAAAAAAGACCTTGGGTTGATCGGTTGTCTACTTTGGGCAATGGAATAATAGTTGGTAACCAGCATGGCTTTTACACTGGTCGTTCTACAGGACCAATCTTCAGAGTCAGAGTTCACTGTCTGTGTCAATTCCTTGAACAGGGGTATTGCATCGATAGTATTTATATGAACTATTCAAAAGCTTTCGATGGAGCGGATCATGGCCTATTGCTGGAAAAATTGAGACTAATAACCAATGGGTATAAAGAATCCTTTGCTAATCAAAGTTTTTTGGCGGCTAGGTATGAGTATGTCACGATCGGTAATTATTTATTAAACCATCAGTTTGAAGTGGCATCAGGGGTACCCCAGGGTCCCTACTAAGGGCCTCAGCTCTTTTAGTTTTCACTAACGATATTAGTGTCCGACTTGATTTTTTCATTTGATGTTCGCAGATGATCTGAAGATATATCAAGTCTCTGTTGCTCTGTAGCGTGTCTTGAACGTTTTGTATGAACGGCCAAATAATAATGGTCTTTACTTGGCCGCTTTTAAATGTTCTGTGCTAATTTTTCTCGAAATGAGAATTTTCATCAATTTATTTGACATTAATGCTGATAATTTAATCCGATCAACTCAAATATAGAATCTGGGAGTCTATTTTGACAGAGAGTTAAGTTTCAGTAATCACATAAATACGATAGAGTCTAGAGCATTTCAGAGGTTGGGTTTTATTCTGCGTACGTATGTGCGTCCTTATTTGGAATATGGGTATATTGTCTGGTCACCATATTACCAAACTCACATTAGGCTTGGTGTATTTTAGTTTATCTGTCATCTTCTGAAAGACTTGATATTACATACAGGATATTACAAAAAGGTATTAAAAATTTTAACAGAAATTTTCTACATCTAAAAATATGTAAATAAATTTATATAAACATTGATACTTAATCGCTTTTTATAAAAACGCATGAATAAACATTAACAAAAGTGTTTTTGATGTTTAATTGACTTTAACTATAAAATAGATTAGGCAGCTAAAATGGTTTTTTAATATTGTTTACAAGAAAGAAAACAGACTACCATAGTAACTATTGACAAAGAGAATACAAAAACAAAACTCAATTTACATTTTTTTAACATAAAATAAATTTTCTTAGGTAAAGCCACACATTGTTGGAGAGTAATGCATACTATAAAAGTTCTCAACGTCTTGTCTTGAAGCTGCTTTAAAAACATTTAAATGCCAAGAATGCATATATAACAAATTAGCGTATATTAAAATAAATTTTATAGAAAACAAGAAACATAAATTTGGAGTAGTTATTGAATTATAACCTAAAATCCTATTTTTGCTCAAAGGGAAAATAAAAAACTACTTGGTGCAATTTGGCTGATATTTTGCATTAGGATGTGAAATACAATCTGCTAACGCAGCAAAGTTCCATATTTTAAATGGAAAACAAGTTAGTGTATATTTTGTGTATCCCCTTTAATAATGCGATTTATAAAATCGTTTAAAAAGTAAAATGTTAAAAAAAAGATGATACTAAAGTGTAGTTTTAATTTCAAATTGACGGCACTGCTAACGGATTCCACAGAGTGTTTTAAATTTCCAACTCAAAATGTTAAATTTTTAAACACCTAGTATTGTACTAAGTCTAAATTTTGATTAAATCCTATTAGTATTTTCAGGAAATTATTTTTTTTGGTTAGAATGCTGGAAAATCTTAATAAAATTTTGTTTTAGCCTAATTCTGGGTATTTAAACATTTAACATTTTGAGCTGGAAATTCAAAACACTCTGTGGGATGCGTTACTAGTGTCATCAATTTGAAATTAAAATAATTATACTTTAGTTTAATCTTTTCTTAACATTTTTCTTTTCAAATGGTTTTATTAAGTGCATTATTAGAGGAGATACACAAAATATACAATAACTTCTTTTCCACTTAATATATGGAAAATTTTGATGTGTTGCGTTAAATATGTCCAAAAGTGTATTATATACATAATAAGCTACTTTTAACCCCATAGGGATGTGTCGCTGAAATGTTTCGTTCAGAAATTCGAAATTCTCAGGCCTAAACGACTTGACGTATTTAAATTAATTTTTTTTTATATAAGGGTACCTTTTATGATCTAAAAAAAAGAAGCAATATAGTGATATTGTACCGGATATGTCAAAAAGGCCGATCCTGAAACAACTAAAGAAAGTTTAAAAATTATTCACTTATCTCATGGACAGTGTGGCCATTAGTAGGTATCATGACCAATTACATATGCCCTAATTGTTACCTACGGCTGTGTTTGCATAAAGGACGATTCACGTGAGATATCAGAAATTATACCTACTGAACCATTGACATTCAGCAGGAGCAACAGCATTCATCCATAACCAGCCTTTTGTTTGCTTCATTCATTGTGCGTGTGTAGGACAACGACCAACCGCTATAATTCCGTCTGGGCGCGCCACCATAATGGCGTTCCTCTATTCAATCAAACCCAACCAAGCAGACCCTCTGAAAAGACAGCTCCGGATGAAACGAATCCATTTTTTTCATACAGTTCGCACTGATGCATTATTCTGCAAAGTCTAAGGATTTATTATTTCCACTAAGAAGATATCGTATTCAGGAACTGAAACTGAAATTTTGGTACTACACTTTTTCATAAAATATAGCCGCTTAACCTAAAAAATAATTAGTGAAATCAAGCTTTCTTTTCAAAGTATTGATCCAGGATTTTCATTTTGAGCCTAAATTACTAAGGCCACACCACTTCAACAAAATCTGAAGAAGAAATGGAAGTGGGAAGAACTTTGGATCAAACTTAGTCGAGGCTCATGTTGGAAAGTCTGGCAACAGCCGTTCTCGGGAAGTAGGTGGGGGACCATATCCTTTAACGGGTTTTAAATAACTCGGAAATCCCTGATTGCTCTTAAATGTAAACAACGGTATCTATTTGATTCATCATCAATGTACTGAACTGATTTAACAAATTCTTGCACTGGTTTCTGGAATCGACGAAAATTTTTAGATTTAAAAAACATCATTTTCGAAATCAATTTCTTTGGGAAACGTCTTTTTAAAATACATTTTCGAAAAACGCTTTTTTCCAATGTCGATTTTTTAAAGATTCTTTTTCAAAAATGGATATGCGAAATATTTTCTAAAATATTGTTTTGCAAACACGTTGTTCAAAAGTAGATTTTTTCCTGAAATATATATTTACAAAAATACAGTTGTTCCCGAAGTACGTTTTCAATTCCACTACTGTAAAAAAATGTTTGTGAAACAAAAAAGCACAAGAAGATCTTAATCAAACTTTAATGAACATTTTTTAGGTTTGGTTAATTTTTTGGGTTAGAAAAATTGTATTTCGAACATTTTTTAAAAATATGTATTTAGAAAATTCTAAATTTAAAAACAGACCTTTCCAAAAATTTAACATTCAAAAAATATGCTTTTAAAAAATGTGTTTTTAAAAACTTTCTTGTCGAAAAACAGGTTTTCAAAAAAAATTTTTATATCGGTTTTCTGAAATAACTTGTGCTCTTCTAAGCGTTATAGACTACATATATTATAATTGGTATCCGCTTCTCGGCTCCCATGAAACACGAATTTGATCAAGTTTTCCCAGGTTTGATTGGTCAGTTGGAGATTTTAATTAAAATATCTACCATAATAATTTCGACCCACAGTTTCATGTGCGTGAAATATTGAACATTACAAGCTCAGTCGTAGCGTGGACGAAATGGCGAGCATAGGTTGGCTCACGTCTGAAAAGTTAGCTTGGGGCCTAGCTTAATTATACAGATAGAGTAAGTAATCATGATTTAAGATTTTGTCAAATAAAATATATAATAAAGTATTGCATTCTGCGTGACAAAGTCCTCATACAGGGTGAGTTTTTTTAGGTGTTACAAGGTGATAGCTCGAAAACGGTTTACAATATTTTCATGAAATTTTGGTGAGTTAATTAAATTTGGTGAGGGAATTTTCGATATTTACACCCTCTCTCTATTATTGGAACATTGGAATTTTAAATGGGATGATGTACTTTTGTTAATAAATTTCGAACCTACGTAAAACACTACGTACGTGTACAATTTTTTTTTTTGATTTACTGTTTCGGTTTCGGAATTATGATTTAGTTGTTCGAAATGTCCCCCTGCAACTTCCAAACACTTTCTCATTTTCTAAATTAATTTTGTACCCGCTGTAACATTTCAGGTGTCACTAATAAACAGGCAAAGCGTATTCGGCCTTTCATATCATCTAAAGTTGTAGGTGCGGTGGCCATCACTTTGTGTTTTATAAAACCCCACAAGTCAAAGGCGATCAAATGCGGGGACCTAGCAGATCAGTTGGCTTGGGGACCGGACCAGCTCGTCCAATTCACCTGTTTTCAAATATGTCATTCAAATGATTACGGGGCTGTATTAAATAATGGCGTGGAGCTCCGTCCTGGTAAATCCTCATGTTTAATTGAGCAACAAACTGAGAAAAAGTCGTTATAACGTCAAAATAAATAACTTTGTAAGCAGAAAAAATATTAGAAGGTCCTGTTAACTCGAAACTTCCCAGAAAAACTATAAAAAATAAATACTTAAACACTTGATTTACAGTTTTTAATAAATACACCCTTAAGGGGGTGACATGGGGGTGTAAAGTTATAATAGAGTCAAATTGTTATACCGCGGACGAAGCTGCGGGCGAAAGCTAGTTCAGCATATAAGATAATTATAATTACACGTGGGCGAAGCGGCGAATACCAGATAATCTCTATATTATATAAAAGAACAAACTGATTGACATATTAACTCACAGCCCATATTGCTAGATCTAGAAACTTGAAATTATGCACAAAGATTTCTTATATAACGTATGCATCCAGTAACGAAGGGTTTTTTAAATTCGACTCCCAAGGGGGTAAAATAGGGGTTCAAACTTTCTATGGAGAAAGAATATTAGATGGTCCTATTAAGTCGAAATTTCATAGAAGTACTCTAAAAGATAAATGTTTGAACAAGTGTTTTTCAGTTTTTAATAATCCCTAAGGGGGTAAAATGGAGGTTAAAAGTTTGTAATGGAGTAAAATTGTTATACCGCGGACCAAGTCGCGGGCAAAAGCTAGCATTACATAATATACATTGCTAACTGCGAATTGAATGCCAGCTTATAGAAATCCCTAGCGGGTAGCTTATAAGAAACTTTAATGTTCTGAAACTAAATTAAATCCGATAGATACATGCCAAGAAGAGAGCACCCTCAAACATAATTGGTCATACGTCTTTGGAGACATTTTATGGCAGTATTAAAAAGATCTTTTTGATTTTTACTTTAAAAAGGTAAATTATATAAAAACAACAATCGGATAAAAACTCGTTGAATCTTTATTTTTATGATTGGTTCGAATCTTTTGTAAGCAAGGCATAATGTTTCTGTCATCTCCAAAAATGATTTCTTTTTGTGTATTTATGATTTGGTTTGTATTTAAAATTTCAAAGTATCTTATATGCTTTGTGGGTAAAAATATTTTTTGTATAAAGAGGTAGATTTATGTTTATCAAAGTCACATCTAAAATACACATATACCTACACTACATACATATTTTATCCAATTGCCACAAACAATTATTATTATATACGGGCAGATTTACTAACGAGTTTCATCACTTAATCCAACATGACTATTAAGGTCGTAAGTTCATAGGACAGCTAAGTTTTGTGTTATTAAAATTTTGTCTATTTTACCTCTGGTTAGGTAAAGGTAAAATAATTTATTCCTAATAATTATACTAAGTGACAAAGAAAGGTAAACACCCAGTATTAATAATTTCCTTGTAATAATTTTTTGCATGCAAATTGATTTTGGGTCAAATAAAAACCGATTAAATTTTCAGCCTTATCTATGCACTATCTTTTCGTTTTTACCCGGCTATTTTACACTGGTTTGAGCTGCATGCGATTGTAGTTTTAGCACTTTGTGATCACATTTGTGGCTTGACTGATGAAAAGTGTTTTGCAAAGTATTGTTTTAAGGCATACTTATGCCGCGAGTGCGTAGACTTGGTCAAATTCCTCAGCTTAGTGACTTTCAGAGGGGGCGGATTGTGGGCTTACGAGAACCAGGTCTTTCAGTTAGAGAAATTAACAGAAGAACCAACAGATCTTTACGCACCATTTTGAGATGTTGGCAGGCATGGACCCAAGACCCCGTCAAGATCGTCGTCTTAGACTTTTGGCTTTAGTACCAGTCGGGCGATTGCGAATCAGTGGTTTGAAGAACATGGAAGGGTGGTTGGGATGCGTATAGTATATCGACGGATAAGTAGTTTTGGTCTTTTTTCTTACCGTCCCCATTGGGTGTTGCCCCTCACTCCTGCGCGTCGACGCAATCGACTGCAATGGTGCAGAGACAGACTACAATGGAACGATGAATGGAACAGAGTGGTCTTTAGCGATGAATCCCGCTTTTGTTTGGGTGTGCATGATGGTCGTGCAACGGTAAGAAGGCGACGTGGTGAAAGACGTGATCCACAGTTTGCCATGGAGAGGCATGTTCATCATACCGTGGGGGTAATGGTATGGGGTGCCATGGCATATGGTAGCAGGACACCTCTAGTCTTCATGAGAGGTAACATGACAGCGCGCCGTTACATTCAGGAAGTAGTGGAACCACATGTCCTTCCATATCTGGAAACCCTCCAGAACCCTAGTTTTCAACACGATAACGCCAGACCTCATATAGCTAGACAAGCCCTGGACTTCATGAATCAACACCACATTAACCGCTTACCATGGCCACCAAGATCACCTAATCTGTCACCGTTCGAATATGTGTGGGACATCATTGGTCGAAAGTTGTTAAACTTACAGCACCCCGTCAGACTCTGGCAGCACTTAGACATGAGGTAGAGGTAGCCGGGAATGAGATCCCCAAGACGATATAGACCATCTTATCAGAACAATGCCCAGGCGTGTCAATGAGTGTATAAGAAACCGAGGATATTCAACACATTATTGAATTTAATTCCATTGGTGTTTATCGGATTTGGCTGGAAACCTAATCAATTATTAACCATTGTCTACTAAACATGTAAGCCAAAAATTATTAAAATATATTAAATATAAATGGGTGTTTACCTTTCTTTGTCACTTAGAATATTTTAGTAACAAATCATTAATCAGAGTAAATCTCAAGTACCACAGTAATCATAATTACTGAATTCCGTGCATGACTCACATAATATCACCATTTTTAAGGTGCTTATTTCCTGGCAATAATTTTCTAAATGTAATTGCTTTAGAAATTTTAATTATTCATCCATAAATGAAATTTCTATATGCACTGAAAAATGTAGAAATGTCTGCTATGCTATTTCCAGGTGTATGGGTATATTATTAAACATTTCATTGTAGAGAACTGACGGAACATCAGATATGCCCAACCGCATACTATTTATACGCTTCAGCAAGTTTTAATTACTGGTTGTAATGATTTTTCTTTAAATATGGACGAAATAATAACTTAAATCTTTTTTAGTACTTCGTGACCAATTTGAATAACCGAAATACATGTTAATGATATCAACTCGATGCACATCAGTTAGTTTGTTTGTCACAGTGTCTAAATTTATGCATCGTTTGACCTAGATTGTTAAAATTTAACACATTTTTTGTAAGAAACATAGATAGGTGTGAAGAAAAACATACATAATAATACTGATTTTTCTGGCTTATTTCTTGGAGGTTAAATACAGTACTTAATTATTTATTTAGGAAACTGGTGCGATGAGTACTTAAGTGTTTGTCGCATATGGCATGAAAATTATTCAACGAAGCGAGGCCGTGTTAACCAACATCTTTCGTTGTTATAATTTTTTATTTAAAATCGCTTGTAGAAACGCTGTTACCACAATAACTACATACGTTACATAATTCCTGACAAACAATGTTTCCAGTAATACAAATAACAATAACAAACTTTCTTATAACTTTCACACTGGAAAGAAACTACTTTGGTCTTAACTTAAAGGCGCTTCGCATATTACGTTACTAAAACAAAACTAAATTAATTCACTAATTAACACATATTTTGCCACCGAGATAACAATGGTAGTGCTATAGAGCTCCCTTACCTGAATGTATGTTATCACTATTAGTAACTCCCAGTTGGTTCGCATTTTCTGGAAAATTTATAAAATAGATATTATATTATCTAAGTAGCAAGCCCCCATAACTGTTTCTTCAAAAATATGGAGTTTTATTATTTTAGGAATTTCGTGGAAATAGTTGCACACAGAAAAAACTGCTGTGCTATTTTCAATAATAGTATTATGTTTGACCCCTGTCTCATTAGTTGTATTAAAGTTAATATTGTCTCAACAAAACATTATTGAAATAATCCAACAAAAATATTTCTTCAAATATAGGCTTATTATTGGAGCTCAAAAGTACTTCTTTGAAAACTATATTACCATTTTTCCAATGACCAAGATATTAGTGGAAATCAATAAATCTTTATTATGCCTCAGAGGTTAGAATTGTTAGAGCCAAAAAAATCAAACTATTTGACGAGAATGCTTAAATATAAGGAATATGCACATATTTTTTTATTGCATAAATCGTTTAAGGAAGTCATTAAAAACCCAAAAAAAATATTTTCAAGAAAATTACTAGGATAATTTATCTACAAAAGATGTTTACTTTTCGGTATAATTTATTACAATTTAAAAAGCAGCCATTTGTCCTTAATGAAAAATGACGTCTGGGGATCAGCAAAAATAAGTGCTAATCTACATCTTAATGTAAAGTTTAACCTAAAGTTGAACAGTTTTGTTTTTCTCGGAAACAATCAGAGGGAGAGACATCGAATTGTTTGGGTTGATAGAGGAATAGTTCAACTAGCTTCGAAAAACAATTCAAATACACAGGATGTTTCGTTTCGGAGCTATTAAAGGTCAAGGTCGAAATTTCCGCGATATCCGTTGAAAACGGGTACAGGTCGCAAAAGTGAATTATATCGATGTAAATTTTCGGAGGTTGTAGGGGACCCGGAGCTTCAGAACTCTACTGAAACTGGTGAGGATCAGAAAATGGCAAGTAATTCTTTTGAATTTTTTTAAGTCGAAAAATGCCATTTGCAGACCCCTCTTTGGTACCTAATAACTCGAAAACAAAACGTCAGATCGAAAAACGGATTCATAGGTGAAACTTTAAAATCTCAAACCCTTTTTTTGCAATACATTTACCTAAACCTAAAATCACTGGAAAATGGAAATATTTGGAAAAATCTGGAAATATAGATTTTTGACCCACATATTTCACGGTTTTTAATTTTTTTTGTGGTCAAAATCTTTCAAATTAAAATTTCATATACGTCATCGGAAAAAGCTCGTCGAGGTATATGTTATCCATATTCTTTGGTTTCTTCATTCTCTATAGGAAGGAAGCAATCGCCGATTAAATTTAGATTTTTTACTTTTTTGTCCTAGACATCGGTACATTTGATTCACTCTGTATTTTTTACTATCTATTTTTTTCACAATTTTTCAACCCTATCTTATAAAGGGATAATCACACTGTAAGATGAATACCGAATAGGTCGTCCAGGAGCGTATTTAAGGGGTAAAATTCGGATTTTCTTGACTTTTTCCGACAAATCCTATTTTTAACCGACATTATTCCACACATTTACCTTATTTAGTGATTCATTTTGGGTTTATTTTATCCGCTAATTATCTAAGAATACCCCCCACTAATTTAAATCTCTTGCTTTTAGTTAAACTTATAAATACATAAGTTTATTTGCATCTAATATTATAGGTTAACCAGAAAAACTACTAGTTTGACTTAGTAAACTTCCACTATATTGACAAAATTATTGACATGTTTCGCTACACTGTAGCTTCTTCGGAATAAGTTTTACGAATGAGTGGTGACTAACAATTGCAATAATGTAAACCTCTAGGGTAATTAAATAATATAGGTAATAAAATAGGGGTAGGTAGATGATTTAATCTGGTGCATTTGGGTTTTCCTAAAGCTTAAGATGAATATAATATTTTATTTTTACAAAGGGTTGTTATCAAACAAAATTTAATGAAGTAGAATTACTATAGTAAAGCTTAAGATGCCTAAACTATTTTATTTTTACAAAGAGGTGTTAAACAAATTTAATAAGGTAGAATTACTAAGCTCTAGTTGGTCATTAAGAAGTACGTTGGAGTTTTTAAGTTTATTTATTTCCATGAACTCTAGCAAATTCAATTTGACACCTTTATTTTCAATATGTAAAATTTTATAATTCGGATCAAAATTATGTTGATTTTCTACTAAATGGCAGGCATAATTAGAGTCTTGTTTATGTTTAATAAAGCTATTGTGGTGTTCTTGTATCCTTTTACCAAAATTCCTACCAGTTTGGCCTATGTACGTCTTCGGACAGTCTTTACATGTTAATTTGTAAACACCGGATTTTTTATTTTTGTTTGTTTTTGTTTTACTATTTCTAATGAATCTACCTAATGAATTATTGGTTTTGTAAGCAACGTTGATATCATGTTTATTTAAAAAATTGCCAATCTTTTTAGTAGGCTCTCCAACAAAAGTAATAAGGTTAAATTTTTTTTTTATTAGGGTCCCTGATGTGTGGATAAACTAATCAATTT